>CM031607.1:38486242-38553742 GCA_018398815.1 Conus ventricosus | reverse complement strand
AACAAGCAGTAGGCCCTAGGCCCTTAGCGTTCAGGACTCGATGATGAATAGAGTAGCGCCCCTTGTATGTGCGTTGAGGTGGCTGCTGGCGGAAACTGAAACGGACCTGGAAAAATTATTATGCCGCCAAACGAAAGAAACAAATAACAAGGCAAACACGATGTGTTTCGACCTCTTTCAACTTCTTCAGGCAAGACAAACAACATTCAAGACAACGAAAACGAAGCACCAACAGACTTATCACATCGGTGGCAGAATGGACAGATCTACACAGAAGATCCCCATATAATGTGGCCACAGCGACGTAACAATCAGATTCAGATTCAGATCTACATGGTGGTGTTTGTCGAGACGACGAAGACCATCTAGTCAACCTGGGATCGAGGGCGAGTGCAAAGATGGCTGGTCGGGCCAATCTGCGCCCGGAAAGACCTATCACAGTACGGACAGGGGATGGTGGCAGCAGTCGGAGATCTGTTGACACTGGTCTTACAGATCATCCATCCTGGGCTGCTCAGCTGCAGCAATTCTGTTGCTTTCACAGGTCGCGGCATCTTTGCGGACAACTGATCGCCATTCGTGTCTGTCCTGGGCAGTGTGCCCATGTTGTGTGGCTGATGTTGAAGGCCTTCAGGGAAGATTTGAGGCTGTCTTGGAAATGCTTCTTCTGGCCTCCATGAGAGCGTTTGCCTTGTCTAGTTCGCCAAACAATAATTTCTTTGGCAGCCGATGGTACACACAGCCATACCGCTCATTATTTACTTCATGTTTATGTTACAAGTATTTTCGCTTCTCTCTTCACTTTACTATTTCTATTTTCATTAACAATCCATTTTTTACTCACCAATCTGTTCACTCCTTTTCTTCCCCTGGTTTTCCTTCTGTCAATATAAATAATAAATGGACGAACCAGATGTACCTTGTGCTTCGCGCAAAAAAATGATCGATGGGACAGCCAGCATTGAATGTGACCGTTGTTCAGGCTGGTACCATATTAGGTGCTCTGATCTGAACTCTGATGAGTTTGAATGCTTACAGCCCCCCAACAAAAGTTCGATCAAATGGTACTGCCAAAGGTGTATGAAAGAGGCGCAACCTGAAGATCAGTGCTCGCAACATCAAAGAGACTGCTTACAAAGCACTGGTGCGCCCAGTCCTGGCATATGCGTGCAGTCTGGGACCCATATACAAAAGACCACATGACCACCATCGAGGCAGTGCAAAGAAGAGCAGCCCGTTTTGTCAACAACAAATACCACCGACATGCAAGTGTTCAACAAATGATCAATGAGTTAGGCTGGACAACATTGCAAAACTGGAGAAAGGTTGCACGGCTTGCCTTGCTCTACAAGATCAGACAGGACTTAGTACATGTGGAGTTTGGAAAGGCCTTATCTGATGGAAAATCAAAACTCAGAGCCCAACCTCACGTGACAGAAGACTGCACTCCCATCAGCTAAACCGCTTCCAGTGTCTACGAGACTAGACTAAACTCGTTCCTGCCACGTACCATCCAGGAGTCGGAACAACAACTTGAAGGCTCTGACATCAGAGACTTTTGACCTATTCAGTAAATAGGTGGGGTTTTTTTTTTTTCTTTTTTTTTTTTTTTTGGCGTCAACCTACCCAAAAGTGTCAGAATATTCAACCTGATGATTGTGGACACTCGACGGATGAAGATGAAGACCAACTGATGCAAATTGTAACTGTATCTCCTGCAGAGTCAAAATATAATAATAATAATATAATGAATACTTATATAGTGCCTATCTCGGCTAGAGGCCAAGCTCTAAGCGCTTTACAATCAACACTCGTTTACACAACGGGCTGCCTACCTGGGTAGTGCCGACTAAAGAGCTGCCAGCTGGTGCTTCATTCAGTCGTTTCCCGTGTCATCCAGTCAGTATCGTTCAATATTGATCACTCATTTTCCTTACTTCCTTCATTCTTTCCATTTCTCATGCAGGGTGCATGCTATGTGTAACGTGTCATCCATACCAACGGCCAAACTGGCCTATTCTTCCGAAAGTTGGTGATGGGATTTTAGGTGTGTGCAAGATGTTATGAGTGCGTTCACACACGGAACCTCGGTTTATAGTCTCATTCGAAGGACTGTATGGGAAATGGAGTCAGAACCAATGTTAACTCTGAGGGAAAAATCCCCCTGTACCGAAATGCCCCGGCGGAGGTTCGAACCCGCAACCCCAGGATCACCAATATCACGAGTCCGGCGCTCTACCAACTGAGCTATTCCGGCTCCAAAACCAAATGATACTTACCTTGTTACTAAAATCAGGGGGAAGCATTAACCAGGAGGTTAAAAAACAGATCCATGAGTATTTTGAAGAAGAGAAAGAGAGCGAAATCAGGAAAGATAATCATATCTTTTTTTAACATTCCTGATACTGACAAAACTGGTGATGATGAGAAGGGTGTGGATGAGCGTTTGGTCACAGACTTGTGTGTGGACATCTGTCCAGAGGCGAAAAGTGAATTGTACAACTCTAATGGAGAGCCCGTTTCAATCAGTCGGTTGGGACACATCAAGCCTGATCCCAAACACTCCAACAAAAGTAGGGGTATCAAAGTGGTTTTCCCCAGTGAAAAATGTTAAACAAAAAATCATGGCCAGGTCCAAGCTACTGAAGAACCATTCCAATGTATTTTTCAAAAACGTTGTGAAAGTTCCTGATAAAACTATGAAGGAGAGGGAAAATGACAAGGCCTTGTATGAGGAACTAAAACAATTTAGGAAAGATGGCCAAGACATCATCATAAGAAATGGTAAGATCATCCCTCGCCCCAAACCTTCACAGTCTTCAGGTGGTTCAGGCCCCAGAGGTGTAGGGTCATGGGCTAGCAATGCTAACTGACTATGTCTACAACCTGATTAGAGTGTATAGTGCACAGTTTAGCACAACTACCTTTCAAGCGACTGATGAGGATGAAACCACTGAGTGTAGAACAATGAATGAATGTGTAATTGTGGGAAGAATGCTTGTGATGGTTCAAATGTATCGGATGGTTTTAAGAATATCAATTCCCTTAAAGCAGAAGTCAAGAAAGCTTATGTAACTATTGTAAGCTCTGAAGGGGGGAAGCTTAAAGTGGTTTTTGCAAATGTTGACACTTTAAGGAATAAAATGAACATACTGGAAATAATTGCGGCTGATTTAGATATGGATGTCATTGTGATTACAGAATTAAATTCTAAAGCTAACAGAGATCCATTTGACTGGTAACCTGTCCTAAGAAACTATTCTTTTTGTTCAGATACTTTTGGATGAGGAGTTGATATGTTTACAAAAAATTCCATCAATGTTTGTAGAATTGAGAACCTGGAAAAGCTTTATAAACCATCTGTTTTCAGTTACATGGTTCTTAAAGATGAAACCATTCTGATTCATCTTGGAGTTATTTACCGTTCTCTGAACTGTTCATTTGAAGAAAATAGCAATCTAAACATTGTGGTTAGTACATTCTTTATTGATGAATCAATGAAAGGAAAGTTCTAAAATTCTGGTGGGTGATTTTAATAACCCTGAGATTAACTGGCAAGAAGAAGTTTGTTCTAGTGGTCCTGAACATCCTGCTACTAAATTTTGAAAAACAACACTGGACAGTTACGCCGTTCAGTTGGTTTCTGAACCAACTCATTTTAGAGCTTTACAAAGACCAACTACTATTGATCTGATCTTGTGTTCAAATCCAAACAAAATTGAAGATATTGATCACCATCCTCCAGTTGGCAAGAGTCATCACTCTGCAATTTCTTTCAGCATAGACCTTGAAAGGGAAATCATTGAAAGTAAATTGAAGCTATGAGAGACGAATTAAGGGGAATAGACTGGGATCCACTGTTACTTAATAAAACTGTAGATGAGATCTGGACTCTAATTACTTGTAAACTTCTCCAAACTCAAGACAAGCATGTTCCTTCCAAAGAATTCTTTTCTGGTCCTGGATTCAATCAAGAAAAGACAGTCCCATTTACAGTTCTTGACAAGATCAGAACTGAGAGACGGGCTCACAAATGGTATAAGAGTTTCAGAACACAGGCAAACTACAACGCTTACGCAAGAACAAGAAATCAATCTAAATGGGCTGCAGATTAGTCTGTGCAAGAAAAAGACAGAAAATTAGCCAGTAATATTAAAGCAAACCCTAAAGCATTTTTCAGTTATGTTAATTCAAAGACTAAACCTAAAGAACCTATTGGTAACCTAATGTCTTTTACTCTTTCACAGTTTCCGTCTCACTCCCACTCCTTCCATTTATCTTTCTCTGTCTCTCTGACTATGCCTCTTTTTGTCTTTCTGTCTGTTGTCCTTTTTGTCTCTGTCTCGGTGTCCGTTTCTGTCTGTCCCTGCCTCGTGTCAAGTTCTTGTGTTGTTCTGTTTCTGTCTGTCCCTTCCTCTGTCTGTCAATCTCTCTCTCTCTCTCTCTCTCTCTCTCTCTCTCTCTCTCTCTCTCTCTCTCTCTCTCTCACTTTCCTCTTTCTCTCCCTCCCTTCTTTTTTCCCCGATATCTGCCTGTAGATGTCTCTCACTCTATGTCTGCCTCTCTCTTTGTTTCTCTGTCTGCCTGCCTAGCCAACCTGCCTGCCTTCCCCTCCCTGTCTTCTCTGCCTGTCTGTCTGCCTGTTAGACCCTCCTCTCTCCCTTCTCTCCCTGTCTTTCTCCTATTGCAGTTTCTAACTCTGTCCATTTCTCTTTCCCTCTTTTCACCCTCTCTCTTTGTCTGTCCATTTCCATTCCTTTTCCTCTTTGCCACTGTCTTTCTCATTCAGTCATTGTCTACATCTCTCATTTGCTCTGTCTCTGTCGGTCTCTGTTTCTCTTTGTCCCTGTCTGTGTCTCTCTTCCCCTCCATTCCTCTCATTGTCCCTCCCTCCCTCCCTCCCCCCCCCCCCCCTCTCTCTCTCTCTTCTCTCCTCCCCATCCCATTTTGTCTGTTTTTGTCTGTCTGTCTTGTTTACACTCCTTCCCCCCTCCTCTCTTTCTCTTTCCCTCTGTCTGTCTCTCTGTCTCTGTCTCTCTCAGTCCCCCCCCCCCCCCTCCCCCCACCTCCCTATATTTCGATGTCTGTAAATTGTCATGCTTCCTTGTCCATTTCCAACACTGTGATCCCAAGGATAAAGCATCTCTCTCTCTCTCTCTCTCTCTCTCTCTCTCTCTCTCTCTCTCTCCTCTCTCTCTCTCTCTCTCTCTCTCTCTTCCCCTCTCCCTCCCCCCCTGCCCGCTCTGTCTCCACCTTACTGACTTACTGTCTTCCTGCCTCTCTCTCTGCTGCTTCCTTGGCCATTTCCACCATTGCGATCCAAAGAGTAAAACCTTCTTCTTGCCATATTCCAGACTGCTAGGAACAGAAATATTGGGAAACTTAACAAAGTCATGAAGGCTTCAATTAATGATCACTATCACTTGATTTGTCATTGAAAACAACAGCAACAAAAACAAGAACAAAGAAAGGAGAAATGGCTTTTTTTTCTGATTGACTGATGTAACTAGCTAGTTAAGGCTGGAGGAAATAATGCGACTGAGTTTTCATTTTATGTGCACAAATATGTACATTGTTAGCTTATACAGCAAAAGCCATACAGCTTTTTGTAGTTGTGCACATGTGTGTTCTTTTTTCTTGAGCCCAAGCTCCTTATTATCATCAGCCCTTGTGTGTTTCTGTATTTTAATTCAGTGTTGTTATGCAGTCAGATGTATATGACTGGAGTCAGTGCAGTTAGAAGCTGACATGTAGATGTATTGGTAACAGCTTCACTGTCATCCTCTCCTCTCTGTCTCTCACTTTCTGTCTGTCTGTCTGTCTGACAGATCTGTCTGTCTCTCTCTCTCTCTCTCTCTCTCTCTCTCTCTCTCTCTCTCTCTCTCTCTCTCTCTCTCTCTCCCCACATTTCCTGTCTCTCTCCCTATGTGTGTGAGTATGGGGTGTGCGTTTGTGTGTGCGTGTGTGTACGAGTGCATGTGCATGCCTGTGTGTGTCTCTTTGTGTGCCTTTGCATAGTGGAGAGAGGGGTAGGAGGGAGAGGGATGTACAGTTTTGTGTCATTCAACCTTATAAACGCTTTGACAGTTATTTTAGCTTTGTTGCTGAGAAGCTGAATCAGGCATTTTCAAATGTGGGAACACCACAGACTGGGCTGGTACCGCCATCTTGTTTTCCTCTTCTTTGAACTGACATTCTTCTTCTTTTGTTTATCACAGGGTTGGAATTAATATGGACAATGCGCCAGAAAAAGTTGAGAATCAGGCAGATGAACACAACACTCCAGATGAGGCTGAAAATACTGCTAGTGGTGATGGGGACTCAAAGAAGAAAAAACCTTACCACCTGGGTAAAATCCAGTTTCACTCCAGAACCGGCTCCTGCCCGCTGAGACCCGCCCACGTATGTGCTGTGTTGTGTAGTATTGTGCTGTGCTGCATTGTATTATATACTTTTTGTTGTTGTTAAGAGAGTACTTATATAGTGCCTTTCCTCAGTCAGAGATCAAGCTCTAAGTGCTTTACTATCTGCATTCTCGTTTACACAATGGGCAGCCTACCTTGGTAGAGCTGACTGAAGTGCTGCCCGCCAGTGTTTCATTCAGTCGTTTCCTGTGTCATTCAGTTAACATCATTCATTCAATTTAACAACTTTCATTCTTTCGATTTGTAACCTTCCCAATATCGTAGTTGATTTTGGTAAGTTAAGCTAGTCTATTTGGTTGTTTTGGGTAGAAAGTCAAAATTGTAGATCGAAAGTATTAAGATTGTTAATGATCATTTTTTATTAATTCATTATAGGCAGTTTGGATATTTTGTTATTATTCTTATTATGGGTGGTAAATAAGAATAATAGGGAAACAAATGTAAACGGAAGTGATGATAAAACCGAAGAAAGAACAACTTCCGTTAGGGACAATCGCATGTCAGGAGTGGCACACCACATGTAGAATTGGACCAACGTGGAGGGCTCCTGCAGAGATTAAATCAGTGTCTGCGCCCTTTTCACGTTGTTCATGATCCAAACTGCATTTTCTTTTCATTTTCATTTTCTTTTTTAAATGTAGCCAGCAGTTTATGATTGAACATATTGCGTACTAGCAATTGACGTGTTTACTTGTACTAAAAAGAAAGAAGTAATAAAAGGAAATAAATATAGTAAAACTTCAAAATCTCTTTTTTAGTTGAATTATTGAGTGAGAACATTGTTCGTCCTTGTTCAGGTGAACTCGGGATAACTCACACGCACTGACTTTTCGGGTGGTGGGGGTTACAGATTTTTCATGCAGAATGCATGCTATGTGTAACGTGTCATCCATACCAACTGGCCTTCTCTTCTGAAAGTTGGTAAAGAGATTTGACGTATGTGCAAGATGTTATGCATGCGTTCGCGCATGGAACCTCTGTTTCTAGTCTCATTCATAGGACTATTTTGGAAATGGAGTCAGAATCAATGTTAACTCCGAGGGAAAAATCCCCCTGTACCAAAACAGCCAGGCCAAGATTCGAACCCGCACCCCCCAGGATCACCAAGATTATGAGTCCAATGCTCTACCAACCTAGCTATTCCGGTCCCCAATGGCAGATACATAGCATACATATACCTGCTGAGACCTGCCTATGTACATACTGTGTTGTGTAGTATTGTACTGTGCTTTATTGTATTGTATACATTCAAAGGCAGGTACATAGCACACATATACCTGCTGAGACCTGCCTATGTACATACTGTGTTGTGTAGTATTGTACTGTGCTTTATTGTATTGTATACATTCAAAGGCAGGTACATAGCACACATATACCTGCTGAGACCTGCCTACATACATACTGTGTCATGTAGTATTGTGCTGTGCTGCATTGTATTGTATACATTCAAAGGCAGATACATTGTGCACATATACCTGCTGAGACCTGCCTACATACATACTGTGTCGTGTAGTATTGTGCTGTGCTGCGTTGCATTGTATAGTCAACGAACGATACGCATGCACATAAACAGTCTTCAACATGCAGCTGTTGCTTTGCAGCAGTCAGTAGTATGGATAAAAGTGGATCGCAACTTCAGCTGTTGCTTTGCAGCTACAGGTCAATAACATGCATAGAAAGAGGTCATGACTTTCGCTTAGTGGACTGTCACCCCAAGGACATCCACGCCATCCGATGCTCTGGCATATCGAGCAACAAATAGGTATTCTATTCACATAGACTCAGCTGTAAAGCGCATTAGTTTGGGCTGAAATTGACAGCAATGGGCAAATTGTAGGTTACCATATGAGGTCAATAGAGTGCTTTTTTATTTAGATTTGCGTGGCAAGAAAAAGTGGGCATCAAATACTCTATGTTAGTAATGTACGCCTGGCTGAAACAAGGCATGGGAGTTTCTGGGACGTTGTAGGAAACGATTAATTTTGGGCAGATGCAAGAAGGAAAATCCATTTAAATAAAAGGTGTAGCTTTGATGTTTACATAACCTGTTGTGCTGTTCCTGATGTGAAAAAAAGTGTTCATTTATAAATTTAGACTGACGTATGATATAGATGCGCACTGACATGATTCAGACTTAGCATTTCTGAAATGGCTGTATATCCTATTCATTATAGAGCACATAGTGAAGGTGAATTGATAGGTCCTATGTTGTCAAGAGTAGCAAAATGAGGTACAGTTTGCTTTATGTTACCATATTCTGCAAGACTTCAGAGCACAGTATATACCACTGAAATATTATAGGGTACCAAGGCAGTATAGTTTAACATTGAAAAAAGGGTCAGAAAGTTTCTAAGATGCATTCTGTTCTCTTTTTTTTTTTTAGATAACTGAATGCTAAATGTGTTGTGGACAGTATCATTATTTATAATTGTCAGAGTGGACAAATGTTTAATTACACTCATTCATGAGGAGTAATGGTCTAAACATTATTTGTAATTGTCAGATTGGACAAACGTATAATTACACTCATTCATGAGGAGCAATGGCCTAAACATGATTGAACTGTCCATATCTACCAGCCACCATGGTGACGTGGTTAGCGTCATAGACTCCCGGCTGGGAGGTCATGGGTTGGATTCCCATCAGTCATGTGGGATTTTTCTGCCCTGACCGCCTCCTACCCAGAGTTGAGTTTGCTATGGGCTCAGTTGGGAAGACTGGGGCCACATAGTAGAGTTCCATCCACTTAATGGATACGTCTTTGAGAATGATGCTCAAATTTCCTCACCAGCACTGCAGGTGTCTGTATCTCTCGAGCTTGGATGGTGCCGGGATATATTATGAAAGTATGAATACAGCCTTGCCATGCAGTCCCAGACCAAATTGATACCTGTTGCTTTATCTTCATCGTCCTCATTCACATTGATCAGCATTAAAAAAAAGTCTCAAATTCTGTGGCCCTCCATGCCCTGCTGTCAGGGTGACCTCGGTTTGGATGTTCCCTCTACGTCTGTGGCCTTGGTTTGATTCCATCAGGGTCACCAGAATCGGCAAATTCACAGGATTGTCATTGGACGGACGTGGTGGCATATTCTGGAGGCAGAGCTCATTCATGCCAGCTCCGTGACTAAGCAATTATTGTTGTCAGTAGGGGCTTAGTAGGTGGTGTCCTGAGTATGTTGGATCAGAACAGGCACCACTGAACACCACCGAAGTGACTCAGTGGCAGTGTAGTGTCTCCTCCGGTGGGTTGGCTCTTGACAGCTTGACATTACTCCTGTGGATTGCTGGGGCTGCAGTGCGCCAGGCTGGGCTGTGGCTTTGGATGGGGGAGTCTGATTGAGCGGCGTGGGTGCAGTGCCATTTCTATGTGTGTGTGTGCACACATATGTGTGTGTGTGTGTGTGTGTGTGTGTGTGTGTGCAAGCCTGTGTACATGTGAGAGAGAGAGAGAGAGAGAACGTGAGTTTTCAGAGCAATAGAATTTGATGTAACCAGCTTGTACTGAACATACAGTTTGCCAGAATAGACTGTGAGGCCGAGATGGAGAGCACATGGGAAGCTTTGAGCAAGGAGTGGCAGCTGTCCATCAAGCCGGAGCTGCTGATACTGGTTACAGGGGGAAGCTGGCAACAGGAGAGGATCAATTCCACGCTGCAGGACGTCATCAGACGTGGACTTTTCAACTCAGCTCTTACTTTTGCCATCGGTGAACGATCTGGCTGGGGCTGGCAGTCTGCTAGACCTTTCAGTCTGTTTGTCTGTCTCTCTGACTTTCTGTCTGAATCTCTCCGGCCTTCTGCCTGGTGCATGTGTTTGTGCATGTGAGCATGATATGTTTGTGTGTATGTATATGTGTGTGTGTCAGGCCTGTCTACCCTACAATTTGTTAGCGTATTTTACGAAATTTGACTGGAAAATATTATAATACGCCAAGTACGACAAAAATACGAAAATCATCAGCTACAAAAAAAAGTGCTATTTTCCTGTATGAAGACATGAGTTATTGTCACTAGTTCCAGTTAGCGCGTACTCGCTTTCACCATGGTCGGCCATCTGTCATAGTGAGCGACTGACACAGATATTCACTAAGAGAATGCTGCCACCAGCAAAATTACACGTTCGTGAGAGTGATGAAGAGCCAGATGTTGAAAAGAAAGTTGCCAAAACGAGGGAGCAAACTTTTCTGAATGTATAGCATGCAAACTTGGAAGTGCTTAGTCCCAATCTCAAAAAGGTTCAGCTTTCGTACACTTTGTGCGAAACGGATTTTAGTTGTGCTCGTGGAGGGCGCAACGACTGCATAAAGCTTTGTTTCATCAAAATCGCATAAAGAACTATCAGAAGTGATGAAAGGAACACTTTCAATTGTACAAGCATTGAAAAAGGCCGCGGCGAAGTCTAGTGGGAGACCTGGAGCAGCACGTTACAAATGTCGAGATGATGATTATGATGTGGTAGGCTGGTGGCCGACGCGAATCTGTCCCTGTCAACGACCAATCATCTTGTACCCTATTCAAGAAGAGGTTTTCTGACACTAGTGACAGCAAAATTGCTCAAGGTGTGTCTGTCACTTTAAACTTCCACTGTTAATTAGCTCCACTTCCCCCACCCCAAAAACAGGGAGGGAGGGGGGGGGGGGGGGGGGGGGATGTGGAGTGGCAGTACAAGAGAAGAAAAAGATGGAAAATGAAAACTGTATGAAGGGTATACATGTGTGTGACTGTCAGTCACTCTGAGTATGTGTGGGGGGAGGGGGGTGGTGAAAGGGAGGAGGGCATTTAATGTTACTTTTTTTTTAAGGAAATGGCCAACTAAATATGTGCATTGTGTGTGTGCAGTGCACTTATGCTAGTTGGCGTGAGTATTTGAGTGTGAGTACAGCGCAGTTAGTTGGTTGCAAGAATTGCGCAATATAAGTTCCATATTAAAGTTCGACGGAAGAAAAATATTTTTTTTTTGTCATTGAATACTAAAATTTACTCCATGGAATACTAATGGTTCAGTTTTGAAGTAGACAGGTCTGGTGTGTGTGGGGGGGGGGGGGGGGGGGGGGGGGGGGGGGATTGATCACATTCATAACATCTGAATGAATAAATATTGGTTTTTATTGTGTCTGTGAGTTGTAACTCTTTTCTTCTAAGTATGCATTTTGTTATAAGTGTAAACATTAGCTGATCAAGATACTTTTATGGAATGAATGGGAAATGTTATGAGCATGAATGGGAAACTGAGTTAAGGTAAAGCATTACAATTTTGTACACAAATTTTGAGAAATGTTATGAGCAAGAACAGTACGTCATGCAGTTACAAGATATGTTCATTTTCCCATGTATTCATTTCCGATGTAGCTCTGGTAAACTTGAAACTGAGTAGGTAGATGGAAGGGAACTCCCCATTGAAATTTAATTCGTTAAAACTGTGACATGGGTGTTTTTGGAGATGAATTCCGTTTTATCCTGGAATGCTAACAATGCTCGGATCCTAGAAATATATAAGCAAAAAGTATATCCATCCCAAATCAGCATTTTCTCTTTGCAGTTTCTTGTCGTCTGGAAAAAGTCACCCCCCCCCCCCCCCTAAAAAATTTTTTTAAAAATTGTGAAAGCTATCCATTTCAGAAAGATTACATCATCACTCTGGTCAGCTGTTGCTGCTTTACCTTTTTGGTTGCTAAGTTATAGTTTCTTGACAGATATATATGTTCATGTCCATAACAGATCCATTTAAATACAGGAGCCTTTTCATTTTCTTTTTGATTCACCAGATGTTGGTTAAGTGTCAAAAAACGTTTATGGCCTGGAACATAGTCATGTAACCCCACCACCCGAAAAGTCAGTGCATGTGAGTTATCCCGAGTTCACCTGAACAAGGATGAACAATGTTCTCACTCAATAATTCAACTAAAAAAGAGATTTTGAAGTTTACTATATTTTATTTCCTTTTATTACTTCTTTCTTTTTTAGCACAAGTAAACACGTCAATTACTAGTACGCAATATGTTCAATCATAAACTGCTGGCTACATTTAAAAGAAAATGCAGTTTGGATCATGAACAAACGTGAAAGGCGCAGACACTGCAACCAAACACACACAGAGAACAATGTTTTACTAACCTACACCATCACAAAAAATATTATAACACTCAGAACACACGTTTGTTTAACATAACAATAGACATACAGTACATAAGACAATGGCTCTTCAGAATTACAATTACAACCTCAACATTAGAACAAACAGAATTACTCCAAGTCAATACTCACAACATATGCACATCAATCATAACATTCATTTTAACAATAAACGCACTGTTATATTCACACACTTTGCAGACATACTGTGCAGCTTTTGACAGTCACTATCTCAGTGACCAAGAGAGATAGGAATCGACACTTGCACTCATACTTCTACAAAGACTAGATATAATTTTTCTTTTTTTTTCTTTCTTCCAAAATGCAACTTATGTCCCATGGAATGGTACACCATAGACATCAATGCACAATTTCAACGGAATGGGAAAAAGATAATTCTTTAGTACGTTTTTCATTGTATTAATAAAAGAAAGAATCAAGCTCATCCCATTAAGCCATTTTACCATGACTCGGCATATGGAGACACCTCCAATTTCATGTAATGACAGAGAAATAGCCTAGTCATTCCAACCGGATCAATGAATTAGACTTCAACTCTACTAACAACAGTTACACCATCTCTCGTAATTTATAAAACGCTGCATCTACCAGACAATAAATAATTTTGCATCCCAACCCCACAATAATCGCTATGAAGCAACTCTGAACTACAACAGAGTTCTTCCATCACAACAAGTCAATTAACCGTTCAATCAGCAACATTTTACAAAAGCAAAACATTAAACCTCACACAATCCAAATTAGTTTTCCTGCTGCACAATTGCCAATGAACTAATTGTAAAAAAGAAAACTTAGTGAAACCGAACAAAAGGTCCGACACCTACTGGCGCTAAACCAATTTCAACTAATTCTAATCAGAACAAAGGGTCCGACAACGACCGGCGCTAAACAATTTCAGCTAACTTTAATCGAACAAGGAAACTATGGTGTTTTGAATGTGTTAATCCCAAAACTTCATTTAATCATTTGTTTCCTCAATTAAATTTGTTTCTTCAATTAACTATACTAATCTTTTATCAAACACCTAAAATGAACATAACATACCTGATTTAATCTCTGCATGAGCCCTCTACGTTGGTCCAATTCTCCACGCGGTGTGCCACTCCTGACATGCGATTGTCCTTAACGGAAGTTGTTCTTACTTCGGTTTTATCATCACTTCCGTTTACATTTGTTTTCCTTCATTTCTTATTTACCACCATAATAAGAATAATAACAAAATGTCCTAACTGCCTATAATGAATTAATAAAAGTGATCATTGACAGTCTTAATAATTTCGATCTACAATTTTGACTTTCTACCCAAAACAACCAAATAGACTAGCTTAACCCGTTCAGTGCCTCACAAGAGTACAAACAAAGGTGTTCCCAGGTGCCGGGGAAATCTCATGATTTGGGGGTCATAATTAACAAAAAATTCTAGCTCAGAAACTACAAAAGATAGAAAAATGAAATCTATATCATTTTTGAAGGAAATTGAATGAAGATTTTGAATCTGGGCTTCTTTTGTTTTAATTTCGATAATACAAAAGTATTTAGGCTTGTAGATTTGGATAGATTTTTTTGCACGATCAAAAACATATGTATTTACCACATCCAAACAAGAACACACAGCAAAAAAGTTGAAAATAAAGTTTGTATTGTCACACTACACCTGTAAATGAAAGTAAAACAGTTTGGAAGTCTATCAAGACGCTCACACTCGATGCAGACTGACCAGTCCACGACCACGCCCCCCCCCCCCTCCCCACCACACCCCCTTGCTCAACTTCAACCCTCTCTTTCACTCCTCATCTTCCCCTACCTTTTCGTCTGCACCGTGTCACGCCGCGAGCAGGCCACGATCCCCTCTCGCACTGATTTACAGTGCAGAGTACACACTTGGCTGGCTCGTTCGACTGACGCTGTCAGCTGAACGCACACTGAGGTCACAGAGCCCTACTCAATAACTGACGAATATGGTCGGCAATTCCACCACTATCATCATCTCACCTTCATGCTTGAGTTAGTCGTTGAATAAAAGATTATTGTGTTTGTCAAAAATCATCAGCAGAGCCTGCTCAGCTGTGTAAATACGTTGACTTGGTCGCTGGTCGCTTCGACAACGAAGGTTGCGCCGCCATCTTTGCAAGCGAGACACGAAGTGCTGGCTAGTCACCCAGTCAGTGATAAGAATAAATGGGCTTTCCCTCACGTGTGGTCATTTACATATTATTTTAAGACTACAGACATATAAGGCTTTCTACGCAAACTCTATTTGAGTCCGTTGATAGAAATAGTAACGAATGAAAACTCAAGAAAAATGCATGACGTCAGGGGACTGCCCATAGGCACATGGAAAGCACTTTTATTTCCGCGTCAGCTGACTGACTAAAGGCGCTCAACGGGTTAACTTACCAAAATCAACTACGATATTGGGAAGGTTACAATCACCCCTCCTTAAAAAAAATTGTTTACCCTTGTTAACTAACAAGGACAGAGTAAACAATAAAATTAGGTACTGGAAAAAAAAACATACCTTAAAACGACAACAGGCAATTATGAACAAAATGGATATAACAATGAAACCAACAACGGATGCAGCCAAAGCTAGTAAGCAATGGATATCAGAAACTCATCCCTTATCAGTTATCGCATTCAAAATTATCAAACATAACATTGTCTTCATAGTCAAAAAAACCAAACCAATCAAAAGGAATGAGAACAACTTGTGTCTCATTTAGATCGATGCTTTGTCATCTTTTACCACCAGTATTATCAGCTAAAATAGCATATTTAATATAGCACATTACTATTGTCATCTCCATCAGAACCCATTCCCTCAACTAGAAACAATTTCAATTTTTGTCACATTTGAGCAATCCAAAATCAAGTCACACACATACACACATACAATAACCCAGTTAACAATCAAATCAGCTTAACATAATGACACTGCTAGCATTATAATAAAAACATTATCATCCCGCCAATCCCGTCTCTCTTACTTACATCAATCATGACCTAAAGTAAGCCTAAGAGGTCTCAAAACACCTCAATATCCAGACATCCTTTTACACTGGTAGCCCCAACATGAAACGGATGTATTGTGAGACTGGGTACGTTCTGACTAAGCAACTTGTCGAGCTTCTGAGAGTATGCAACACCTCCCTGACAAATCTCCCCCAACCCCTGTCTACGAGCTTTGGGAGTCTTTGGACAAAACATGATGAACTAAATTTAAACGATTCACAGGTCGTCGTGTCCTACTTGACCTCCTGGGAAAACATTAACTTCTATCATTTAATGACTCAACATTCTTTGTACCTGTCTCCTCTGACCCCGGGTCGGACCCCGTTTCATAACCACTGTCTCCAGGTCCATCATTACACTGGAATTGCTAACATTCTGGGGGGTTTGGGGGACTTACCAACTCTACAGTTTGATCTTGCCTTGGAACATCAGGTACAAATCAGGTGCATCAACCCTCAAGTTATATTTGGTGGGTGGGTAAACACCTCGCCCTTCAATGTGGCTATACCTCTCCCTCCGGTTCAGGACATCTTATCCGGACTGGTACATCCTCATCCTTATCGGCCTAAACAGACACCGTTGGTCTGATTCGTGAAACCCTTTAAGGATTCCTTCTAGCGGGCGTTTTTTCTTGGTTTATAACCGATGGTTCCGCACCCAGTACAACCAAATAGGCAACAAATAGTTTTCTGTGTAAGGTCCTCTTTACACTGTCCCCACTCTCTTTTTGCATGTATAGACGGGCAATTCTTGATCCTGGCAGTGATCATAAAATCTTTTCTCCACTTTCTGACAGCTTTGAGTCCCAACCGATGTCCTAGCTTTCTACAAGCACTCGTCACCAGCTCTATTTGCGGATGTGTACATATACCTGAGTTTATTTTCTTTGCCATTTTTTGCATGTTCTCTTCTGCTTTCTCATAGGCATTTTTTAGTTGCTCTCTGAGACATCGCACATGTTGTTTTAAAGACTTCTTCTTTCCTTGGTTTAGATCAACCCAAATGCAATGTCAATGGGTAGTCTTGGTTTACGACCAAAAAATAAGAAGTATGGGCTGAACCCTGTGCTCAGATGGTGACAACAATTGTATGCATGCACTACACAAGGCAACACCTTCTTCCACTAAACCTTCTCTTCTTCCAAACTGCGTAACATGTTCAACAAAGTTCTGTTCCACGCTCCACAGGATTTGAACATGGATGATACGGAGTGGTCCTGATCTTCTGAATGCCTGCCATTTTGCACAACTCATGTACTATTTCTGACTCGAAATCCCGACCCTGATCAGAAAGAATTTTCTTTGGAAATCCATAATACCATGAAAAACTCCTTCCAGAGTGTTTTGACGATGTTTTGGCAGTTTGGTCCTTTGTACAATATGCACCCTCCAAATTTTGTGAAGTGTCAACAACTACTAATACACTTTGTTTCTTACCCCCTGTTTTCTATGGGTCAAATAATCTATGGACAGCAATTCCAAAAGGGAAAGTTGTAACAATGCTGTTTATTGGGGCTTTCTGTGGCACACCCCCACGTTTTATGCATCTCATACACCCTTTTGATCTTCTTCAAATCTCTACCCATGAATGGCCCAGAAAAATCCCCTCCTTAGTTGACTCATGGCATTGTCAAAATGAGTGTGGAATAATCTTCATGCTTTCCTTTGAAAAGCTTCCTTCCTGTGTGACACTGGGAGAACCAACTGAACCTAACAGCTTCACCTTCATTGCCATTCTTCGGTACAGGACCCCATCCTTCATCTCAAGTTTGCTTTGCTCTCGTGCAAACGCTCTCAGTTCATGTCATCTAACTCTGCTGCAATCAACTTTTCCTGTGCTTCTATTTTCTCTAGACCAACTTCAATCTTCTGTCAGCCAGTTGAAATTTCCTCCAATCAGATTGTGAAATAGCTGATAGTTCACCAAAATCAGTTCAAAAAATATCCTCAAAATCCAAAAAGGGGTCTCTCACAAGATGCTCAACTCTGCATAAAATCATCACCTAACTGGGACTGATTACAATCCATTATATCCTGCTGTTCTCAACAGTTCGACGATCACAATGAACATGTTTACTTGACACAATGGCTTTCAAAATAGCCCGCCAGACTCAGAATTCACGAAGTAATATCAGCTTCTTTTTCTGCACCTCCTTCTAAAGCCTTAGCCTTTCAACTAGAAAAAGAGATTTTCTCCATTGACTTTTGATACTCGGTGTCTTCCTCTGCTGCTCCCTGAGGTATTCGCGACAACTGTCGGCATCAATATGACTAGCTCTTTCAATTATACCTGAGTTCAAATCATACAATGAAAGAGAGTTAGCCACCGATGACTTGTGGCATCCAACTTTGCGTTTTTCAGAACATAGCACAATGGTTATTGTGGGTCACCACTACCACACGACTTCCATACAAATAGTCATGAAATTTATCTGTCATGGCCCATTTCAGTGATAGGAATTCACGCTTGTGGTAGGGGGTAGTTTTGTTCAGATTTGTTTAACCCTCTACTAGCATATGAAATCACCCTCACCCATACCATCACATTCCTGATCAAAACTGCTCCCAGACCATACCCACTTGCATCACAGTGTAAATGAAAGGTCTTGTCTTGTCAGCAAGACCCAAGACAAGATCACTGGTCAAAGCTGCTTTCACACTTCAAATGCTTGGTCCTGTGTTCCACCCCACAAGGAGCGATATCGATGACAATGTGAGAAATGAATCCTTTAATTTTGTTTTTCTTTGCGTTGATTTGTTTGTTCGTTGGGTGCATACCCAACCGTCAAATCATTTAGAGGCTTTATCATTAGAGAAAAGTTGGGAATGAAACGCCTATAAAAAAATTTTCAAAAAACCCCACAATGCGCTTGACATCCTTTACAGTCTCAGGTTTAGGCCAATTTGTTACAGCAGACACTTTGTCAGGTTTTGGGCGAAAAACACCCTTCAGAGATTATGTACCCAGTGTTTTATCTCAGTGGTTCCAAATACACACTTAGTGGGGTCTAACTTCAGATTGAACTGTCTCAAACGTCCAAGTACTTTCAGTGTTCTCTCTTCCAACTCACCTAGTGTCTTTCCATTTAACCAGAAGGTCATCAAGAAATATTATCAGTTCCACTAAGTTCATATCCGGAACACAGTCTCCATGAGACGTTGAAAACATGCAGGAGCGTTCGCTAGTCCCCGTGCTAACCTGGCCCCCTCAAAGTTCCAAAAACTGTGGTGAATGCAGAGAGTTTGCTAGCTTTTTCTGACATGGGTACCTGATAATAGGCCTTCACAAGTCCATATAGCAAAGTACTTTGCACCACTCAATGTCAGCAATAAGTCTTCAACCTTTGGCAAACTGTATGCATCACAATGGTCCTTGCATTCAACATGCGATAGTCACAACACATTCGTAATGCACCAGTTTTCTTTCGGCACAAGACATTGGAGACGCGAAAGGTGAATGAGACGGGCGAATTATCTTTGCATCCAACAGCCCTTGAATGTGACTAAGTAGGTCTTCAAAATCTTTTTGGGAGATGGGTTCTAGCTCTCTGTCTTATCTGAGGACCAGGCTCAACATCAATGTCAAACTCAAACTCTGTGTTCAAACTGACCAACATCATACTCTGATTGTAAAAAAACATCCTTGTAAGACTGCAACTTCCCTAAAAATCTGTTCTTCAGTTTCCCCTGGAACCCCATCCCCAAATCTGAACTCAATACTGGAGGGCTCACACTCAGACGCAGTGTGAGCATGTTACAAAAACATTGGGTTCAGAAATATCAGTTTTTTCAGCACCCAAAAGAAGAACATTTCATCAAGTATTGTTCACAATGATACATAAAAAGTCACCAACAACCTGCTTCTTCTTCAAAACAATATCCTCATCAGATACATTACGAATACAGATCTTTGCATTCTGTAGCGAGTGGGCAGCGATTGTGCATGCTACCACTTCTAAAACCTTCAGGTAGTTGTTGCCTTATGGGTTCCTGAATTAATACTGTGGTCCGTGTACCAGGTACACTGACATGCGAACAGCACCGCACTTCAATCACTTCCCCAGCGGGGATGACCACATTTGCTCCGACTAAATGAGTCGAACCCAAGAAAACCCCTCATCACCCTTTGACAGATCATTGTAAGCAAACAAAACCTCTGGCCTTATTGAAAAGGTAGATGCAAAATCTGTACCTCCTTTCTCCTTGCACAATCAGCATACAATCGGAGAAAAGTTTGTGCCCACTATGATAGGGACTTGCTTTGAAAATGCAGTATCAGGACATACAAGCAAAAAATTAATTTACATTCTCTTTCACACCACAACATCAACAGGCATACAAAATTCACTACGTACATAGCCCAAATAAGGAACAGTTTGTCCCCCCGCACCAGTGACCTGTAAAGAGTCTAACGCCTCTAGAGGCAGATAAGACAGTTTATCTTTGTAAAAAGGGCTCTGACACATTGACACTTGTGAAACCCCTGTCTATCAGACACTTGGTTGCAACACCGTCCACAATTACTGAACATTCACAGCTGGGTCCCATGAGTCCGCTAGTTAAAAACTGACGAAACTGAACCAATTTCAGCCAACACTGTTGCGTGGAGTGAGTTACACATGAGCATGTTCCCAAATTTTGTAGCACCAACACAAAATCCCTCCCTCAGATCTGATCTCAGATGAGACCACACGCAAGTGCTTTTGGGAACTGTCTGAAGGTCGAGGAGTCAGGTTGGTATCTGACACACCTGGGAGGCCAGGGACACACCCAGCAGTTCTATTCTCTGACCAGGCGACAGTGTCAACTGAAACGCCGTTTCAGTCGAACAAGAGTTACCTTACCTCAATGTCATTACGGTGGTCCATAATTTTTGTCGGGCATTTTCACTCAAACTGACCCCCGACTGCCCGTCTGCAGGGTCGGTTGCCGTTTAAACGACTTTCTTCTTGCCTCTTGGATGCGCTGCTGGTTCCTTGGTCGGGGCAGTCATTTAGATAGTGGTCCCCCACTACCCCCCAGTTCCAAAAAGGCACCCGCCCCTTTCTTTTTTTTGCGGTGCTGTGGTCGCAGGCGGGCAGCAACCATGGGTTTCCAGTTTTCGTAGTCAATACCACTGGCAGTGGCATGAGCAGAAGGGTCAGACTGCACCTGATGGGACCCTACTGTGGTCGGCGTCGCTGCTGGCGCTCCATCCAGCTCCCGCATCGTCCTCAGCACCTCTTGCGGGTTCGGAGCGCACGGCCTGGCACCCCATGGTGAGTGCGCACCTCCATGCCCAGTAGTGGTTTGAGTCTTAATATTGGTGTGGAAGAGATGGTACAGCTTCCTGTGAAAATCGCCTCCCTGTGGGATGAAGGCGTCCCACAGCCGTGTGAAAAAAACTGGAGGGTTCTCCCCTTTCTGCGGCCTCATCCTGATGATGTCCAGATACCGGTCCTCAGGTCCTCACGTCACCATGCAAGGCACAGAGGGTCGACAGGATGGACTGAGCACCATCACAAGCTTTGGCCTGCTCCAGGGCCACCCACGCAGGCTGGATCTCACTTTCTTGAAAGTGTCCTCAGGGTCTGCTTCACCCACTTCCACCAGATAGGCCTCCACTCAGGAGGCCCAGTCGCTGAAGACAACTTCCTGCCCCCCTTTTGGCTTCAGCCCGGTAAAAATGCCCAAACGAGGCGCAGGAGTGGGCATCTTCACCGTCACGTTAACCGGCCGAGGTCGTAACAGTTGAGGAGGCTTTGGCTGGTTCTTTGACCCTCTCTTCATTTTTCAGCTGACAAGATCGGTTTTCTACTGCAATTACTCATCATAAGTCCTCCAATCCGACGAGCCCCATTTCTGTAACGCCATCCACCTGTAAAAGTGCAGTCATGTGAATTTATATTTCACCTGCGGTTTATCTACTCAATTACCAACTAAAAAAAAATAAGTTTACTCTTTTTTTTGTTTTTTTTTTCTTTTTTAAGCAGCAAGTAAACACGTCACAACAAAGTAGTACATATTTCCATTCATACCTGAAAAAACGAAAATGCTTTCAATAATTCAACTAAAAGAAAGTTTGGCAGTACATGAATCCAACACACACAAGTAACAATGTCTTACTAACTAATATCAATCATAAATGCTCTATTAACTAAAGAAAACAGTTTGTTAAACAAGTAAAAGCGCAGACATAACATACAAAAGAGACAATGTTTCAAAATCATACAATTTACAACCTCAAACATTTAACAAACAATTAGACATTACTCCAAGTCAATACTCACAACATATGCACATCAATCATAACATTCATTTTAACAATAAACGCACTGTTATATTCACACACTTTGCAGACATAACTGTGCAGCTTTTGACAGTCACTATCTCAGTGACCAAGAGAGATAGGAATCGACACTTGCCCTCATACTTTTTACAAAGACTAGATATGATTTTTCTTTTTTTTCTTTTCTTCCAAAATGCAACTTATGTCCCATGGAATGGTACACCATAGACATCAATGAACAATTTCAACGGAATGGGAAAAAGATAACATCAATGCACAATTTCAACGGAATGGGAAAAAGATAATTCTTTTGTACGTTTTTCATTGTATTAATAAAAGAAAGAATCAAGCTCATCCCATCAAGCCATTTTACCATGACTCAGCATATGGAGACACCTCCAATTTCATGTAATGACAGAGAAAAAGCCTAGTCATTCCAACCGGATCAATGAATTAGACTTCAACTCTACTAACAATAGTTACACCATCTCTCGTAATTTATAAAACGCTGCATCTACCAGACAATAAATAATTTTGCATCTCAACCCCACAATAAAACGTTATGAAGCAACTCTGAACTACAACAGAGTTCTTCCATCACAACAAGTCAATTAACCGTTCAATCAGCAACATTTGACAAAAGCAAAACATTAAACCTCACACAATCCAAATTAGTTTTCCCGCTGCACAATTGCCAATGAACTAATTGTAAAAAAGAAAACTTAGTGAAACCGAACAAAAGGTCCGACACCTACCGGCGCTAAACCAATTTCAACTAATTCTAATCAGAACAAAGGGTCCGACAACGACCGGCGCTAAATCAATTTCAGCTAACTTTAAATCGAACAAGGAAACTATGGTGTTTTGAATGTGTTAATCCCAAAACTTCATTTAATCATTTGTTTCCTCAATTAAATTTGTTTCTTCAATTAACTATACTAATCTTTTATCAAACACCTAAAATGAACATAACATACCTGATTTAATCTCTGCAGGAGCCCTCCACGTTGGTCCAATTCTCCACGCGGTGTGCCACTCCTGACATGCGATTGTCCGTAACGGAAGTTGTTCTTACTTCGGTTTTATCATCACTTCCGTTTACATTTGTTTTCCTTCATTTCTTATTTACCACCCATAATAAGAATAATATCCTAACTGCCTATAATGAATTAATAAAAAGTGATCATTGACAGTCTTAATAATTTCGATCTACAATTTTGACTTTCTACCCAAAACAACCAAATAGACTAGCTTAACTTACCAAAATCAACTACGATATTGGGAAGGTTACAGTCAGAAGGATAATTAAACTAAGGTGCATGTGTGTGTATGTATGTGTATGCGTGTGTGTGTGTGTTTTTTGTGCTCGTGCACAAGTGTAACCGAGATATATTCTGGTTTAATTGCTGCCCAAACCTTCGCACAAAAGACCGCATGTTACTGTTGGAAGTTCTGTGTGGTGATCATTTATGGCTTCCCTTATTGTTTTGTTTTTTTCTTCTTTGTATTGTTCTTGCTGCTGTTATATTGTTTATGAAGACTGCTGTCGTGATAACTCAGTTTGCATAGTCATTTCACGTCACCAGCAGGGGATGAGGGTTGGGGTCGTAACAGTTCTGCCATGTGCTTGAAATGTCTGTTACATTTGGAAAAAAATTTTCAGTGGAATTTCTTTTCAAGGTTTGATGCCTTTTATATTCATCATGCAGAAGATCTGGTCTGTCCTTGTCATGCTTTACACATTGGGAACGAGAAAGGATATCAAGTGCATTTAGAGCTGTGATGACTTTGATGTTGAGAGTGGTTACATTAGGTTGACATGGGTTTCGATTTTGTCACCAGATACTTGGGTGGTCACGGAAGGGGTCACGACTCCACTGGTGAATGTAGTGGGAGAGGCGATCCACGACTCTGAGAACAGTTATCAGGGAATAAGCTCCGATGCCAGACGGAAGGGTGTGGCTTTGGGTATTGCCCCTTTACAGGATGTAGCCGATGTGCACTTTTTCCAACAAGATGAGGTGTGTATGTGTGCGTTTGTGTGAGTGAGAGAGAGAGAGAGAGAGAGAGAGTGTGTGTGTGTGTGTGTGTGTGTGTGTGCACCATGCGTGTGTTGGTGTGGGCTTGTGTGCTTATGGGTATGTGCATAATCGCAGTGTAATGTGTGTAAATGATTGTGTGTGTGAGTGTGTGTGTGAAAAAAACGCAAAAAGACAGAGAGGGTGAAAGAGAGAGAGAAATCAATACAGATTTAGACATGCAAGACACACAAAGAGAAAGAATATGAAACCGCAGATTACGTTTGCTTTATTTTTCAGCATATTGCAAAATACAAGATATAGGGACAGATAGAATGACAGAGAAGCAGCAAGACAAGGAGAATATGTCAGAGTGTGCTTGATGGTACCCAAACTTTGTGTGTGTGTGTGTGTGTGTGTGTGTGTGTGTGTGTGTGGGGTGTGTGTGTGTGTGTGTGCTGAAGGGTAAAGATCTGCACCATGTAGAAGCAGGCGGACAGGGTGGACAGGACGCGGAGAGATCAGACTGTCGCCTGCCCCTGAACTGCCACCTTACTCACTTTCTTCTCGTGGAGGACAAGAACGACAAAAGGGGAAAGGCTGAAAAATTTAGAGCTGACTTCAACGCCCATCTCGCCAAAGTCAAAGGTAACTTTTGTGCTCATTTGTGATATTATGATGTAGAGGCATGGTAGACATACCCTGTGTTCTTCCTATGCACACAGTTACATAAGTACATGTGTTTGCATACATTACATGTGCACACAGACACACACTCGCACACACACACACACTCATATCACACTCGCATACACACAGTTGCGGAGTCGCAATATTTGCTGCACATTAGCTGTCCTCTGGTCACCCCCTTCTCCTGTGCCCCTTCCCCCCTCCCCTTCCTCCCTCCATCCCTGTGTCTCATCCCTCCCCCCATGTCCCCTCGTCCCCCTCTCCTGCCTCTCCCCCTTCTCCTGCTCCTTCACTTCTGCTGTCTTCTCCTCACACTATCCCACCCCCTTCTCCTCACCTTCTGCCCTCTTACCCCTCCCCCCTTCCCCCACCGTTTCTCCCATCCTGTCTCCTCCTCACTTTCCCACCTTCCTTCTCAACCTGCATCTTTCTGCTCCCTCCTCCCATCCTCCTCCCAGTTGCCCTTCGCCCACCTCCTTCACCCCTCCTGTCTTTTGCCATCCTCAGCGTTGACATACGCCCTAGACCATGCAAAGTGACCTGTGGCAAGTTGTTCAGCGTTGGACTCCCCTTCATCCACTGAAGCGCCGTGTTTATCGGCCTTTGGTACCATTGGCTTTTAAGCGCTGTACCAAACGAGCCATGTTTAAGTGTAGTTTCCAGATAACACACAGTGCCTGCGCTGTGTGCTTGTCATAATGACGCAGTGTTTTCAGCTTTTGTTTTGTAATCTTCATTTTCGATTGTTACAAACAGCATGAGAGAAACAGAAAGAGATAGTGAAGGAGAGAGAGAGAATAAAGGAGAGAGAGATAGAGAGAGTGCTGTGCCACAGGCTGTCTGGGTGTATTCCTGCGTCTAAGGATAAAGCAATCTTAGAGGCAAGAGAGCGAATACAAACAAATATCTCACCAAGTATCACCCACTTGGTACACAGCAGGACACAACACACCAGTTTGACAGCACCAATTCCATATACAAATTTAAAAAAAACAAAAAAACAAAAAACCAGAAACTCCAGTCCTCACTATCGTTCAGTCACAGCAGTCAGGAGAATGGTCTCAGAATGATAATTGTCATCAGGGGACTCGGGAAGTCTAAGTATCCTGATGGATGTTACAGTGTAATCTGTATACTTAAAGGGTCACACTCAAGAATGCTTTCGAACATGCAGGATCTGAAACTCAAATGTTATGAAGAGAATAATTTTTCTTATGATAAAAGAAGGGATGGAAAATATAAAAATAAAGTGGAAATTTTGAATTTTTATATTCTGATGGTCATTCCTTACATATGCAAGCTCACCTGAACCTGCTTGAGGGTGACAGTTGGGGAGATGGGTTACTTGACTCTCGAGCAGCTCACACACAACTGTGTTGGAACTGAATGTCACCAGTTGGGGTGTGTCCCCCGTGAACTCTTCTCGCAGGTCAAATGAGGTAGCAGCCCTCCAGTAACAACTAAATGCAAAAGCAAAATTAAGGGGAAATAAATGAGTGGGACAAAAGGGTAGGCAACCTATGCCTCATGCACATGCCTACACACTCTGACACACATGAACAAACACATACACACACAGCACACATACGCACACACGCACGCATGCACGCGAACACACACACACGCACGCACTTTTAGTGAACAGATGTAAACCAAAGAACTAACACACAGAGTGAGAGAAAGACACTGTCAAGAGATAGACACATAGGCCTACAGAGAGAGGGAGAGAGACAGACAGACAGAGAGAGAGAGTGGTGGGTGGAGGGGTGTGATTGAACCCTGAGAGAGAATGCTTACGAACAGTGTAGAAGGAATCTGCATCTGTCGGAACAGGGAAGGAAGGCTGTTTTGTAATAGCTAGCACACATGTACTGGTTAGGGATAGTCATGTGTGTGTGTGTGTGTGTGCGTGTGTGCGTGTGTGTGTGTGTGTGTGTGTGTGTGTGTAGGGTTGGCAGGTTGGAGAGAGAGAGAGAGAGAGAGAATATGTGTGTCTGACTGTGTTTTTGTGAACCTCTGAGAATGTGCTAGTGTTGGTCTTTTCTTTCCATTTCCCATAACTTACTGCAAGAATGGCATGACAGGCTATCTGCCTGCAAGAATGGCATGACAGGCTATCTGCCTGCAAGAGTGGCATGACAGGCTATCTGCCTGGGAATTCTCATTGTTGATGCACCCCCTGTGTGCTAAGCAAACAAACAAACAAGTAATGTTATGTCTAGGATACTTGCTACTGTGGTTTGATGTTAATGACATGCAAGTCAAAACAGGCACATTGGTGCTCATTTGTTATGACATTTGAATTTAATGCTTGATAAGCGTATTTTTCGTGACTCTTTGTGCGAGTCTATAACTCTTCCACTGTATTAAAGATATGATGTGAACAATGTGAATAATTACCATGGTATATATTGCTTCCTGATATAAGTAGCATGGTATTTAGCGCTGTCATTATTTAAAGACTCTAGGAATATTAAAGATATGACGTTAACAGTGTGAATAATTACCATGGTATATTGATATCCTGATATAAGTAGCATGGTATTTAGCGCTGTCATTATTCAAAGACTAGGAATATATAGAACAAAATAATTTGAATGGTGAACACCAAGCTGGATTTAAACCTGGACATTTGACAGGTGACCGTACACCCATCTCGCTTTAATTTGGAAACAATTTTCATATAACTCTTAATAATACATAGCATTTCTTGATTTTGAAAAGTCATTTGATTCCTACAACCATAACTTACTGTGGCCTACTTTGATTGATAATGTATGAGAGGAAAACTGTTCAAATGTCTTCATAGTATGTATAATGCAATGAAAACAAGAATAAGAAATGGCAGTAAATTAACTAAATGTAATAATGTGCACAAGGGATGTGAAACAAAGGGGTGTTTGGAGCCCTTTCTTGTTCTCATTATTTATCAGTGAGTTAGCACTTGAAATAATAGAAAAATGGCAGCATTGTGCTGGATTTATATGCGATTTACTGGAACTTTTTATTTCATTGTTAGCTGATGATATAGCTTTTCTTTTAGAGACTGTGGCTGGTCTGCAGAGACAATTGAACAATTTAAAACCCAGTTGATAAACTGGGATTAAAGGTCGGTTTTGATAATTGTGAAATTATTGTCAGAAAAGGAGGATATTAGTTACCTCGGGAGGGATGGCTCAATGATGGTTCTCTGATGTAAATGTATACACATACCTTGGAATTATTTTCTCTGCTCGCTTGATTTTTGAGGTCTGTTTGTAGAGACCTTTCAAATAGAGCCAAAAAAATATCATTATATATGATGATGAAAGTATTTGTACAGAATTACAATATTTATTTCTTGGAAGTTTCTATCAACATTTTTGATGCATAGACACATTCTGTTGTGCAGTATGGCTCTGAGTGATGGGGTTTAGAAAAGGAAGCTGTTATACACTATGAGTCAGTTCATGTTATAGGTTTAAAAAAAGTTTTTGGGTGTAGAAGCTAGAGTATGAAGGAACAAATAGATATCCCATCTTTACAAGCTCTGCAGTTTTATGTATCTACTAACAGAAAAAAATAATGAAGACTGAAAACTGACAGGTTGCCAGAAAAGCCTGTTATATATTGATTTACAGTAGACTCTAGAAACAAAATAAAATTTGCACATATGTTTATGTAAGCTTGGGTCAGAGTATGCACGGATGTATCAGGAGATCTTCCCCCCCCGCCCCCCCTCCACCCCCCTTTTCTCACCTCCTGGCCCCTTTGTCCCTCTCTTCCCCTTCCTCCACCCCACCTCCACTTTCCCTGTCCCCCATCCTCCCCTTCCCCTGTCCCCTTTCCACCCTCCATCTTGTGTTCGTAATCCCCTCCTCCCCTCCCCCACCCCCCCTGCTCACCATCCCCTTTCTACCCTCCTTCTTGTGTTCGTAATCCCCTCCCCAACCCCCCCCCCCCCCCCCCCCCCACTGCTAACCATCCCCCTATCCCCATCAACCCCTCCTTTATGGGCCCCCTCTACTTCCCCTTCTGTTCCCCCATCGCCCCTCCACTTTTCCCTAGATCCACTTCAAAGCCTTATGCTGCTTGGCTTTGCCGTATTGTCAGGTTGTTTTGTTTGGATGTTTTTAGGGTCAACTCGGAAAAACAACTAATGCGGCTGTCCAGGACAAAATTGATTGGTTCTTGATATGCCAGATATGTTAGCCACTACTCCAGATTTGGAGACAACAGACAAAAAGTGTGGATTTGAACATCCCCTACCCTCTTTTCCCCTGTCGTCCTCTCCCCTCTCCACTCCTCCCTCGCCTCAGTCCCTGTCCCCTCTCCCCCCCCCCCCCGCCCCCTCCCTTAGCCTCTGCCTCCCTCGTGTTCCCTTCTTCCCTTTCACCTCCCCCCCCCCCCCCCCCCCTCTTTCACTTGCCTTGTTTTGTCTCACCCCCTCAACCAACCCAGCCCCCCACCCACCCCACTTGTCCATCTGTCCCTCTTGTACTCCCTTCTTCCCTTTCACCTCCCCCCTCTTTCACTCCCCTTGTTTTGTCTCACCCCCTCAACCAGCCCATCCCCCCACCTCACTCCACTTGTCCACCCTCCTCTCCTTTTTTTACTCTCCCTAACCTGTGCCCCCATCCAGTTCTTCCCTTTCGGAGTTTCCCATTTCCTTTTGCCCTCCACCACATGACCTCCCCCCACCCTGCCTCCACTCCCTCTCTTCCTTCCCCTGTTAACCCCCTCCTGTGCCTCTTTCCCCTCCCTGTCCGTTCCCCACCCTTTCCCCGTCCTGTTCCCCACCCTTTCCCCTCCTGTTCCCCACCCTTTCCCTGTCCTGTTCCCCCCCCCCCCCCCCCTTTCCCTGTCCTGTTCCCCCCCTTTCCCTGTCCTGTTCCCCACCCTTTCCCTGTCCTGTTCCCCACCCTTTCCCTTCCTGTTCCCCACCCTTTCCCTGTCCTGTTCCCCCCCTTCCCTGTCCTGTTCCCCACCCTTTCCCTGCCCTGTTCCCCCCCTTCCCTGTCCTGTTCCCCCCCTTCCCTGTCCTGTTCCCCACCCTTTCCCTGTCCTGTTCCCCCCCTTCCCTGTCCTGTTCCCCCACCCTTTCCTGCCCTGTTCCCCCCCTTCCCTGTCCTGTTCCCCCCCTTCCCTGTCCTGTTCCCCACCCTTTCCCTGCCCTGTTTCCCCCCCCCCCTTCCCTGTCCTGTTCCCCCCCTTTCCCTGTCCTGTTCCCCACCCTTTCCCTGTCCTGTTCCCCACCCTTTCCCTGTCCTGTTCCCCACCCTTTCCCTGTCCTGTTCCCCACCCTTTCCCTGTCCTGTTCCCACCCTTTCCTGTCCTGTTCCACCCTTTCCCTGTCCTGTTCCCCACCCTTTCCCTGTCCTGTTCCGCCCCCTTTCCCTGTCCTGTTCCCCCCCTTTCCCTGTCCTGTTCCCCCCCTTCCCTGTCCTGTTCCCCCCCTTCCCTGTCCTGTTCCCCACCCTTTCCCTGCCTGTTCCCCACCCTTTCCCTGTCCTGTTCCCCCCCTTCCCTGTCCTGTTCCCCCCCTTTCCCTGTCCTGTTCCCCACCCTTTCCCTGCCCTGTTCCCCCCCTTCCCTGTCCTGTTCCCCCCTTTCCCTGTCCTGTTCCCCACCCTTTCCCTGCCCTGTTCCCCCCTTCCCTGTCCTGTTCCCCCCTTTCCCTGTCCTGTTCCCCACCCTTTCCCTGCCTCCCCCCTGTTCCCCCCCTTCCCTGTCCTGTTCCCCCCCTTTCCCTGTCCTGTTCCCCACCCTTTCCCTGCCTGTTCCCCCCCTTCCCTGTCCTGTTCCCCCCCTTTCCCTGTCCTGTTCCCACCCTTTCCCTGTCCTGTTCCCCACCCTTTCCCTGTCCTGTTCCCCACCCTTTCCCTGTCCTGTTCCCCACCCTTTCCCTGTCCTGTTCCCCCTTCCGTCCTGTTCCCCCTTTCCCTGTCCTTCCCCACCCTTTCCCTGTCCTGTTCCCCACCCTTTCCCTGTCCTGTTCCCCACCCTTTCCCTGACACTCGCTTTGCATTTCAACATTGCTTTGCTCTATAGTTGCTTTGCTTTATGTGGTTACATTGAAAATACGACTATATCAGTATATGTATTGATATCTATCTGTGTCTCTGTCTAAATCTATGTATCTATTCTATCTATCAATATACATATACAAGCTCTGAAATCAGTATAGGCTAAAATCAAACGTACAATGGCTTAGTTCCCATCTGGTCTCACTAACGTTGTTCTGTGCTTTTGCCAACATCATAAAATTACCTCTGAAATCTTTTCTCAGGGAAACTAAAGTGGGTTAGTAATCATGTTAGAGGACTCGGGAATAAACATTATGAGGTCAACCAAAGTGAAGACCAGCAGACAATAGAAAGTTCAGGAGGCAGTAGCTATGACAAAGGAAAACGCTTGTGATCAAGGAAATAACAGGACATACACAAATCAACAGAGAGGGCTGGGGTCAACCAAAATGAAAGGGTGGTCAAAGGCCAAGGGGAAAGCGGAGGGAGACGTAGCGATACATGAGTTGAAGAAATAAGAGGATACTAAGAGAATCCAGAAGGCTGTAGCGCAAGGCTTGCAGGATCCGTGGGCAACATGGGAAAATGCGCTTTAACCAAGTCTGAGCTGGAATGACACTGCACATGGCACCTGTTGGGATCAGCTTCATCCTTAGATCTGTACATGACCCCCTGCCTACGAATCCAGTCAGGTGAATTGATGGAAATCAGATGACCCTACAACCCCCGTGGGGATGCCGAGGGGTCTTTTGTACAAATAGTTCCCCCACCTTCTGGACATTCTGTGCTAGTAACGTCCCCTTTTCCTTTCGCTCTCAGTAACTCTTGTCTCCTCCTTTGCTGTGCTGTTGTCTACTGTCCTTTCTTCCCACAAATTTTTGCACTCACCAAAGTCAGAGTGAACTGACTATACACTTGAGTATAGTGTGGGATTTCCAATAGGTAAGACGAGTTCACACGCTACCAGATACTGGAACGCTGAAGAAGAAGAAGATGACCTTACATGTCTGCTCCGTCAGGGCAAACTAACGGTGAAACATGTCGTGAGTTCATACCAGGCAGCGCAAACCCAAGGAAGCTACACATAGAGACGCCACCGGGTGCTTAAGGGGATGGTACTGCAGCGATGAAGGAATCGGGGAGGGAGGGGGGTGGGAGGAGACAACAGCATGGATGAGGGTGGGATGAGTGGTCACAGACAGGTACAACAGCCAGTGCTCCTTAAATGTGTGACAGTTTTTTGAGAACTGATAATTTTTTTCTCGTTGAACAGTCATTAATGTTTTCAAAATATCCTGTTTCTTGTAATGGTGAGTCAGTCTTATTACACTCATGGAACACTCGCTGCCATTATATTTGTTATATGTGTGATGTGTGTGATCAGTCCATTGTTTTTTTTACACTATGGTTGTCATTTTCTGGATTAGTTTGGCATCTTCATTCAGCAGATGCAACTAAAACATTAATCTGTTCTTCCAAAAGTGGATTTTTGTAGCTGTCATCAGGTTGGTTATCCAAAACATAATAAAATTATTCTTCACTAAAACGCTGATAGAAGATGCAGAATGATGTTGCTAGAATAATTTTCAGATGTTCTGAATTCATTCAAGCTGCTCTTCTGCTTCTTTCTGTTCACTGGCTTTCAGTTCAAATAGATTGATTATAAACTGCCAGGAAGTGTTCCCAAGTTCCCGGTCATTTCACAAGTGTTGGTATATAAAACAAGTATGTCAACAGAAAACGTACACCACTTATGCAAGCTTTTGAAGAGAGAAGGATTGTACAGTCTTGTTTTCTCTCTTGTTCCATGGCCTGGCTTCATTCAACTGATGCAACTAAAACATTAATCTGTTCTTCCAAAAGTGGATTTTTGTAGCTCTCATCAGGTTGGTTGTCCCAAAAGTCTCGAAAACCATTCAGCATGCGTATATTGAAGGAAGTGAAACAATAGCCTGGAGGATGGCCAGTTGTATTGGATGATAGACCAGTTAGCTGTGGCTTATGTGGAGGTGTTGTGAGGCCACATGCCTCGTTGTTGTTGTTGTTGTTTTTAATGTCTTTGTAAGTAGTTAGATATGTTTATGGATTCAGGGCCACAAGTATTAACCATTATTATTGTATTTTTGTTTCTTGTTGTTGCTGATGACTTTTACAACACTGCAGCTTTTCTTTCCTACACTGAGGACAACGGTTGATGGCTGTCTGTTTCTCCCAGATGGGCTTCCTTACGCAATGATGATGGTGGTGGCAGGGGGTGGGGAGACAGTGAAGGAAATTGCCCAGGGTCTAGAGAAGGACTATGCAATACTTGTCATCTCAGGCACAGGCGGGGTGGCAGATCGACTAACCCAGGAACTCCAGCGCATACCCTCACTCCGCCAGTCCAGGTATGTGTTTGCCATGTTGTTTTATGTGAGCTCAGGTATCAGAGGGCGTATCCATCAGCATTTTGATCCCAAACAATTTGTACCTGAGCATTTTGCCACCTGGAAATATAACTACTGTTAGTCTGAAAATAAATGTTACAGGAGATGAAGAAAACTGATTATTATCCCCACAAGATTAACTGTGAGCTGAGTTATGGTACAATTATTTTGATTACAGCATATTTATTTTTAGGATAACGTGATTGGGACCTGGCTACATTATGCCCCTTGGCCCATTGTCATTGTATACCAAAAATCTCAAAAACGTAAAAAAAATTGAATTACGGCAGTTGTATTCCCGGGCTGTGATTTGGTCCCTGACAATTCTTTCTTGCATGCTTACTCCTCAACAGTGTGTCCTTGCATGCTTACTCCTCAACAGTGTGTCTTTGCATGCTTACTCCTCAACAGTGTGTCTTTGCATGCTTACTCCTCAACAATGTGTCTTTGCATGCTTACTCCTCAACAATGTGTCCTTGCATGCTTTGTTCCCTAGTTATCTGTCCCTGGGCACTTGGTCCCTCAGTAATTCATCCCCTAGCATTTGGTCTTTAACAATCGTTTAGTCCCAAACAGTTTGTTTTTCAATGCTAGGTCCCAACATCCCATACTATTTAGTCCCCAACAGTTGTTCTCCAGCCATTTCATCTCCAAAAATTGTTCCCTTTGGGATTGGTCCCCATCTTTGCGTCCTTTACCATTCGGTGTCCATGAATTCGTTCCTCAGCTTTGTCTGTTTCCAACCATTCATCTCTCTGTACTTGATCCCTAGCAATGTGTCCATTGGCTTTTGGTCCCCACCAATTCTTCCTGTAGTGTTTGGTCCCCATGAATTCGTTCCTCAGCTTTGTCTGTTTCCAACCATTCATCTCTCTGTACTTGATCCCTAGCAATGTGTCCATTGGCTTTTGGTCCCCACCAATTCTTCCTGTAGTGTTTGGTCCCCATGAATTGGTTCCTCAGCTTTGTCTGTCTCCAACCATTCATCTCTCTGTACTTGATCCCTACCAATGTGTCCTGTAGTGTTTGGTCTCCACCAGTTCGTCCTGTAGTGTTTGGTCCCATGAATTCGTTCCTCAGCTTTGTCTGTTTCTAACCATTCATCTCTCTGTACTTGATCCCTAGCAATGTGTCCATTGGCTTTTGGTCCCCACCAATTCTTCCTGTAGTGTTTGGTCCGCATGAATTGGTTCCTCACTTTGTCTGTCTCCAACCATTCATCTCTCTGTACTTGATCCCTAGCAATGTGTCTATTGGCTTTTGGTCCCCACCAATTTGTCCTGTAGTGTTTGGTCCCCACCAGTTAGTCCTGTAGTGTTTGGTCCCACCAATTTGTCCTGTAGTGTTTGGTCCCCACCAGTTAGTCCTGTAGTGTTTGGTCCCCACCAGTTTGTCCTGTAGTGTTTGGTCCCCACCAATTTGTCCTGTAGTGTTTGGTCCCCACCAATTTGTCCTGTAGTGTTTGGTCCCCACCAATTTGTCCTGTAGTGTTTGGTCCCCACCAGTTTGTCCTGTAGTGTTTGGTCCCCACCAATTTGTCCTGTAGTGTTTGGTCCCCACCAGTTTGTCCTATAGTGTTTGGTCCCCACCAATTAGTCCTGTAGTGTTTGGTCCCCACCAGTTAGTCCTGTAGTGTTTGGTCCCCACCAGTTTGTCCTGTAGTGTTTGGTCCCCACCGTACCAGTTTGTCCTGTAGTGTTTGGTCCCCACCGTACCAGTTTGTCCTGTAGTGTTTGGTCCCCACCGTACCAGTTTGTCCTGTAGTGTTTGGTCCCCACCAATTTGTCCTGTAGTGTTTGGTCCCCACCAGTTTGTCCTGTAGTGTTTGGTCCCCACCAATTTGTCCTGTAGTGTTTGGTCCCCACCAGTTTGTCCTGTAGTGTTTGGTCCCCACCAATTTGTCCTGTAGTGTTTGGTCCCCATGAATTCGTTCCTCAGCTTTGTCTGTCTCCAACAATTCATCTCTCTGTACTTGATCCCCAGCAATGTGTCCATTGGCTTTTGGTCCCCACCAATTGGTCCTGTAGTGTTTGGTCCCCACCAGTTTGTCCTGTAGTGTTTGGTCCCCACCAGTTAGTCCTGTAGTGTTTGGTCCCCACCAGTTAGTCCTGTAGTGTTTGGTCCCCACCAATTTGTCCTGTTGTGTTTGGTCCCCACCAATTTGTCCTGTAGTGTTTGGTCCCCAACAGTTTGTCCTGTAGTGTTTGTTCCCCACCAATTGGTCCTGTAGTGTTTGGTCCCCACCAATTTGTCCTGTAGTGTTTGGTCCCCACCAATTTGTCCTGTAGTGTTTGGTCCCCACCAATTTGTCCTGTAGTGTTTGGTCCCCACCGATTTGTCCTGTTGTGTTTGGTCCCCACCAATTTGTCCTGTAGTGTTTGGTCCCACCAATTTGTCCTGTAGTGTTTGGTCCCCACCAATTTGTCCTGTAGTGTTTGGTCCCCACCAGTTTGTCCTGTAGTGTTTGGTCCCCACCAATTTGTCCTGTAGTGTTTGGTCCCCACCAGTTTGTCCTGTAGTGTTTGGTCCCCACCAATTTGTCCTGTAGTGTTTGGTCCCCACCAATTGGTCCTGTAGTGTTTGGTCCCCACTAATTGGTCCTTTAGTGTTTGGTCCCCACCAATTTGTCCTGTAGTGTTTGGTCCCCACCAATTTGTCCTGTAGTGGTCCCCACCAATTTGTCCTGTAGTGGTTGGTAGTGTTTGGTCCCCACCGATTTGTCCTGTAGTGTTTGGTCCCCACCAGTTTAACCTGTAGTGGTTGGTCCCCACCAATTTGTCCTGTAGTGTTTGGTCCCCAACAGTTGATATCAAAGCCCTTGGTCCCTAACTATTCTTCCCTTTCTGTTTGATCCCCAGCAGTTGATATCAAAGCCCTTGGTCCCTAACTATTCTTCCCTTTCTGCTTGGTCCCCAACAGTTGATATCCAAGCCCTTGGTCCCTAAATTTTCTTCCCTTTCTGTTTGATCCCCAACAGTTGATATCAAAGCCCTTGGTCCCTAACTATTCTTCCATTTCTGTTTGATCCCCAACAGTTGATATCCAAGCCCTTGGTCCCTAACTGTTCCTCCCTTTCTATTTGATCCCCAACAGTTGATATCCAAGCCCTTGGTCCCTAACTGTTTTTCCCTTTCTGTTTCATCCCCAACAGTTGATATCCAAGCCCTTGGTCACTAACTGTTCTTCCCTTTCTGCTTGATCCCCAACAGTTGATATCAAAGCCCTTGGTCCCTAACTATTCTTCCCTTTCTATTTGATCCCGAACGGTCTTGACTAATACGTCACATTTCCCAAGTGTCCAGTGTTTCCAACTCTGAAGGCTCTGTAGGCTCAGACCTTTGGGCTGTTTGAGACTGGTCTTCTCTCTCTCTCTCCATGAGACATCAGGTGCCTTTCGTGTCCGCATTGTGTCAGTGAATTCATGTTCACAGAGTAGACGTGTTGGTTGAGTGGTGGTAAGCACACTGCATACTTTTGCTACAGATAGAAAGCAAAGCATGTCAAAGGATCTTGACTCGAACGTGAACATTGTCAGAATTCACCTGTGAGAACTGGCCTCAGACCTTAGTTGTGAGAACTGGCCTCAGACCTTAGTTGTGAGAACTGGCCTCAGACCTTAGTTGTGAGAACTGGCCTCAGACCTTAGTTGTGAGAACTGGCCTCAGACCTTAGTTGTTCTCTGGCCTCAGACCTTAGTTGTGAGAACTGGCCTCAGACCTTAGTTGTGAGAACTGGCCTCAGACCTTAGTTGTGAGAACTGGCCTCAGACCTTAGTTGTGAGCACTGGCCTCAGACCTTAGTTGTGAGCACTGGCCTCAGACCTTAGTTGTGAGCAGCTTGCTCATCAGTGCCTGCAGAAGACAGGATGGGATTGTAATTGTTCGCACTCACAAACAGGGGGGCACAAGTGCGCGCTCACATGCTCTGATGAATACAGTATTCATATCTATGATGAAACAATACTGATGTTGATATTATTAACGGTGATAATGAAAAATGATGTCAGTGACATACATCAGCACCAGTAGCAATGACTGTGACAATAATATTGGCAATAACAACAACAATAATAAACAACACCAGCCGCCGTGGCAAAGTAGTATGTGTGGTGGACTTCCGGCTAGGAGGTCGTGGGTTCGATTCCCATCAGAGATATGTGGGATGTTTCTGCCCCAACTGGCAACTACCCAGAGTTGAGTTTGCTATGGGCTCTGCTGGGAAGACTGGGACCACACAATCGAGTTCCATCCACTTAAGGGATGCGTCTCTGACAGTGTTGCTCAAATTTCTTGACCAACACTGCAGATGTCTGTATCTCTTGGACCTGGTTGATGCCGGGATATATTATGAAAGGAAGCGTAGAGTACAGCCCAGTCATGCAGTCTCAGACTTGAATGGAAATCTGTAGCATCATCTTCATCATCCTCATTCTCATCAATTAGTATAAAAAAATAAAGTCTCAAATTCTGTGGCCCTTCATGCCCTGCTCTCATGGTGACCTGTTTCAATGTCTTCTCTAGTCTGGCCTTGGTTTGATTCCATTGGGGTTACTGGTATTGGCGAGTCCATGGGGGGCTGTTGTTGGATGAACATGGTGGCACCCTCTCGAGGGAGAGCTCCCTCTCGAGGGAGAGCTCCCTCACGCCGGCTCCTCGACTAAGCAATTAATGTTGTCAGTAGGGGGCTTAGTAGGTGGTGTGCTGGGTATGTTGGATCAGAACAGGTGCCTCTGAACTCCACCGAAGTGACTTGGAAGCAGTGCAGTGTCTCCTCCGATGGGTTGCCTCTTGACGACTTGACATTGACTACTCCCAGTGGATTGCTGGTGCTGGGGCTGCGGCAGGACTTATGGGGCTGTGGCTGTGAACGGGGTGTCAGAATAATAAACAACAGCCATAATGATAATAATAATGATGATGATCATGACAACAACAACATTGGTAATGATAATGATAAGAATGATAGATTTATAGACATTAAGACGTTGCTGGTTCAGTTTACCTTCAGACATTTTGTTTCTAAATCAACAGGTCCTCGCAACATTCGCCTTTGTCACTGGCCATGGATGACACAACACAGGTGCAAGGTGACATTCAGAGTGATGACTGGGGTGATGCCGACATTGATGATCTACTGGCAAAATGTCGGCGGAAGCGATACTTGGTGGGTGATGGTGATGGTGGTGATCTAACCCTCCCCACTCCTTTATTTTATAATGGGTATTGTCTGTGTAAATAAAATGCTGTGGGGATGGGTTCTGTTTTGCTTTGTTATGTGCCTGTTGTTGTGTTGGTGGGGGGTGAGGGGGGGGGGGGGGGGTTCCTGTATCATCTCTCATGCTTTCTCAGTAACAACGCTGCTAATATGGCCATTCTGACTCTCCAGTACACACAACATTATCCGTATTCATTCTGTCCCAGTCCCAGTGCAAGTAGTCCAATAAACCAATCAGTTAATCCACGGCACTGACATCAGCACATGCAGGAAAGCACACTGTCATGGGGGAATCCAAGATGGTCACTGCACAAGGGGCTGCCCACCTGCCCACTTCAGACCTGGCTGCTGCACAGGTGAACAGCCACAGCAGGAAGGAGAGGCATGAGCTCTCTGTGCATGCTCTGAAGCTGATCAGCCTGACTGGTCTAGAGGACCCCTGTCCTAGCAGCATGTCCTACAGAGCATGAGTAGGATCAGGCTGAATGGGGCTGGTCCCTCACCTTGCCAGCTGTGTTGGTGATCCTGGATAGCCAGGCCGTGTGTTCCCTGTGCTGTCAGAGATGCAGGGGCTGTAGAATTTGAGCACTGTCATTTTCCACTCTGTAGATGAGATAAGCAGTCTTGGCACTCGCCGTCAAATGAGTTCAGCTTCTCCTGAAGTAGAGGCACTGGTCCCCCTTCTTCAGCAAGGGCTTGGAGTTGGCGGACCTGTCAGGCTTGCTGTCAGTGGTGGAGCCCATGTACTTGCACTGGTCCACAACTTCATCTCCTCTCCCTCAGTGAATAGAGGAACAGGCTTTGGTGGTTCCCTTCGGAAGTCAACAACAACAAACTCCTTGGCTTTGAACATGTTCAGGGGATATTTGTCATCGCACCAGGTCAGAAGCGTGTCAACAGAGCTGCAGTAAGCATAACGGTCATTGTGAGAGGGAACGTAGTCCATTGGGTACACATGGACAGAGCTGAGGTAAAGGTAGCGGGCTGAGCAGATCTTTCTCCAGTGTTTGTTGATGTCACCACCCGTTATAGGCCTGCTGGTTGGTCGGTTGTCCATGTGGCCACATGCTAGCACAGTTTGGTGTTTGTGTGCTGGGCCAGTTGCTGAGGAAGTCATAGGGTCCCAGGGTCTGTGGAGGTTACAGGACCTGGTTGTAGATGAGTGCCAGGGATTCCGGCTTGATGAATCCTCACACTTTCCATCTGGACTTTCAGGAAATGTGGGAGGTCTCAGCCGGCAAAAATAAAACTAACATAATTGTATCGCCTTTAATTTTCAGCCGCTGCATTAGTTCTTCACTCAGGTCTTGAGTGGACTGTAAGAAGACTTGCGAGATGGTAAGAAACTGCTATGCAATAAAAGGGAAATAACTGTTCAAAGTGGTCAAAAAGGTGGTGTAATCAGGTACAGGAATACACTTAGTCCACGCACATAGGTTGATTGAGAGTCACCAGTTACAGTCAACAGTATTCATAAATCATCTAAGCAGATGTTACCAAGTATAGATATAAAGTTATCTTTTAAAAATATGAGGCACCAATGCAAACAATGCATTATCTCAAGACTTAAGATTCAGTTCATGCTTCTTCTGGGACAATCAGCGAGGCTTGGCACAGGATCTTAGAGTAACAGAGATGATCATTCCTGACATACAACGCTGTTGAGTCTTACATGCTAAAAATTCTGTTTTCTGTCTTACAGCCTATGGTGGGTCAGTGAATTGGTGAGGATTGATCTCCTTTTTTTTAGATGGTCAAAGGTAACCCTCATGTTTCTGTGGTCTGTCTGATTGACAACTTGTCAGAGGAGGTAACCCTCATGTTTCTGTGGTCTGTCTGATTGACAACTTGTCAGAGGGCCATGACATCAGTAAAAATGATCATGCGTGAGAGATGAGTCATCTGGTTTGTGGATGGAGACTTCTCAATACAGTTTGGATCAAAGATGACAGTCTCATTCTCAATACAGTTTGGATCAAAGATGACAGTCTCATTCTGAATACAGTTTGGATCAAAGATGACAGTCTCACAGATCTTGGTGGTTTTCAGCCTGTAATGTGATTCCTAAATTTTTAAAAAGTAATGTAATCACTCCACCGAATTTCAAGACAAATCACGATGCGTTTTGACCTCTTAGCTCTTCTCCAGGCAAGATAAACAAGACTTGGGACAACGAAAACGAAGAACGAGCAATCACTTATCTTTGTTGAATTCGGCGCAAGATGGGCATTGAATCCCTCCGGGGGTTGCAACCTTGCCGTGGTCGGAGGGCTTGCGTGGTCCTGTGATCCCTTAGGCTTTGCTGGCGGGGGCATCAATACTTGGAGATAGGCTGGTTTTTTCAAACTGCTTCTAGGCCTGAGAAGTCAAGATGCTGTCTGGCCTAAGCATAACGTGGTAAGGAGTTGATGCCCCTGGTAGGGCTTCCCATGTCAGATAGGCTAAGGGTGAGGATCCTGACTAATAGTAACCCGCCTTTCTCCTTTTCTTGTTTTCTGCCTTTCTTATTTGGCCCTTTTCTATCTTCGTCTCCCCTTCAAGTCTTCTTTTCCACACTCTTTTTCTCTCTGTGGTCTTCTTAGGATCCGCCGCGTTTGCCGTGAGGTGCGACCTGTGTCGGAGGGGAATGAGATCCTGGTGATTGAGAGGGCCAGTGCTCTCAACACATCACTTTGGCTCGGACCTCTCCTAGACAGGGAGTACACTCTGGCCCGGGTGTACTAATCGGCTCCCCTTCTTGGGGCTGGGTCAAGACAGGCAGTTCCCCTGCTGGCCAAGTTAGCCCCTGCAGTGCTCGGCTCTCTGTTCCCGGGAGTTGAGCATGATCAGGGGGGATAGGGGTAGTGGCGTTCTGTTTGTCGTATATCTCTCCTGAAGCCTGGAAGGGGTCAAGACAGTGATTCTTGGCCCTGGCCCCTTAGTTGGACTCCAAGGTGGGTGGGTAAGGGAGAGATGAAATATAATAAAACTAACCATGGCTTTTTCTAAAAACATCCCCCCCAAAAAGAAGAGGAAGGCAGCAACCCCTATTTCAGGGGATCTTCAATCAGATAGTGATTCAGATATCGAGATAAGAGAGAGGACAGGTTTCTGGGCTTCCTGGCTCGTGATGGAAGGGACGGAGCAGGAAAAACCCATTTCAGCTCTGAGTCCTTTCGCCATCCAGAAGGGCTTCCAAGGTCTAGCAGGTGACCCTCAGTCGATCAAAAGGTTACGGAATGGATCATTTTTGTTCAGTGCAGATCGAAAAAGCAATCGGAACAGCTGCTGAGGGCAACAAAGCTCGTGGATAGAGAGATCCGGGTGACTCCCCATAAACAATTAAACTCATCCAAAGGAGTAATTCGGTGCCGGGATTTGACAGGTGTCTCGGAAGCGGAGATCAAGACGGAACTGGCGTCTCAGGGTGTGACGGAGGTGCATAGGGTGACAGTAAAAAAAGGTGCAGAAAGAGTGGCCACCAACACCCTCTTTCTGACATTCTGCAACCCTGTGCTGCCTCCGGTCATCAAAGTCGGATACCTGAATGTCCGAGTTCAATTGTATGTTCCATCCCCATTGAGGTGCTTTAAATGCCAGAAGTTTGGTCATGTCAGAGACCACTGTTCTGGGCAGGAGGTGTGTGGTGTTTGCTGCAAGGCAACCCATGATGGGCTGTGTAAAGACCCGGCACGTTGTGCGAACTGCGGTGGCGACCATCCCTCCTCTTCACGAAACTGCCCTGTTTGGATTCAGGAATCCACTATACAACGATTCAAAACTGAAAAGAAAATCTCCTTTTTTGAGGCCCGCAAACAGGTTGTTGGCAGTCAGACGCCAACAGCATCTTCATATGCCTCGGCCGTAAAGAAAGTTTCGACCCGGTCAGTCTGCTGCCAGACTGATGAGTTTATATTCTCCAAGACGCTGCAGGCACAGCTCGACGACCTTGACTTCGCTGACGACTGGCGCTCCTGTCACACAGCCACAGCCAGATGCAGGACAAGACCACTTGCTTGGAGACCACATCAGCCGGGACAGGGCTCAAGATTAACAGGAAGAAGACCGAGCTGATGAAAATCAACACCACTGCCAACACACCAGTCACAGTCGATGGAGAGCCCATCAGGGAGGTGGAGTCTTTCGTCTACCTGGGAAGCGTGGTTGACCAACAGGGAGGCACGGACCGAGATGTCACAGCCAGAATCGGCAAGGCAAGAGCAGCTTTCGTCATGCTCAAGAACATCTGGGCATCTGGAGGAATCAGCATAAGAACCAAACTCCGCATCTTCAACTCCAATGTGAAATCAGTTCTGCTCTACGGATACGAGACGTGGCGAACAACACAGACGATGCAACAAAAGATTCAGACATTCTTCAACACCTGTCTGAGGCGCATCTACAAAATCCGATGGCAGGACAAGGTCCGAAACGAAGATCTGTGGGAGCGTGCGGGACAGGAACCAGTGGCCAAGCAGATACTGCGAAGGAAGTGGGGCTGGATCGGACACACCCTCAGGAAGCCAGCATCCAGCACCACACGCCAAGCCTGACCTGGAACCCGCAGGGAAAGAGAAAGAGAGGCCGGCCTCGCAACAGCTGGAGACGAGACACTGAGGCGGAGTTGAAACAACAAGGGACAAACTGGACTGGAATGACCAGAACAGCCCAGAACAGAGTGCGATGACGAAGGGTCGTTGATGGCCTATGCTCCACCGGGAGCGACGGGCATAAATGATGAAATGAAGACGCTGCAGGGAAGACTAGTGAACTCTGGTGGAAGCAGGTCCACCACCTCCCAACCCAAAGGGAATGCCCCTGGTGGAGGCAAAAAATCCGCCACCCCTTAGACTGCCCAGCAGTCTACAACATCTGCTGCTGGGCAGATTAAAAAGCCAGCTCTCCCACCTCGAATTCCTGAATACAGTGCCCGTGCGGGCAAGGGAGTTCAACCGAGTGTGGAGATGGTGGAGATGAGGAAGAAACCCCCACCATCTCCCAAATCCAGGCCTTCTTCACCTGTGGGCAAGTCTGCCAGCAGGTCTGAAGATCCAAACAGTCCGGGGCAACTTTCAAATAAATTCACTCCATTAGAAGCAGACGTTAATGAGGAAATGACCTGATTTCTCTCCTATTATCCCTCTGCACCATGGATAGTAAAGTAATCCATTGGAATATCCGTGGACTAAATTCCAACTTTGAGGAGCTGCAGCGTCTGTGTCAATCTATAAAACCTTCCGTCGTGGCTCTTCAGGAAACTCAAATTCAAAGCCAGAAGACCTTCACTCTTTCTGGCTTTAATATTCTTTCTAAAGCTGCACAACCATCCACATTAGGACTGTCGGGCGGTGTTGCCCTTCTCATACATAAAACTCTGCTGTATAGCCCTGTCGCTCTGACTACCTCCCTTCAGGCTGTAGCTGCGAGAGTCACTCTCCACAAGACTGTGACAATCTGCTCACTTTATCTGCCACCTTCTGTCCCGGTTTGTCGTCAGGACCTTGTCAGTCTCATTGGAGAACTTCCTCGACCTTTTTTGCTGTTGGGTGACTTTAACAGTCACAATTCTCTTTGGGGTAGTGTCAGTTCGTCATCCAGAGGTCTGCTTCTTGAGGATGTCCTTTCGGACTTTGAGTTGTGTTGTCTGAACGACGGATCTCCAACTTACCTCCACTCTTCCACAGGTTCACTTTCGTGTTTAGATTTGTTGATTTGTGACCCCTCGCTGGTCCTGGACTATGAGTGGTCTGTCCATGACGATCTGCGCAGAAGTGACCATTTCCCTGTTCTTTTACAACCCGTAATAACTGAAAACGTCTCTGTCTCGCAACATCTTAATTATAAGAAGGCAAAGTGGGATCTTTTTGTAACCAATATTTCCAAAGAATTCCAGGACACTGATTTTCTTCAGAGTCCAGACCCAGCAGAATCTCTGACCAATACTGTGATCAACTATGCTAAAACCTGTATTCCAGTGTCTTCCGACAAACTCCAAATGCCCAAAACACCCTCGTTTATCCAACAAATTTCAAAAGTTCGCAAATGGGCTCAGTGTCAGGTATACCAACGACCTTAGGTCCCAACGCTCGAGCCCATCAGAAACTCCGTGCCAAATCGAGACACTTTCAAAATCAGTAAACATCGGTCTTGGAGAAACTTCTGCTCCAGGCTGACATCTAAAACTTCAAAGAAAAAAGTTTGGAACATCATTAGAAAAATCAAAGGGAAGAACACCAACCCTCCATTCATCACTTGAAACTTGCCGATGCTCTGATCACCGACAAACAAGCTGTTGCCAATCTGTTGGCCTCCACCATCCAACAGAACTCCTCATCTTCAAATAAATCTTCAGCCTTTTTAAGAAACAAAGAGATTAGAGAGAAATCCTCATACAATTTCACATCAGACAACTCTAAAACCTACAATCTTCCTTTTTCAATCACTGAACTCAAATTAGCTTTGCAAACCTGCACTGATTCTACCCCTGGTCTGGATGACATTCATTACCAGATTTTGAAACATTTTCCAGAAAGCTGTCTCCAGACTCTTCTCCAAGTCTATAACCATATCTGGACCACAGGGTCCTTTCCGCCCTCCTGGCGGAAAGCCCTGATCGTTCCGATTCCAAAGCCTGGAAAGGACCTTACCAACCCTTCCAACTATCGCCCAATCGCTCTGACCAGCTGCCTCTGTAAGCTGATGGAAAAGATGGTCAACTCCCATCTGATGTGGAAGCTGGAAACCGATGGCCTTTTGGCCAGTGAACAGTGCGGTTTCCGGAAGTACCACTCGACAGTTGACCATCTAATCCGCCTGGAAACCACCATCCGCAACACCTTTGTCAACAAGCAGCATGTGGTCGCTCTCTTTTTTGACCTCGAAAAGGCGTACGACACCACGTAGAAAGCAGGAGTCCTTATGGACCTGCACAGACTTGGTTTTCGGGGTCACCTGCCTCTGTTTATTCAGAACTTTTTAGCTGATCGACAGTTCCAGGTGCGTGTTGGCACCACACTCTCTGACATCCATGGGCAGGAGCTGGGTGTCCCTCAGGGGAGCATCCTTTCTCCAGCCCTTTTCAGCATTAAAATTAATGACATTGTCTGATCGGTAGGCCAGGGCTCTGAGTCCTCTCTGTTCGTTGACGACTTTGCGCTGTACCAGTTGGAGCTTCTTACGCCAGCGTACAGCGTCGACTCCAACTTTGTGTCAACAAAATCCATCAGTGGGCCGAGGAAAACGGGTTTACCTTCTCCCGTACCAAAACTCAGTCAATTCATTTCCACAATTTTCGTCGATTCTTTGCTGATCCTGAAATTCGTCTAGGCAAGTCCACCATTCCAGCTTTAAAAGAAGCCAAATTCCTGGGAGTTATTTTTGACCAAAAACTCAACTTTCTCAGCCACATCAAAAACCTCAAAACTTCTTGCCAGAAAGCTCTGAATATTCTGCGGGTCGTAGCGCACACTGACTGGGGCGCTGATAAGAAAACTTTGCTGAACCTCTACAGAGCCTTGGTCCGTTCCAAACTGGACTACGGTTGTGCTGTGTACGGCTCTGCAAGACCCTCTTACCTCAAACTCTTGGACCCTATCCACCATCAAGGGCTTCGTCTCTGTCTTGGAGCATTCCGCACCACCCCTGTGTACAGCCTGTACGCAGAGGCAGGTGAACCCTCACTGTCCAACCGCAGGCTGAAAATGTCTCTAAATTATTATATCAGACTGTTCTCAGAACCGCAGAATCCTGCCTATGACTGTGTCTTTGACCCTCAGTTTCAAAACAAATTCGAAACCAACCCTAACTGTATTCCGCCGTTTGGTCTTCGTATGCAGCCTCACGTGCGGAATGCAGGTCTAGACCTAGGAGTAGTATCCGATTTTTCCAAGTTTCCGGACCAGCCTCCGTGGACCTTTTTCACACCAGAGATTCGTTTTGATCTTGCAGCCTTTCGTAAAGAGTCTACCAGCTCTCTGGCATACAAGGCCTTGTATGCTGACCTCTGTTCGAAATTCCCATCTTACCAGAAAATTTTCACTGACGGTTCCAAGTCTGAAGATGGAGTAGCCTGTGCAGCCTATTGCCCCGGTACTCCTTCTCAGATACTGTTAAAACATATACCTCCAGATGCTTCTGTCTATTCTGCTGAACTTACTGCTCTGGTTCTGGCATTGAAGATAATTTCACAATCTATGAAGAGGGACTTTCTGGTTCTGTCAGATTCGCTGTCAGCTTTGGAGGCCATAGCTGGCCGCAACCTTCAGCATCCAGAACTTTTACATTTCTTTGAACTTTTTAGCAAGTTGAAAGCGGATGGTTACAACATTATTCTGGCTTGGGTTCCTGGTCATGTTGGCATCGGAGGGAACGAAATGGTTGATCGTTTAGCCAAGAATGCCACAAGAGAGAAACTGTCCAACATATATATCCCCTGCTCAGATCTGAAACCCAAAATTAATGATTATGTGAGAGACCTCTGGCAGGAGGATTGGAATACCCAGTCGGATAACAAACTCTTTCAGATCCGTCCAAACCTTAAGGAGTTCCTCCCATCTACGTCTGGTGGTCGTAAAGAGGAAACGGTTCTGTGCCGGCTGCACACCGGCCATTCGTATTTTACTCATTCCTACCTTTTAAAGAGTGAAGAAGCTCCGTGGTGCATTCCATGTCATGTGCCACTCACAATGAAACATGTTCTTTTAGAGTGTTGGGACTTGCACGATGTGAGACACAAACATTTTACAGCGGAGTCCATGAAGATCCTGTTCAGGGATGTCCCGCCTGACGTGATCCTTGAGTTTTTGAGAGAGATTAATATTTTTGATCTGATTTAAGATTTTACGGATTTAAGATTTTTAACGAAGTTTCTGGTGCGTTTCTAGAAGATGTCATTCAAAGAGATGTGTGAAAGGTTTTTTTTTCATTTTAATTTTTTTTAAATGACTTGTGAGTTGATTTTAACGTGGTGACAGCCCTGATGTGGCCCTTTGCGGTCGGCTGGGCTATAAGCAACATTATCTCATCTTATCTCATGGGCATTGAATTCATTGCTCTCTCTTCATTTTCGATGTCCTGAGTATTGTATATCTTACCTGAAGAAGACCTAGGAGGTCGAAACGCATTGTGTTTTGTCTTGTGATTTGTTTGTCCACATTATTTGGCGGAGTCATTATAATTTTTTTCAAATTGTTTAGATATCCACATGCAGTCGCCTAACTTTGCAAGTATCTGTGATTCGTCAAATTATGGAGTCCACCACGTGCATGACATGTGTGAGCTCATGAAATGAGTGGAGGAGTGTTGCCACGACCAGTGCCTTTGTAGTGGTTTGCATGGTAGAGGAAATAGTCGTGCCATTCACGGGCATCACAGCATGATCAGATAAGGGAGCGTTGTGGCAATGTTACCCACAAAGCAAGACTGCATGGAGAAGGAGAGCAGGGGTGTCATTTTGTTGTGATCTGTGTTGCAATGCGGTCAAACTTCACAATGTTGCCATCAGAATCACATCATCAGAGTCATGTGGGATTTTTCTGCCCCAACCGGATCCTACCCAGAGTTGGGTTTGCTACAGGCTCAGCTTGGAAGACTGGGACCACACAGTCGAGTTCCATCCACTTAATGGATGCTTCTATGAGAGTGTTGCTCAAATTTCCTGACCAACACTGCAGGTGTCTGTATCTCTCAGGCCTAGTTGACGCCAGGATATCATATTATGAAAGGAAGCATAGAGTACAGCCCAGTCATGCAGTCTCAGACTGGAATGGAAATCCTTGGCATCGTCTCATCATCCTCATTCCCATCAATCAGCATAAACAAAATCTCAGTTCTGTGGCCCACCACGCGCTGCTCTCATGGTGACCTCAGTTTTGATGTCCTCTCCATGTCTATGGCCTTGGTTTGATTCTGTCGGGGTCACTGGTATTGGTGAGTCCATGGGGGCTATTGTTGGAAAAACGAGGTGACGTCCTCTGGAAGGAGAGCTCACTCACACTGGCTCCGTGACTGTGCAATTATTGTTGTTAGTAGGTGGTGTCCTGCGTATGTAGGATCAGAACAGGTGCCCACCCAAGTGACTCAGTAGCAGTGCAGTGTCTCTTCAGCTTGGTTGCCTCTTGCTGACTTGACAAAGACTGCTCCCTGTGGATTGCTGGTGCCGGGGCTAGGCGGGACTGACTGGGCTGTGGCTGTGGGCGGGGTGTCCGAGTGAGCGACATGGATGCACTGCCACTGAGGTGGCACAGAAGATGGCACTGCAAAAAAAAAAAAGAATCGCGTCTCATTATGTGGGCATGCAACAAAGCCAGGCAGATGGATGTAGGGAAGGAGCGAGAAGAAGAGATTGAGGGGTGGAGATTGGCGTCATAAAATGATGTCAACTAATAACGCTAAGGAAAAGGAAGGGTTGGGGGCCCACACCAGTGCCTTTGTATGGTTTGCAGGGTTTTAAAAGGGAAATAAGTTCGGGGGGCCAAAATTTCCACGGCCTTTTCCAACAACCCAAATTTGGATCAAAAGGGGTTTTTTTTTAAGGGGGGGCCGGTTTTTTTTTTTTTTTTTTTTTTTTTTTTTTTTTTTTTTTTTTTTTTTTTTTTTTTTTTTTTTTTTTTTTTTTTTTTTTTTTTTTTTTTTTTTTTTTGGGGGTGGGCTTTTTAAAAAGGGGTGCGGGAAAAAGGAGACCCCAGGGGGGGAAAGGGTTTGGGAAATCCCAAAAAAAAAAAAAAGAGTCGGGGTTTTTTGGGATCCAACCTACCCGGGAGTTTTTTTGAAAAGGGAGGGAGCGGGAAAAAGGGAGGATTTGGGAGGGTAGGGGGAGATGGGCCAAAAAAATTTTAAAAAGGAGGTTTTTAAAAACCTTTAGGGGGGTTTTTATGAAAGGAGTTTGGTGGTTTTGGGGGGTTTGGGGGGGGGGGGAAATTTGGTTGCTTCATTCATTTCCCAAATAAAAAAAAAAATTCTTTTCCGGCCCCAAGTTTCTGGGGGCCTTTAATTTTTGTTTTTCCCCTTTAAACCCGGGAAAATTTGTGGGGGTAGGATTTTTTTTTGGGTTTATAATGGGGCCATTGTTTAAAAAAAACCCCCCAAAGAAACACCCCCGGATTTATTTATTTTTTTTTCCCCGGGTTGAAAAGAAACCCCCCCATACAAAAATAGATTGGGTTTTCGTTGGGTCTTGGGATTGACAAAATTGTTCTGGCCGGGCAAGGGGAACTTTCGGTGGGCTTTGTTTGGGAATTTCCATGGGGGCAAAAAAGGGCCATAAAAAAAAAAAGAAGCTTCAAATGGGGGCCCCCCCAAAAAACCCAAACCCTTTGGTGTGGGGGGGACAAAAAAAATTTGGGGGTTTTTTCTCAAAAAATTCCCTTTAATAAGTTGGGGGGTTTAAGGGGGGGGGGTGGGGGGGTGTTGTTTTGGGGGGGGGTGGGTGAGTTTTTTAGGAAGAAAAAAAAAAAATTTCGTTTTTACATTCATGAATTTTATCAAACAAAAAAAAGTTAATGGGGGATTTTTAAAATTATCCAACCATTAACAAAAAAAAAACCCAAAGAAACAAAAAAGAAAAATTTTTTTGGGAAAAGTTAAAATCAAAAAAGGGGGGGTTTTTTGGATAATGTTTAAACAAATTTTTGGTAGAAAATTGGTTTCTGGATTAAATTTCCCCCTGAAAAAATTTTGGGAAATTAAGGCTAACCGGTCGTTTTAACCTTTTGGGGTTTGAAAATTAAAAATTTCCCCGGTTTATTGTTTGTTTTAAATTTAGAAACTGTGTGTTTGGACCATTTTAAAAAAAGGTCTAAATTTTTTAAAAAAGGCCCCCGTATGTTTTGTAACTAAATTTTAAAAACGAATGTTTGAAGTTTAAAAAAAAAACCTTATTTTGAAAAAAATTGAAAAAAATGAAAGGAAAAAAAAGGGAAATTGTAAAAAAAAGGGGGTTTTGGAAAAAGTTTAATTTAAAATGAATTTTGGGGTTGATTTAAATTGATGTATTTTTTAAATTTTAAATTGCTGTTTTTTTGAATTTATTTCCCTAAATTTTAAAATTTTAATTTTACTTAAAATTTTTAAATTAAATTTACTTTTTTTTACCATTTCAACTTTTAATTAATTCACTTAAATTTTGAATAAATTTAAAACTTTATTTTTTAAAAAAAAATTTTAAAAAATTTTTTAAAAAAATTTTTTTTTTTCACTTATTTTTAAATTTTTTTTAAAAACAAAATTTTTTTTCCATTTAAATTTTGAAAAAAAAAATTTTTACTATTTAAATTAACATTAAATTTCTTTTAAATTTCACTTTTTTAAATTTAATTTTATTAAATTTTAACAATCACTTTTTTTTAAAAACCAATTTTCAATTTTTAAATTAATTATTAATTTTAATTTTTATTTTTTTTTTTAAAAATTTAAAGCCCCAAAAATTTTAATAATTTAAAAAAAATGTTTTTATTTATTTAAAGGAATTTACTTTTTTTATTTTTAAAAAAATTTTACTTTTTTTATTTAAAATTCATTAAAATTTTTTTAAATTTTCTTAAATTAATTCATTTTTTTAATTTAAATCCAATTAAAATTTTTAAATTTAAAACATTTTAATTTTTTTACAAGGGCAGTTTTTGTAAAACTTTTGGAAGGTTATTTATTTGATTTATTCCTTATTTTGTTTAAGCTTTGGTAACCTTTTCCCCTTCCCGAAAAATTTACCCGGGGAACCCGGGAGAACCGAGGAATTTCTTTCATTCCCCTTTGTTGGGTGCCCTTGAAGGCCCCTGCGTTCAGGGCCCTGTTCAGAAAAAAACTGTGTGAAAATTCTTTAATTGTTTTTTGGGTTGTGTATTGTTTGTTTTTTGGGGGAAAGGATAACGGGGGGTTGGGGAAGGGGGAGGGGGAAATGGGGAAAAAGGAAACTGGGGAAGGGGGGGGAGAAAATGGTATGGATGAGGGGTTTTTTTTGGGAGTTGTGGTTTTGTTGGGTGTTTTTGGGGAGCGGGGGGAAAATTTGGAAAAGGGGGTTTGCGAAGGGATTTTGGCGTGGGCAAACCACTTGTTTTTGTATTTTGCCCCATGCCTGCAGGGGGTTTTCAGCAGGTTTTGGTTTTGCATGTGAACGCATGCTTGTTTTGCTAAAAGGGGTCTGTTTAACCATTCTGAATTTTTTGGGTTTTTCTTATGTATTAATAAATGGGTTTAATCACTTCTTTTTGTTTTCTTTTTATTAAACTTTAGAAAAATATGGAGCCATAAAAGGGAGCGTGAGGGAATGTCTTCGGCATTAAAATCACATATTTTCATCATGCTTTTTTTGGTGTGCTTGGGGTTTGGGTAAACCTTAACAGGGGGTTTAAATCATCAAAAAGGGCGGGACTGAAATCAAATTTGGGTGGAAGGATAAACAGGGGCCCGGGGAGAATGAAATTTAAAATTTTTTCAATGAAAGGGACCCCAAAAGTTTTTTCCACTTCTTTAATTTTTAACAAAAACTTTTCCCAAGCGATTATTCTTTTTTTTAAAAGTGTTTGGGGTAACAAATTTTAGAGGTGAAAATTTGGCCATGGCGGGGAGAGTGCGGTTTTAAACCTGTAGGGGGAAGAGTTTGAAAGGGTGAGGCTGCGGGCCCCCCAGGGAAAGGTGTTTGGGACAGGGAGTCTTTTGCCTGTGGGCTCGCAGCCATAAAATGGGGGTGAAAAAAATCCATGGGGATCCCCCCTTTGGGAAAATTTGTTTAGTGTACATCGTCCCGGGGCCTTTTACTCAGTGGCATTGGCCAGAAAAGCAGTTATTTTCCCTTGAGGTCTAAACCGGAATGTCCCCCTGTGTCCCAGCATCCTGTGTCCCACGGCGCACTTTTCCAAAAAGGGGTTCATGATTACCCCCTGGGGTTTGGGTTTCCCACAGTTGGGGGTAGTCTTTTTTTTTGGGCCCCAACTCACCCTTTTGGGTATACCCTTTTTTTTATTTTGGGCAATTGCCCAATTTAAAGGTTTGCCCATATTTTCTTTGTATCTCTATTTTGGGTTTTGTGGGGTTGTTGTGTTTTAACACAAAGGGAAAAGTGGCAAAACAAAAAGCTAAAAGTGACAAAAAAACCCACTTGAAGTTTGACCCTTCAAAACTTTTTTTTTCCCATGCTTACATGACCAACAGGGACTTTTTTTTTGTTGAAACTCGAAAGGTCAAAAACCACAGATACCATGGGCCATTAACACTCAAAAGATGCCGGGTTTTGGAAAACAGAAAATAAGGTGGGATCATTCTCTCGGTTGGTTCTCACAGAGAGTCATAACTGGGCACTTCTCAACTGCTATTCAATTTTTTTTCCCTTTTCCCTTTTCGTGTGAATGCCCCAACTTTTTTATTTCAAAATTGAAATCGTTTTCCTTTAAAAATCCCACATAACCTTGGGAGTTCAAACTTCATTCGGGGCTTTTGTAAAGGGTTTTGTTTGTTTTCCACATGATTTGGAAGTATTTGGTCAAGTGTCCTTTAGTTCAGTTTAAAAACTTTTTTTTAATTGTTTTCTTCATGGACCCCTTTCTTCTTTTTTCAGGGTCGACAACACCCCTTTCTCGTTTTGGGAATGAGTGTTCATCTAGTTTTGGGATATTTTTTTAAAGGTTTTTTAGTATTTTTTTCCTTGCACGGGTGGGCCCAATTAAACTCCTCCCGGATGGCCACTTTTCACAATGGAAAGGTGTTGCTGGTTTGAAAAAGACAGAAACTTGTGAGTGTGTATCAAGTATGTCCCTGGTGTGAAGCCCGTGTTTTGGGCATAGCAAAAAAAATTTTTTTGGGACTTGGGAAAGCTCCGGGGCCTCTGCCGGGGCAGCGGTTTCCGGGGCAGTGGGGGGGGAAACTGCCTTGACTTTTTTCAAAATACCTGCCCTTTTTGTGCTCAGAAAATTTTTGCAAACGGGCCCGGGGGTATTTTGTGTTGCCCCGGGTTTGTGTGGTATTGTGGGCATGCCTCTCTCTCTCATTTCTTGCCTCGTTTTGGGTTTTGTGTTTGTGTGCGGGGGTGTGGTGTGGGGTTTGTGTGTGTGGGGGTGTGTGTGTGTGTGTGGGGGGTGTGTGTGTTTGGCCTCTCTCTCCCCCTTCCCTTATGTTTTTTTTGTGTTTGGTATGCAGGGTGCATGGGGGGGATGGGCCCCCGTCTTGAAATGAACCCGGGCTTCCCACCAGACTAAATTTTTGGAAATTAAGACCATCCCACCCTTTCCTTTGAGATCCTGATTTTTCACAAGGGGGTGTTGTAGTACTGAAGAATTTGAAATAAAAAATCAAAAATTTTTTAAAAAAAACAATTTTGGGCAACAAAAACAAACCCATGCAACAGCCCTCCCAAATCCTGTCTTTTTGTTTGCTCATAAATCTGAAAAAAAAAATGAAAAGAGAAGGGAAAAAAGGGAAAGCTAGGGCCTTTGGGGAAATGCCCTGAGTTTTTTTGTTTGTTTTTTTGGGGGACGGGACGGGCGGAAAGTTTGTTTCTGGACTGCAGGCAGTTTGTTTCTGGGACTGCCCAGGCTTTTTGTTTTCGGGAAATGACGGGCCCTTTTTGTTTCTGGCTAAACGGGCCTTTTTGTTTCGGGACTGACAGGCCGTTTGTTTCGGGCTGACAGGTTTTTTTGTTTCGGGACTTCTTCTTTTTCCCCCCGTTCGCCACCCCTTTAGAGAGCGGGCCCGGTGTCCTCGTTTAAGGCCCTGCTGTCCGTCGCAGCTCCTCCTGGGGTGCCTTTACGTTTGGGTTTCCACTGCTGTGGGTTTTGGGCCCAGTATTTTTTTCCCTGGATGCTGAAATTGGCGTACGGAACGAAGGATTTTGGTCAGTTGTCTTTTGGCCCCTCACCACAAGGGCACCCCTCCACTCTGTCCCAATCCCAAATTTGTGGGGCATGTGGGGGGAGCGGGATTGGGGCCCAAGTCCCGGCGGAAGATCTTGCCTTGTTCCCGTCGCCCCCAGCAAAGGGTATTTTTTCTTCGGGGTTGTTTTTTGGGATCAGGAGGCGCCTTTTTTATTCCTTGTTGGCCTTGATGATTGCCCCTAATTTCTTTTTTATGACCCCAAAGGTTTTTGGCCCTTTTTCTGTGCCCCGTTTTTTGCCGTTTTGTCCCCCTTTTTCCCTTCCCTTCGGGTTGCCCAGTTGCTGGAAACCCCGGGTAAAAACCCTTTCTCCACTCGGGCACCGGGGGCAAAAGGGGCGGGAAGTGAAGGGTTTCTTTTTCTTTGCAGGGGGAGTTTTGAGGGTTGGACCCGGAGAGACGTGGGAAAAAACCACCACCTGCCCCGTTTTTTCTTTTGGAGTTCTGCAAGGCTTTTGTGGCGCCTCACAGAGGGCTTTTTTCCGCTAAATGGGAATTTGGTGGAGTTTTTTCCTGTTGGAATGAAATTTTCTTCATCCCCCGGTCTTTGTATCGGAGGAAGTTTTCCCCCTCCACCATCCCTGGGTTCCTCTGGGGCGGGCCATCTGTGAAAAACTGGGCCCAGTTTTCCTGGGGTTTACTGGTTGAAGATGTACTCCCCCGGCCGACCCTTCCTTTGGGTTTTCGACTGTTTTCCCTCTCTTCTCCACTCCCGGGAATGCGGGTTTGAGGGGACTTTTTCCCTTGGATTTACAGGCATTTTTTTTCTGGATGACCTTTTTTGTTTCGGGGACTGACAGGCTGTTTTGGACAAACAGGCTGTTTGTTTCTGGACGAAGGCTTTTTCTGGACGGGACGGGCTGTTTGTTTCGGACTAAAAGGGCAGGCAGTTTTTTTTTTTTGGGATTTGACGGGGTTTTGGGTTTCTGGACTGCGGGCTGTTTGTTTCGGGACTGAAAAGGCTGTTTTTTTTCTGGACTGACAGGCATTTTTTTTTTGGACTAAAAGGCCCCGTTGTTTCTGGATGAAGGGCGTTTGTTTTTTTGGACGGACAGGCCCTTTTTTGTTTTTGGACTGAAAGGCCTTTGTTTTGTTTCGGGACTGACAGGCGGGTTTGTTTCTGGACTGACAGGACGTTTGTTTCTGGACTGCGGGCCGTTTTTTTCCCGGACGGGACGGGGCCGTTTTTTTTTCTGGACGACGGGCCCGTTTTGTTTTTTTGGACTGACAGGCGGGTTTGTTTTTTGGACTGACAGGCCGTTTGTTTCGGCTGAGGGGCCCGGGTTTTTTCTGGACTGACAGGCCATTTGTTTCTGGACTGACGGGCCCGTTTTTTTTCGGGGCGGGCAGTTTTTTTCTGGCTGAAGGCTTTTTTTGTTTCTGACTGACAGGCTGTTTGTTTCTGGACGACAGGGGGGGGGGTTTTCTGGACTGACGGATTTTTGTTTCTGGACGACAGGCGTTTTTTTTTGGAAATGACAGGCAGTTTTTTCTGGACTGCAGGCTTTTTTGTTTCTGGACTGACGGGCGTTTTTTTTGGGAAAGACAGGCCGTTTTTTTCGGGACTGACAGGAAATTTGTTTTGGACTGCCAGGCAGTTTTTTTCGGGACTGACAGGCCTTTTGTTTCTGGACTGACGGGGCCGTTTTTTTCGGGACTGCCCGGCCTTTGTTTCGGGACTGACAGGCCGTTTGTTTCGGGATGACGGGCGTTTGTTTCGGACTGGCGGGCCCCGTTTGTTTCTGGCGGGGGCAGGATTTTTGGGGACTGACGGCAGTTTTTTTCCTGGACTGCGGGCCTTTTTGGGTTTCTGGCAGGCAGTTTTTTTTCGGGACTGAAAGGCAGTTTTTTTTTGGACTGACGGCAGTTTGTTTGGACGGACAGGCCGTTTGTTTTTTTGGGCTTTCGTTATCATTTGATTTTGGCCCTTTTTTCCTTCTTTTTTTTTTTTGGGTTTCTCTGTCTGCCCTGTCTTCTCCCCTCTCAAATTATTTACATTTAATTTTCTTTTAGAGGGAATTGAAGATTTGGCATTTATTATTGTTTTTCGTGTGTGAGTGCATCCATGGATGTTGAGATAGTGCTTGTTTTTTTTTCATGTTTGTCGTGGTTTTACTTTTTAAACTTTTACTTGTTTTTTACTTTGCATTTCCTCATTCATAAAGGCTGTAAGCTAATGACATAAAAATTTTAATCAGTGTTGGGGTTCGTTCTCTTTTCCTCCTTTTTTCTTCTCTTTTTTCCCCCTCTCTCTCTCTCTCCTCTATTGTTCTTCTTTTTTTTCTCATTTTCTTTTGTACCCCTTTTCTTTTTTTGTTTCGGGGTTTAGTTTTTTTTTTTGGGGGTTCTTATTTCCTATTATTTTCTTCATCTGACCCTAAATGGGTGTTTTGTGTGTGGGGTGTGTGGTGTGTGTGTGTGTTGTGGGTGGGGTGTGTGCGGCCCCGCGCCCCGCGCGTGTGTGTGTGTTGCGAAGTGTGTGTGTTGTGGGGGGAGCGTGTGTGCATGCGTGGGGGCGGGGTTTTTGTGTAGGGCACCCCGTTTGAGGCTTGAAAATCCTTTTGAAAGGGGGCCTTGTGGGACGGGGAAAGGGGATTTTTGTTCAGCTCTTTCTGGCCTCGATGTCGACCTGCTGGCTTTTCAGTCGAAAAATTTTTGTGGAAACTTTTTTAAAGAGGTAGGCTTTTAGTTTTTTTCCCCTTTGGGTTCATGGGGTTAGCATGGTTTTTTACTTTTAAAGATTTCTTTTCAATGAAAACACAACGATTATCAGCTGATTTTTGATAAATCATGTCATCCCTTTGCTAATTTGCAAAAAAACAGCCTTTCCCAAAACACAAAAGGAAAAAAAATGCACATGCACACACACACACAGACAACACTTACAAATACGTGGGGCCGCACACACGCACGAAACGCACAAAACCCCACCACACACACACACCACACCCCACAAAAACCACACACACATTCACTTTTTTGAGCATTGCCCCTTTCCCTTTGCTTCCCATCCCCTCTCATCACTCTCTCTTTTCCCCCCCCCCCCCCCCCCCCCCCAAAACCCCCCCCCCCCTTCCCCTTTTTCAAGGCGGGAAATTTCCACAAACAACACAAAAATGTAACACCCAAACGCAGGGGTCCTTTTAAAAGCACAGTGATGACACTTTTCTCATGAAAAACCCCCTTCTTTTCTTCATTGTTTTTTTATGACATGCTCATACAAGCGTGATTTTTTTCCCTGTACAGAGTGGGCCCTTTCAGTCAAATGTTTTTACTGTGAGGTACACTAAACCCTGTTCAAAAAAAGCTGCGAAAGGCCAGGGAGCGACAAAACCGGGGACAGGTCATGTTTTTGCCCGACTTTTCGGAAAAAACCCATTTTTGGGGGTTAATGGGTAAAAAGTTTCCTGGCCCGTTGTGATCCAAGTTGATTACGTAATCTTTCCTCAGTTGGGCCTTGCGGGTTCTTTGTCATCGCACTAGGAATGACTTTGTCCTTTTTAAACAGTCAACATTTTCTGTGTTAAGGAGTGATTTTTAATGCACAGCAAAACGCTGATCCCAATGTCAATAGTTTTTTTTCCTTTTGACTATCAAAACAAAAGTTTTGAAATTCGGGAAGTCAAAAGTTATGAAAGATTTCTTAACTAGCCGGCCCATGAAAAAATACGAAGTTTTTTGGAATTTCAACCCAGTCTGCAATTAAATTTCCCAAACTTTACATGCTACAGGACTTTTGTAAACCGGGGAAAAGGGAATTTTAAAAAATTTAAGTAAAAAATTTGAATGAAAAAAAAAGGGAAAAAAACATAATATTGCATTGCTGAAAAGGGGTTAATTTGTTTTGACAGCTTTTTTTTGTCTTTGCACAAAAATTGGGGCCGCAGGGTTTAAAGTTATACCCAACATTTGGGGAGTATTTTTTTTTTAAGGTTCGGACCACAAAACATGCACCCAAACTTCACCGGGGTCAGTCCAGACACTGGTTTGGAAAGTCTATCAGGAATTTTTCCGTTTCCCCTCTTTTTTCTATCAGTTCCTGGGCTGATTCTCTAAGTCGGTTATTGTCTGAGTGTCCGGATTTGTAGGGGTAGTAGTGTAAAAGCTTTTGTAAGGGTCTGGCTGTTCCGGGGAATTTCTAAGGAAAAGACGGGTTTTCTTACAAACTGGGGCCCCAAGCACTGATTTCACGGCCACCCTGAGAACCATGTTGCCCCTTTAACAAACCTGAAAGTTAGACCCCCCTTGCCCTCTGAGTTTAAATATTTTACCCCCGGGGAATTCATCGCTTGTTTCCCTGAGGGATTTCAAAAACGGGGGAACTAGAAAAAAAAGCCCTGTTTTAGCCTTTAAGTGGAACCTTTTACCCAGTTCTCCCCTTTAAAAAAAAAAGTCAAAAGAGGGAAAAACAAAAACAAAGTGTTAAATTGTTTATGTGGCCCTTTTCCGCATTAAAAACAAGCAAAAAAAAATAGTTACAATGTGATTTTGCTTTACCCCAAAAGGTTTGAAGCACGACAATGCAGCACACAATTTCTTTTCATCAGGCGAGGTGAGAGAGACCCCACAGATGAAGACCCCAAAAGGAGAGAGAGAGAAAAGAAGGGAGACGAGAGAGAGAGAGGAAAGAGAGGGAGACAGAGAGGAGAAAAAGAGAGAGAGAGAGAAAAAACATACAGACAACTAAAAGGGGACGGGACAAGAAAAAAAGAAAATGGAGAGAGAGGGAGGAGGAAACATTCCCCACCATTATCTTTTTAGCTGTTGGTGGGGGCACGGGTAATTTTGGGTTGTCAAAATCCTTGCTGCTGTTGTTTGTTTGCTTTTATTGCTTTAGAAAAATTTTGTTGTTGTCTATTGCTGTTGTTTTTTTGCTGATATTGTCTTGGAAAACTTTGGGTTTTTTTTTCCCTATTGCTGTTGTTTTTTTTTGCGGAATTGAAAAAGGGTTTTTCCCATGGATTTTTTAAAAAGATCTTGCCTACAATTGTTGCGGAGTAATGTGGCTTTTTTGGACGAAAAAAAAAAACGATGGAGACCCTTTACAGACAGGCGGGCTTTTTCGCACCCCCAGCGTGGTTTCCCCAAGGTGGAGAGGCCCGGAAGGGATCCGGTTCCTTTTTTTTTCCACGGGTACACAAAATTCGTCATTTATAAATTAAACGAAAGTGCCCAGAAAACAATGCATAAGTTTTAAAAATAAGTTCCCAGTTTAGAAAGGAAAAAAACTAAAGGGGTATAAATGACTTTTCCCAGTCATGGCCTGGTAAAATTGTCACTTTGATTTTTTATTAAAATTTATTGCTTATAATTTTCTGCTGGGGGTTTTTTCCTAAAAAAGAAGAGTATTTCCCCAAATTTTTTTCCACGGGGAAATGTTTTTTTGCCATCAGTTTGCCCAAAATCTTTGGTAGTTGAATTCCTTTATTATTTTTATTGAAAAACCCCACTAAGGGGAGGGGTTTTTTTTTTTCCCCCCCCCTTCCCCTTTTTTTTTTTTTTTTATTTTTAAAAAAAAAACCCCCTTTTTATGTTTTTTAAAAAATTTTTTAAAAAAGGGGGGGGGTTTTCAATGTAAGGTTTTTAATTTAAATTTTTTGGGAATTTTTTTTTAATTTTTTTTTTTTTTTTTTTTTTAATTTTTTTTAAAAAAAAAAAAGGGGGGGTTTTTTTTCCCGGGTTTTTTTGTTTAAAATTTTTCGCACTGTCCTCTTTTAAAGCATCTGTAACATCTCGTTTTTTTAAAAAATTTGGTTTAAAAAAAAAAAAAAAAAAAAACCCCAAAAAAAACGGGAACCCCTTTTTTTTTTGGGGCTTTTTTTGGGGGGAAAAAAGGGGCCCCCCCGGGGTTTCCATTTTCCCCTTTTTAAAAAAAAGGGGTTTTTTTTTTTTAAAAAAAAATTTTTTAAATTTTTTTTTTTTTTTTTTTTTCCCCCCCCCCTTTTTTTTTTTTTTAAAAAAAAAAAGGGGGGTTTAAAAAAAAAGGCCTTTTTAAAAAATGGTTTTTTCAGATGCGCTTAAATTTTTCCCCCCTTTTTTTTTTTTGAAAAAAGGGTTTTTTTTCCCAAAACCTTCATAAAGGGGAAATTTTTGTTTGGGGGAATTTTTGGAAATTTTAAAAAAAATTTTTTTAAAACCCGAAAAAAAATTTTTTTTGGGGGCCCCCGGGGGGGTTTTTTTTTCCCCCCTTTTTTTTTAAAAAAATTTATTTTTATTCATTTTTTCCAAATTTTTTTTTCCTTTTTTTTTTTTTTCCCCCCCCCCCCCCCTTTTTGGGGGGGAAAGGGTTTTTTGGTTTTCGGGTTTTTTTTCCCCCCCCAAAAACCCCCAAAAATTTTTTAAAGGGGGGGTCCCCCGGGGGGGGGGAAAAAAAATTTTTTGGGAAAAAGGGGGGTTTTTAAAAAAATTTAAAAAAAAAATTTTTTAAAAAGGGGTTTTTTTTTTGGGGGGGTTTTTTTAAAAAATTTTTTGGGGGTTTTTTGGGGGAAAATTTTTAAGGGGTTTTTAACGGGTTTTTCCCAAAACCTTGGAAAAAAAATTTTTTTGGGGGGGGCCCTTTTTTTTCCTTTTTTTTTCCTTTTTTTTTTTTTTTGGGGGGTTTTTAAAAAACCCCGGGGGGCCCCCCAAAAAAAAATTTTTTTGGGGGGGTTTTGGTGGGGGGTTTTTTTGGGGATTTTTTTTGGGGGGGGGGTTTGGGGGGTTTTTTTTTGGGGGAAAAAAAAAAATTTAAAATTTTTTTTTTTTGGGGGTTTTTTTAAAAATTTTTTTAAATTTTTTGGGAAATTTTTTTGGAAATTTTTTTTTTCCCGGGGTTTTTTTTTTTTTTTTTTTTTTTTTTTTTTTTAAACCCAAAAATTTTTTTTTTGTAAAGGGTTAAAAAAATTTTTTTGGGGGGGGAAAAGGGGGGGGGCCCCCCCCCCCCCACCCACCACAAAAAAAAAACCCCCCACCAAAAAAAGGCCCCCCCGGGGGCCCAAAAAGAAATTTTAAAAAAAATTTTTTTTTTTTTTTTTTTTTTTTTAAAAATTTTTTTTTTCTTTTTTTTTTTTGGTTTTTATTTTGGGGGGGGTTTTTGGGGGGTTTTTTAAAAAAAAAATTTAAAATGGGTTTTTAAAAAAACCCAAAAAGGGGGAAGAAATTTTTTTAAAATTTTTTTTTTTTCCTTTTTTTTTCCCCCCCTTTTTTTTTTTTTGGGGGGGGGGGTTTTTTTTTTGTTTTGGGGGGGGGGGTTTTTTTTGGTTTTTTTTTTTTTTTTTTTTTTTTTAAAACCCCCTTTTTTTTTTTTTTTTTTTTTTTCCCTTTTTTTTTTTTTTTTAAAAACCCCAAAAATTTTTCCCCCCCGGGGAAAAAAAAAAAAAGGGGGGGGAAAAAACCCCAAAAAAAAATTAAAATTTTCCCCTTTTTTCCCCCCCCCAAAATTTAAAAATTTTTAAAGGAAAAAATTTTCCAAAAAAAAGGGAAAAAAAAAAGGGGGGGTCCCCAAAAAAATTTTTGGGTTTTGGCGTTTTCCCCGGTTAAAAAAAAACAAGGTTTCCCCGGAAATTGGGAAAGGGGGCCCCCCAATTTTTTAAAAAACGGGGGTTTTAAAAACAGGGGTTTAAAAAGGGGGAAAAAGGTTTAAAAAATTTTTTTTTTTCCCGGGGGTTTTTTTTTGGGGGTTTTCCCCCCCCCCTTTTTTTTTTTTTTTAAAAACCCCCAAAAAAATTTTTTTTGGGGGGGGGCCCCCCCCGGAAAAATTTTTTTTTTAAATTTTTTTTTCCAAATTTTTTGGGGGGTTTTTGGGGGGTTTTTTTTTTAAAAAAATAAAAATTTAAAAAAAATTTTTCTTTGGGGGGCCCCCCTTTTTTTTAAAAACCCCCAAAAAAAAAAATTTTTTAAAAACGGGGGGGCTCCTTAAATTTTAAAAGGTTTTTTTCCCCCCCCGGGAAAAGGGGGTTTTTGGGTTTTTGGGGGGAAAACCCCAAAGGTTTTTTGGGGGGGGCCCCCAATTTTTTTTAAAACCCCTTTTTTAAAAACCCCCTTTTTTGGGGGGGCCCCCCAATTAAAAAAAAAAAGGGGTTTTTTTTAAAAAACCCCCCTTTAAATTTTTTAAAAAATTTTTTTTTTTTTTAAAAAATTTCCCCCTTTTGGGGGGGTTTAAAACCCCGGAAAAAATTTTCCCCAAAAAAATTTTTTCCCCCCGCAAAAATTTGGGAAAAAAATTTGGGGTTTCCCCCCTAAAAAATTTTCCCAAAGGTTTTTTTTAAAAACCCCCCTTTGGGTTTCCCCCAAAAACCCCCCCCCCCAAAAAAAAGGTTTTAAATGGTTCCCCCCCTTTTTTTTTAAAAAGGGGGGGGTTTTTCCCCCAAAATTTTTTTTTGGGGTTTTTTTTTTCCCTTAAAATTTTTTTTTGGTGGTTTTTTTTTGGGGGAAAAATTTTTTTTTGGGTTTTTTTCCCCCGGGGGGGGGGTTTGGGGCCCCCTTTGGTTTTAATTTTTTTTTTTTAAAAAAAAAAGGGGGGGGGGGGGTGGGGTTTTTTTAAAAAAAAGGGGGGGTTTTTTTAATTTTTTTGTGGGGCCCCCCCTTTTTTTTTTTTTTGGGGGGGGGGGGGGGATAAAGGGGGGAAAAATTTTTCCAAAAACCCCCCCCCCCCCTTTTTCCCCTTTTCCCCTTTTTCCCCCCTTTTTTTTTTTTTTTGGGTTTTAAAAATTTTTTAAAAAAAAGGGAAAGGTTTTTTTTTAAAAAAAAAATTTTTAAAAACCCCCCCCCTTTTTTTTTCCCCTTCCCCTTTTGGGGCCCCCCCCTTTTTTGGGGGGGAAAAAAAAAAAGGTTTGGAAAAATTTTCCCTTTTTTTTTTTTGGGCCCCCCCCTTTTTTTTTTGGGAAAAGGGGAAAAAAAAAAAAAAAAGGATTTCCCAAAATTGGGGGTTTTTTTTGGGGGGGAAAAAAATTTTTTTTTGGGGGTTTTTTTTTTTAAAAAGGAAAATTTAAAGGGGGCCCCCCCCTTTTTCCCCCCGGGGGGGGTTTTTTTTAAAAAGGGGTTTTTTTGGGGGGGGCTTTGGGGAAAATTTTTAAAAATTTTGGCGGGCCCAAAAGGGGAAAAAATTTTAAAAAGGGGGAAAAAAAAAAAAAAATTTTTTTAAAATTTTTTTTTAAAAAAAAAAAAATTTTTTTAAAAATTGGGTGAAAAGGGGGGGAAAAAAAAAAAAAGGGGGGGTTAAAAAGGAAAAAAAAATTTAAAGGGCCCCTTTTTTTTTTAAAAAAAAAAAAAAAAAAAAAACCCCAAAAAATTTTTTTGGGGGGGTTTTTTTAAAAAAAAAAAAAGGGGGGGTTTTTTAAAGGGGAAAAAAAAAGGGGTTTTCTTGGGGGGAAAAAAAAAAAACCCGGGGGTTTTTTTTGGAAAAACCCAAAAAAAAAATTTTTTTTGGGGGGGGCCCCCCCCCGTTTTTTGGGAAAAAAATTTTTTTTGGGGGAAATCAAAAAAATTTTTTTTTAAAAAAAATTTTAAAAATTTTAAAAAAAAAATTTTAAGGTTTTTTTTTTTTCCAAAAAAAGGGGGGCAGGGAAAAAAGGGGGGGTTTTTGGGGCAACCGTTAATTGGGGAAAAAATTTTTTTTTAAAAAACCCTTTTTTTTTTTTTTAAAAAAAAAGGTTTTTTGGGGGGAAAAAAGGGGGTTTTGGGGGAAAAAAAACAAGGCTTTTAAAAAAAAAATTTTAAAAAAATTTTTTAAAAAAAAAAAAGGGGGGGGGGAAAATTTTTGGGGGGGAAAAAAAAAAAAAAATTTTAAAAAGGGGGGGGAAAAAAAAAAAGGGGTTTTTTTGGGAAAAAAAGGGGGGGGGGAAGGGTTTTAAAACCCGGGGAAAAATTGGGGGCTTTTTGGGTTTTTTAAAAAAAATTTAACCCCCTTTTTTTTGGGGTTTTTTTTTGAAAACCCTTTTAAAAAATTTTAAAAAACCCCCGGGGGGGGTTTAAAACCCGGGCCCCCCCCCCCGGGTTTTTTCCCCCCCTTTTTTTTTTTCAATTTTTTTAAAACCGGGGGGAAAAAGGGGGGAAAAAAAAAATTTTTTTTGGGGGGAAAAAAAAAATTTTCCCCGGGGGGGTTTCCTTTTTTGGCCCTTTTTAAAAAACCCGGAAAAAAAAAAAGGGGGGGGGGGAAAAAAAATTTTTTTCCTTTCCCTTTTTTCCCCCTTTTTTTTTTTTTTTTTAAAAAAAAAAAAAAAGGGGGGGTTTTGGGGTTTTAAAAATTTTTTTGGTTTTTTTGTTGGGGTTTTTTTGGGGAATTTTAAAAAAGGTTTTTTTTGGGGGGTTTTAAATTTCCCCCCACCCTTTTTTCCCCCCAAAAGGTTTTTTTAAAAAAAAAAAAAAAAATTGGTTTTTAAAAAAATTTTTTTTTCCCCAAAAAAAAAAAATTTTTTAAAAAAAGGGGGAAAAAAATTTAATTTTGGGGGGGGTTTTTTTCCCCAAAAGGGGTTTTTTTTTTTTTTTAAAAATTTTTAAAAAACCCCCCCCCCCCCCCCTTTTTTAAAGGGTTGGGGGAAAAATTTGGGGGGGGGGCTTCCCCCGGGGGGGGGGAAATTTTCCCCCCGGGGGGGGACAAAAACCCCCCCCTTTTTTTTTTTCCAAAAACCCCCCCTTTTTCCCCCCCCCTTTCAAAACCGGGGTTTTTTTTTTTTCTTTTAAATTTTTCCCTTTTCCCAAAAAAAGGGTTTTTTTTCCCCCCCCCCCCTTTTGGTTTTTTTTTTTTTTTTTCCTTTTCCCCCTTTTTTTTTTTTTTTGGGGGGGGTTTTTTTTTTTTTAAAAAAAAAACCCAAAAATTTTTTTCCCCCCAAGGGGGTTTTTTTTTTTCCCTTTTTTTTTTTTCCCCCCCCCCTTTTTTTTTTTTTCCCCCCCCCGGGGGGGGGTTTTTTTTTTGGGCCCCCCCCCCCTTTTTTTTTTTTTTTTTAATTTTTTTTGGGGGGGTTTTTGGGGCCCAAAGGGGGGGGCCCCCTTAAAAAAACCCCCCTTTTTTAAAAAAAAAGGGGGGTTTTTTTGGGGTTCCCCCGGTTAAGGGGGGGGGGGAAAAAAACCCCCCCTTTTTTTTTTTTAAAAAAGGGGGGGGCCCTTTTTAAGGGTTTTTTTGGGGGGGGGGAAAAAAACCCCCCCTTTTAATGTTTGGGAAAACCCCCGGGGGCCCCCCTTTTTTTCTTTTCCCAAAAAAAGAAAACCCCCCCAAAGAAAATTTGGGAAAAAACCCCCCGGGGGAAAGGGAAAAAAAATTTTTTTAAAAAAAAATTTTAAAAAAATTTAATTTTTTAAACCCTTTTTTTGGAAAACCGGGGTTTTTTTGGCCCCCCCTTTTTTTTTTTTTATGAACCCCTTTGGGGGTTTTAAAAATTTTTTTTTTTGGGGAAAAAATTAAAATTTTTTAAGGGGTTTTTAAAAAAACCCCCAAAAAAAAAAAGGGGAAAATTTAAAAAATTTTTTAATACCCAAAAAAATTTTAAAAAAAAAAAAAAAAACCCCAAAAAAAAAAACCAAAAAAAATGGTTTTTTTTTTAAAAAATTTTTTTTCCCCCCCCTTTTTTTTTGGTTTTTTTTTTTGGGGGGTTTAAAAATTTTTTTTTTTTTTTTCCCCTTTTTTTTCCCAAATTTTTTTTCCCCCCCCCCAAAAAAATTTTTTTCCCTTTTTTTGGGGGGGGGGGGGGGCCCCCCCTTTCCCCCCCCCGTTTTGGGGTTTTAAAAAAAAAAAAAAAAAAAAAAAAAAAAAAATTTTTGGGGGGGCCCCCCCGGGGGAAAAAATTTTTAAAAAAAAAAACCCCCCCTTTTTTAAAAAAAAAAACCCCTTTTTTTCCCCAAAGGGCCCCCCCCCCCCCCAAAAAAAAAAAAAAAAAAAAAAAAAAAAAACCGGAAAAAAAAAAAAAATCCCTTAAAAAAATTTTTAAAAAAAACCCCCCAAAAAAAAAGGGAAAAAAAAAAAAAACCCAAAAAAAAAAAAAAAAAAAAAAAAAAAAAAAAAAAAAACCCCAAAAAAAAAAAAAACCAAACCCCCCCTTTCCCCAAAAAAAAAAAAAAATTTTTTAAAAAAAAACAAAGGGAAACCCCCCGGGGGGGAAAAAAAACCCCCCCCCGGGGTTTCCCCCAAAAAAAAAAATTTAAAATTTAAAAAACTCCCCCCGGCCCAAAAACCCAAAATTTTTTCCCCCCCCTTTTTTTTTTTTTTTAATTTTTAAATTTCTTTTTTTGGGACGGGGAAAAAAAAAAAACCCTTTTAAATCCTTTTCCTTTTAAAAATTTTAATGCCGGTTTTTTCCCCCCTTTTTTTAAGGGTTTGGTTTCAAAAAGGGGGAAAAAAGGCCCCCAAAAAAAAAAAAGGGGTTTTTTTTTTTTGGTTTTGGGAAAAAAATTTTTCCCCCCCCCCCCCCCCCCCCCCTTTTTCCCCCCCCCCCTAAACCCCCCCAAAAAAAAATTTTTTTTTTTTCCCCCCCCTCTCCCCCCTTTTTTTTTTCCCCCCCTTCCCCCGGGGGGAAAACGAATTTTCCCCAAAAAAAATTTTTTCCCCCCCCCTTTTTTGGGGGGGGGTTTTTTTTTTTTTGGGGGGGGCCCCCTTTAAAAGGGGGGGGAAAAGGGTTTTTGAAAAAAGGGGGGGAAAAAATTTTTTTCCCCCGGTTTTTTTGGGGGGGCCCCCCCTTTTTTTAAAAATTTTTTTGGGTTTTTTTGGGCCCCAAAATTTTTTTCCCCCCCAAAATGTCCCGGGTTTTTTTTTCCCCCCCCTTTTAAAATTTTTTTTGGGGTTTCCCCCCAAAAAAATTTTTTTTTTCCCTTTTTTGCTTGGGGTTTGGGTTTTTCTTTAAAAACCCGGGGGGGGGGGTTTCCCCCCCAAAAAAAATTTTTTTTTTTCCGGGGGGGGTTTTTTTTTTTAAAAACCCTTTTTTTTTTTTCCCCCCTTTTTTTTTTGAAAAACCCCTTTTTTAAATCCCAAAAAAAACTTTTTTTTGGTCGGCCCCCCAAAAGGGGGTTTTTTTTTCCTTCCCGGGGGCGGGTTTTTTTGGGGAAAAAGGGGGCCTTTTTTTTCCCCCCCGGAATTTTTCCCTTTTTTTTTTTTTAAAAGGGTTTTTTAACCCCCCTTTTTTTTGGGGGGAAAAAGGTTTTTTTTTTTTTAAAAAAAATTTTTCCCCCGGTTTGGGGTTTTTTTTTTTTTTCCCCCCCCCCCCTTTTTTTTTTTTTTTCCCTTTTTAAGGGGGAAAAATTTTTTTCCCCCTTTTTTTTCCCTTTTCCCCCCCATAACACACACACACACACACACCTCACTCTCTCTCTCTCTCTCTCTCTCTCTCTCTCTCCCTCTCTCTCTCTGACTGATTATGTGCTTACCTGGCAAAGGGCATGAACAGCTGAACTCGTGCACAGAAATGGTAGATGTTACCTAACAATGTCTTGAAAGCGTTGAGTTTTTGTTTGTTTTTGTTGTTACTGCTTTTGTGTGTGTGTTTCCT
>CM031607.1:38473497-38486142 GCA_018398815.1 Conus ventricosus | reverse complement strand
GGGATTGAAGAACCGACGTACCTTCATGATACGGTGAAAGAACAGCCCGGGAGCAGGCGCCCCAGAGACATCTTCCCTCGAGTGAAGAGAACCTCCCTCAGCGATGCGGCCAACATCCACGCTAGCACAGAGTGAGCATACTTCAAACTAAAAGAAATGAAGCACGTGCGACAGGTAAAAAGACAGGCGAGAGGCCGATAGACAGCCAGTACAAGAAAAAGATACCCACCACCGTGAACCTGCAGGATGAATGCACGGGCAGTGGAATTAGAGAGAGAGAGAGAGAAAGAAAACCCTAACCTGAACTAAACCACACCAAAGGTGCAACACCCCCACAAGCCACATTAGGGACAGATATACGACAACAACGACGACAAAAAATAAATGAGTAATTCCGCCACCCTAGATGGGTCAAACGTCTTTAGGCCTCGCGACAAACTCGTGACAGTTGATATGATATTTGATAGCAGTTGATCTGATTGTGATAGTGGTTGATTTGATATCGCGACTGTGGCTGATGTGGCTTTTGTGCTGTTTTTACTTTCTCGTTTTAAATTATTGCAAGTAGTATTTGTTGATTGACTGTCTGAGTGTTGTTTTGTGTTTAAGTATATGAATGGCTTATGTATGTACAGGAATGTGTATGGTATCACTGCATATGTTTGACTGTGAGTGTATTTGTGTGAACTGATATTACTTTTTATGATTTGATATTTACTTATCTGTGTATTTTGTGTTTTGGGAGTTTGCCATTGCATTTTGCCCAGAGGGGGATACATGATGTATTGTATTGAAATTCAGTGTGTAGAGTGTCCTGGCTAGTTTATCGTTACTATGCATAAAGCTCAAGTTTAAATCTAGATTAGACTCGCAGGCATTCAAACACATATGCATGTGAAGGGGAAAAAAAATTTCTCTTTATAAACAGACACAAGTCAGATCAAGCTCTTCATTTTTTTAATTTTATTTGCTGCATGTTCAAGCATTTTTGTGGATGGAGACCCAGTGACCTGCATCCCTACCCCATTCCATTCAATGGGTCATCTGTCTACAAAGCCAGACCATCTTCAAAAAGAAGAGTGGAGAATGTGGACCGCCAGGAAGCAAAACGCCACTGTGCAGATGTTAAGTAAGTGTACAGTACAATAATTAAGATTGAAATACACATGTGATAATTTACATTTTGCTAACAAACAGTTTAAAACGGTGAGTTAGCATGAATGTAATTTCTGATTTTTACCATTTGAAAGTGAAATGTTAATTTAGTTCATGGCATCACAAAGTCTGCATACATTTTTTTTTCCAAAAAGGGTTACTCAGTGATGAATTTTTTGTGGAGGTAAAAGTTTTGTTTCAAAGTAATATTTTATGCTACCCACTTTTGCAGGGAAATAATGGCAGATGTGGTGGAAGATGCACACTGTGAGGAACCTGTCACTGCTGAACCTGTCACTGCTGGAAGAATCAAGTGAGTTTTAATTGGAAAATTCATGTCTTCCAACTACAGTGGGTTTCCGCTTAATAGAGCCATGTTTAATAAAGCCAACTGCTTTATGAACCATCTAAACTGGTCCAGATTTTTTTCACTTCATGCATATATATATATATATATAGCCCTGTTTGATTTGCACATATATATATATAACATATATGCTAATATTATATAATATATATATATATATATATATATATATAATATTATAATATATTTTATTTAATATACATATATGCTAATCAAACAGGGGCTTAATAAAGCCAGCTGCTTGATAATGCAGATTTTGTTTGGCCTGAGGTGGCTTTATTAAGCGGTGACCCCGTATTTTTTCCTGAATTTGCTCATTGTATTTTGAATTTTCACAATAAATTACTGTCTTTTTTATCTGTTTATTTCCACATATATTTGGCATAGAAAAATCAAGGTTCATACTGTTGTTAGATAACAAAGATTTCTTTGGCAGTTTCATTCTTTGCAAAAATACCGTTTGCATGTTCTTTGTAGAACTGAAAGAGTACGCAGCATTGCTGTCATGAATGGAATATCGGTTGATTCTTGACATGAAGTCCCGTGGGTGTAAACAATGAAATCACAAAAATCACAGCCTGTGCAGACAGTTGACCCTGAACCTGACTGTAATATTCATCGTTTCTTCGCGCACAACATTCCATCCGTTTCTCTTCCAAACAAAACCGGTAGCTACATGCCTCCATTAGTGGCATTCTGTGTGCAAATGGACATTTTACTTCCCTGATGCCAGCTTTCCATTGCACACCTTTCCACGGGACTTGCCCCTAGAAAGGGAAACTGAGAATTTACCACAAATGCCACCCCTTGGCAAAATGCCTGTAGGAAAAACCTCTTAAAATACTTTTCTTTTGGCACTGTTCTCATGTCTGGTACCATAGTCTGTTGCTTGAGTTGGAAAAGGGAGTGGGTTGAAAAATGCTATCAGAAATTCCAGAAACATTTGCCTTTTTAATCAGTTTCTCTTGAAAGTTGGATAACAGAAGGGAAGACCCCCCATGGTGGTTGCGTGTGACAACTGTTCAGTGTTAATAAATTTTTTGACAGAATTTTGCTGATTTGATTTTTGTATCAGGAGAAGTTCTTTTCCACCAGTGATTATCGGTCTTTTCGTGAGATTTCAGGGGATTTTTATTTTTTCTTTTTTGAAAGAGTAAACTTATTTTATAAAATATAGGGTTTTATTAATGTATACAGGTGTCGAAGGAGTTGAAAAGATAATTGTCTTTTGTCCTCATAAATTTTAGGTGTGTTAATACTGTGTGAGTTTTTGTATCAAAGACTCAGTTGATGTTAGGTCCTGATTTGGCCCCCTAGTAGTCCGCGGGACCCTATAAAAAACAAACCCCTAACTAAAACTCATACTCTGTGAAAGTTAGAGCTGTCAGCCCTTTTTTTTTGGTTCTACCCCCGTCATCAAAAATCTGCTCTTTGTTTTTCTTCCGTTTTTGGATTTTTACACTGGCAGATGTTGCGAAGACAGTCAAATTTTTGAGGGGTCCCCTGGAGATGTCTTTGTAACACACATATCTCCAATTCTGTGAACTCCTGGCACGTCGGTCTTTTCAGGTTCTTTTTCTGTAAACAGAAAAGATTTACCATAAAAATTTTTAAAACAATCTGTTCCTGACTGTACAATCAAAGTTCTAAAATCCTATGCTTTTCTGTTCTCAGGATGATCCTCAGAGTATCGGCCAGGCCCTGCAAACCCTTAAAAGTGCCAAGAAGGAAATTGCTGACCAAAGACTAAGATCAGGCCCTAGAAAAAAAAAAGAGCAGCTGAAAGTGGCACCAAAGAAAAAGATTTTGGAAATGCAAACACATCCAGCTGCGGAGGAAGTCCTTGGAGTGGAGAAGTACAGAAGGAACAAAAAAAAGAACTTATTCCGTTTTCCACTGCCTTTACGTACATGCGCTTCAGGGCCCTGCTTTCCTTTCCATTCCCGGATGGAAAATTTCAGTACACTGAAAATAGGAAGGACTTTTCAGCACATAGAACCCCACAAGGGTGTTTTACACTTTCGTTTAGACGAACTTTGCGCTTTGAAACCTTGGGAACAAGATTGGGTTTCCCTCAGTCAGCTGGTATTGTGTTTTCATCTTGCTAGAGACTCCATGTAAAGGCACAGCGGGCATTTGGCCTGCAGGCACTATCCTTCAAAAAGACCATTTGCATGTGAAAAGGAGTTCCCAAACACTATTGTCTTATGGACGCCACAGAACTGAAACCCAAGCTCCGTGGTCTCACAGTGTAAGAGTCAATTGTACAGCGATTACAATCCTCCCCACATTTAAAGGTTTGGGTTTGGGGTGTGATCCTGCGGGCCCTTTTAATATTTGTAATCAGAATTGTATACCGGCTCCATTTCTGACAAGGCGCTCTTTTCAAGAAAGTGGCTTCTTTGAGCATATCAAAAGATTGATGACAGCTGGTTACATTCATGATGGGGACTCAGTCATGGCTGATAAAGGATTTACAATCCATTCAAAACTTAAAGACTTGGGATTATTATTAAACATCCCCCTTTTTGCACCCTCAGGAGCTCAGATGTCCCCTGCAGACCTGAGACTGACTGACAAGTTTGCCCGGCACAGAATCCACATTGAAAGGCTGATCTCCAGAATAAAAGATTTCAAGATCATAAGAGACAGAATTCCGACATGTCTATTCAAGAACTTGAACCAGGTGGGGGACTGTTTGCTGTCATTTGACAAATTTTTCAGGATTTCATCATTAGAAAGAAGTGACCACCCTAAACCCCTTTCTCCTGCTGTTCATCTCCCTTGTCATGTAAATGTCTCATGGTTGTTTTCAGTTATGTTACATTCAACCTGGTTCAGTTTGTGATGTAAATAGACCAGATATATCTGATATCTCTCGCCCCAGACCAAGTATTCCTTCGAATCCCTATCATGGATGTAACCAACTGCCATCAATGATGTGCTAAAACACTTTCAAGCCTTTGCAGCCCATGTATGTATTCTCAGTATGTTAACAAGATACTCACTTTGGGGAGAAACAATGTTAACACTAAAAATAGTAAAACAGCACTGTCAGGCAATACAGAACATTTTTGAAATTAATGATATATGTCGGGCAATACAGAACATTTTTAAAATATAATGATAGCACATCTGGTATGTTTCATATGCTGTTTTCAGTCACATTACATCAAGCTGGTTCAAGTTCGATGTATATACAGATCATATATAATGTTAATATATATTATAGACCAGACAAAGTTTTTATCCGAAACCCCACCATGTATTAACCAAATGCCATCACTCTCTTGTTCTGCTAAAAAAAAACACCCAAAAAACAAAAAACAAACCTTTAAAGCTTTGCAGCCCATGTATGTTTCTCAGTATGTTAACTCGTTTAAAGGAGAAACAATGTTAACACTAAAGAAGCTCTGTCGGGCAATACAGAACCCTTATTATAATGATATACAGAACACTGATTATAATGAATACAGAACACTTATTATTATGATAGCATCCCTGGTAAGACAGTGCAGAGCCAATCTGAACATCACCAAGTGGATAGCCCCATAGTTGGAGCATCTGGTGTCAGGAGATAGGTGAGTGGTGTTCCATCAAGAGACTTGAGCTTTTTCACCTGATCTTGTGTCACCTCTGGGACTCAGTAAACAGAGTAAAATTAATAACAAATGTACTTGGTGAGCACAAGACCTGTGGCTGTGTACTGAGAATGGCTTGTAATTCACAATATGTAAATCCTGAAAGTCAATAAAAAATTTTTTCCTCTACTGATATTTGCTTGTTAAATACATTTTGGAGTAAAATGTGAAGAATGTGCATACATTTATATACAAATCCCCAAAATAACCCATGCTGCAAGAAAACTTGTTTACTGTATACCACTTACTATAGCACACACATTATCAAAAACATGAAGGGCCACAATATCAGTATGAAAAGATTTTTATAAATTAAACAGTTTTAGAAATGAAGTATATGATGCTCACTTTCTGCTGGTGTCCAACTGGCATGTGAATGGGTCTTTTCTTTCTGTTGTCCAAAGGGCCCGGACAGCACCAGGTGGTTGATTGGGACTGGGTCAATCTTAGTTCCCCTTGGTGCTGCCGCTCCCCAAACTTGGGGCATGCTGGTGCAGCTCAGCCTGTCTGGTACATGGGTCATGTTCTGCAGTTTTAATACTGAAGGTTTTTCAGCAGGCCAATGATGTGTGAGGGATGACCTTCCAGTCTGAAACAATTAGCAAAAAAAGTGTGCGCATGCTGGCACAGCAATCCAAACTACCCACCCCCCCAGTTACAACACAGACAAGTATGCATTATTTTAGGTTAAGACATCAAGGAAAACAAAAATGACTGGCAGCTACCCAAGCACCCCCTCTCTCCTCTCTCCCTCTCTCTCTCTTTTCCCTCTCTCTCTCCCCCTCTCTCTCCCTCTCTCCTCTCTCTCTCACTTTCCCCCTCTCACCTCTCTGACAGCTTGTAGAATCTGTATATATGTAACAGAATTTCTTTTAAAGACCTAGAACCATGGCCTGTATCAGTATATTTTCATGATCAAATGCCTTGATAATAAAAATGATAAAATAATAATATGTTTTTTATATTTATTATTACTATTTTATTATTATTACTATAATTATTAATAATAATCCACAAGCTAAAACCAGTTAGGGCTTCTTCAGGGAGTATGGAAGAAAGTCGCTACACGTGTGGGCAAACCTGATCAGTCATTTACATAGGCTCACTTTTTCAGTACTTGGTACAAAGAAACACACATTAAATATGTTAGAAAACAAGACACTTACCCAGCTTTGCATTCACATTTAGCTTCCACGACAAGCTGCCTCTTGTTGTCGATTCAAGGACCATTTTGTGGGGTGCTGCTTTCTTGTGGTAGGAGCGGTAACACGTGGCACACACCTCCACCTTCTCGCTTCCATTTGTATGGAAAATCTTGATGTTATCAATAAAACAGGAATGCAAACTTGTTTTTTTCCTCGATCAATACAGTTTTTGAGAGCGTGCTGTACTTTGGAGGTAATGAGGGCCGACGGAAAACATGGATGCCTTTTGAGCGAGTCTGTCGCGCTGTTCGTATCAGCCGCCATTGTTTTCACCCCCCGCAGAGCTTGTGGCCCCCTAGCAACTCTATGATAATGAGGCCCGCGCGAGCCGCGAGCCGGTGAGGTCTATGTTCAAAACACATGCTCAAGCACCTTACCAGCCCTATTAAAATATCTCTCAGTGGGCACTTTTTACCCAAAGACCACTGTTGTTTAATCAATGAGTAATCCCCACAATTATTTGGGGACGCCCGCTACACTAGTCAACCACATGAATATTCTTCCTTTTTAGGGAGTGGCATGGGGAAATGAAACATATCACTAACTACATGTAATGGAGCGTCACATGCCCTTTATGTGAGGCTACGTCACATGACAGGGACATACACTTCGTCAAGGGTCCTTATTTTTTGCCGATTTTAGCATTTTGTCATTTGATACAAAGGGGTCTGGGTTTTCCTTAGCTCTGTTGGGTGTGCTGACGCATTTATGCTGTTATGTTTACCACTTTCACTCGGAAGAAACAAATGAAAGAAAGTTTCATTTTCAGTTTCATCAAAGAGGCGTCGTTGCGTGCGAACTAATCCATATACGCTACACCACATCCACAAAGTTTTGGAACCACACTACGCATGATTTGAAGCTGATAAATAAATGAATTAACAACTAGGTGAGACAATTGAAGAAGAGGGTCACGTGGCTACGACTTAGCGGAAGTCTGACCCAGCATTAGCCCACCGCGCTGGCCAGACATTGAGTGCCTACCTACCATGTTGTGTGGTGTGTGGTGTTTTGTGTGTTTTGTGTTGTGTGTGTGTGTGTGTGTGTGGTGTTTTGTGCGTTTCGTGCGCCGCGCGCGCGCGCGCGCGCGTGCGTGCGTGTGTGTGTGTGTGTGTGTGTGTGTGGTGTGTGTGGGGTGTGTGTGGTGTGTCTGTAGAGAATGTCTACGTGTGTCTACGTTGTGTATTATGTGTGGGCATGGGCTTATATGTGTGCCTGGGCGCATGTGTGTGTGTGTGTGTGTGTGTGTGTGTGTGCGTGCGTGCGGGGGTGTGTGTGTGTGGTGTGTGTGTGTGTGTGTGTGGGGTGTGCACCTCTGTGTCTGCGCCAGACATTGATGCCTACCTACCAAATTTGTGTGTGTGTGTGTGGTGTTGTGTGTGGGGTGTGTGTGTGTGTGTGTGTCTGTCTGTGTTGTGTGCGGTGTGTGTGTGTGTGTGTGTGTGTGTGTGTGTTGTGTGTGTGTGTGTGTGTGCACCTCTGTGTCTGCGCCAGACATTGAGTGCGTACCTCCATGTTGTGTGTGTGTGTGTGTGTGTGTGTGTGTGTGTGTGTGTGTTGTGTGTGTGTGGTGTGTGTGTGCGTGTGTTCGTGTGGGTGTGGGGTGTGTGTTGTGTGGGGTGTGTGTGTGGGGTGTGTGTGTGGTGGTGTGTGTAGTGAATGTCCCACGTGTGTGTATTATGTGTGGGCATGGCCTATTGTGTGCCTGGGCGCATGTGTGTGTGTGTGTGTGTGTGTGTGTGTGTGTGTGTGTGTGTGTGTGGTTGTGTGTGTGTTGAGTGTGTGTGTGTGTGTGTGTGTTTTGTTTTGTGTGTGTGTGTGTGTGTGTGTGTGTGTAGTGAATGTCTACGTGTGTGTATTATGTGTGGGCATGGGCCCATATGTGTTGTTCTTTCTTTAATTTAATGTCTATCCACTTTACAGTGATCTTTTGACAAAGACAAGAGACAAACGAACAGGCAAAAAAACAAAGACAAAAAAAAAAACATGTAAAAGGGGCCGGTGTGTGTATATGTCGCGCGCGCGCACGCGCGTGTGTGTGTGTGGGGGGGGGGGGGCATAAATGTGTCTATTGTTTTCAAATGTCATTAAAAGTGTATGGGGGTGTGGAGGTGTGTAGTATGCTATCTTTGCATGCATAGTCTATTTAATTAATGAGATAACAATAAGTGACCATCACTTTAACCCCATTCTAATCTACCGGCATAACGGTAAACTACTTTAGCCTGGATTCATATCTGAACATTTGTAAGAAACAAAACATTTTAAGCATTGGAATAATAAGAGAATAAAACCAACAAATAACTAAGGGAATCAAAGTAAAGGCCCAACTGGACTTTTTAACCAATTCCCCAACAATTCTTTTGGGTTTTGGGTTTCTTTCCCCCAAAAAGGGCCCAAAAATTCGCGATTGAGGGGTTCAAATTTAAAATAAACCAAATTTGGTAAAATTTTTTAGTATTCTGAAAAAGAAAGATGACATGGAATGGTTTTAAATATTTTGGGCACAAATCAAATGACTTTTACAATATTTTTTTTTGGTATGGTCTATTTGAGTTAAAGATAAACCCCTTCCAAAACCCTTTCCCTGATGGAGTTTTGGCCCCGGGGTTTTTTTTTTTTAAACAAGCCCCTTTAAAAGTTTTTTCCTTTTTTGCCCTTTATTATTTTTGGGACACTCTTTTTGTTTTCGAAACACCGAATCCCATAATGCTTTACCAAAAAGGCTGAAATTTTCAAAAAGGAAAAAAGGAATATTTTTTTTTTGGTAGACTCTTTCCCTTCGTGCATTTATTTTGGCTAACCGATCACCCTTTCATTTGCTGAAAAACCAAAATTTGAGGGAAAACCAAAAAAGTAAAAGAAAAACCCAAAGTAAAGATAAAAAATAAATTTTAAATGGTAATCTTGAAATTTTATTTCCCTCTCACTCTTGTTTTGAGAATTTTTTAAAGCGTGTTAAAACGATTTTGTTTCGAAAACAAAATTTTTTTTTAAAAATTTATCAAAATATGGAAAACAAAGAAGAAGTTTGGCCCAAAATTTTTGGCAATTACTCTGCTGTGTTTAAGAGAAATTTTTTTTCCAATGTGTTTCGATTTATAATTTTTAAAATGAGGGAAATTAATGAATGCAGCACCTGATAATTGGTTTTCAAGTAGAAAACCGTCTGTTAATTTTAAGTTGGTTTTTATAATTTTCATTTATATGTCCCTTGGGAAATATTTTTGGGCAGCATGGTCCCACACTTTTCTTAAATCTGTTTATTAATAGGAAATTACCCTTGCAAACCCCATTGGGGTTTCGGGTTTGGGGGTTTCAAAACCAGCATCTGTAAAAAACGGGGACGAAAGGGGAAAGCCATTTTTTTCGGGAGTCAAAACTCCGTGCTCGCTTTGGAAAAGGGTATATCTGTTTTAAAACCAGTTTCCTTGAAATTTGAAGGGGCGGGGAATGCTTCTTAAAAAATTTTTTGGCTAAAGAAAGGGTTTAAAATATTTTGGGCCCCAAAAGGAAAAAACCCTATTTTGTGTAGGTTTTTGGGGTTTTGGAGGCATGGCCCGGGGAAAACCGAGAGCTATCAAAAATAAAAACTTTGCTACGATGCTTTGCCTTGGGTTATAAATATTTTGGACAAAAGAAGATTTTTGAGCATAAGAAAAATTTTTGTTTCTCAAAAAGTGCATGGCTAAATAAATAATTTTTTTTAAAAAAACCTTTATATTTTTTCCCCACGCGGGTTGACTTTAATTTTTAAAAAATTAAACCCTTTTTGGTTTTTTGTCAGAAGATTTTCCCCAAAGGGGGTAGTTCCAATTCTTTAGAAGCCCGGGTTACTCCAAAAATTTTTAAAAAAAATTTTTTATATTCAAGCAAATTTCCCATTTTTTTAAAAAAGGGGGGTAGAGGTTTGGACTTACCTGAGTTGAAGAAACCCAAGGCATTTTTAAGGTAAAAGGGGTTTTGCCCTTTTCCAATATGTAGGTGCGGATTTTGTTGGGGGTTTTTTTGGGAATTCCCTTTTTTAAAATTTTGTTAATTAAATCTAACGGGGGAAAGCTTTTTAAGGTAACTTTACCCATATCCCAAATAATTGCTATTGTACTTGCTCGTTTTTAAATTTGAGACCATTTTTTGGAAGATCATGCACCCAAAAGGGGAAAAGGATGGGGGCAATTACACCCCGGGGGGTTCCCATCTTTTTGGGTTTTGATTAGGAGGCATTAAAAACCCTTGGGGCTGTTTCCCTTTTCACTTAAAAATTCCCTTTTATATATTATACTTTCCCCTAAAATTTTCCATTGATTTAGTTTGTTTGGGAAGTTTTAAATGCCAAATTTGGGGTATATCCCTTTTCAAAGGGCTACAAAAGGGGCAAGAAATTTTTTCCTGCGTAAAAAATTTGATTGTAATTGTGGGGGTTTTTTTTTTGTTTACAAAATTGATATTGGGTTTTACCTTTTTTTAAAACCCCCGGGTTGTATTGGATTAAAAATTTTTTTTCACAGAAGTTGAAACCCTTTTTTTAAAATTTAATTTTTTCCTTTAATTTTCCCCCCGTGTGATGTAAGAAAATAGGTCTGTAATTATTTTTTTTCTGTTTTTGGACTTTTCCCCCCGGGGGAATTTGGGGGTAACAGTAGAGTTTTTCCCTTAAAGAGGGTAAATCCCTTCAAACCAACTTTTTTGAAGAAAAATTTTTAAAAAAGGTTTTTTTTAAAGGAAATTTGGGCTTTATTTTTCTTTGGGAAAATTTGAAATCGGGCCCACTGATTTTTCTTCGTTTCCAAGGTTTAAAATTTGCATCTTTGTTTCCTGAAAAAATAATATTGTGATTGTTAGGGGGGCTTTGTTTTTTGGGGCTTGGTTTTCGTCCATTTTTTTTAAAAGCAGTTTTTGTTCTTCTGAGGGGCCCTTCAAAGTTATATTATTTGAAAAACGCATCTCAAAGGCCACCCTTTTTTCAAAAAAAAAGGGGAAATTCTTTTATTTTCCCAAATTTTGGGGGGGGACCCAGGAAGAAAATTCCAAATTTTTTTTTTTCTTTTTTTTTTTTCCAAGTTTTTTGGAGTTTTTTGTGATTTTAAAACCTCATTTTCACAGTTTTCGCAATTTTGGGCCCTTTTGAAAATTTCCAATGTTTTTTAAATATGAAAAAAAGAAAAAAGCACCCCATTTTGAGATGGGGGTAAAGAGGGAGGAGAGGGGGGGAGAGAGAGAGGGGAGAAGGAGACGAGAGGAGAGACGAGAGAGAGAGAGAGACAGAAAAAGCAGACAGCCCCAAAAAGGGACAGAGAAGGGGGGGGTTTGCCAAAAATCCACGCGTGCAAACTTAACCCCCATTGTATTCCATAACAGCGAAGGGAATAAACTGTTTTTTTTTGGCGGTTTGGGGTTCAAAGTTGAAGGGGTTCGACTGATGGGGGGCGTGCAAAAAAGGGGAAATTTAAAAAAAACCCTTTGGACCAATTCTTTCAATTCCACAGGGAAAAGGGGGAAAAATTTACAAAAATCGTCTCAGTTAAAAACTTGGGTTTTTTAAATGGCAATTTGGGGCAAAGACAAAGGGGGACGAGGGAAAATTTTTTTCCCGAAAGTACCATGTCGGGTTTTATTTTTTTCCTCCAAAGGAGGGGTTGGGCTGTTTCCCCCGGAAAAGAGCTAAAACAGGTTTGGGATAATGAATCTGGCCACTTGCTGTCCAGACAACGCCCCAATTTTAAAAAGAAAGGGAAAATTTTCCTTAAAAAATCGGGGGAATCTCCATGTTTTTTAAAAAGGTTTTTGGGGTTTTGGTTGTTGTTTTTGGTTTTTGGGGGGGGAAAGAATTCAAGGGGCACTCAAAAAAGAGAACAAAAAAAAATTTGGGAAATAAAGTTTTTTGACTACAATTTGTTTTTAAAAACTAAATTAGGTGAAAATTTAGTTTTCAGTAAAGGGGACCAGAAATTTAGATTAAAATCCAAAAAGGGAAAAGAAAAATCGCATCCAGAAAGGTCCAGAAATAAAAAATTTTGGGGCATTTGCATGACTTTTCAGCCAGCTACAAACTATTTGTTGCCCGGGTTTAAAAGGAAAACTTTTTTTCCAAAATTAAAAGCAAAAAATTTTAATGGGGGAAACGGTTTACTATGATGGCACATTTGCAAAAGGCTTTGGGGAAAGAGAGGGGATAGTAGATTTCATCTTTTAAAATTTGACGCGTAGTAGAACCCCGGTTAAATTTACCCTTTCCCAAATGAAAATCCCTCCCCCTTCCTCCCACACAACATAAACA
>CM031607.1:38448497-38468497 GCA_018398815.1 Conus ventricosus | reverse complement strand
AGCTATGTGTAACGTGTCATCTATACCAACGGCAAAACTGGCCTACTCTTCTGAAGGTTGGAGATGGGATTTTACGTGTGTGCAAAATGTTATGTGCGCGTTCACACATGGAACCTTGGTTTATAGTCTCAATCGAAGGACTGTATGGAAAATGGAGTCAGAACCAATGCTGACTCCAAGGGAAGAATCCCCTGTACTTAAACGGCCCGACGGAGATTCGACACCCGCACCCCCAGATCACCAAGATTACGAGTCCGGCGCTCTACCACTGAGCTATTCCGGCCCCCATGTTTCATCAAAAATTGTATTTGGGATTTGTCTTTGATCATGTAGGGTGTCTTGCGAAGTATTGTTTTAAGCCTCGTCTTTGCGTGCAACTATGTCTCCGCTGCATAACTTATACGGTTGAAAGGCTCTTTGTTCAAATTTTCTAGGATTGTTTTGAGTCTCATTTTCCATACCTTGATGGCATTACACCTTCACCGCTCACTCCAGCTCCACCACAGACAACCACATCCAGGTTTGTCCTGCCAAACCCTGGCGCGACAAATGACAGGCAGCAATAAAACAGGGCATCATAGAGTAGCTCGCCGGAGGAGAATCCGCGCTGCTGCTGAGTCACTTTGGTGCTATTCAGTGGTCTTTTCTGATTCAGCACACGAAGGGCGCTGCAAGTAAAGTCCTCACGAATGACAAAATGTTGCATAGTGGTGAAACCAGTGTAACGTGGGCATTCCTCTCCGGCGGATTGTGCCAACATGTCCGTCCAACGATAGTCCCCTTGAGCCAACCAATAATAGCGACTTCTGACTTTAAGTTACCACGGACATGGACAGAGGGGGGGGGGGGGGGGGAAATCGATACTGAACTCGCCTCCGTAGCAGGGCACGAAGGGTAATAGAACTGTTGTCTGGTGAGGACAGTGAAGCTGATGCTATGGAATTTTTTTGTGGTTTGAGACTCTTCCTTTTGTAAAGTATCTCGGAATCCAGCCAAATCCTTTCGGAAGAGACGACATGTGTACATACATCATGCATCGAAAGGGTGAAAATGGAAAACCGATTGACTGACGGAATGAATGCCGCAGGAAAGAACTAAATGCAGCGCCAGCAGGCAGCTCTTCACTTAGCTCTACCCAGATAGGCAGCCGTTGTTTGAGGTTAAGTGTGGATTCCTAAGCGTTTTGAGCTTGGTCTCTAACCGAGGATAGGCGTTTCATAAGTACTCTTACTACCAATAATAACAGCAGCAGCACTAACAACAACAACAACAAGAACAACTACAACAATTATCATCATTATATAGACGTCTATAAGGGATTTTTGATCAGTCAGTAGGTTACTTTATCTTGTTTGTTACAAAATATTGATCCCAGACACGATGATAACACTGAGAATGAGGACGACAAAAAAACTGGGGATAAATCGGAAATCAGAATGTGTACAATGTTGAGGACAGATGTATCATGAATGTGAGAACCATCCATGATAACGGTACATATTAAGTGTGTCTGCAGAATCGATTACCAAAGTTTATAGGTAGGTACATCTATGTCAGTATTACAGCAATATTGTGTTATTGCTTACGTCTGACCACTTTTTGAACTCCAGTTCTTCTAGAACAGGGAGTACTTTAGAATGGGAACGAAGAAATGCTCTGTGTGTGTGTGTGTGTGTGTGTGTGTGTGTGTGTGTGTGTGTGTTGTGTGTTGTGTGTTGTGTGTTGTGTGTGTGTGTGTGTGTGTGTGTGTGTGTGTGTGTGTGTGTGTGTGTGTGTGTGTGTGCATCCGTAAGTGGTCAAAATGTATTCCACTCGCTCCAGACAAACCTACTGGGCCGATCTTTCTGAAAATTTGTAGGTATGTTCATTATGGGTCACGGATGATGCCTGATGTTTCAGTTTACCGTAAAAGCCGTTACTAATGGCTGTAACGGCCTGTAGTGGTTTTTCTTCTTCATAGAATATCTCAGAAAGTACGTGGCCGATTTTTGTGACAATTAGCAGGTATGTTCATTATGGGTCACGGATGATGCCTGATGTTTTAGTTTACCCCGTTATAGCCGTTACTAATGACTGTAACGGCCTGTAACGGTTTTTCTTCTTCATGGAATATCTCACAAAGTACTTGGCCAATTTGTGTGAAAATTAGCAGGTATGTTCATTATGGGTCACGAATAATGCCCGATGCTTTAGTTTACCGTTATAGCCGTTACTGACGGTTGTAACGGCCTGTAACAGTTTTTCTTCTTCATAGAATATCTCAGAAAGTACTTGGCCGATCTTTGTGAAAATTAGCAGGTATGTTCATTATGGGTCACGAATAATGCCTGATTTTCTAGTTACCGTTATAGCCGTTACTAACGGCTGTAACGGCCTGTAACGGTTTTTATTCTTCATGGAATATCTCACAAAGTACTTGGCCGATCTTTCTGAAAATTAGCATGTATGTTCATTATGGGTCACGAATAATGCCCGATGTTTTAGTTTACCGTTACAGCCGTTACTAACGGCGATAATGGCCTGTAACAGTTTTTCTTCTTCATGGAACATCTCAGAAGGTACGTGACCGATATTTGTGAAAATTAGCAGGTATGTTTATTATGGGTCACTGATGATGCCCGATGTTTTAGTTTACTGTGATAGCTGTTACTAACGGCTGTAACGGCCTGTAACGGTTTTTCTTCTTTATGGAATATCACAGAAAGTACCTGACCGATCTTTCTGAAAATGTGTAGGTATGTTCATTATGAGCGACGGATGATGCACAACGTTTAATTTACCGTTATAGCCGTTACTAACGGCTGTAACGACCCATAAAGGTTTTTCTTCTTCATGGAAAATCTCAGAACGTACGTGACCGATATTTCTGAAAATTTGTAGGTATGTTCATTATGGGTCACGGATGATGCCCGATGTTTAAGTTTACCGTTATAGCCGTTACTAACAGCACATAACGGTTTTCTTCTTTATGGAACATCTCAGAAAGGTCTTGGCCGATGTTTCTGAAAATTTGTAAGTATGTTCATTATAGGTCACAGATGATGTGATGGCCGATGTTTACCAGAATAGCCATTACTAACGGTTACACAAGCCAAGACGGTTTTTTCTCTTTATGCAATATCTCATGCGTATTCGGGATAAACTGGGAGTACGTTTATATGCTTTGCATCTTGTTACTCTATTATGATACTGCAGTTTCTTTGTTGAGTGACAGAAATTCATTCATTCATGACAAAGTACGCGCACAAAGCAAGGTGAAAGGCCAGGTATGCAAATGGGCCTCATGGTGTTCTTGTGTGTGGGTTGCTGCGTCTGCGAGGTATTTCTCTTGACACTTCTCACACTGTCTTATTTCCCACGTCTGCGGGCTGCCAAAGAGGGGAGGGAGAGAGAGGAGGGAGAGGAAAAGGGGGAGAGAAGAGAGGGAGAGAGAGAGAGAGGAGAGAGAGAGAGAGAGAGAAAGAGAGAGAAAAGAGAGAGAGAGGAGACAGAGAAGACAGAGACAGGCCAAAGAGACAGAGAGAAGAGAGAGACACGAAGACAACGACAGACAGCAGACAGGGGGAAGGGAAGGCAGCGCTGGGGAACGGAAAAAAGAGAGGCGGGAAAACGATGGTACCACACGTACAAACATACTCCCTTTTTTTAAAGAATAGTCATGATCAAAAGACACAATCCACCCAGAGACGCGAATTGCAGAGTGGTTTCCCTTTTTGCAATCATATTTCCCCTTTTTTATTTCTTTTCTTTTTCTACTTCTTTTTCTTCTTCTTCTTTTCTTTTTTTTCTTCTTCTTTTCTTCTTCTTCTTCTTTTTCTTCTTTTCTCACTCTCATCTTCCTTTCCCTTTAGTTAAAGATATTCTGAAAGGCAAATGGGGAGATCCACCCTTCCTTAAGGCAAATGGGTAGTATCACACCTTCCTTTTGGCAATGGGTATGTATCACACCCCTTGCCTTAAGGCAAATTTGGGTTTTTTCAATCTTGCCTTAAGGCAAAGGGGAGTATCACACCCTTTCCTTAAAGGAAAAAGGGTATGTATCACACCTTTCCCTAGGCAAATGGGGATGTATCCACCTTGCCCTTTGGGAAATGGGTATGTATCACACCTTTCTTACGGCAAATGGGTAGTACACACCCTTTCCTTAAGGGAAATGGGGAGTATCACCCCTTTCCTTAAGGCAAATGGGTTGTATCACCCTTGCCTTAAAGGGAAATGGGTATGTACACACCTTGCCTTAAACCAATGGGATGTATCAACCTTTGGGTTTATCATTCTCTTGGTTATTTTTTAAAGTCTTTTTCGGCGGACCAATCCGTGTCCCTACAAAAATTTAATTTTAAAATGGAATTACTAACCTATGATCGTTTTTTTTTCCGTTTTCAAAAAAAGAAGAATCATGACCCTTTTCTTTAGCGGGAACATTTTCTGCCTTACTCGTTGATCTCCCAACAAGGTGCGACTCAGTACCCCGGGCTGATTTTAAGCAAGAAAGACATTTGTTTCCAGCTGGATGGGAACCAGACCTGCAGGTGGATCGATAAAGGGAGTCCGTATCCCGAAACAAAGCTTATGAAATGGAAAGTGGGCCCTTCTTTTTTCCCTGCTGTAGTACTGGGAAGTGTGATAAAAGCTGCCCTTTTGTACATAGCTCGTCAGCAGCAAAATAAATTTCACCGATTTTTAATGACCCTTTCAAATGATGAAGAGAGAGAGAGGAGAGAGAGAGGGGAAGGGAGAAGGAGAGGAGAGAGAGAGGAGAAGAGAGAGGAAGAGAGAGAGAGAGGGAGAGAGAGAGGGGGGAAGTTTCAGATTCAGATTTTTTATTCAAAAAGGGCCCAAAGCCCCATATGAACGGGGGGCGGAACAATGTTTAACTTATCTTTAATGATTTCGGGCAAAATTTCTAGTAAAAGATTTTATCCCCAAACAAATACAAAAAGAAGAATTTGTTAACTGAAAGGTTTTATGCAAAAAAATGCTAATTTACTTTTACTTTCTTTCTTCTTTCGATCCAAAAGAAACCCAAATCAAAATAAACATGGATTTATAGAATTTTGTGGAATATATTTCACTCTGAGTCAGTAGAACAGAACTGTTAGAAAAAAATGAAGCTCGTCCTCGTTAGACCCTTTACAAAAGGCAACCAATCTTACCCAAAATTTTTAAAGCGATACACGGCATTAATTTCAGATATGCCAAATCTAAAATTTAGTTAAAAAACCGCAAAAAATATTCCAAATCAAATGAAAAATATGCTTCCCAGATGACCAGGGTTTTTAATTCTATACATTTTTTAAAACTTTCACTTTCTTTTATATGGCTTTTCCCCGTCCTGCCATCGCAGTCAATTAATCTCTGGCGAAAAGGGTTGCCAAATAAATTTTCTTGACCAACCCTTGGGATCCACACATAACCCAAAACCAAAATTTATAAAGAAATAATCGAATGTTTGATACCCGTTGTTTTTTTTTTCCCCTTTTTAATCCAAAATCGATAACATGGGGGAAGTTTCCTTGGTAGTCGATCAATGCTCATTTTTAATAATTTGAACCAGTAACGTGCACCTAATTGCCCCGGGTTTTTGCAGGGTACCTGTTTGTTTCTCTCACTAAAACATTTGGAGTTCTTAATGTTTTCCCAAAACTTTTTAAAAGGGCCAAATAAGTGGACGATCGCAATGCATTCTGATTTTTCTTCTAATCCCCACAGCTTGATCCATATAGTGCATTCGGTTGAATGTAAATATCGAAAATTTTAAAAAAAGTTCTAAAAAATTGTTATTTCAAAAGATAAGTTTCTCAAAAAATATAAAACGATTTTCGCTCTTCAGAAAATCTCTGCAAGCGGCTACAAATTTAAACGAGTTGAAAAAAGATTCCAAGATACTTGTAAAACATTAACTACTGGCATGGCAAAAATTTGTATACCCCTCTTTCCCCCGGCTACAAAATGACCCCTTTCCAAAAACTGTAGTGGTGGTATTGAAATAAACAGAGACAGAGACTACGTGACGACACTGACTTGCATTCAGTCTGGATATGCTCATGCGTTGCTATACTCTGTGGTTGTGGTCGGTCCAGGTCCAGCCACAACACAGGACGTCACTCCATCGTAAAGCGTTGTTACATGACAGCCTTGTCGCGCTGGTGGTCAACGTGTATCCCTTCGCTCTCATTCTGTAACACGTTTATTTCGTTATGCGTATATGCGTATATATGCGTTTTAAACTGTCCCACACACACACACAACACCACACACTCACACACACACACACACCTCAAACACACACCACACCACACACACCACACACAACACACACACACACACACACACACACACACACTCACACCCACTAAACGTACCACGTACACACTCAACACACACACACACACACACAACACACACACACCACACACACACACACCAGTTTAAGGTTTCATTAGGAGTGTCACTGTGTGCGGAAATAGTCCATATCGCTACTTGAAAACATTGTGACCAATTGTTGCTGACACACGCAAGCTTATTTTTTGTTACCCCATAACCTCACTCCCTTCATCGTTTCTGTATGAGCCTCACCCCCTCCCCCGTCACACTTCCAATGCTATTCTCAGCCATGACCTTGCAGATTTTCATTGTCTCCCAGGACATCATTGGACACAGTCTTCTGGGATAAAGCTCAGGCAGTAAGGTTCTTAGTTGGCGGTTGCAAATTCCCGTTCCAACTTCCTCCTCTGTCCGCTGTGCGCTGAAAACATGGGGAAAAAAAATGACAAATGCAGGTGACCAGAGGAAATGAAATGAAATGAAATGAAAATTTATTCAGATAGGGCCCTTCTGAAAGGGGGATTGCTTTCAATACTTAACATGGTGATTACAACAACAGCAACACATTAATAGATGGACTAGGGGCGCAGACAGCACAGACAGACCAGAAGACAGAAAACAGAGACGACATGGACAGACAGGACGAAAACAGAGGCAGAGGACAGACAGACAGAGAGACAGGAGAGACAGTCTGACAGACCAAACAGACAGAAACAGAGGCAGACACAGACTGACAGACAGACACTTTTATTGTCATTACCAATGAGGTCTTGTGAATAAAGGGGGGGGGGGGGAGGAGCGGATAACTGTAACAAATATCAATTACCTTTTTCCTTTCCAAGGAAACACAAATAGTACACATTTATTCCTGCGTGCACCAATCATAAGGTTAACAAAAACAATTAAAATCGTATCGGTCTCCGTTTGCCACAACGGGAGTAATACAATGTTGTTAAAGAGAGAGAGAGAAGGAGAGAGAGAGAGAAGAGAGACGAGAGACGAGAGAGAGAGAGAGAGAGAGAGAGAGAGATGATTTTGATCTCAGATTGGCTAGCAATAAGGCTTGCAGATAGGAATGACAACAAAATTAATGTATGCATGTCAGTCTTATGTACTGATTTCTCTCTCTCTCTCTCGCTCTCTCTCTCTCTCTCTCTCTCTCTCTCTCTCTCTCCTCTCTCTCTCACACACACACCTCACCACACACACACACACACTACTCACCACACACACACACACCACACTCACCACTCACACACACACACACACACATACACACACACCACACACACACACACACACACACAACCCTATTAAATCTTTCTATAAGGTTTCATTAGAAACGTAAGAGAGAGAGAGAGAGAGTGAGAGAAGAGAGAGATGGACGAGAGAGCAGGTGAGGAGGAGTGAGAGAGTGAGAGAGAGCAGATTTCTTAGCTGAATCACCCAAAGCAAGGACAGTGAGGGAAACGCCAACGCGGTCTTCATTGCGAAATATATACAAACAAAATATACCACAGACTTGAAGCTGGAAACTGAGAATTACAGAACCACTTATAATGCAAATTAAAGACGTGTTTCTGCAGTTTCATCAGAGAAAGATAAAACGGAAGGAATATTGCTAAACAGGGATATTGTAAGAGGAGAAGAACATTTATGACATTTGTACTTCTCCTTTCTATCTTTTTTTAGAGTACAGTGATATGATATTTCTTTTTTCTTTTTGATACACCACTGTTTTACCGCTGTGGTTTGGTGGTTCGAACAAAATCTATTTAAATTCTCTAAACTTCGAATCAACGATGACTGATCTTTGTCTTTATTATCATTATGAATACTTATATAGTGCCTATCATCGGCTAGAGACCAAACTCTAAACGCTTTATAATCCACACTTCTTTTACACAAACGGCTGCCTTCCTGGGTTGTGCCGATGATGAGCTGCAGCTGGCGCGTCATTCGGCGGTTTCTCGTGTTAATTCCATTCATATCGTTCAATATCGTTCAATCGGTTGTCCTTACTTCCTTCATTCTTTCCCATTTCTCACGCTGGGTGCATGCTTGTGTAAACGTGTCATCTATTCAACGGCCAAAATTTCTGGCATTCTCTTCGAAGGTTTGGAGTTGAGATTTTACGTTGTGTGCTGCCAAAATGTTATGTGCGCGTCACCACTTGGAACTTGGGTTTAAGTCTCATTCGAAGGATCTGTATATAGTGGGGCAGTTTAAGGTAGTAAATATCAGTGAATCATGCACTCATAGTGAAGCATGCCATTGGGCTGGTGGGTACCTAGACCTTCTGAATGTTTTGAGAGTGGGAACACAATTTGGCGTGACCTCTGGTGGGCGTTTGGCATAATTTAATTAGGTAGTGTGTCTGTTCTTTCTTTTTCGTTTTTCGTTGCACAATTAAGGTTCTTGCATATACAAAACTGCTTCAGAATATCCTGGTATGTATTTGTGAGACATATGAAGACCAAGGCCTATATTGAAGCTAACTTGTAGATCTCAAATAAAGTAGGTCATTTAAAAGTTGGTCAAGGTCCTTAAATTCTTATTGTTTTTATTTTTTACATTTTTTTTTTTGGCCTGCAAGTAGTTTGCGAAGTTCATAACTAACAGTGCTTACCTTTATTAGCAGAAAAAATGATGTAAACTCTATTTTTGATGATATAAACCAAGCATTTGACTCTACTATAACAAGTAGGGTCAAGTATTTTGACTACTTAATGGGCTTATCTTTTCATGTTTGGTATCAGGATATGACCAATTCGGGCTGCTTCTTGAAGGGGAAAGATGGGGTTTCAAGTACTTGATTGTCTCTATACCTATTGCATAAGTTGACAGGACTGTTGTGTTGCCTTTTTATATCGCATTAGAGTTGACCTATTTTTAGGACTCATTTGCTTATCAATTTACTATGTGGTTTTGTTACATATGTCATTAACACTTAAAGCCCCCCCCCCAAAAAAACCATATATTCCGTATGAACATTAATGGGTACACAGTTTGTGAATTGTCAGTGCAAGCAAATCACTTAAATCTCACCACACACACACACACACCACACAATCACACCTCCACACACACCACACACACACACACACCACAACACAATCCCTTTTTCTTCTAAGAAGAAGTTTGCTTTACCTCACGTCACATTTCAAATCAGTCACTTGTCCTTGGTAACAGTCTCACCACAAGCGCACCGATGGGCGCGGTACATTGAGGTTGGCCTTCACACATTTGCAAAAACGTGACACTTTGCAGCCCGTGCTGGCATTCCACATGAACCAGGTTCAGACATGAATCCTGTGCCTGCTGAAGGTTGTCCACTACGGGGCTGCCACATATGCACCTCTTTTTTCCAAACCAAGTCGCAGGAGATGGGAGCACTGGTTGTGTTGCTAGACACTGACCCCAGACATATCCAGCTTGGTAGAATAGCAGGGAGAGATGTTGTCCTAAGAGCTGCTGAAGTTGGGGGAGGTTCTCAGAATGCCTTCTTTGTGCGGGCAAACAGTTTCTTCCTAGCCGGTATACTTTATGGAGTGCTCTCCTACGTTTCGTAATGATGTTACAAACATAAACTACTCGCAGGGTTTACCATACAAAGCATCTGTCAGTGATACTTGGTCTGTCCACGTTGGCCTAGATGAGTCTGTCACTTCTGGAAGATAGTCCATGTATTCCACGCTGGTTGTCTTGCCCCTGCTGCTGAAAAAAAAGACACTGTGTCACATTCAGTAAAGGCATGAAGTGCTGGATAGGCCTACGATTTCTTGGTTCCATGCTGTCTGGCTATTCTGATGAGCTGGGGACATTTTTGAAAGTGTTTTCAGTGCCCAGAGCTAACCAGATTCTTGTGCAGAGTGACCGGAATTTAGCTTCTCTGCATAAGGGTCAGATCATCTGTGTCCGTGGTTCGTACAAAGTTCTTGCCCAAACCTCTGCTCACAATCTGCAAGGTGAAGTAAGAGTCTAGTATCAGGCCTACTGTGTGATTGCAGGCTTGCAAGACAAATTGTTTGTTTGTTAGCAAGGGTGCGGAGCACCTTCTCATCACAGGTATTACACCACCTTCCCATGCGTGTTGACTGTCTTCAATCGTTCTTTCAGCGAATGTAACTGAAAAGTTTGCTTTTTTTGTCATCCACTGGAAGAATAACGGTGCCTGTTACCAGGTTAGCGTGCGGTTGGCAAAACTCTATCTCCGAAACCACATCCCCTTGTGCTGTCTTGCACCTGCCTTCATACTGCTTAGATGTTGTACACTGTCAAAAACGACGTCAACTCTTGATGTCGATTCCAGATTCTTTAGACGTATGGCACAAACATGTTGTCAACTACTCTGCAATGTCTTATTTAGTTTGGGCGACAAGCGTCTGGGACCACTGCAGCTCCGTTCAAGCAATTTTGTCGTCAACTTCAGGGGGAGACTGAGGTTCAGAACAGCTTCAGCATCCAGCTATGACATCCAGCCTCTTCAAAGGATCTTCCGTTTCAATGATGTCGTAATGTTGTCAAAACTCATCAGGTGGGGGGATATCAGCCATGTTTGTGGAGAAATCTTCATGTGGTATCTTCCATGTCCTCGTTTAAGTGCCGGAATCGTCACTGCCTTACTTCGAGTTAAATGTCGCATAGTAGATCTGCTTTTGGTCCTGTTCTCAGTTGACCAAATCTTGAGATGTGATGGCGGCCATGAGGTGGTTTTCATTATAAAGAACTCTTAAAGATTTCCATTTCGGAACTGGCATGCGATGCGATGTAGCGATTAGAAACTGGAGACAGTCATTTGTCAACATTGCCAGTTACTCTTCACATGGACGGCAGTCTGCAACTGGTTTTGGAGAACAAGGGGAATCGTTTTCTTTTGATGGGTCTGAAAAGTGGCTTATTCTCTTTTCTAAGCGCCTTCGATGAATGTTTCATACTGTTCTGAATGGAATATGCCATCACACATAGCGGACGAGATGTAGAACATGTCATGCCAAAGACGGGGCTGGTTTGGGGTGTATTCGGAAGCTTTCAATATGAGCCCCCAACTCAGCAAGTGCAATAGCATGTGCTGTTGATCTGTGTGTTGTTTCTTTCTATTTTGTGAATGTTTCGTGGTAAACGTCTGTTGAAGGCAGACAGGCATTTAATGTGATAAAGACAATCCATTGCCACATTGTCTTTGACAGGCCAAGATTTTGTGAGTAGCGATTGATCGTTTCAGTTGTGGCATGTGCATCGTACTTTATCATCAGGGGCAAGTAAGAGCTCAGATGGAAGCCCTCGCTGCACGGTAGATCCATTGCTGAAAAAGCATGTTGGTACTTGCTGCCCATCTCATCTGTCTCACAGCTAGTTTCATCTGCAAGTTTTCACAGGACTGGGTTTATCACGTGCTGGGCTTTTTTTCCTGTTTTAAACTGTGTCGCTTATTTTTGCACAGCAAGAATTTTGTTCCAAGAGCTTTGTGCTTCCTCAAGGTCTCCTCAAAACCAGTCCTTATCCAGTTTAGACAGGGATAGAATGTGGGGACTCGCCCTACTCCGGAAAAGCTGTCCAAATTGTAAGCATACGTTGGGGATACCTGCTCCCATCTCAATCTTGATCCTTTGCTGGGCATTCTGAGGTACTTGGCTTAATGGGTTCTGGCACAGAGCGCTTAGATTCAGTCAACTGTCAAAGTCATCAGCGTCTTCGAGGAAAATGGTTACATGTGGTTCGTTTATTCCTCTTAGAGTCACGTGGACATCACCTCTTTCTGACTGCCTACAGGACTAGATCGGCATCAAAGACAAATAACAAAATCTGAGTTTTGACGCCAATGGATGACCATACAATTTGCACTGATCAGTTTTGTTTCTGCTATAATGACTACATCACACGACAATATAACCTCCCCAACCCACCTTAGAATTACAGAAATGATTTTTATTTTTTGTTTTAATTATTTGAGCATTTTATCATCATACAATAAAATTCAGTTGTTACGACGCGTTTATTTGATACGGTTCTTGTATATAAGAACTGTGCATTTGTGATCAATCAGACATGGCAGTTATATACATAAAAAAAACCCAAAAAAACCCAAGAATCGCTTTGGAAATTGGCTGTATGCAGTCTTTATCTTAAGATGAACAATAACCCCGTTGATATTTATAATATCTAAAACCGATTTTTAATCATTAAAGTTATATGGAATTAAAACTGGATAAAAATAATGTATGTTAACTCACAGCTGTGAAATGGTTGTTTAGTCATTTTCAGATAGCTGCCATTATTGCTGAAAGCCGGCTCCAAATGCCACTGAAAACTTGATTATTTTACAAAAGACATCAATATAGTATCACTAAGAATGAAACAAAGCCGTTCACACGCGTGATGGCCACGACCGGTGATACATTTTTTTGCACTACCCCCATAGGAATTTTTGCAACCATTCAGTCTCAATGTATTTTTCCCTGATACAAGTAATGTACACAGGACATTTTTCTGTTCTCATTTTATGGGATATACCATGTTTCAACACGTTATTTTATTCGGGAAGTATCTTAATAGAACACAAAGTGAAAAGTGTTACTTTTCACTGGTTGGACTCAGTCTAACTATACAACGCTAGCAGCGATGACAGATTGGAGCAGGCGGAGTCTTGCTCCATGACCTTGCAGGGGATGCCTTGGCTCGGTGCTATGGTGTTCTGATTGTGTCAAAAATTCAGTTATGAAAATCTTTGATCGATCACTGCGCCTAACACAGGGTGGCTGTGTTCGTTGTTTCCTCTCCAGACATAATAGCATGGTTCCATAGGTATTTTGTGGCAAGAGGAATTGTTTCTACTTAATAAACGCAAAGGTCCATAAAATCTTACCTCCTCCACTAGTGGGGCGTTAAAGGTGTAAATATCATGTGAGTATGCACTTCTTAGTAGAAGCATGCCCATTTGGATGTGGGTCTAGGACCTTTCTGAATTGATATGGAGAGAGGGAAAACACATTGGGCGTGGACCCTATGGAGGGCGTGGCCATTACATTTATTTAGGTCTTGTGTTTTTTTTCCCATGTTCTTTCTTTTTGTTTTTTGTGCTCAAAAACAATGGATTCTTGAACAACAAAAACTGCATCAGAATAACCCTGAGTTTGTATTTGATTGAGAAATATGATGACACGCCTCTATTGAAGTAACTTGTATAATATAAAATAAATAACTTGACTAGATAAAGTAGGTCATTTAAATGTAGGTCAAAGTCCTTTTAAAATTTATTTGTTTGTATTTTTTACATTTTTTTTTTTGGCTCCAGTAGTTTGCAAAGTTCATAGCTAAAGCTGATTCTTTTATAGCAAAAAATGATGTAAAACTTATTTTTGAAAATAAAAAACAAGCATTTTGACTCTCTAAATACAAGTAGGTCAAGTATTCTTGACTACTTAATGGCTTATCTTACATGTTTTGGTATCAGATTTGGACAATTCGGCTGCTTCTAGAAGGGTAGATGGGGTTTCAAGTACTTGTTGTCTTATACTATTGCATAAGTTGGACAGACTGTTGAGTTTGCCTTTTTATATGCGGCAAGAGTGCCTATTTTGGACTCATTTGTATTCAATATACTTTGTTGTTTGTTAATATGTCTTATAACACTAATGCACCATATATTCCGATGAAATTAAAGGGAAACAGTTGTGAATTGTCAGTGAAGCAATCACATAAATCAACACACCACACACACACACACACACAACACACACACACACACACACACCACACACACACACCAAACACACACTTTTTCTTCTCTAATGAAGGAAGTTTGCTTTACTCACGTCACATTCAAATCAGCTCACTTGTCTGGGTAACAGTCTCTCACAAGCGCAGAGGGCGGTACATTGCAGGTTGGCCTTCAAAACATTCTGCAACGTCCTTTGCGAGCCTTGCTGGCATCCACAGTGATCCAGTTAAGACTGAATCCTTACTACCCGTTGCCTGCTAGAGAGTTGTCCACACGGGCTGCACATTTGCCACTCTTTTTTTCCACCCCTGTCTGCAGGAGAATGGGAGCACAGGTTGTTTTTGCTAGGACACTGACCCCAGACATATCCAGATTGTTAGATAGCAGGGAGAAGATGTTCGGCTATGTGCTGCTGAGTGGGGGATGTTCTCAAGAAGACTCTTTCTGGGCAAACAGTTTCTTCCTAGCCTGGTCAACTTTATGGAGTGCACTCTTCGTTCGTTACATGAGTACAACAACCTCTCGAAGGTTTCAACAATGCATCTGTCGTGAAACATGGTCTGTCCCGTGGCCAAGAAGGAGTCTGTACTTCAGGAATGATAGTCCATGTATTCCACGCTGTTGTCTGCCCCTGATGCCTGAAAAGACACGTGTCACATCCAGTAAAGAATGAAGTGCTGGAAGGGCCTACGATTTTCTTGGTCCTAGGTCTGAGCTATCTGATGAGATGGACATATTTGAAGTGTTTTTCCTTGTGCCCAGTTGCTAACCAGATTTCTGGTGATGCTGTGACTGGAAATTAGTTCTGCAAGGACAAGAATCTGTGTCCGTGGTTTGTACTAAGATCTTGCCCTATACCTCTGCACACAATCTGCAAGGTGAAATGTTCGATCCTTGTATCAGGCCTACTCGTGTGTGCAGGCTTGCAAGACAACTTGTTTGTTTGTTAGCGGGATGCGGTGCCAGCAGCACCTTTATCACAGGTAATTTACACCACCTTCCCCTGCGTGTTGACTGTTTTCAATCGTTCTTTCAGCGATTTGTACTGAAACAAGTTCTGCTGTGTTGTCCTCCACCTGGAGAAAGAAAAAACTGTGCCAGTTATCCAGTAGCAAGATCGCGGTTGGCAAATTCTTTCTCCGAACAACACATCCCTGTGTGTCTTGCACCTGCCTTCAGACTGACTAGAGTTGTTACACGTCAAAAACGGACGTCAACTCTTGATGTCGATCAGATTCTTTAAGACGTATGGCACAAACATGTTGTCAACATACTCCTGCACTGTCTTATTTAGTTTGGGCGACAGCGTCTGGACCACTGCAGCTCGTCAAGCAATTTTGCGTCAACTTCAGGGCGGAGACAGAGGGATCAGAACAGCTCTCTGCATCCAGCAGACATCAGCTCTCAAAAGGTTCTTCCGTTTCAATGATGTCAGTAATGTTGTCAAACACATCAGGTGGAATATCAGCATGGTTTGGGAGGAATATTCATGGTATCTTCCATGTCTCGTTTAGTGCCTGAATGTCACAGCCTTACTTCGAGTTAAAGTCGCAAGTAGATCTGCTTTAGATCCTGTTCCTCAGTTGACCAAATCTTGAGAGGTGATGCGGCCATGGTGGTTTCATGCCTAAAGAAGCTTCAAGATTTCCATTTCGGAACCTGGCATGCGATGTAGAGCTTAGAAATCAGAGGAACAGTCATTTTTCAACATTTGCCAGATTATCTTCTCACTGACGGCAGTCTGCAAACTTGGTTGAGAACAAGGGGAATCCGTTTCTTTTGGATGGCGATTCAGAAAGTGGCTTTTATCTCTTTTCAAAGCGCTCTCGATGATGTTTATACTGTTCCTGATGGAAATACTGCCATCCACACTTGCCGGAATTGAAGTAGAAATGTATGCCAAAGACGGGGCTGTTTGGGAGTATCTCGGGTAGCTTCAATATTGAGCCACAACTCAGAGTGCAATAGCATGTGCTGTTGATCTGTTTGTTGTTTATTCTGTTCTTTGTGGCTTGGTTTGCTGGTACACGTCTGTAGAAGGCAGACAGGCATTAATGTGATATTGACAATCCATGCCGACCTTTTCTTTGACTGCATGTTTTGGGAGTAGTCTTCGATCGCTTCAGTTGCTGAGCTTGTGCACGAACTTTATCATCCAGGGCAATGGTAATGAGCTCGATGAAGCCCTGCTGCACCGGGAGATCCATTGCAGAAAAAGCATGTTGGTCTGTGCCATCTCATCTGTCTCACAGCTTTGATTCATCTGCAAGTTTTCACAGGATGGGGTTTATCACTTGATGGCTTTTTTTCCTGTTTATAACAGTAGTCGCTTATTTTTCACAGCAAGATTTGTTCAAGGAAGAAGCTTTGTGCTTCCTCAAGGTCTCCTCAAAACCAGTTCCTTATCAGTTTAGGACAAGGGATTTAGAATGTGGGGACTCGCCCTACTCCAGTAAAGCTGTCAATTGTAAGCATCGTAGGATATACCCTGCTCATCTCTCTTGCTACCTTTTGGCTGGGCATATCAGAGGTACTTTGCTGAATGGTGTTCTGGCTCAGGCGCAAGATTCAGTTCAAACTGTAAGTTCATCATTCTTCAGAGACATGGTTCACTGGGGTAGTTTATCCTACTTATAGTCACGAGACATCACCACTTTCTGAATGCCTCGAGATCAGAAAGCAACAAGACAAAAAACATAAAACCTGAGTGTGACGCCAATGGATGACATACAATTTGGCACTGATCAGTTTTTGATTCTGCTATAAATGACAACAACGTAGCAAGTTCACAGAAACTGATTTTATTTTTTGTTTTTTTATTTGAGCATTTATCATCAATACTATTAAAATTCCTGTTGTTACGTGCTTATAATTGATTTGTTTTGTAAATAAGATCTGTGGCATTTGTGATCAAACGACACTGGCAGTTTTATACAAAAAAAACCCAAAAAAACCCCAAGAAGCGCTTTGGATTCTGGCTGAATGAAGTTCTTTATCTTAGAGAAAACGTGAATATTTCTAATATCTAATAACGATTTTTAAAATCATTAAAAGTTAAAATGGAAAATAAAACTGGTATTAAAATAATGTATAGTAAATCACCAGCTGTTGAAAAGTTGTTTAGGTCACATTCAGATAGCTGCATTATGTGAAAGCCGCTCCAAATGCACTGAACTTGATTTTACAAAAAGACATCCAAAATAGTACACTAAGAAAAGAAACAAAGCCGTTCCACGCGTGATGGCCACGACCGGTGATACATTTTTTTGCACCCCCATAGGGATATTTGCAACCGATCGTCTCATATGTATTTTTCCATGTTACATGTTAGTACACAGACATTCTGTTCTCCAATTTAATTTTGATATTCACATGTTTGTTTCAAAGTTATTTAAACGGAAGAAACTTAATGAACACCCCCCCCCCCCCCAAAGTGAAACGTGTTACTTTTCACGTGGTTTGACTCATCTTTCTATACACAGATAGCAGCGATCGAAGATATGGAGCAGGCGGAGTCTGCTCATGACCTTGGCAAGCGGGATGCTCTTGGCTGGTGCTATGGTGTTCTGATTTGTGTCAAAAATTCAGTATTGAAAACTTTGATTCGATCACTGCTCCTAGCACAGGGGGCTGTGATCGTGTTTCCCTCTCAGACTTAATCAGCATGTTCATAGTATTATTGTGCAAGAGGAAATGTTTCTACTAAAAAACGCATGGTCCTAAATCTTACCTCCACTATAGAAAATGGAAGTTCAGAAACCATTATTTGACTCAAGGAAAGATTCCCCCTTGTACTTAAACGGCCCGGCAGAGATTCGGACCCCCCCGGGCAACCCAGAATCACCAGGGTACGACAACAACAACAACAACAACCAAGTACGAGTCGGGCGCTCTTCCACTGGTGCTATTCCGGCCCCATGTTTCATCATATATTGTATTTGGGATTTGTCTTTCATGTAGGAGTGTTGGCGAAGTAGTGTTTTCCAAACTCGTCTTTGCGTTGGCAACTATGTTCCGCTGCATACCTTATTTAGGGTTGAAAAAGGCTCTTTATGTCTCCGTGCATACCTTATAGGGTTGAAAGCAATTTATGTCTCGCTGCATACCTTATAGGGTTTGAAAGCTCTTTATGTCTCCGCTGCATACCTTATAGGGTTCAAGGCTCTTTATGTTCGCTGCATACCTTATAGGAGTTGAAAGGCTTTTAATGTCTCCGCTGCATCCCTTATTATAGGGTTGAAAGGCTCTTTGTGTCTCGCTGCATACCTTTAAGGGTTGGATACGGCTCTTTGTGTCTCCGCTGCATACCTTATAGGGTTTGAAAGGCTTTTATGTCTACGCTGCATACCTTATAGTCTCCTGAAAGGCTCTTTATGTCTCCGCTGCATACCTTCTTAGGGGTTGAAAGGCTCTTTTATGTCTCCGCGGCTACCTTATAGGTTGAAAGGCATTCTGTGTCTCGCTGCATACCTTATAGGTTGAAGGCTCTTTGTGTCTCCGCTGCATACCTTTATAGGGTTGAAAAGGCTCTTTATGTCTCGCTGCATACCTTAATAGGGTTGAAAGGCTCTTTATGTCTCCGCTTCATACCTTATCGGTTGAAAGGCTCTTTATGTCTCCGCTGCATACCTTATTAGGGTTGAAAGGGCCTCTCTATGTCTCCGCTGATACTTATAGGGTTTGAAAGGAGCTCTTTGTGTCTCGCTGCATACCTTATAGGGTTGAAAGGCTCTTTATGTCTCCGCTGCATACCTTATCGGGTTGAAAAGGCACTTTATGTCTCGCTGCATACCTTATGGGTTAAGGCTCTTTGTGTCTCGCTGCTACCTTATAGGGTTGAAAGGTCTTTATGTCTCCGCTGCATTACCTTATGGGTTAAAAGGCTTCTTTATGTCTTCAGCTGCATACTTATAGGGTTGAAGGCTCTTTATGTCTCCGCTGCATACCTTATAGGGTGAAAGGCTTTTATTGTCTCCGGCCTGCATTCCTTATAGGGTTGAATATAAGGCTCTTTTGTCTCGCTGCATACATTATAGGGTTGAAAGGCTCTTATGTCTCCGCTGGCATTACCTTTTTGGGTTGAAAGGATTCTTTATGTCTACGCTGATACTTTAGAGGGTTGAAAGGCTCTTTAGTCTCCGCTGCATCCTATAGGGTGAAAGGCTCTTTATGTCTCCGCTGCATACCTTATAGGGTTGAAAGGCTCTTTATGTCTCCGCTGCCATACCTTTATGGAACATCTCAGAAAGCTCTTGGCCGATGTTTCTGAAAATTTGTAAGTATGTTCATTATGGGTCACGGATGATGGCCGATGTTTACCAGAATAGCCATTACTAACGGTTACACAAGCCCAAGACGGTTTTTTCTCTTTATGGAATATCTCATGCGTATTCGGGATAAACTGGGAGTACGTTTATGTGCTTTGCATCTTGTTATTCTATTATGATACTGCAGTTTCTTTGAGTGAGAGGCATTCATTCATTCATGATACTGCAGTTTCTTTGTTTGAGTGACAGGCATTCATTCATTCATGATAAAGTACGCGCACACAAAGCAAGGTGAAAGGTCAGGTATGCAAATGACCTCAAGGTGTGTCTTGTGTGTGGATTGCTGCATCTGCGAGGTATTTATCTTAACACGTTCTCAACACTGTCATTATTTCCCACGTCTGCCTGCTGCCTACGATAGAGAGAGAGAGAGAGAGAGAGAGAGAGAGAGAGAGAAGAGAGAGAGAGAGAGAGAGAGAGAGAGAGAGAGAGAGAGAGAGAGAGAAAGAAAGAGAAAGAGAGACAGACAGAGAGACAGAGACAGGGAGACAGAGAGAGACACAGACAGACAGACAGGGAGAATGGAGAGAGGCAGCGCTAGGAACGGAAAAACATAGAGACGCAGAGAATGATGTGTATGCACATGTACAAACATACTCCCTGTTTTTCAAGAACTAGTCATGATC
>CM031607.1:38401464-38448397 GCA_018398815.1 Conus ventricosus | reverse complement strand
GCTAAAACCTGTACAGCAATCAAAAACAAAAATAGTGTTGAAGAGAGTCATCATCCAGCAAACTATTGCCATTTGGTTTGAAAGTAAGGTACCTTTATTTACCGGGGAAGCGAAGGGGACACTCGCATCAGGGCAACCGATCCAGTTTGGAGTGTTGATCCATATGAATAAAAAGAATTGTAAAAATGAATCCGCCCGTGTATTATTTTACGAGAAACTGACACGACAAAACAACCAGCTCCTCAAAGATCTTTTGTGAAGGAAGAACTGCAGATAATCCCACCAGACACAGTTCCGCTTAATTAATTTACGTAAATATATTTGAGTTTAAAATGGAAGCTCAGAAGGAAGCGCAGAACGAAACAAGAATGGTAAAGAAGAGACCTGAAAATGATACGGGAATCATTTCATGCGTGTTCTGCTATTAGGGGAACATTTTCGAGGATTAATCAATGCATGCTAAACCATCCAGATCACCTACAACCCAAAATCCCAAATTGGGAAAAAGAATATCTTGAAATAAATAGAAAAAATTCGAACGCATCAAGCAAACATGAGAAAAGATTTAAGTGAATTGGAGAAGCTATGATTGATCTTATAATAAACGTTGATGAAAAATATAAACCCCCCTGTATTATGCGGTCCTCCAGTGCCCAATTGCATATGAAAACTCTGGATTAACAAATACTCGTTTAGTGTTTGTTCTATCTAATGACTTCTTTGTTACAACAGTTGTGTTGATCTCATGTAGATTAGATCGCAGTTTTAACGTTGTCATGATGAAAAGTATGTTTATTGAACAATGCTTCTTTGTAGTTGTCATGTGATAATGTTTGACTGCACAACACTGCGAGATACCCTTTGCTTTCTTAATGGTTTTCTCCTGGCTCGAAATACTGTACATTTTCGACCTTAAACCAATAAACTCCTTAATCACCCCTCCAGATAATTCATCCTTCACTTTCCTAAAACCTTCTTATTAACGGATGAATGCAAAGGCGAATCTTTAGGATAATAAGATGTATCATACCATCCCGCATGCCCTTTAGGCCACTTCTATTTCTATGTCTTTATAGATGTCTTCAGTAGGGATATCTATAACAAAACTATCTGTATCTGTGTAAAGTACTCTGACTCTGGATACGAGGGCTTAAAGTAGTCATAAAGAAATTCTAACATCAAAAGCTTTGATAATTCTAAACAGTAAACCCAATAAAAACGGTTTGTCCAATTTGACTTTCTTTTTTTTCATCATTATGCCAAAAAGCTGATCATGAAATCTTCCTAAAGTCCTGATAATTAGGTTTTGAAGTCAGCTTAATTGCTTCGTTCTCTCTGTGACCAATCTGACATCTTTACGCTTGTGCGGATTTTCATAGTCTTTCCGAAACAGCTGTTGTTCATCAGCTTGAAAAAGTCTTTTTCTGAAGCATCTGTGATTTAGTTCTAAGATCAGTGTTCTTCATGATGTATGGTTTCATGAACTGTTCTTGATCAAAAGCAATTAACGATGAACAGCCGTCAACTTCAAACCATGTCTTAAATAAATTGTAGAAGTCTGTAATGACAGACATAATTTTTTTTGTCTCGAAGATTAGGCACAAGTTTAGGCGCTCTCTTGGATTCGTCTTTAGACTTTCTGCTGCTAATGGGTAGTCATTATGTAGGTCATGGAGTTCATGAGGATATTCTAAGTCAACTTCTAGAATGAAACCACGCTGTTGATCTGTGTCAATCTGCTCAACCACTTAATGCTCTTGTGCACATTATTTGTACCGCCGCCAGTGTACATTTTAAAGTTACGTAATGGAAGTGATTTGTGCCATTGCCCACCCATACAGATTGTTTGCATCTAAATACATGAGATAGTTAGACCTTTACTTGGATCATAGTCGTGCCAAGTATTGTTGTTTGCTTTACAGTAATGATGCGACGCCATACTAATTCCTCCACGCAATCCGTTTTCAATCATCTGAATCATGGTAAATCTGACAATAAATCAATCTGTACTCCAGTATCTTTTAAGAAAGCGTCCCAACCTCATCCAGGCGCAGAAATGTAATGCGCAGGATCCAGGCTGTAATGTTTCATGCAGGTCTTTCTATAATTTTCAAAAAATATCCGCCAACAACAGGCATCTGCCATCAAGTATGAATCATGATAGTCTCCCATCGTTTTACAATCTAACTTCTGCCACGCATCTGAGCATGCTGTAATCAGAATCACTGATGCCCTTTCCTCTAAGACTAGAAAAGAACGCGTCTTTAGGCGGAAGTGTATCTTCGTCAAACCTTCCCAACTGTTCATGTACTCATAAGGGTAAACGCCCTTTCTAACAAGAGTTGAGTCAAAATATTCTTCTGTTATTGGGCAGACTTTAAGGACATAGCCAGTGACTCTAATGATCCCATCATGTGCTGCATAGAGTCATAAAAAGACATGTTATTTAAAGTGAAACACATGTACTTTTCTGATGACTGTGCAATGCATGTTACCCTGAAGGCGTTGGTTACTGCTTGCATTATAAGATGAAGTCGTAACCCTCGCAAGTTATGAAAGAAGATGGGCAGCCTCCATGTCTTAGGATCAAACTTAAGTTGAAGATTGCATTACTGTGCGCTGCTCCTCTGAACTTTCCGCTAATGTGATCATGATCTCTTACTGTTGGATTTTCTGCAAGTCCTGGCGTTAGTTCTAAACCACAAATCCAACAATGTGTGGCTGAGTCATAAACTTGATCTTCAGGAGTCATAATAATGTCTGAGAGATTCAGATTATTAGAACAGGCGTTACGCACTTGCTGCATGCGTTTTAAAGAATGTTTCTGCAGCATCTGGCCCTCTATACAATTCTGGTTCTGAATGGACACCATCCGACCTAACAATGATGAAACCAAATGAACAAATCTGATGATTGCTCATTAAGACTGTTTTTGGAAGTTTCTGTGGGTTGGCCCTTCATAAGGAACAATAAGCGACTCGAAGTCTGCGTAAACTACGTATGGACTTGTTTGCAGGGCCGTTCCAGTTCTTAAAACTAACTTTAGATCCGGGTGGGGGCGTAATTAGTACTGTATTACAGTCTACAGAATTTACAATGTTTTTATATGTTCAAGCGCGGCTTTAGCGGTTGGAATTCTTGTTAAACATTTTCTACAGAATTTTTGTTTGTGCCATGATTTTTGAAGTATGCTGCATTAGTCACTCATTGTGCGTATCAATGTGTAGTGTGATAGTCCTGCTGATGAAAACATCAGTAGTAAGTCCACATGGCTTTTGCCGGATCACCTATTGTTGGGCTGTCTTTAGAGACTCTAATAGGCACCAAATTTGTTTCCTCAGACCATGTGTATAACATTAACAGTTATTGGTTTGTTTTGTTCTTCAAACTGATCAATGGAATCCACGCTAACAGAAAGGAATTCCACTAAAGTTAAGATCATTGATGTAAGGCTGATAGTTAAATTACTTTCTCTGCGTTTTTGCGGACGTAATGCAGCCTTGCAAGAACACACCACATAAAACATTTGTCGTCTGAATTCTTTATGTTTAAACTGCTCTTTTTGCAACTAATGCTGGAGGTAGTGGAATGTGAACTTGCCTACAATCGGTGCATACTTAGACTGTTTTAATCTGATCTCTAAGACTTCGCCCTCTGACCAACCAAGCCTCTCATTTTGGCTTCTTCAGCGCCACATCAAACTGTGTAAGCAGTTGGTCTGCCCAACCAGGTGTTAAGTCATTATAGAAAGAATAACCTGTTGTTTAGTTGAGACCCAGACTTCTAGATTTTCTTCATTTATTGTTATATAGTCAATTAAAACAGCTAACATTACTTTAACTGGCGGGTCTATTGTTAGTTTACCTGGAACTTGAGAAATAGCATGAACAACGCTTGCCTGTACGTTTGTTGGATCAATGACTTCTAGATCAATATCATTTAAAGCTTTTGACAAACGCTCTCCCTTAAGCATTCCTTCAAACAATTCGTCTGGTCCTTCATATATCTTATCCATGCTGAGTTTTCTTTTCTAACTCAAAATATTTATTTAAATAATAAAAAAAAAATTATTCAGAATCAATATCAACGGTCTTTTTGTGCTTGGACTCATAAACTAAAGTATATACGCCCTTTGATGTTGTTAATGTGGGCTGTTTACTTTTTTTAAACATTCCTTTTTATCTGCTCGGTGTCTGGCTGTTGAGAAAAACGTGCCCTTGCCTTTTTTTGAAGATCAAACTTTTGTCTTTTATAGTCATCAAAATCGGCCTGTAAACGACTAAATTCTTCACCGTGATGTGCGAGTCAACTAGCGCTTTATTTATTGTCAGTTTGAAGGAACTAAGTTTAGCTGTTATTATTGAACCATAGCTGTGTGTTTTTGGGGAGTTTAGTTTTTAATTTTTTGCTAGCAGCACTTACAGCTAATGAACACAGGCCAAGAGCTAAAGACAAACCTCCTAGGGGAAAAAGCTGCGGGTGCCCTATGCCTGTTGCTAAGAGACCAACACTTGTCCCTGCTGATAGGGCACTTATAGTTGATGTTCCAGTATTAAAAATATGTAACAGCATTAAAGGCAGCAGAATACCTTCGTTTGGTTTTGCTGTATTTGAAAGGTCTTGCTCTAGTTTTTGTTGCATTTGTGTAATGTTTGTTAATCTGAATGTTTTTATGTCAGGGGTTTCTACTACTCTCTTTTGGCGACTCAGGCGCTGTAGGTACTTTGGATAATGCTGAACAGACATGCTTTTTAAAATAAAATATTTTAGTAATGTATACTTTAATCTGTTTTCATGAAAAATTCAGCTGCGCATCATATATTAAAAACAAATGTGCATTAAGGGGTTATCGGCATCTTTTCTTGGGGTCAATTTGAATGTTTATTACGTCTCTAACATTCTGGCCACTTCCATGCAACTGATTATCCTCGGGTTGACCTTAGGTCAATCCATAAACCGTATTCGTTGTTAAATAATCATCAAGTCTAACCACTGTGAAAAATGCAGATCTTAGACAAAAGGGCCCTACTGTTGAACTTCTATGCCCCCCGCCTCCAAACAATTTTCTTATTTCACCCAAAATGCTGAAAGGTTTAACCGCTAGCGTAGATTGGTTAGGACAACCCTCAATTGTACATTGCACTTTCGTTATTTTAGGATTAAGAAATTTTTCATTTGTCTTTTAAAGGGTTTTCTTCATCTTCGCACAGCAATAAAAACCTTTGAGCGATCTTGCTGAGACACTAAAACTAAAATTCCATATAGTGTCTGCCCTCTTTTAGATTTTGTAAAATGGTGAATCACTCTTTCGAATATATTGCTAATTTTGACTGATATTTTTGCCAACCAACCTTGCTAAGTGAGGGTTGCTAAAAACGTCAAACACTAACGCGATGTCAGAAATGCTGTACTTTCTTTGGTGTCTGATGATCTGATAACACGTTTGTATTCATTAAAAGTTAGTTCATATGACAATCTGTCTTTTAATGCTCCTTGAAAGTACGGTGCATGCGCACTTAACAACTCAAAATCTAAGGGAATAGAAAAGCGATTTCCATACGATAAATTTACAGCTACATACTTTTTGCCGTCTTTACATTTTCAGCGCCTATTCTGTTTTTTAGTGCTTCATTATTTTCGATTCCTTGAAACGCAAGATCAGCCCTTTCATTCCCAGTTAGCCATAATCAGAATAGGTTAAAAATATGTCTCATTATGTAACGAAAATATTTCTTGCCCCTCAAGTTTTATAGAAATTTTCTTAACGTTTGCCCGTCCCAAATTCTGCCAACTGCCTGTTTGTGTCTGTTGATTCGAGTTCTATTTTGAAAGTAAGTCGCGCAGACCTGGCACAATCACTTCATCCGCTCCTAGGTCTGGAAATTGACAGTAAGAATTTGATCTGCTCAATAGTAGATGGATTATTTGGGAAAAATAAATTCCGTTTATTTCCCTTCACGCCAAAGGGGTCTTTTAGTCTTCTATGCGGGGCAAGAAATTGAACCATATTTTGCGACATTTTTTAATAAAACAAAATAAAAAGTTTAATATTTAAAAACAAGGCAGGAATTGACGGGGAAGAAGATTATGATGTTTTGATCCTGGAGACGACAAAGAGTAAAATGACTCCTTTTGACACAGCATCGCTCAATGATCTCATTTCGACGTGAATTAAAAAAGAAAGTACGGCCAAATCACTTTACCAAAGTTTAGGTCTAGAACCTCCCGAAGTTATAGACCGAAATGATTTTGAAGTAAAAAAAGATGGCCATTTGTTTGTGAAAAGGGGGCCCCCAACCGAGAACAACTTGTTCAGCTTACAAATAAACGAGACCCATCAAAGTTTTTAAGCATGGATAACAATAGACAAAGACTTAGGGCGGAAGATCGAAATCGCCTTGGCCTTGTTAGACCGAAATTAAGGTGGAGGCAGTTTCTAAACTTCAAAACACACTGCAGGAACTCGCAACAGATAACCAAATACAAAACATGGAACTCAAGTTTAAGTCAAACAACAGGCGAAATAATAAATGTAATAAAAGCAGAAACCAGTTCTTCAAAGAAACAGAACCAAAAAAAATTGATAATTCTTCATTGCCTTTGAGAGAATTATATGCCCTTAATCGTATTTTAACAACCTTCAGAGGCGAATTAACAAACAATTCAGCAAAACTGAACTGAACTAAAAGAGGATATAAAAAAAGAAAAAGAAAAACTCGTTGAGGCTGATGACCGCCAACTTAGGGCATGATATTTAAAAAAAGAATAACCAAAGGCTAAAAGACCTGAACAAGAAAGATCAGCAAGACAAAATGTTGTCTACTAACCGAGAAGAATTAAAGAACTCAAGTGACAGAATAAGAGAAACTATCCAAAGAATTTTATATGAAGACACGACACTAGCAGAACGAATACGAACGCTGTTTAGAGAGCAAGGAGTCACAGTACAAGCGTTATAACGGCCTTAGGTTTTGCAATAATTTCACTGGTGATGGGTATTACGGGGGGTGCGGGGCTGGGCTGGTGCCTTCCGTCGCCATCGCCTCCATCACCGCCTGATAAATCATGGTAAAAAAACAACTGATCATCTTGCGGGTTAAATTAAAAAAAATTAGCCGTAAAGCCGTGAACGCTTTACCAGGTATATTAGGGGGGTTGTTACTGGCTTTTGTCTACTGCAGCAAAGTAGTTGGCTTTATGGCCGAGCACTTATGGCATTAGTCTCTTAATAGTCGGTTAATTTTTAGTAAGATAAAGACCAAGTATTCCTAGGGAAGTTAATCCAATAACAAGCGCTGTCTTTTTATATTCATGGTCATTATTTTTTTTGACTTCTTCAACGGTCTTTGGGCTTTGGACCACGGGGATTGGATGACTTATTCTTGGGGGGTCATCTTGTTTGTTTACTGCTTGCAATATTACTGGCTCAGAATTTATTTCGTTTTTTTTCCGACCTTCTGTTCATTGCCTGCCACAAGGATTTCATTATTGTAGTTTATTATTGTGCCTATCTGGAGTCTGAGGTCAGAAGGCAGCATGTATAAACCAGTGCCAACAGCAAAGTCTACTTTCGATCTTGCGTATTGTAAAACATTTTGGTACCTTTTTATACTTGAAGGTAAATCAACTGTAGAATTAATGGCGTCCTCTAAATTTGCTAAGTATTGTTTTTGTGCATCAAAACCAGTAGAAGGATCAGTTATGCTCGATCTCGTTTGTGCTTGCGAACCTAGCAAACACCAAACGTAAGTACGAACAGAGTCGTTTATTCGTTCTATTCCTGCTTTAGTTAGGCCCTTAGAAGTGTCTAATATAAATGTTGTCCATGCTGTTTTATGCTCTTGCTCTATGGACCCGAGGTGAACAGCTGTGCCTGAAGAGAAAGATGTGTAAGGAGGATTCCAGTCATAGTTATACTTTCTGTGCACGCCCCAAAAATAAGGGGTGCCTAAGCCATGATTAAGATCCAACTTTTGTCTAAAGTCTGTCTTGACCTTAATATTAAATTCGTTACAGATCCTTTCAAAAGCCTTCATGTCTATTCTGTTGCTGAATGGATTAAACGGTTTGTCATTTGGCAATGGCGCTTGCAATTCAGACAAAATACGTCTGAAGGTGTAATAGAAATGAAATCTGTACACTGACCTCACCAAAGGATCAGGATGATTTAAGTGATCAGCATACGACACTCCACACCCAGTTGATGCACAAAACACAGCAAAGTTTAACTGGTTCTGATAAAACTGCATCGGATGACTAAACCAAGCTTTCGGGATGTGGTCGTTTTTAATAGGAGGGTTAAGATATCTGTTTAATGGAGTACTCACCTTTACTTGAAAGGTGTCAGACTGGGTCACAGAAATGTCAAGAGTATCGGTTGTTATATTTTTAAGATTGTAGTGCGGCCCAACAGAATATTTTGCACCAGTATATTTAAATGCGCTCATTTTTATTTCGTTTAAAAAATGTTTGTAACAATAACAACCCAAGACCGTCCTTCGTTTTTAGAACATGCTATTGATAACAATTGCGGAACCAGAACGGTCGCGCTCCATGAAATATTCTACAAAGTCGTATGGTTTAATATAAGTGAATCCAAGGAGAATAATAAGATTCTAAAACTTGACAAATCGGGGGCCAAAGTTAGCCAGTTAACAATACCTGATGGTTATTACGGGTTTTGCTCACTAAAAGAAGCAATGAGTAACTTCGACATTACTCTCAAACTTAACAATGCAAATCTAAAAACAATGTTAACATTCAAGCCTGAAGAAGAAGGAGGTTACTATTTTGATAAAGAGCTAGCTAAAATGTTAGGCTTTGCGGCTGACAATCATAGATTTAGAGTTACACCAGACAAAACTACTTATGAGGGGGAAAGTCCGCTCAATCTTGCATTACATTCATTACTCTATGTTCATTTGGATGAGCTAAGCACTGATGAAAACTTATATGATGGAAGGCCCTCAACTGTTTTAAGAGCTCTTCCGTCAGGGAAAGCTGCATATTGCGATTATGAAATTATACAATTCCCTAATTTACAGTTTAAAAGATTAGTTTGTGGAGGGTCGGATCATTTAATATAAAAATCAAAGACAAAGCGGGGAAAGCCGTAAAATGTGATAACCTACACATTGTTTTAGAAATAAAATAATTAGCTGTTCTAAAAATGTCGCGTGGGCCAGAAGAATCAGGAGTTACATTAGCGCCTGTGAGGTGTATAACTTTAGAATTAAAAGACCTTGCAGACGTTGCGGACTTTGAACAGAATGGTGAGATAGGCGCTTTGTATGGTTTTGAGTACACTAAAGATGGTGATTATAAACGTAAAGAGGTTGCCGACAACAAAAAGTTTCCTAAACTAGAACAACTACGCAATGTAGAAGCAAATAATGCTGGCCAGTATGAATATAAAATAGTTCGAAAACCTGACAGCAAATGGCACTTAGAACCGTATTTAGAATGGGATATAAAATTTGAATTCATAAGCCCATTTACATTTTTTAGCCGTCAAAAAAGTTTCAGAAAAGCATTCAACTCTGGCCCTTTACATGTAAGTCTTATGCCTGAGGACAATAGTCGGAAAGAGTTTGAAATAAAGCCGTATGGAATAAACAGTACATCCTCCACAGAAGAGAATCAGTTTTGAAAGATGCTTCTACAAAATTACAGTTCATTCCACAAATGAAATTAGGAGACACGTTCACAATGATATTTGAAATTTCTGTCTTAAAAGATGTGGAGAGGGATGGAGTTGTGGGCGTTAGTGACGTCCTTCTAAAAGGAATTCTAATTAGCTGGCAAAACTTAGATGTTGAAAAACTTAAAGTTACTGTCGTCATTCTTTACGATGGTGGGGGGATTAAGGTCGTTACAACCAGTGACAAAATCAATATTAATCTAAATAGAAACAATCTTACAGAACTGAATTGGATTAATCTTACACATTTAGATCTTATAGGATTTTATTATACTGAACAAGTTTTGACAGAGAGCATGATAAAAACAATAACTGGATTAGATTAAATTCTGTTACAAAAACTATGGAGCATTTAAACTTTATGACAAAAACTCCTCATTGTTCATTGATTTGTGGACAGACTGGTTGTGGAAAAACAATATTTGTCCTAGACCTATTACAAACAGTTTATCGCTATAATTTTGATCATATTGTGATTTTCTGTCCAACACTTAAATGGAACAAAGCATATCATGATAGAAGGTTTATATGGACAGATGATGAAATATATTTAGTTGATCCTAGCAATAAACTGAGTGAGTGTTTAGAACAGTTTTATAGACTGTTTGAAGGAACACAGACATTATTTATTATAGATGACTGTTCGGCATCAAGAGACATAGTTAAAAAGAGAAACACTTTATCAAAACTAGCTTTTAGTGGAAGACATGCTGGGATAAGAGTGTGGATTTTATGTCAAAAATATAATTCAGTTTTAAAAGACTTTAGAGAACAGTTAAAGACTGTAGTTTTATTTCACATGAAAGACAGAGACTCATTTGATGAATGTTTGCGTGAAAATGATGTTATTGAAAACGATCAGGAAAAACACAGGATTAAGCAAAAACTAAAATCTAAAAAGTTTAGTAAATTAGTATTGAAAACGGATAATCCTACACAGTATGTTTGTTTGTAGGGTCGTTATTTTTTGGTTATTAAAAGAGAATGTGATGGATTATCAATTTAATTCATTGTTGAAGTCTTACTTGTCAGAGAACAATAAAATGTTTATTATAGCTTTTACTGCCCGAAATTTATTGAGGGCAGTAAAAGCTAGAATGAACATTTTATAGTTCTCTACTGTTTAGAACATTACTATAGACTATTTGAGGAACTGAAACACTGTTTATTATTGATGACTGTTCAGCTGAACGAGACATTGTTAAAAAAAGAAAGGCCCTGTCAAAGCTAGCCTTTAGCGGTCGTCACGCCTTAGTTTCTGTGTGGCTCTTAACTCAAAAATATAATGCTGTCTTAAAAGACTTTAGATCACAGTTAAAATCGGTTGTATTATTTTACACTAAGGACAAAGATAGTTTTGAAGAATGTTTAAGTGAAAATTATATAATAAGGGACAAAGATGAGTTAAAAAAATAAAAGAACAGTTAGAAAAATCTAAGCACGCTAAGCTATGCTTACGGACTGACCCCCCAGTTCAATACGTTTGTTTATTGTAGATTGTTTATTATAATTTTAATATTAAAAAGAATGTCTCGGGGCCAGAATCAAAAGCGGAGCTAGCACCTAAATGCACTGCAGTAGAGTTAAAAGACCTAGCAGACACAAACGAGTTTGATCTAATAGGAGTGCCAGGAAATGTTTATGGATTTGAATACACAGATGATGGGGTTTACAAACGAACAGAAATTGAAGACAAAAAACGACAGCAGCATCCTACTCTAGAAGAGATAAGAAATTTAAGAGCAAACGACTTTGGCAAACACGAATACAAACTTCATAAAAGGGAGAATGCTTGGGCGCTGCTTCCTGAAATTGCTTGGAATCTAAAGTTTGAACTACGAAGCCCCAATGTATACTATGATAAGAAAAACAATTTTAGAAAAGCCTTAAATGAAGGACCCATTCTGTTAGCCTTGTCCCAGGAACACAACAGAAAAAAACAGATTGAAATAACTAAGCGGGGTTCTGAATATATGCTACAGAGAAAGAAGTCCTTAGCTGAAGTGGGAATGAGACTGTCGGCTTTAGAATTTACCCCAAAACTAGAATCACTACCTAGGCAAATGACAATGATTTTTCGCCTATTTATTACTCCGAGGGAGGGTGATCCTAGTTTGCCAGAACATACGTTAATCAGAGGTATACAAATAAAGGCTGAAAACTTGGATGCCCCTCTTAAGCTCGTTATTGCAATTACTAAAAACGAAGATGAAATAAACACCCTTGCATCATCTGACAAGGTTACTGTAATGGTTGACAAAACCAAACTAACAGTACTCGACTTTATTTTAATTAGGTATGTTGATTTTATTGCGTTTTACTCTGTTAATGAAGTGCTGCCAGAAGGATTAATAAGAAGATATGTACAAGATTAATTAATTAATAAAATAATCTTATTTAAAAATGGAGGTTCGGCAGTTTAGATTAAAGCAAATAACTGAACTTCAAAAGGAAATAGAAAGCGACTTAGATAAGTAATAGGGCTACTAGAAAAAAATATGCTAAAGCTTTAAATACTCTTTCTTATGTAATTACTGGCTCATCAGCTGTAGCTAGCGTAAGTGCCGGGTCTAGTGTTGCCGTTTTAGCTAGTGGGGTTGGCGCGCCAGTCTCTTTAGCATTAGGGGTCTCGGGTTAGGGTTAGGTGCCATGTCTATGATTGTAAGTGCTGTTTTAAAAAAATTAACTCCTAAATTACAAAAGCATACTGCCATTGTAGCTCTAGCATCAGCAAAACTTTGCTAATTAAGATTAAGAATAAGCAAATCATTACAGGATGAAAACATTACAGACGAAGAATTTCAGAAGCTTATGGCTGATGGCGAGGATTACAGGCGACAGAAAATTGAACTTCAAAAGGAGTGGAGAAATTAAACAGAACATTGAAAAACACACGATCAGTTAAAACCAAAATAGGTTAAAAAAAAATAACACTATTTTTTTTGTTAACTCACTGTGTTTGGCGGGACAACTTGCAGCTCTTCACGAACAAAGGACCTTTTAGGGGCAGGCTTTTTAGACGAGGGAGTCTCTCTTAAATAATATACGGAGGGTCTGTTTTTATGATTCTTTCAACTTCATATACATCTACGCTCCATATGGGGTCTGTAGCTCTAATTCTAACATCGCCCTCTGCCTCTCCAGGAGCGTACAAGTATCTTACTTTTAGCCCAAACGGCAAGAGTTTTTGAGTCCCCTGCACATCTTCAGTAATGCTATTTTTTTTTAATTTGATTGCGTTTTACTGGTTTCAACCCTGTTGCTTTAAATTCTTCATTGTTCATGGCACGTAAGACTGCTGGCAATCTTCTAACCCATTCTGTGTTAGGCGTTCTGTCCATAATTTCTCTGTGATATTGATAGGTAAACAGTCGTTCAGCTAGATTCTTACTAAAGTTTTCTACTAAGGCCTGTGACCGATGGTTGCCTGGGATCCCTCTCTTAACTGTAACATGATGTTTTAAAAACAGTTGGTTTACAGAGCCTTTAAACTCTTTTCCATCATCAACTTGAACCATCCTAGGATACTTTAATGGACCTCGCATGTATATTTGTTGTAAAGCCACAGCCACAGCAGTTGAGCTTTTATCCGTTAAAGGTTCAGCGTCTTTGTATCTTGAAGCCATGTCAACAACTGTCAGAGCATACTTAAACTTTTTTCTTCTAACTTTGTCATGTGGAAGATACAACAAGTCCATCTGGTGGGTGTCATTTGGAACTGAGTTAACAAATCTAGGTCTTATTATTCTTTTGGGGCAGGCAGATATATTTGCCAAATTGCCTGTTTTGAAAGCCAGTCTTTCGCATCTGATTCAGACACTCTAGCAGCTTTACTCAGTTTTTCAATAGCAGTCTTTCCTTTCCAATAACCTTTAGGAGAATAATATATTTTGTTCATATTTTAAATGCATTTTATTTTTACACAAGAAAGTGAGCAACAAGATAGATTGCTCCCATAGCACCCACAATAAAACCAATTTCTGCTATTTTCTGTTCTTCTGACGGTTCATAAAAGTCAGACAGTTTTGGAGGTGGTGTTGTTAGAAACTTCTTTCCTGTCACCAAGTAATACTCATTCATTGCCTCATCAACGTCTGTAAATGTGTGCTCTGCATGTCCCTGTTCTCTTAACTTTTTATTAATAAAGTCTAAGTGAGCAATTCGCCTTTTCTCATAAGCGTCCCTTGCCTTAGCTAAATCTTCTATTGCTTTGTTATGACGTTCTCTCTCTTCATCGGACCGCAATTTACTAAACATATAATTGCTTCCAGAAAAGGCCAATGCATTAAAAATAGCTCCTCCTACCATCATAACTACTCCCGCCATTTTTTTTATAAATTATTTTCTTATGAACTAATATTTTCTGGGATAATCCCCTGTGCAACAAGAAAGTCTTTTGAGGCAATCCCTGCAGTAATTACAACTATAACCTTAACAACATCCTCAATGTCTAACCTTCCTAGATCCGCCGGCTTCATTCTAAACATGTTTTTTGCTAACACGCTATAGCCTATACTAAGGCCGCTAATTACAGCAGAGTGGTAAATCGTATTGATAATCTTTTTTTCACTCATCTTTTTATTAACTAAAAAAAAAATAAAATAATCATAATACGAAAGGCTGTCTATGTGCTTTTTAATCATATAATCTTTTGTTGTTAAAGCTAAAAATAAAGTTGCAACTAGTTTTGGCGAATCTTCTATCTTCCCCATGTTGGGCGGTTTTATCCCTAACAAGCATTTTGGCAAGGGTTGAATAAACTATAACACCAACGATAGGCACTGCATAATTAACCAGCGTTAAACTCATGGTTTTAAAAGTATTATATTATTTTTTATTGTTTTAAAAATGGATTGTGACGAACTAATTAAAGTGTGAGGGGCAAGCAGACTGCCCCGTAGACAACTGCCATAAAGAAAGATTATACTCTCTGGCTGCGTGTGGAAAAACTAGACAGTATTTAGGCACTGAACTAAGTATTGAACAGATTCAGCAACTGTCTACATCAGACGTTGAGAAGTACTACGCTAGGTACGAAGCACAGCTAGGGTCAAAAATGGTTAGATCAGTGGGCCAGACAATGATTAGTTTATACGCCAAGTTAGTAAGTAAGGTGGCGCCGGTTAATTCAGAAGAAGATTTAAAATATGACTTATCTCAAGATCCGGTTTTAAACAAGTCCCTAGAAACTCTTGCATGTGACATGTATTACAGATTTGGGACGATGTTGTGCCCATTCATCATGGGATTAATTACGTTTAATCATATTAATTTTGATCATATTAAATTTAATCGCAATAAAAAAAAAGAGCGATCAGGAGAAGAAGACGCTACAGGACAATCCGCAGGACCCTCCGCAGGAGCAGAATGTACCGCAAGTGAATGTACCACAAGTAAGTAATGTTACTAAGGCTAAAAATCCTGGGCGTGTTGAGGCGGGGCGTAAACTAGCTGAATGGAACAGACTAAGAAAATCAAACCAATCAGTAAAACAAAAATTGTTAGATAGTAATACAACATCGCCACCGCCAACAACAACGCAATTAACATCATCACAATCGCAATTAAACGATAAGATGTATTATTATGTATTGGGAGCTGTTGTTGTTGGTGGGGGAGTTTTAGCATACAAATGTCTAACGCCATACTTAGCAGCAAAGTTACAAAACCCCACAAAACCAGTAAAAGAAGAAGAACTGACTTCTGCAAAAAGAGAGCAACCTCCTGCTGTAGACCCATTTTCTTTGTAATAGTTTTTAAGAACTAGATAAAGTACAAGTTAAGAACTAGATAAGTACAAGTTAAGTTAGTTATAGAAAGTACTTTTTAAGTTAAGTGCAAGTAAATTACAAGTAAAGTACAAGTAAATTATAAGTTCTTTTTTAAGTACTAGTTAGGTTCTTAAATAAGTACTAGTTAGGTTCTTAAGTTAAGTTCTTGTTATGTTCTTAAATAAGTACTTGTTAGGTTCTTAAGTTAAGTACTAGTCAAGTTAATCTTTTAAAGTTCTCCAATGCCCTACAGCATATGAAAACTCAGGACTCACGTAAGTTCTCTTGTTATTGTTAGAGACTAGTGATTTCTTGTTAACAGCAGTTGTGTTTACTTGATGAAGAGTAGAGCGCAGATTAACATTTGTGTGATGAAATACTTGTTTTTCAAAGAGAGCTTGCTTGTAGTTATTGTGAGATATATTTTTTTTGACAACTTCTTTACTTATGCCCTTAGCTTTTTTTATTACAGAAGTCTGGCTGGCAACGCTATACATCTTCGACCGCAACCCAACATATTCTTTTATAACTGTCCCATTAAGTTCATCCTTCATCTTTCCAATTACTTTCTTGTTCACAGTTGAATGTAAAGGACTGTCTTTTGGATAGTCGCATGTGTCGTACCATCCATCAGTTCCTTTAGCTACTTCAGTTTCTAAGTCTTTATAGAAGTCTTCTGTGGGGACGTCTAGAATAAAAGAGTCAGTGTCTGTGTAAAGTACTCTTGCTTCTGGGTACAGTGGTTTAAAGTAGTCGTACAGAAATTCTAACATCAATAACTTTGACAACTCTAATACGGTAAAGCCGATAAACACTGGCTTGTCCAACTTAACATCCTTTTTCTTCATCATAATGCCAACCAAGCTGTCGTTAAATCTTCTAAAGTCTTGATAGTTAGGTTTAGAGGCAAACTTAATTGCTTGGTTTTCTTTTGTAACTAATTTAACATCGTTACGGTTGTGTACGTTCTCCATAGTCTTGCCAAAACAACTGTTGTTTATCAGTTTAAAGAAGTCTTTTTCTGAAGCATCAGTGGCTTGGGTTCTAAGATCAGTATTCTTCTTGATGTATGGCCTCATAAAAGGCTCCTGATCACAGATAATTATTCTGTGAACAGCTGTTAGTTTTAACCCGTGTCTTAGGTAAAACTGTAACAGTCTGTAATGACAAACATATTTAGTTTTGTAGCGAAGATTGGGAACAAGTTAAGGCGGTTCGATGGGGCTCATCGTTAATCTTTCTGCGGCTAGGGGGTAATCGTTGTGGAGGTCATGCAGTTCACGAGGATATTCTAAGTCTACTTCTAAAATTAGTCCTGCTGGATTATCAGGCGTAAGCTGTGACAACATGCCTAACACAGTATTGACATCATGAGGCCCTTTTATCATTTTAAAGTTTCTAAGTGGAAGCGGTTGACTCATGGCCCATCCATACAGATTGTTAGCGTCTAAGTACATTAGATAGTTGGATGGTTTATTAGGGTCATAGTCGTCTAAATATTTGTTGTTGGCTTTGCAGTAAGGATGTGAGGCCATGCTAATACCTCCCCTCAGACCGTCTTCAATCATCTGGAGTGTGGGTAGATCAGAAATTAAGTCAATCTGAATGTTTGTAGACTTTAAGAAAGCATCCCAAGAAAGACCTGGAGCAGAGATGTAATGTGATGAGTCTAAGTTGTAATGTTTCATGCATGTAGATCTGTAATTCTGAAAGACGTCTGCCAATAAACACACGTCAGCCAATAAATATTGATCGTGATAGTCGCCCATCGTTTCACAGTGTAATTCTGTCCAGGCTTTCTGTGCGTATTCATAGTCAGAGTCAGTTATGTCTTTGCCTCTAAGACTAGAAAAGAAAGCGCCTTAGGAGGAAGTGAGTCTTCGTCAAACCTATCCCACGAGTTCATGTATTCATAAGGATAAACTCCTTTACGCACTAAAGACGGATCAAAGTATTTTTTAGTGATTGGAAAGTCTTGTAAAGATCCTGCTAACTTATCCAAACTGGCCATCAGATGTTGGGCCGAGTCATAAAAGGATAAAGAGTCAAGAGTAAAAGTCATGTACTTTTCTGAAGACTGTGCAATGCAGGTAACCCTCTTATATTCAGAAGTCACTGCTTGCATGATAAAATGAGAATCGTAGCCTCGTAGGTTATGAAAGAAGATAGGCAGTTTCCATGTCTTAGGGTCAACCTTAAGCTGAAGATTACAATTGTTGTGCGCTGCCCCTCTGAACTTTCCAGTAATGTGATCGTGGTCTCTTACTGCGTTGCCTAATAATTCTTTATTGCAAATCCAACAGTGCGTAGATGAGTCATAACGTTCTTGGTCTTCAGGAGTCATAACAATGTCTGAAAGATTTAGTTGGTTGGATAGCTGATTGCGAAGTTGTTTCATCTGCTCTAAGAATCTACTAGCTGCATTGGGGCCTCTGTAAATCTCTGGTGTCGTGTGTTGACCATCTGACCTAACAACAATGAAAGCATAAGAACAGATCTGATGGTGGGTTAATAAGGTTGTTTTTTGTTCTTGCTGTTGCGGGCCATAGTACTGCGGTAAGAGCGATTCAAAGTCAGCATAAACCACGTACGGGCTCATTTGCATTTTGTGTATATTCTTAAAACTAAATTTAGACCCCGGTTTAGGCGTGAGGAGTTTTGTTTCACAGTCTACAATACTTTTACAATAAGTTCTATGGTTGGCAGCTGTTTCTATAGTTGAAATTCTGGCCAGACACTTCTACAAAGCCCTTGTTTAAAATTGTCTTTTGTAGTATAGGCTAACAGTCTGCTTATTGTTCTGATTAATACATAATGGCCCTTTGTACTATCTGTAAACAGTATCAACTCTACATGCTTGTCAAGTGATTCACCAAAGGTAGGAGCGTTGGAGGAAGCCCTTAGAGGCACTAGATTGGCTTCTACAGACCATGTGTATACGTTTACAGTGAGTGGTTTGTTTTGCTCTTCAAACTGAGATATACTTTCTATACTTACTGGGAAGGTTATGTTATCAAAGTTCAGCTCTTGGTTATATTCTTCATAATTAGATACTCTGTTTGCATGATTTTTGACAGGATGTAAATGCGCTAAAACACACCACATAAAACACATGTTGTCAGAATTATGTATGTTTAAGACTGCTCGTTTTAAAAACTAACTCTTTGGGAGAGGAAGGTAAGAATTGCCAACTATAGGATAGAACTTTGTTTGTCTTAATTTGATTTCAAGGACTGTCCCTTCAGACCACCCAGAGCCCCTTAACTTTGCCTCCTCACTTGCATGGTTAAACTGTGTAAGCATGTAGTCAGCCCAGTTAGAGTTAAAATCGTGATAGCTGATTACTTCTTTCTGTTTAGTTGAAACCCAGACTGGCATGTTAGTATCGTCAGGCGTTTATATAATCAATCAGAACGGTCAATAGCACTTTTACTGGCGGCTCCATCTGAAGAGACTCTGGTATTTTAGAGATAGCATGTGCTACGCTTTCATGCACATTTGTGGGTTAATAATATTCATGTCTACTTCACTGAACATATTGCTTAATTGTTTGTCACTATCAAATATTTCTTCCCATCGTATATAGTTTTCCGTCCTCGAATTTACTTGTGGTCGTCATTTTTAAAGCCACAATATTTACGTAGATTAAAAAAATAAATGTATATAAAAGTAAGTAAACCAGGCTTTTATTCTTCGCCCAAGTGCCGCAACACTTCAAGACACGTTAACCTTACAATAACGCCCGCCAATATTTTAGCTTTTCTGAATCACTACAGTCAATGTTTATCACTTTGATTGCTTCGTTAAATAGTTCACTATTATCTTTTATTATATTGTCTACATCATTCTCAAACCCAAATTCACTAAAATCAATGTTTAATAATTTCATTGTTTCGTCAAATATTCATTACAATTCTTTAAATCAGATTCACTAAGTTCAGCAGCCATTTTTTAATATAAAAAAAATAAAAAATTAATTGTAAATTAAGCTGTTGTTCATAGTCTTTTCTAATCGTAAAACCAGATCTTCATTAAAGCGAATAGCTACTCCTCAGGGCTAGTAGAAACAGTTAGATTAACATCTTCAGGAGCTATATTATCAACTAATATAGCAAACAACTTTACAACTGGTTGAGGCCAATTATCTGGTATTTTACTGATAGCTTCCAATACATCTTCTCGCATGTCTATACTATTAAAAGATCAGTAATTAATTCTTCAAACCTGTTCTTTAACTGATCTTTATCGGATCTCTCTCCCAATCCAACTCGTAAAGTATATTAATAAGCTCTGTAGCTAATTCGGCCTTCATTTTTTAAACCAAAATATAAATAACAATTAAAAAAGTTAATTAATCAGTTTCTCTTGTTTTGTGCAAAATCAGAAAAGTTATATGTGTGTGTGTGTGTGTGTTGGGGTGGGATGGGCGTGTGTGTGGGGGTGGGGTGGGCGTGTGGTGTGTGGGTGGGGTGGGCGTGTGTGTGGGGGTGGGTGGGCGTGTTGTGTTGTGGGGTGGGGGTGTGTGGTGAGGCGGGTAGGGTTGGGTGTAGAGTTGGGGGTGGGGTGTGTGTGTGCAGGAGTTACCTCCCTTAGTATTAATTTTTTAGTCCTGTTGGGAGCCTTTCTAGGACGCGGCGGTCGCTGGGCGAGTGAAACAGTTCTGGAGTATTTTTAGTCCTGTAGGAGCCTTTCTAGGACGCGGCGGTCGCTGGGCGAGTGACACAGTTCTGGAGTATTTTTAGTCTTTAGGCTGTTCCTTGGCCAGTATTGATTTTTCGCAGCAGCTACCCGGCCTGCCAGTACTCGCGGAAGCCAACGTCGCTTTGCATATATTTTAAAATAAGCATTCTCTTTCTCATACAGCTGTGGATAGAAATTCCAAGCTTGTAGAATTTGGATAGTGGTAAAAACAAAATGATAATTCCATCAGTTTTCTACACAGCCTGGTTCCATCAAAATTTCGTTTTTCAAATAATTCTCCCAGGACGTTTTTGGGTTAGATTTTTTTAAAACGGCTTTTGTTCTTTCAAGCAGTAGCTAAAAGCAAGATTGTTGAAGAGTTTTACGATTTCCATCTTTGATCTCAGAACCAGCCTTCAGCAACCGGCGTAATTTCAGCCATGTTTTTCAGCTTCATAAAGCGCCTTCTTCAATCGACCCATCATCAAGTTTCTCTACAAAACAATTGCGTAAAAAATCATCCAGTTCACTTACTGTCATTTTCACGTTTTCGTTGCTTCGCTTCCAAAAGAGTTAGACTCTCTTTTGACCAGACCGGTTTCGAAAAACGGGCGAGCTAAAAAAAACACGTCCTCACTCCTTAGCGTCCTGGTCGGAAAAGATCGACACCTCGCCAGTCCGTCCAGGAATGACGTCATACCTCCTGTCGATTGGTTGAAAGCGCACACGTGAGGTGCGAGCTGTCACGTGATTTGCACGGTCCGTTGCACAAGGCTGCAGCAAAGCCGTGGCAGCTATATTGATTTAGAACCGGTCTGGGATTGGAGACGGTCAAACCATATAAACCTTAATTTTATGTCTCTTTAGAGAATGTAAATATCTATGTTCACGATCACCCATATTATTCTGCACGGAAACCCCTGTTTTAAATTAACGATTACGTCAATATTTGGCAGTTTTGAGGCGTTAATTTTTTTGGAAAACAGGTGTTAAATTTGGTCAAAACTGACATGTGATGGACGTGATTTGTATGTGAAAAGGGGGGTTTTCGTGCAAAATAAGATGGGTGGTCGTGAACATGGATATTTACATTCTCTCTCTTAAGTCTCTTGCAGAGGAGATCAGACTTTACTTTCTCAATACGAGACACCGGAGGTCATCCAGTGAGTGGCCTGGTAAGTTAAAGTGTTTTGTTACAAGGGTTCCTTTTTTTTGCTTTGATATCAGACCTATGTAGATAAAAACGTTGTTTTAGAGAGTTTTCAGTCTGTCCCACATATTGTGTGAACTGCAGGTATTACAGTATAGGAGATAGATAATATTTCTAGTTTCACATGTAAACTTGTGTCTGTGTCTGAACGACTCATTAGTTGTGTGACTGAAGAATCTGTCCGTTACTACAAGATGTTTGTCACAGATGACACACTGATGCCTTCTACATCGGAATGATCCTGGTGACTCATCTGGTGGATCAGGGAGGATGGAAGGCATCAGGATGGACTTCAGTGAGCAGCAGTTCCTTCTGCCGAGGATGGGCACGCGTGATAGAACTTTAGACATCTTTGGACTGTGGTTGATGATGCTGGACTGCAATTGTCTGAACCATTCAGCCAGGGGAGGATTGCAGGGATGATGGGTGACAACAACATGGCAGCGGGTGGTAGCTTTGGGAGTCCGGTATTCCAGTGTTTCTGCTCTGGGGATGTGGGCTGCTTTCTCTCTGGCCTTTGCCATGCAAGTGGAGGAATATCCCCTAGCTTTGAAGTTTTTTTCCAACTCACTGCAGCGTTGCTGAAAGGCGTCTTCGTCTGTACATAATCTGCGGATCCGTAAAAACTGGCTGAACGGTATGTTCTTCATAACATGGGCAGGGTGGCACGAACTATGATGCAAATAGGCGTGCAAAGCTGTTGGTTTTGTGAATAGGTCGGTGTGTATGTAGTTGTCTCTAAGGATGATCTGAATGTCCAGAAAGGGAATGGTGTTCACAGCAGAGAGGGAAGTGAATTTGATTGTCTTGTGGTAGGAGTTGATGAAATCTACGAATTCCTGGAAGCGTTCATCTGTGTCAAACCACAACAGGAATATGTCATCAATGAAACGTCTCCAGAACGACCTATTGACGGGCACAGGACTCTGGGAGAGAAGTTGTTCCTCCAGCTAACCCATAAACAGGTTGGCCAGCGCTGGGGCCATGGGAGTGCCCATAGCGATACCGAAGGTTTGCAAATATATCTCCCCATCAAATTTGAGAACATTGTTGGTGAGTACATGATCGATGAGAAGAATGAGTTCTTCTATAGGTGGAGTGTTGGGTAGAGGATTGTCCAGAAAGTGGACTAGAGCAAGACGGAGGTCATCCTGAGGTATGTTAGAATATAAGGCAACCACATCTATTGTCACTAGTTTTGCACTGTCATCAAAAGGTCCGAATTCAAGATTCCAGTTCTCCAGTGTTCGCAGTAGATGTGTTGTGTCCTTGACATAGCTGGGCAGAAGCGCTACATACGGCTGAAGCCAATGGTTAATTAATCTGGACAGGTTCTCTGTGGGGCCACCAACACATGAAACTATGGGTCTGCCTGGAAAGTTAATGAGAGTTTTGTGGATTTTCGGTAGGAGGTGAAATTGGTGACACACAACACTTTTCGGATTCATTAGGGCCCATTTGAGTGTACTATCATCAATAAACCCTTGGAGTGTAAGCTGTTGACCAATTCATTGGATCTTTTGGCTATCCGTGATGTTGGGTCACTGGCTAACTTCTGGTAGTTGAAATTGTTGCTGAGCTGTCTGTTTGCTTCTTCAACGTAATGCCTCGTGTTCTGGACCACCACTGTTCCACTTTGTCAGCACTGGAGATGCGGATCGTACGGCTGTTCACCAGTCTTCGAAGTTCTTTCAAGGCTTCTCTTTCTTCCCCAGTCAGGTTGTCCTTTGCTGGTCTGGGTGCGTCGTAAGCATCTGTCCAAGTTTGCAACAAGTTGCAGTAGGTATCCAGTGATCTGTCTCTACCCACAGGAGGCATGAAGCCAGTTGGCCAATAGAATTTAGGGGGAGCAGAGTTTGTGTCATCTTCAGAGTCCAACAGGGGGTCATAATGGTACTCCTTTAAGCGCACCTTACGACATCCCTCTGCAATATCGTCTGTGAGCTGTTTTTTGTTGAAAGACTTGGGAGTGGGGCAGAATTTAGGACCTAGTGAAAGAAGGCTTTGTTGAGCCTTATTTAGATGGATGTCGGAGAGATTAACAACCAATCCACTGCTGTGGGGTGGCTTGGATGAGAGGCCACTTACTTCCTCTGTGCTGAATTTCCTTTGAAGCGTTTGTCTTTCGTTTCTGGCGAGGGGGAAGATCGGAAATCAGAGAAGTTGACCTGTTCTTTTCCTCTAAAAATCTCAAGAGCTTTGTCTGTTTTTTCTTCTGAGGCTGTGGCTGATTCCTGATCGACGGCGATGTTCACATAAAAAGATTCGAAGTGGTCAAAGTTTGAGTTTTGCTGAATGTGATATAGAATTCCGTGAATCTGTTCTTGCACTTCTTCGAAAGGAAGCGGTAAGTGTCTCTGCAGACAATCAGAATATGTCTGCTCGCACTGTGGAGGGTATCATCTATAATTTTGTTGAGATAACTGGAAGGGGGAAGAGCATCCTTTCCAAATTTAATTCTCATACCTCGTGGTATGACATTCTGTTGGGCACAGTTGTCTAGGAAGTTTGAATTTGATCTGTATCTTGCCAGACGGTTCCTCATCTTGATAGTGTGGTCAATGCACAATCAAGGTCTGTCGAGTCCATTGCGCTGGATCCAAAGGATGCAGGTGAGATCGGGAATTGTACTGGTGTAACAGCACAAAACTCACATGGAGGAAGAGAAAGGATCGTACAACTTGGATCAATGTGAACATTGATGCGAGTTTGTCCGTGGATAATGTATGTCGATCACAGCAAAGACAGACAAAACAACAAGTTGTACATATTTCTCTAACGTTTCGGCAATCTTGCCTTCCTCAGAGAAACTTTATTAACTGAGCAAAACACAGATCACAATACCCAACCACAGCTACGGGATAAAGAAGGAACATCACTCACTTGCATTGGAGGGGGGGGGGGGGGGGGGAGAGAAAAAAAGGAAGAGGTGGGGGTAGAAATACCAGTGCAGTGACACTTGACAACAATTCTCTCCCGACACACACACACACCCATACTATCCCACATATAGGGCTGCATGAATAGCACACTCCTACATGACTTGTACGCGCGCACCTGTGCATGCACATGTACATACACACACATTCGCGCGCGCGCGCACACACACACACACACTTACACGCACCACACCGTCTCACACACACACACACACACACACACACGCACACACACACGCACACACACACACACACACACACACACACACACACACACACACACACACACACACACACCACACACACACCAACATACGGGACAAAGGGGAATTGGAGAGACAAGTGTGGAATCGAGATTCAATTTGAAAAATATGAAGCCAAAGGTTATCAACACCAGACAGAGGTTTTGAGGTGAAGGTGAGGGTGGAGGAGGGGGGGGGGGGAAGGGGGAAGGGGAAAGAGGCAGTTGGAGAGGATGGGGGGAAGTGAGGGGAAAGGGTTAGGGAAGGGGATTTGGGGAGGGGTGAAGCGGGGACTCTCACTTCACGACTTTTCATACTCAATCTCACAAGTCTCTTCTCACAGAGCCCTCATTCAGCGTCCCCGCTGCCCGGGGAGACGTCATTCGAACCAAAGGTAGGGGAACCGGGGGGGGGGGGGGGGGGGGAAAAGGTGAAAGGGGCATATATAAACTAAAAAATTCCCAAGGAAAAGTATGAACCATTCCAGCAATTACAGGCAGCTTGGTGTTGCAATGATGCAGAGAGACAGAAAAATGTCTGTTAACCCCACTTTTTTCCCACCGAGTTTTTGGGCGAAAGGGGCCCTAAAAGCCGTTTTTCCTGTGGGGGAAAAGGGAGAGAGAAATCAGGCAAAAGACAAAAGACAGAAAAGAGAGACAGAGAGGGACAGACAGACAGACAAGGGGCGGGCAGACGAAAAACACAAAACACACTCTTTCTCTCTTCAATTAAATGACAAAAAATCCGCACATTCTCTGACAAATTTTCCCCCTACAAATTTTGACAGGGGGCTAAAAATCTGATCATTATTTCGGCCGCGGATTTGACCTAGCCTGTGCTGTTTAAACGAACACACTCGTGGGGGTTGCATGGGTTGCCGAAATTCGAGAGCCACTCGCAACCGATCGAGGCTTCAGTGCACGCTGGGTCGCCTTGTTGCTTGGACTTGCGCTCTTTTGTGACCACGTGTTTTTTGTGTTTTTTAAAAAATGGCTAAAACTTTTATGAAAAAAGGGGTTTGTTATTCGAGGCCATAATTTTAATTTAACTGCATGTTGTAAACCGGAGAGATTGTTTTTTAGAAAACGAAAAAAGTAAAACTAACGCTTTGGAAATAAACGGCTATTTAAGGTTTGTTGGTTAAAGGAAAGAAACAAGTTTAGCTAGTTTTAATACGTGTTTGAATTGATGGTGTAAGTTTTATATTTTTAAAAAAAATCCCACCTTATTCGAAAATTTCTAACCTCAAAAACTTGTGTAAACAGATGGCGAAACAGGCCGAAACCCCCGCTATTTAGGCTAGCGGACCGCTACCTTCGTTCACACAGCGCACGGCAAGCGACCAAAAAATAATAAAGCGAGAGACGGGGATTGCCAGGTGAGGGGGGGGGGGTGGGGGGGCGTTTTTCTTTTCGGTTGACAGGCGCTAGGTGTCGTCACAAATGTTCTAGGTGTTAGTGTCACTCCCACTTTGTGACCGTACGGCAGCAAGACCGGGTTTGTATTGTTCTCAGTTTGTATTAGACTTGATTGATTTTTAACTAAGATTCAGTGTTCTGGGGCAAGCTGTTCGTGTTTTAAAATGGTATACTTTTCTACTTTTCTAATTTAACTAGTTTACTGCCTTCAAGTGTCCCCTTATGAAACTGAATGGCGATTTTCAAATTTTCTGGCAAAAAAAATAGGGTTAGGCAGATTAGTAATTACCAGTAGGGAGAGGAGTAGTTGGTGGCCAGCACTATCTATAAAATGCTTTAAATTAACAATCCGGATGTACTACTCTGGCGATTAGATGCCAAAAAAGTTTGGCTACAGCAATTACTGCTGAAAACTGGGGACAAGCAAACAGCCAAAAAAAAACCCTAGTGATCGTTCCCGCCAATGATCACCCCCTGCAAAGCTTGGGGGCAAATTTGGTAAAACGCCCCCTATGTGATCGTTTGATAAAAAAGCGCGGCAGCCCCGCAAAGCTCACGGAAAATGGGCCCAAACGACCCTATTGATCATTTGGGGTTGATTGGGTTGCGCGGGGGGGAACAGCTGTTTAGTCAAAAGCAAGAAGGGCCCTAGGAGTTTATTTTTTGTTTGTTGTGTTTTTTGGGCCTCCCCCCACGCAGCCGTCCCCCACCCCCCCCCCCCGGAGGGTCTATTGTGTGTTTGTGTTTTTGTTTTTTTTGCCCCTCCCCACGCATGAACCCCCCCACCCCACCTGCCCCACCCCACCCACGCATCCCCCACACACTCAAGCCCTTTTAGTTTTTAAAAGTTTTTTTTTTTACTTAAGTTACTTAAAAGTTGTCCTTAATTTCCCCCAAATTTATCCCCAATTTTTTTAATAAGTTTGATAAAGTCTTAATTAATTCTTAATAAGTTTTTGAAAAAGTTCTTGATAATTTCTTGTTTAAGTTCCTTTAAGTAAAAAAAGTTCTTATTAAGTTTCTTTAATTTCAAAAAATACAAGCTTGTTTTTTTTAAATAGTAGATGTCTTTTTATAACACACGCCTAAAAAAAACCGTCTCTTTGAGGATGTCTTGTCAGCTTTCCCTTGCATAGATCTTAGGAAGGTTTTACCCCAAGAAAAACCGCATTGATTAAAATTTTGGGTTTTGGGAAAATGTTTTTAAGACTCCGGGTCTTTATTTATTGATTCTCATTTTATAATACCCATGATCTATTTTTATAAAAAAATTTAAAAATTTTATTCCATTATAAAGGATAAAAAGTGTTTTTTTTTTTTTTTGGGGGGGTTTTGGCGTGCAGTTGTTTTTTTTCTGTATTTAAGGTTCAGGTGTTTTAACTTTTTTCGTTTCTGTTCCTTGTGTTTTTTTTTATGGGCCATAAAAACTCCCCCCAACACGCAAGGGCCCAAAAGGGAACTTTTTTTAATTTTTAATATTCCTGAAGACTTTGGGGCCCTTGAATCACAGGAGTTTTTTAGCTGGATTGAATAAATTTGTTTGGGCTTTGGCGGTGTTATGTTTTCATATAGCTTTTTAAACAAAAATTTTTTTTGTCTTTTCCCACTCTGCTAATTTTTTTCCTTTAACACGCCCGGATTTTTAAGGGCCTTACCTGATTCACGTTTTCTGCTGTTTTTCTAGCTTGGTTATTTTCCCCCTGATTCAATTTTTTCCTGGTTGATGATTTCCGACTCGTTCATTTTAAAGGGGGAAAAAAAATCTATATGTTTAAAAAGTTATTAATCCCATATCGCTGGCGACAAAAATTTTCCAAATTATAGTATAAAAAAACCCCCTAGGACTCTAATACTTTGAAAAATGGTCTTGCTTTAAAAATCAACGTAATCTTGTTAGAAAAAGGGGAGCAAATCTTGACTAGTTTTTGTACAAATAAGAACCTTTGCCCCACACTTTTACCATTCTAGACCCCAGCTGCGCTTCATACCTTTAGATACTTTAAAATGTCTTGCGGCGACTTTTTTGAATTGCAATGCTGAATTCAGTTCCCGAGGAACTTTTTTGTTTCCCACATGCTGCAAAAAATACAGCCCCCCCCTTTTTGGGGCAAAATCTTGATCATAAATTTGTCTTATAATTCAGGCATTTTTGGGCTCCCTTTGTGTGTAGTAGATACACGTTCTGTTTTTTTAATTTAATTATTTTATTTTATAAAAAGGCACCGAAAAAACTGTTGCTAACCTTTTAACCTTTGCTGTTATTGGGGACTAAGTGTAGGATAATCAATGTTGGTAAAAGCCGTTAAATTAAACCAGCGACTTGGCAAATTAACTTTGGGATTCAGCAAAGGTTTGCTATCATTGCAGTTCGGTTGTACGAAAATTTCTTTTTAAGCAAGGAATAATTCCAACAAATAAAATGAAAAAAAAATAATTTATAAAAAATGGCTTCACTCGAATAATGTACGGCGCTGGGTAAATGCGCTTTTTTTAGGGGGAAGTAATTTGATTTAGAAAACGGGGAAAATGAGGCGAAGAAAAAAATAACAGAGCATGGGAATGCAGTGCAAAAAGCGCCTTAAAAGGCAGGTTGGGCATTAGATTTTTTTTGCCACTGAAAAGACGGGGGTGCGTTTAACATTTAAAAAATTTTAAAAAGCAATAAAAAATTTTATTAGAAAACGGAAACCAACGAGACTTCCCCCCACCAAAATTCAGTGACTTTTATAAAACCATCAGAAAAACAAAAGATGCAAGAAATGGGGTTTATTGTCGGGGTTGACCGTTGTGTATTTTTTTGCACAAATTTTGGGTGAAAAAAAAATGAACAAAATTATTATTCCCCAAAAAGGAATTGGAAGGGCATCACGCAATTAAAAAGCTAACCCAAGGGGCAGGTCAGTGAACAAACAGCAAAAGAAGGTTATAAACAAGCGATTTGGCAAATTTTTTACCTGCATAGGGAATACAGAGACCCCACTTTGTAAATAAATCCAAACGAAAACCCATCAATGGATTTTCTTATTTACCCTCTGATAGGTTAGACAAAAAAGTTTTAATACGCACTCCCCGTTTTGACAGGGCTTCAAGATAAAAAGATGCGGAGCCATTAACAAAAAAAGAGTGCTTTCTGTTGCTGTTGCATAAAAAACTGTATACCAACGAGGGCACAACTTATCTCGCATTTTCAATTGTGTGGAAAAGAATTTAAAAGGCCCAAAGTGAATCAATTTTTTGTTAAAAACAGAGTTATATTAAAGGGGGCTTTCCCGGGTGTTCACAGATACGGGCTTATTTGAAAACTTTAACAACAGTTAGCTGAAAGTTTTTTTTCCTCCATTCCAGAGAGCTGATTGACAATTCTCCAACACGAGGGGTTAAAAGATGCCCTCAGTTTTGCGCGCAATGAAAAATAAAGAATTTAAAGGGCTAAAAACAGTACAAGAATAAAAAGAAAAAAAAAAGGGCTAAGACCCCATACACCCCAAACTTTCCCTTTGGGTTTTTAAAGAAAGGTCCTTTATTTAGGGGGGGAAAGAAAAGGGGGCACTCGCATAGGGAAAACTGACCCGGTTTGGGGGTTGATCCTTGAAAAAAAAAAAAATTTGTAAAAAATAAAACCCCCCGTGTATTATTTACGAGAAACTGACAAAACAAAACAACCGCTCCTAAAAGTTTTTTTGTGAAGAAAACTCAGAAATCCCGCCGGGACAGTTCGCTTTAATTTAATTTACGTTCTCCAGTGCCGATTGCTATGAAAACTCGGATTAACAAACCACTTTTGTTTTTGTTTATCACATTCTTGTTACAACAGTGTGTTGATCTATGTGATTGATCGCGTTTTCGTTGTCGATGAAAAGTTTTTTTCCAAACAAGTTCTTTGAGTGTCTGTGATATGTTTGATGCACAAGTGCGAGATTTCCCCTTTTTGCTTTCTTAATGATTTTCCCCGGGCCGAATCCTGTACTTTTTTGCCCTTTAACCCCACATACCCCTTGATCCCCTTTTCAGAAATTCTCCTTCATTTCCTAAACCTTTTTTTTTAAGGTGAATGCAAAGGCGATCTTTGGGGTAATAGTGTTCATACCTCCTGCTCCCCTTTACCCACTTCTTTTTCCCCATGTCTTTTAGTGTTTCATGGGGTTTCTTAAAAAAAATATCGACTTTTAAAAGTACCGGGTCGGATAGAGGGTTTTAAAGTAGTATAAAGAAATTCTAACATAAAAATTTGAAAATTTCTAAAAAAGAAAAACCAAAAAATACTTTTTTGCCCAATTTGCTTTCTTTTTTTCATCATTACCCAAAAAAGGGTATATGAAATTTCTGAAGTCCTGATAATTGGGTTTAATCAGTTTAATTTGCTTCGTTCTCTTTGGTGACAAATCTAAATTTTTGGGGGCGGTTTTCCCATGTCTTTCCCAAAAACAGTGTTGTTTCACACTTGAAAATCTTTTCTAAGCCTTTTGGGGATTTAGTTCGAGGCAGTGTTTTCATGAGTTTGGTTTTTAAAACTGTTCTTGTCAAAAGCAATTATGCGATGGACACTTTTAAATTTTTAAAAACCAGTCTTAAAAAAAATTGTAGAAGTCTGTAATGACAGACAAAATTTTTTTTTGCCCGAAGTTGGGAAAAGTTTTAGTGGTTCTTTGGCCTTTTTTAGACTTTTGTGCTAATGGATATCATTTGCGGGTCATGGATTTTCATGAGGATTTTCTAAGTCAACTTTAAAATGAAACCACGGTTATAGGCTTTAAAAACTGCCCAACCATTTTAATTTTTTTTGAATATTATTTCCCTGTGTACATTTTAAATTTGCGAATGGAACGATTGCGCCATTTGCCCAACCTTTAGATTGTTTGCATCTAAATAAAAGATGTTGACCTTTTCTTGGTAAAAGTCGCCAAAGTATTTTTTGTTTGTTTTAAACAGTAATGATGCGACGCCATACTAATTCCTCCACGCAATCCGTTTTCAATATCTGGTCATTGGTAAACCCCGACAAAAAAATCGTACCCGAAAACTTTAAAAAAAGCACCCCAACTCACCCCGGGCGCAAAAAATGAAATGCGCAGGATCCAAACTGAAGTTTATGCAGGTCCCTATAATTTCAAAGAGTCCCCCAAAAAAACATAATCTCCCATCAATAGGAGTCGATGCCCCCATCGTTTTCACTCTAATTTTTGCACGCTTTTCTTGAGCAGCTGGAATCAGATCATGATGCCCTTTCCTCAAAGACTAGAAAAGAACGCGCCTTTAGGGGGAAGCGTTCTTCGTAAAACCTTTCCCAACTGTCCATGTACTCAAAAGGGGTAAACGCCCTTTCTAACGAGAGTTGGGTCAAAATATTCTTTGTTATTGGGCAGGATTTTAAGGCCATAGCCAGTGCCCTTTAATGACCCCATCATGTTTTGCTAGAGTATAAAAAGACATTTTTATTTAAAGTGAAAACCCCTGTACTTTCTGATTGTGCAATGCATTTTCCCCTGAAGGCATCGTCCCTGCTTCTTATAAGGTGGGGTCAAAACCCTCGCAAGTTGTGAAAGAATACAGGAGTTCCAGTCTTTGGATAAAATTTAGTTGAAGTTTGCATTTACTTGGCTGCACCTCAAAAACTTCCCACTAATGTGCATGGTTCTTCTGTGGGGTTTACATTTGGGGCTTAGCCTAAACCCGCAAATCCAACAATGCGTGGTGAGTCTACTGTTTTGGTCTTCGGGCCCCTTTATGTTTCAGATAATTTAGTTTTAAACACGTTACGCACTTGCTGCATGCTTTTAAGAATGTTTCGCAGTTTGGTCCTCTTAAAATTCCTTGAATAAACCCACCCACCAAAACAATAATAAAAAATGAACAAATTGAGATTATCATTAAACTGTTTTTCAAATTTTTTGTGGTGCGGGGCCCTTCAAAAGGGGAACAAAAAGCGACTCGAAGTCTGCGTAAATACGATGGACTTGTTTGCAGCCCGTTTCCGTTCTTAAACAAAACTTTAGACCTGGGGGGGCGTAGTTATTTGTTTACTCTACAGAATTTTTACAATGTTTTATTTTTCCTTGGGGCTTGACAGATGGAATTCTTTTTAAAAATTTTTGCAGAATTCTTGATGTTAGTTTTTTTTTGAAGAAACGCTAATAATTGCCATTGTGCTTTTAATGTGAAATGGGGAAGCCTGCTGGCGAAAACTTTGGGAGTAAGTCCACATGTTTTTGGCTGGTTCGCCTATTGTTGGACTGTTCTTGGAACCTTTAATTGGGACCCAAAATTTTTTTTTCCTCATCCTGTGTATAATTTAAAAGTTATTGGTTGTTTTGGGCTTAAAAGACAATTTTGGGCTACACTAACAGAAAGGTATTCCATTTAAGTTAAAATCTTTGGGGTATTTCCGATAGTTAGTCCTCTCTTTGGGGTTGCGGACTGATGCGCCCGCAAGAACGAAACCCCATGAAACTTGTTGTCTGAATTTTTTTGTTTAAAACTGCTCCTTTAAAACCAATCCCCAGTACGGATGTAAGCCTTGCCTAAACGGTCAATTTTCCTGTTTTAAACTAATCTTAAGACTTCGCCCCCTGACCAACCCAAACCTTCTTTTTGTTTTCACGGGAGCGTTAAAAAGTGAACACTCGTTGCCCAACCGGGTGTTAAAATCATTAAGGAAAGAATAGTTTTGTTTATTGGACCCAAATTTTTAATTTTCTTATTTATTGTTATTAGTCGATTAAAAAAGTAACATACTTTAACTGGCGGGGGTTTTTGTTTTTTATTGGAACTTTAGAAATAGCATGACAAAACTTCCTGTAGTTTTTTGGGCCCAAAGTTTAAATCAAAACATTAGTCTCTTGATAAACGTCTCTTCGAGATTCCTTCAAACAATTGTCTTTTCCCTTTATATATCTTGCCATGCTGTCCTTCTTTCTAAACCAAAATTTTTTTAAAATTAAAAAAAAAATACTTAATGAATCAAAATCACGTCTTTTTTTGGGTTGGGCAAAAAATAAAGTATAAACACCTTTTGGTGTTGTTAATGTGGCTGTTTAGAAAAAAGTTTAATGTCTCGTTTATTTTTTTTAAACATTCCTTTTTTTTCTGCTTGGGGTCTGGCTTTGGAAAAAAATTGTCCTGCCCTTTTTTTGAAGATAAAACTTTTGCTTTTTTAGTCATCAAAATCGGGCCCGTAAACGATTTTAAATTTTTCTCCGTGATTTTGGTCAAAAAAGCTTATTTTTGTCAGTTTAAACGAGCTAAATTTTCTGTTAATTTTGTTTAACCATAGCGTGTGCTTTTGGTTTAGTTTTTAATTTTTTGCTAGCAGCACACGCAATGAACACAGGCCCAGAGCAAAACAAAACCCCCTAGAGGTAAAGCTGCGGGTGCGCCTAGCTGTTTAAGAGACCAACACTCGTTTCCGCTGATAGGCACTTTTAGTGAGCCCGTATTAAATAGGTAACAGCTTAAAGCGCAGAAACTTCTTTTTGGGTTTTTCTGTATTTTTTAAAGGTCTTGCTCTAGTCTTGCTGCATTTGCGTAAAGTTTGTTTTTCTAAAGGTTTTTTTGTTTGGGGTTTCTACTATCTCTTCTTTGGGGGGGCTGTAGGGCCCTTTGGGTAACCTGAACAGACAGCTTTTATAAAATGAAAAATAATTTGAAAACTACATCGTTAATCTGTTCTTTAAAAATTTAGGCCCCCATCAAATTAAAAAAAAAATGTAATTAAACGGGTTTATCGGGTTTTTTCTTTTCAATTTGAAAGTTTATTACGTCTCTCACCTCTCCCCCCTTCCATGCAAAAAGTTACCCCGTTTACCTTAGGCAAACCAAAACCGTATTTCGTTGTTAAATAATCATCAAGCCCAACATTGTGAAAAATGTAAATCTTTAGACAAAGGTCTATGTTGGTTCTCACCTCCCCCCCCCAAAAATTTTCTTATTTCATCAAAATGCTGATAAGGTTTAAGCCCCCAGGTAGTTTGGGTTTGGATACCCCCAATCGAAAAATTGTATTTCGTTATTTTTTGGAAAAAATTTTCACTTCCCTTTTGAACGGTTCTTCATCTTGCACAGCAATAAAATACTTTTAACATCTTGCTGAGACCTAAAATAAAATTCAATAGTGTCTGCCGCTTCTGGGTATGTTGTATGATGAATCACTCTTTCGTAATATATTTGGGAAAAGTGTCTCAATTTGGGGCGCAATCAGCTCTCTAATTTGGGTTTCTAACAACGTCAAATCTAACGAGATGTCAAAAGCGTACTTTTCTTCGGTGTTGAGATTTTAAAAACCCTTTTGTATTCATTAAAAGTTATTCATAGAAACTTCTTTTAATGCTCCTTTAAAGTTTTGGGGCATGCGTTTTAACAATCAAAAACAGGGAAGGAAAACATTTCCATCCAAAAATTACGGTACATACTTTTTGAGTCTTTTGATCTCCCGCGCCTATTCTATGTTTTAGTGCTTTTTCATTTTTGATTCCTTTAAAAAGGAAGTCTCCCTTTCATTCCCAGTTCCATGTCAGAATAGGGTTTAAAAAAATGTCTCATTGTGTAAAGAAAATTTCTTGCCCCCCAATTTTATTAAATTTTCTTAAGATTGCCCGTCCCAAAATTTGTACAACTGTCCTGTTTGGGGCTTTGTTGAATCGGCTTATTTTGAAAGTAAGACGCGCAAGCCTGGCACAATCAATTCATCCCCTCCCAATCTGGAAATTTGCAGTAAAAAATTTGTCTGCATCAATAGTAGTGGATTATTTGGAACAAAAATTTCCGTTTATTTCCCTTTCCCCCAAAGGGGGTCTTTCGTTTTCTATGCGGGTCAAAAATCGGCCCAAGTTTTTTGTGGATTTTTTTTGAGCAAAATAAAAAGTTAATTTTAAAAACATCAGGAATTTAAGGGGAAAAATTATTTTTTTTTATTGGGGGCAGGTAAAAAAAGCACCCAACCCCCCGGAATTAAAGAAGTGGTCAAAATTTTTTAAAGTTTAGGAAAACCCCCGGGAAAATTTTAAAACCCCAAAGATTTTTTGAAACCTTTTCCAAAAACATCCGCGGCTTCAACCCCCCCCTCAAATTTTTTCGTGGGTTAATTTTAAAAATCAGTTAAAGGTTTTTTCTCCCAAAAAGCATTTTTTAAAATTTAAAACAACCAAAAAAACCCCAAAAACCAAATGAAAAAGGGTTGAATTAAAAATGCGGCAAATTTTTCTTAAAAAAAACCGTTTTTGGGAACGCGTTAAAACATAAAAACCCCCCCACCCATCAAAAAAGGTTTTTAGCTTTGAAACAATTAAAAAAATTTTAAAAAAAAGGTGAAAGATCAAAAAAAAAGGCCTTGGGGGATGGCCCCAGACCGAATTAAGGAAACCCCCTAAAAACTTCAAAAAATCACAAAAAATGAACTTCCGGACATTTAAACCAAAAATGAAAAGGAAAATTAAAAAAATTTTTTAAACCAAACCAGCAAAAAATGAAATTTTTAAACAAAAGAAACAGAAAACCCAGGTTTGAAAAACAGGGTTGCTTACGTTGGGGGGGAGGGAAAAGGGCCCCCCGGCATGCCGAAATCAAGGGGTTTAAAAAAAAGCAAAACTTTTAAAGTTTTTAAAAAAAAGGGGAAAACCCTGAAAACTTTACCGAATTGGGGGACCTGTTTTTGTTTTGAAACAAAGTAGGATTTGCCAGCAATTAGGGGATTTGTTTCTTTAATAAAGGGGACATTTTGTAAGGAAAAGAAAAATCCCCAAAAAGGCCCCACCAAAAAAGGGTTTTTTAAACATGGTAATGCAACAATCCTGGATTTTCTAGTCTTAAAGGCTTTGGGGTTTTGGTTGGGAAAGGGGAATTTGGGGGTTTTGGCTTGTATAAACTGGTAGAAAGTTTTTTAACTTTTTTCAGTGTATAAAAAATTATTTTTAATTATTTCCGGAAATTGGGTCTCGGGTTTTAAAAAATGCCAAAGCAAAGTATTTGCTTTATTGAAAAAAATTTTGGTACTTTTAATATTGGGAAAAAATTAGAATTTAAACCCCAAAGTAATTTTTTGGCCGTAAACCCAAAAAGGCTTTCTTTTCCTTTTCTTTGGCTGCAACAAAACGAGTTGATCTTTATTGTTTTTTTGTTTGGCCCCTTGGGTTAAGATAAATTTGGGGTTTTTCTTTGTTTAGACCGGCTCAAAATTTAAAAAAGGGGGCCCCAATTTTTTCTTTCTGCCCCAAAAAAAAGATTTCAAAATTTGTAATTTTTTAAAATCCCCTTGAGTTAAAGAAATTGTTAAACCCTTTTTTTAAAAGCCCAGTTTTTTTGTTCTTGGTTAAATTTTTCATTTGGAACTTTTAAAAAACTTGAAAGGGTAAAAAAAATGAAAATTAATGCCCCAAATTCAGGGGTTTTTTTTGCCCCCCTCCCAAAACCGTGAGGAAAAAAAAAGCTTTAAATGGTTCGATAAAACCACGGAGACAAAAGCTTTTTTCTTTTCCCTAGGGGGTTAGAATTTTAAGGAAGTCCACCCTTTTTTTGGAGGACGGGTCAACCCAAAATTTAAAGACCGTTTTTATATTTTTTTTGTGCGGCCCAAAAATATTTTTCGCCAGAATTAGACCCTTTTTTTTTTTTAAAAAAAAGTTTTGTAACTTAAAAACAAAAGTTCCTTTTTTAAAAAATTATTTTCAAATTTTTCGGGGAAAACGGGGGTTTGAAAATTTTCAAATGGGTTAAAATTAAGCAAACAAGGGGGTAAAAGAATAAAAATTCGGGGGCAAACTAAACCTTTTCAAATGGTTTTTGGGTTTTTTTAAAAGAAGCAAAAAAACGGGCCACTCCAACTTTAAAAAGCCAAAAACAATTTAAATTGCCCGAAAAAGGATCATTTTTAAAACAGCTTTTGGTTGGCTTTAAATTTCCCGGTTAAAAAATTTGTTTTGGCCCAAAAAAAACTCTTTTTAAGGGGGAAAAGCCGTCTTTTTCACACAAAGTTTTATTTTATAGTTGGCCTTAAATTTTTTATGTGGGGCCCCAAAGTTTTTCCCCAAAAATATATTGGGAAGAAATTTCAAATTTAATTTGTTTAAAAAATTTTTTTTTGGCATTTTAAAAAAAAGCGCCGGGGTTTTTGAAGCATAATAACATTGGGAAATAAAAAATTATTTACAAAAAAAGGGGGGGCCGAAGGGGTTTAAATTAGCGCCAGGGGATAATTAAATTAAAAAAAAGTTGCGGGGGTTTCAAAGGGGGAAACCAGGTTTTTTTAAAATAAAGATGGGATTAAAAGGGGTTTTGCCAAAAAGGGAACTAAAGTCGCAATCTAAACAAAATTTCCTATAAAAAAAATTCAAAAACCCGAAAATGGGAAAAACCCCATTTAAAGGGCATAAAATTTTTTTTAAACCCCTTTAAATTTTACCTCAAAAAATTTTAAAAAGATTTTGGCCCAAAAAATCTTTTTAAGGGAAAAGGAGGAATCCCTTGGGGTCATACATTCCCCCCTGGCTTTGGATGCTAAAAAAACTGAAAAAAAATTAGGGGACTTTAAATGTTTTAAAGCTTTAAGGGGGGGGGAGGGGGGTTTGGGGGTTAGGGGTTTTAAAAAATTCTAATTTTCCAAGTTAAAAAATTTAAAATTGTGGGGGAGGTTTGGTCATAAAAAAAACAACAAAACAAAATTTAAAAATCTTAATAACTGTTTTTAAAAAAAATTTTTAACTTATTTTTAAAAATTTCCTGCAAGAAAAGGGAAATTTAAAAAAAAAAACCGATTTGATTAATTTGTTAAAACTTGGGGGCGTTAAAATTTTTAAAAAAATTTGTTAAAGATTTTGGCAACGGTTTGGAAAAAAAATATTTTTTACCCGAAAAAGTTTTCGAAAGAAAAGGTTTTTCCCAAACCTTAAAAGGCGCAATCTTTGAAGTTTTTAAAGGCCCCGAGAAAATAAAATTTTTTTTCCCAAAAAACTGATTTTTGGCATTTTTTAAACTTTTAGGAAGGACTAAATTTTTTTAATTTCAAAAGAACATATTTTAAAAAAGTTTTCAAATGCTTCCAAACTCTGGTTTTTTTGGGGGATTTTATGCCAGAAAATAATCTTTTTTAAAAAAAACAGGAAATTTAAAACTGTATTTTTTTCACAGAAAGAAAAAATTTTTGAAGAATGTTTCCCCAAAAATTGTTATTTGAAAAAAAGAAAAAAGGATTAAAAAAAAATAAAATTAAAAATTTAAAATTTTAAAAGGGTAAGAAGGGGTGGGGGAAAAGTTTTTTTTTTTTATTTGGGCCTTCCAAAAAAGAAATTTTTTTTTTGGGGGCCCCTTTGTCGTTGTTTTTTTTTTTCCCCTTTTTGTCTTTTCTTCTGCGGGATTTTTTTCTTAAAAAAGCCTTTTTAATTTGAAAAAATCGGGGGGAATTGGGGGGGAACAGAAAATTTTTTGCCTAAAGGATTTGATTATAAACAAAATTTTTACAGAGAAAAATAAAACAATACCATTGTTAATCTGTAATAAAACTAATGGAGGGGGGGAAATTTAGAAAAAAATTATTTTATTATTTTATTTTTTTAAAAAAATATTTTTAAACCAAGGAAAAATTATAAAATTATTTTAATTTATTTTAAATTAATAATAAATATATAATAGGGATGGCAAATGTACAAATTGGACCAAAACAAAAATTTGAAATGTTTTAGCATTTTTTTTATTGTTTAAGGAACAAATTTTACTTTTGAACTGTTTTTTAAAAAGGTGTTTAAAAACCTTTTCCCCCCCCCCCCTTCCCCTTTTTCCCTTTTTTCCCCCCCCTTTTGTTTTTTTTTCCCCAAAATTATTTTTTTTAAAAGATTGGAGAAGTTAAAGATTTTTGTCAACTACAAAAGAAAAGAATTTTAAAAAATTTTTAAAAATTATTTTTAAATAAAAAACAAAACAAAAAAAAAAAAAAAAAAAAAAAACCCCCAAAAATTTTATTTTAAAATTTATTTTTTTTAATTTTTTTAAAAATATATTTTTTTTTTTTTAAAAATAAAAATTTTTTTTTTTTTGATTTTTTTTTTTTTTTTTTTTTTTTTAAAAAAAAAAAAAAAAAAAAAAATTTTTTTTTTTTTTTTTTTTTTTTTTTTAAAAAAAAAAAAAAAAAAAAAAAAAAAAAAAAAAGGGGGGGTTTTTTTTTTTTTGCAAAAAAAAGTTTTTTCCCCCCCCCCCCCCCCCCCAAAAAAAAAAAAAAAAAAAAAAAAAAAAAAAAAAAAACGGGGGGGGAAAAGCGGCTTTTAGGCACTTTCGCCCAAAACTCGGTGGTGAAGCAAGTGGGGTTGAACAGATATTTATCTGTTCTCTGCAAGGAATATTGAATTATAAACAAAGCTGCTCTTATGTCTTAGATTGAAGAAATAGGGGGGAATAAGCATTCATATCTGCAGTGGTAGTTAATACTGCCTAACTAACAGTATGTGCTCAAGTGGGTGGATGGGGGAATATATATATATATATATATATATATATATATATATATATATATATATATATATATTATTATAACACAAGGAAATATATATATATATATATATATATATATATATATATATATATATATATTATATATATATATATATACGTGGCACTGGCAATACATGCTCATCAAATCCTGACGACCGCATAGCGTGAAACAAATTTGTAGATGTTTTTAGCAGTTTGATTTAACTTGCTTTTAATGTAACAAATGTCGCCCCCACTGTGGTTGAGCACTGTTTTTAAGATTGCGCTGATCCTCAGTACCATTCTCTCTCTCTCTCTCTCTCTCTCTCTCTCTCTCTCTCTCTCTCTCTGTCTCTCTCTCTCTCTCTCTCTCATATATATATATATATATATATACATATAGATAATGGTAGCAAGTACCAACAGAGATTGTAAAATGCTCAACCGTACTGGGAGCAACATTTGTTAAAAAGTAAGGTTTAAAAATTTTAAACCTTACTTTTTAACAAATACACACACACACACACACACACACACACACACACACACACACACACACCACACACACACACACACACACACACATATATATATATATATATATATATATATATATATATATATATATATATATATATATATAATATATATATATATATATATATAGTTGTGCATGTCACACGTCCTCTGTGAAAAACAAATAAACAAAATAATGGGTGAAAAAACAGAGTGCCGGGTATTTGACTTACATGGTGCGTGAAGCAAATGAAATTTAGGGCCATTGTGTAGACAATAATGGATTGTAATGCGCCTAGACTTTGGTATCTAACAGAGGATAGGTCCTATATGTCACTCGTAGTAGTAGTAGCAGTAGTAGTAGTAGTAATGGTGGTAGTAGAAGTAGCAGTAGTGGCAGTAGTAGCAGCAATGGCAAAGGCTAAGGGAGTAAACCCTGAAAGAAGATTCGGATTGGAGTCACTAAAGACGGTTGGTCAACACATCGTAACATCTTCCGTCAACTCTTGCAGCTGCGCTGACACCATACTTTACTGGCTTGTCCTTTCCATTGGATCCTGTCAGCAAAGTCGAGAGTGGGATTCTGGCGATTGGGCACCCAAGGATCCCCACACGATTGGCCCAGAGCTGCCCCCTGGTGAGGTCACTCCAGTGCCGCTATCCCAGCGGCAGAAATAACACGGGAGACAATTGTTACCAATATAGCCTTGGGCGTATTGGCGCAAGCTCGGGCGCTACGGGTTGTGTCCGACGGTAGGAGGGATCATCGCGTTCCACTAGTCAGCTACCGCCTGCCTCAAGCTGGGCAGCGCCCACCCAATTAGGCGCTGACCCGCCACAGTCTGCCTGCTTCAATGGGTGCTTGGAGCTCAGGGAGAATACCGAAGAGCAGACTGTAAATCCTACACAAGGCAATACAAGAAAAAAAAATCAAACTACCAGCCTAGCAGCTGACAACCTGGAACATCAGAACGAATTCAATATTGACATTGCCGTGCTACAAGAGACAAGACTCCCCTCCAATGGCGGCCTCAGGGAGAAGGACTACACGTTCTTTTGGCAAGGACTAGAGCCAGAGGAGCTCCAACTGTATGGCGTCGGATTCGCAGTGCGAAACTCTCCCCTATCCTCAGTTGAACCACCTTCCAAAAGGACTGCACGAATCATATCTCTCCAGCTCACGACCTCGTCGGGACCAACAAACATCCTCACGTCTTCGCGCGCCCCCACACGCTGTTCTACAGCCGAGGCTAAGGATGAGTTCTATGAAAAGCGTGGAAGTCAAGATCAGACAGGTACCTGCAAAAGAACAGCTCTTCTTGTACGTGGACTTCAACGCCTGGATTGGTGCAGACCATAGCTCCAGGCCCCGCTGCATCGGCCGCTTCGGCATTAGCAAACTCAATGAGAATGGACAGCGGCTACTTGAGCTTTGCTCCTTTCATGACCTCTGTATCATGAACACCTTTCCCGCCAAGCCATATCACAGAATGTCCTGGAGGCACCCCAGATCCCGTCACAGGCATCATCTGACTTCGTGATTACCCGAAGACCCTTGCTCAACCACGTGCTTATCACCCACAACTACCATGGTGCTGACTGCGACACCGACCACTCCCTGGTGAGGTGCGTCTTCAGCCCTAGCGATTCCACCACTCCAAGTAGAAGGGACGTCCTCGAATCAACGCAGCCATGACGTCAGTACCCGAACTGCGCGGACGCTTCACCAGAGCCATTGACAAGGGCCTAGAGCGCCTCATCACGGTGAAACCACATCTGCGATGTCACTGACCAACCCGCCTCAGGCACCTATGGGAAGAGAGTGAAAAAGAATAAAGCAGGAATCGTTGAAATGGAGCCTGCCATTGCTGCTAAACAAGCCTCACTACTCAATCGCAAGATGCTAGCCGCACTCCGTATAGCTGGCAACAACAGCAAGAGGACTGGCTGTAAATGCGCCAACGAATACTAGAACTCAGTCAGCCACACAGTCATTGAGAACACTACCTTCCTGCCTGCCATAGAGGAACTCGACACCCCACCCACCATTGAGGAATCCAGCAAAGCCATTGATTTACTAGCCTGTGCTTAAAGCTCCAGGTACCGACGGCATTCTGCCAGGAATCATCGAAGCCGGCAAGAAGAGTTCTCTCCTTAGTCGCCTCTCTGAACTTCTGCTGCAGTGTTGGGAGGAAAGAACCGTACCCCAGGACATGCGCGATTCACACATCACCACGCAAAACAAGAACAGAGGGGACTGCAGTGACTCAGGAAATTATCACAGATGTAACTGCAGATCAGCTAAACAACCATTTTGCTAGTATCAAAGAAAAAATTATATCACATGATAGGTCCAATGAAAATGACCTTGAGCATTTAAAACACTACCTTGATTTAAAAGATATTAGCTTTTCCTTTACCCTCCAACCAGTGACTGTTATGGACATTAGTTAAAGTATTTCATCTTTAAAACAATCAAGTACACGCGACTTAGATGGTTTAGATGCAAAAATACTAAAGATTGCATGTCCAATAATTACTGATACACTAACGTATTTGTACAATTTATGCATAGAGAAACAAACCTTTCCCTTGAAATTTAAGAAAGCTAAAGTAATTCCACTTTATAAATCTGGCGATAAGTCAATTCCATCAAACTATAGACCAATTTTTGTTTTATCTGCTTTATCTAAACCTATGGAAAATCACTTGCAAAATTTACTATATTCTTACCTTACTAAAAACAATTTACTCCACGACGATCAATCTAGTTTCCGTAAAAATCATTCCTGCCATACAACCCTTGTGCAGCTTATTGATAGCCTCTTATGTAGTATAAATGAAAATAAATTTACTGGTATTCTCTTTATAAACTTTGAAAAAGCTTTTGATGTAATAAATCATTCTCTCCTGTTGCGTAAACTGGAACTCTACAAATTAACTCCAGAATTCATAAATCTCATGTCCTCATTCCTATGTAATAGGAAACAATCAGTAACAGTCAACCATAAAACGTCAAATTTAATGTCTATCAAATATGGTGTACCACAAGGCTCTGTATTGGGTCCTATACTGTTTACTGTCTACGTCAATGATATACCTTATTTTCTTGAAAATAAATGCGAAATGTCTGCCGATGATACATCTCTTCATTCCAGTGATTCAGATCCATATAGATTAGCTAGTAAACTCCAAACTGATGTTAAAAAACTTATCGAATGGACTCAGTTGAACCATATGTCCTTAAATGCAAGCAAAACCAAGTGCATGTTTGTATGTGCCCGACAAAAAAAGACAAAAGATGAAGTCAAAATTTCCACCATTGTTTATATCTGACCAAAAAATGAAAGAAGTCGACTCACATAAAGTACTAGGAGTAATAATTGATAAAGATTCAACATGGACCGACCACATAACGTCAATGGGGAAACGTCTCTCAACAAAATTAACTTCAATTAGCCAAGATTAAGAACTTCCTGGACACCCCTTCTCGAAAGCTCTTTTTCTGTGCTCATATTCTATCAATCATTGATTATGCATCAACCCTATGGGATAACTGCAGTGAAACCAACTTGAAAATTATTCATAGAATGTATAAAAGAGCATTAAAATTAGTATTACTAAAATCAAGCACCCTAACAACAGAAGACTATAAACAACTTAATATGTTTACCTTCTACAACAGACTTTTGTTCAATAAGGCAGTATACATGCATAATGTTACAAACTGATATGCTCCTAAAAAGGTAAGAGATTCATTTACAACTAACACTTATATACATAGTCATTTATTATCCTTTCCTAGGCCAAGAAAATAAACTTTATAAATCTATTTTTTTGTTCTCGGTGGAAATGTATGGAAGTAGAAAGAAACTCGTGGAGAGCGTGGCAGCAGAGAGTCCTCAGAAGAGAAGCCCCCTTCAAGCAAGTGTTTCGGCCCTTATCTCCTGACACTCTAGGGGGGTTGGGCCACACCCGGTTCATGACTCCGGATGTCCCTCTGCTGCCCCCCCCCCCCTTTTTTTTCCCCATCTTGGGACGAGCCATGGCTGGGATTCGAACCCATGACCTCTGGACATGCTCATTTTCTACTTAATGACTCGCGCTTTAACCACTGAGCCACAGGGACACCTGATATTTATAGGGAAATTAAGCCTTATGAAGTTCACTTTTGTTCCTCCTTGACCAGATCCAGCTTGAACACCTCTCTGCCGCTTCTGCCATTGCTTTCAGGCTCTGGTTTTTTCCTTCCCTGCAACTGAGAGCTGTTTCATGAGGCTGTATGCAGACGTTCCTACAAATCCCCTAGCTCCAATTTCTGCAGTGAGGACTTTGACCTGATAGCCTTCTCTCCTCAGCTGTTTGCCAGATCAGCATACTTTTCAGTCTTGTAGATTTGAGCTGCCTCCATTCTGTTCTCATATGGCACCGTGAGCTCGATCATGATCAGCTGCTTGGTTGACTTAGAGTGGACTACTATGTCTGGTCTCATGCCACTCTTGTTGATGATCTCTGGGTGACTCTTCCATTCTGGGAGGTCTGCAGTGCACTCCCATCATCTGCCCCATCCAGCAGACTCTGCCTGCATGTTTCGAGTGGCACTGTTGTTCTTGGCCATGATTTGCTGCCTCCTGCCGTGAAGAATGTTGCGGGTGCTTTTGGAGTCCTGATTCTCCCTTTTGTGGTGTTGGTACTAGCCCAGACTACTTGTACAATTTCTTTGAGCACTTGGTTGTGCCTCCATGTGTACCTTCCTTGAGCCAGGGCTACTTTACATGAGCTTAGAACATGCTCCACTGTTTGTTTTTTATGGCAGAGGGGGCATGCAGGATCGTCTGTTTTCCCCCACTTCACCAGGTTTGCATTTGAGGGCAGAAGGTCATATGCAGATCTGAGAATGAAGCTGATCCTGAGAGGGGCCCATGTGCCAAATGTCATTCCAAGTTAGACTTCTTTGGAGTGCATTCTCCCACGTTGTCCATTGCCCTTGCTGGCTCTGCTGGACTGCTTTTTGGAGTCTTTTTTGGTCTTCTTCTTTTCTCATCTCCTGAATCATCATGTCTCTTTTGGCTTTTCCTTTGGCCTTTGACCACCATTCAGTTTTGGTCACCCCCAGACCTTGTCTGTTGGTCTGTGTGTGTCCTGTTATTTCTCTGATCTTGAGACTTTCTTTTGCAGAATCCATCGCCTCTTGAACTTTCCATTTTCTGCCTGTCTTCAGCTGGGGCTTGATTGCTTCTACCACCTTGTCTCCTGAGTCCTCCAGCATGCTTTGAAGTCTGATCTTCCTGCTTTGTATTCCTCCAGGATGGATTTCAGTGGTAGTTTGAGCTTTGCTTGGCGACAGTACAGCGCGATGTCAGTCAGACAGGGTGGGACACCAAGCCATTTCCTTGTGAACGTGTTGATTTTGGCTTCCATTGCCTCCACTGTGCTGGTGAAGATGTCGTATTTTCATCAGAGGCCATAGGAGCTTTGGTATCAGCATGAACTGCAGACACCAGACCTTGTATTTGCCAGGGAGCCCACACTGGTCAATGGTCTCCAAGCCTTCTTCCGCCATCTGCTTGGTTTCTTTTGCTCTTTGTGTGTCTTTCAGCGTGTCATCATACCATCTTCCAAGGCTCTTGACTGGTTCTTCTGTGACTGTTGGAATGGCCTGGTTGGCAACATTGAAGACCACAGATTCGGCCACTTTTCCTTTCCTCAGTGAGAGACTCCGTGATTTCTTTGGCTTGAACTTCATTCTGGATGAGGCAACTATGTCGTCCAGCCTCTCCAGCACATGACGTGTCTCGTCTTCTCTGGATGAAATCACTGTAGTGTCATCCATGAAGGCCTTGAGAGGAGGCATCTTGTATCCATCGCCAAGGTCTGTTTGTCTCGCGTTGTTTGTTGCTGCTTTCAAGATGAGTTCCATTGCCAGCATGAACAGTATCGGGGAAATTGCACAGCCCATTGCAATGCCCACTTCCAAGTTGATCCAATCAGTCGTGTACTCCTTGGTAGAGAACCGCATTGAGAAGCCATTGAAGTACTTCTTGAGCATGTCGCGGATGTTCTTTGGCACATGGTACATCTCAAGAGCCAACTGTATCATCTCATGGGGCACAGATCCATATGCGTTTGCCAGATCAAGCCACACTACGTCCAGGTCTCTCTTTTCTGTTTCTGCTTTTGGATTGCGTCCCAGATCATTGTGGCGTGTTCTACACAGCCAGCCACGCCGGGGATGCCACCTTTCTGGACTGACACATCCAAGTACTTGTTTCCATCAGGTACTTGGTCAGCCTTGCTGCCATGACAGAGAAGAAGATTTTCCCTTCGACGTTCAGTAGTGATATTAGCCTGAACTGGCTGATGTCACTTGAGTTTTGCTCTTTGGGGATGTACACACCATCTGCCGTCATCCACTGGCCGCTGATCTTCTGGTTTCTCCAAGCTGATCGCAGCAGCCGGTGGAGCCACTCCAGCACCTTTGGGGACATTTCTTGTAAAGCTGGTAAGGTTTTCCGTTCGGCCCTGGTGATGATTTGGCTCTGGCTTTGTCGACCACCTTCTTGATTTCCGCCAACGTTGGAGGCTTGCCATTGAACTGTTCCTCAGGGTTGGTTGGCCACACCAGATCTTGAATGTCGAGTGGTGCTTTGCTCTGTGAGTCAGAGTATGTTTTCCTCAGATCTGCTCAAGAACTCCTTGTCCACACTTAGGGTCCCAGATTTTGGCTGCTCAAACAGTGTTCTGGAAAACTGGAAGGGTCTCTGAAGAAGCGCTCTTGTGTCTTCTTCTTTTTGCTCTTCCTCTTCCTCGCAGATTCCGCTTTGCTGAGGGCGCTGTGTTTTTCTTTCAGGTCTTCCCACAGTTTTTCCAAGCCTTGTTTTTCAGCTGGCAGTGCAGTCTTCATTTGCTTCTTGAGGTTGTTCTTTTGGACTCTGATCTTGTCCATCTTTTCTTGGCGTCTGGGTTTCTTTGGAGGTGTTTTCTCTTTGGGTAGTTTTACTCCATAGGCGT
>CM031607.1:38386464-38396464 GCA_018398815.1 Conus ventricosus | reverse complement strand
GGGCGCCCGTCTCTTCCCTGAAGTCATCTTGGTAAAACTGGTGAGCAGCAGTCATTTTCCCCCTGAAGTCATCAGACGGTCAACATGGCGACCAGCGCTCTTCCGGGGAAAAGGCTAGCCCAACAAAAATGTCCGCATATCTTCTCTGCTGACCCCCTAGGGGTTTAAACAGCGCAACCACTCCTTTTTTCCCCCCGGGCGTCTTTTTTTTTTTCAGCTTCGGGCCCATCAATATTGTGTAAAGCAGTTTTCGTAGAGGTCATTGTGATAGCCTGTCACCCCAAATCTACTACAAGATTCAAGATGTCAGTTACCTACCTGATCAGCCCCAGGGAAAACAAAATCTCCAAAGCTTTCACCCCCACCCCACCCCCACCCCCCCCCAGTTCTTGGGTAACGTCTGCTTTTAGCATTTTTGATCTGGTTATTTACGCGTCCCCCCTATATGTCCCCCAAATTTAAATTAAGTTAACATAGACCAGGAAAAAAAAAACAAACATTTTAAAATTTTGTGGGTTCTACAAGGAACCCGCCCTTGTAACAAAAGAAAAAATTTGGATGCTCTTTTGGTAAATTTATCATGACCTCCTTCAGTCCCCCAAATTACCAACAGAAGTTCCCAAAAGTTTACAAGGTTATTTTTCCCCCGGTTTATTATATGCAAAGAAATCTGATGTGAGACAGCTATCTATGTAAAATGGGGTTTTAAATTTTACACTACGTTGTCCTTCTTTTTTTACAAAAGATCGGTTAAGTGTCGCACCCTTTAAAAAACTGAAAGTTTCCGACAATCAAAATTTTTACATTTTGCATCAGTTTTTTCCCCTAAGGGCCCGATGGCAAAATCAAATGGTTTCGTTCCTAACCTAAAGAAAAGTGGACATGGTGGCTTTCAATTCCAGCTCCTTTTGGGATACAGGTTGTCCTATTTTTCCCCTGATTTCTGGAAACTGTTTGGGACACTTTAGTTTTGTTAAAGCGGGAAAACACGCGCATCCCAACCCTATTCATCATAGAGCATCGGGGTTTTTTTGATCTTACCTTTGTTTCACTGCTTTAGCTTTAACGCAAAATGGGAACAGCCAATGCCCCCAGGTAGAACCTGTAGTCCCAATCTTTTATTTTTTTTAAAGATTCGTTGGATTGAATTAGTGGGTAGTTTTTTAAACCCAAATTTAATTACATAAAGGCGTTTGGGAAAAACTTTTAAAAAATTACCTCATGAGAGCTGAGAGTAAAGTTATTTGTAGGATTTTTAACATCTTTTTGATAACTTTCAGAAAGTTCTTGGGTGTGCTTTAGATTAAAAAAAGGACCAAAAGGTGTAAACATTCTGGGGGAAATGTTGGTGGAATGGCTTGCGAGGAGGCTTTAAAAAGCAAAAAAATTAGTTATCTTAATTGGCAAAAAGTTAGAAAAGTTCCGTGCAAGAGATAAAAATGCGCCATAAAAAAATGTGCAGTTACAAAAAAAAAAAAGAAAACAGAGTTCAGCGCAACCCCAAAAGAAAATACTGGTCACAGTTTGTCTAAATGAGTATCTGAGTAAGATTTGCAAAAGGTGTGGGAAAGGTAAAAAAAATAAAATCGGGCTTAAACCCCCGTTCCCCAAATCAAAACAACAATTAAAGATTTCTATCCCCCAAGAAAAGGTGAGGAATTTGCATCTAGTAGTTAAAAACAGTTGTATGGAAGTTTCCCTAATAGAAAAAAGTCGTTTAGATTGAAAGAAAAAAATCTGATAACTATAGGACCCTGTACAAACAAAAATAGTACAAATGTATCAATATCTTTACGGGAAAATCGGAAAAAGCTGTCGTCTTTTGGGGGAAATAAAAAGGTTTCGGTTGGTTTGGATGGGATTTTTACACGATTTAAAAACCATTTACCAGAGAACTGGATGTCTTTTACAAAAAATTTTTTAACAAATGTTGGGAATGGGGACAAATTCCCGATGTAGGAAAGAGTCTATTGTGATTTCCTTTTTCAAAAAGCAGGGCAAGCCTCGGTTGAACGTCTAGCTATAGACCCATTTCATCACGTCTCTACTGGAAAAGTCGGGAAAAAAAAATAATAAATTTTTAGAAGGCCTATTACTGGATAAAAAATGTTTTTCTTCACATCATCTGGTTTAAAAAGGACAAAGTACAATTGTCCGGGACACGACTAACTTAAAATTAAGAAACGTTTTCTAAACGAAAAAAGTGTCCTTGCTTCCTTTTTGATCTTACAAAAAGTTACATAGGTGTGCCAGCCGATTTTTTTAAATAAATTAAAACAATTGGTCTTTCTGGTTCGTCTACAATTATGTAAAATCATTTTTGTGGGGGAGACACTTCCCAAAGTTGGTGTGACTTTATCTTTCCCAAGATCTTAAAGGGGGGAATTCAAAGGTTCTATAATCCCCCCATTGTTATTAAATGTAATGCTATATGATTTTATACATTTTTTTTCTATATCCAAGGTTTTCAATTTGCTGTGAATTGCAATAGGTTAATGATTTTTAAAAGAAAAAAAACAAATTTACGTCACAAAAATTATTTTTCAAAAGCTTTTTCAGCACGGCGGGGAAAATTAAATGTTATATGCTTTGAATGCTTTAATTCTCTGTTGAAAAGAACTTTTTTTTTTCTTTTAAAACAATGGATAAAAAACCCAAGAAACCCGCCTAATTCTTTGTGGGGGAGGGAATTTTTTTAAAACTTGAATAACTTTTTAGGTGTCCCCTCTTCACCAAAACAAAACTGGAAAAAACATTTGACTCAATTGTTACTAAAGCATTAAAAATTTTGAATTTTTCTAAAAATTGTCAGTCTTTTCCCCAGGGGACGGATCCAAATTTTTGTTGCATTTAGAAACCAGTCTTGTACGATAAAGATTGACTTACGGACAGGAAGTATTCTTTTCGCTTCGCGATCGCATTTAAAGAAACTTCAAAGAATTGACAGTAAAAACTGAAAGTTGGCCCGGGTGTCCTGTGCCACTAAGTCCCCGAAGCTTATAAATAGCAGGGCCTTTTTCCACTTTATGAAGAAAGAAAAAAAAAGTTTTTGTAAATAGTAGTGAGACGGATTGGGGGTGGACCCTTGAGGATTAAATAAACCCCATCCCACATTTGATTTTTCGAAATTGCCAGAAAAATTCAAATTTTAGAGCGTTGTTCATATTTTCAGATTTTTAATTCATCAAAGATTTCCCCACGAGGTAGGGGCCTCGGTACTGGTTCCGCCGGTACCCCCCGGGAACTACGGGAAATAAAAAGTTACATTTTTTCTTTGACTAAATAAACCCATTTCGCCGCATGGTTAAGGGATCTTCAAATTGACTGGAAGAAAAAGTTTACTAACTATTTGAAAGTATACACTGACGGCTCAGTTCTTTATGTGGCGTGCGGGGGGCTGGTTTTTATTCCAGTTTCAAAGCTGAAAATCTATTATTTAGGTAAGGGTCATTCCATATTTACACGAACGTTGCTGTCCTGAGGGATTCTTTTTAATTTCCTTGCCCGTTCATTTTTAAATCCTGTTTTGTGTTGATTCACAGTCAGTTTTTAAAAAAATTTTTTGTTTTGAAAATACCAAAGAGAGGGAAATTTTTTTGAATTTTAAATACTGTTGCAGCTTTACATGAAAGGCAATGTTGTATTTTCTTTGGGGGCCACGCAACCCCCTTCGTTTTTAATGACAAGCAGATAGAGCGCAAAAAAGGGGGCAAAGAAATTTTTTTGGGGAGTTTAGGTTGATTTTCCTTTATCATCCCGGAAAATTTGTCTTTTAATCGGGGGTTTCGGGTCAATACGTTCCTCTCAAAACCCCGTCAGCAAAATCTGTCAAACTTTGTGCGATTGCCCACCGGTTTTAGCCCCGACTTTTGCTTTTTTGTATTCCCCACAAAACCAGTAAAAGCCGGGCTGTTAAGTGGTTTAGTGGGGATCTTTCGTTCACATGTGTTTTTTTATTGGAACTAACGAAACCCTTTTTGAATGTGTTTACCAAGTGGACCCTGGGTGTTAATTTGTTTGATTTTTAGATTCGTTGCCGTTTTGTCTCTTGTTAAAAAAGATAACCTTTTGGGAAGTCCCCTTTAAAGGGCATTTTTAATCATAATCGAAGTTAGATTATTTTAGTTATTTTTTTCTTTTTTCATGTTCCGTCCTAAATTCATCTTCCCTTTTTTTTTGTTCCTGTAACCCCATCGTCCTCTTTCTTTTATGTAATGTCTAAAATTGTAAAAATATGTTTTTTAGAGTCTGCAATCACCTATATGTGGACGAGACGTAAACAGAATTCCCTTTCCCCAAACCCCACACACACCACACACACACACACAAACACCGAAAACACAAACACACACACACCACACAACACCACACACACACACACACCACACACACCACAGAAGAGGAGGAGGAGAGAGGGAAAGGGGAAGAGAGAGAGAGGAAGGAAGGGAGAGAGGAGAGGGGAGGAGAGAGATGAACATTAAAAACAAAACAAAATTCGCCCCTTATTTTCCCAAACTTGTATCCCTTGCACCTTTTCCCCCATCTCTCTCTCTCTCTCTCTCTCTCTCTCTTCTCTCTCTCTCTCTTCTCTCTCTCTCTCTCTCTCTCACTCACCCCTCTTCAAAAATTAAAGCAATAATCATATTGAAAAACACACCACACAACACCGCAGCAGCAGCACGCCGCCCACGCACGCACGCACACAACAACCACACACACACACACACACCACACCACACACACTCACCAAAACACACACACACACACACACACACAACCCCCACACACCACACACACACACGGGCCTTATGTACTGGAAACCAGAAAAATTAATTCTGTGTAACCACATGTATATCCCAAAACATGGGGTCAAGGATCATCAAAGTATGGAACTGGCTGATATGTTAACCCCTAAGAGTCGAACGCCCATGGGATATGGATTTGGGGGGGGGAAAGGGGGAAGGAGTTGGAGGGGAAAGAAAAGCCCTTTCTCTCGGCAAAAAGACCCCGAGCCCAAATGAATTGGTATTGCCTTGATTAAGATTTCAAATTTAACAAAATTTGGGGAATTGGGAAAAAAAAACCCCTGAGGGGGGGGGGGGGGGCAGTAAGGGGGGGTGGGGCGGTAGAGGAGTTTTAAAAAATTTCCAAGTGGTGAGATTTTATAGTAAAAAGCCCCATTGCCAGCTCCCCCATTCCATTTCTGGGATTGAAAACACCAAAACAGTCACGAAAGGTTTAAAAGGGCTTCACTTTCTGAAGAAAACTGAAAGTGAGTTCTTGTACTTGTCGGTCAATAAAAATGACGGGGGGTCTACACTGCACAAGAAGGTGCTGGTTTTAATAATGCCAACCAACCGTTAACGTCAGTACAAGGTTAGTTTTTGGGGGTTGGCCCTGGGGGATTTCAACATTTTTGTTGGTTTAGTCTATCCTTGTGTTTCCGAGCTGAATCTACAAAGTTTTGGTTTCTGCTCATGTTCCAGATTGAATTGTGGAATGTAATAGCTTCAGAGAAGAAAGAAGGGTATCACAATTCAAACTCAAATTATTTCTTGCAGCTTCTTTGCATAAAAGGTCAGCTGAGTCTTTCCCCGTAATGGAGTACCCCGGAACCCTAAAAAAGTTATATTCCAAAAACCGGGTTATAACTGAAGAATGAGAAAAAAGCCCCCCCCGGGGGAGGGGGAGGCCGTGGGGGGGGGGGGAAAAAGGGGGGGGGGGGGTTTGGTGGGGGGGGAAAATTTTGTTTTGGGCCTTTTTTGAAAACCCTAAGTATGGTTTTTAAAAAGGAAGCCCCAAATGAAAAATTAAAAAGAACCATGTAAAAAGTGTTTAAATGATTTCCCTTTAAAAGGCAACAAAATGATTGTCAAAGGAATCTTTTTTTAAAATTAAATTCCATTCTTTAAAGTTTTGGCCCGTTTTAAAAACCCCAAAGGGGAAACAAAATGGAAGGGGTCCACAAGAACATTTTGTTGAAAAAAAGGGGAAAAACTAATTTCCCTTTTGGAAAAGTAAAGATTTGTAAAGGATTCTTTGAAATTATGTTTTCCGTCCATTCAGCCTACTGAAAAAGGGGGGGTTGGGCCATTTTAAATTTAAAGGGGCAACTTGCCTGCGTTCAAATTTTAAGGGAACACACGAGCCCTCCCTTGTTTCGTCAAAAAGTTTTTTTTAAACCAATGGGAAAGTCCAATGCAATTCAAAGGCTAAGGTAAAACGGTTGTTGTGTAAATCGTTTTATGAAAAAAAAAACCAAACAAACAAAACAAACAAATTGGGCCTACGGGACAGGGAAAAAACAAACTACCCTTGGGGGGATTGAAGTTTAATTCCCGTTAACGAGGTTTTTTATAGAGAAAAAAACACGTTATAAACCTATTTTTTTCCTGCCTTTTTTTCAAGGTAATTAATGTTTTCCAAAAAAGTTTTAGGGAAGTTCCCAGAGAAACTTAACTTGTTTGCTTGGGAATTAGTTATTATCAGCCCCTTTCAGAGCCCTTCTCTGCCTTCAAACGCAATTGTTTTCTTTGTAAAGACAACAAAAACCTTTTTGTGGGTATTTAAAACCCAAACCCCTTTGATTTCAGTAATGAAAAATATTTAAAAATATTTCCTGAACTGTTTTTGATTTCTTTCTTTTTTGGGTTTTTTGTTTGGAAAGATTGCAGTTTACATTCTCCACAGAGCAATTCTTATACAGGGCTAATGTGGGACCATTTGTATTTAACCGTTTAAAAATCGTAAAGCATTTACGAGAAAGGGGTGGGCGTTACACTTCCTTGGGAACACCCCTGTTAACAGTGGGAAATTGATAAAGCCCATGTCATTATTTAAAAATAAATTTAAAGATATTATTACGCCCTTTTTTCGGTAGAGGCCAAGCTCTAAGCGCTTTTCCAACAACCCCTCGTTTACACAACGGGTGCCTTTGGGGAGTGCCGATGAAAGGCCAGTGGGTTCTTTTGCGTTTCCCGTGTCCCCCGTTAGTATCGTTTTTAAAACGATATCATTTTCCCCCTTTCCCTTTATTTTTCCCTTTTCTCACGCAGGGTCTGCTAGTTAGTGATCCCTACCAACGGCCAAAAAGGGCCCCTCTTCCGAAAATTGGTGATGGGGTTTTTCGTGGTGCAAATGTTTTGCATGCGTTCCCCACGAAACCTCGGTTTCTAGTCTTTCGAAGGACTGTATGGGAAAAGGAGTGAACCAATGTTAATCCCAGGGAAAAATCCCCCTGTACCCAAAACGCCCCGGGGGAGGTTCGAACCCGCAACCCCGGTCACCAAATTAAAGGGCAGGCGCTCTACACGAGCTATTCCCGGGATTGACATGGATAGTTTTGTCCGTAAGATAGCTTTTAGAAATTGGGGAAAAAAAATGTATTCCTACTTCATGTGTTTATACAAAATTTAAAAAAGCTACTGTCGTGGCTTAGAACATCAAAAAAATGTTGCTAGGGTCAAATGACGCTTGGGAAGAGCTTTTTTTTGATTTGAGGATAAGTGGACGTTGGTCGTGACCCCCACTTTCCCAAAAACGCCCGGATAAGGCCCAAAACTCCATTTTTTTAAGGAAATGTTCGTTGTCTTTTATGTTCTTTCAAAAGGTTCTCCAAAATGAGGGTTGAAGAAATAGACGGAAGCTAACGGAAGACTTTTAGATTTTTTATTTTTTAAGGAAAGGGATGACGTGCCTTTTTTTTTCCAATTGTGGGGGGCACAAGCATTTAATCTAAAAAAAACAACAAATTTTATGACAGACTTTTGGACGATGCTTTAAACAGTTATGGGAAAAAAGGACGAAACCGGGGTATCCCTGTCTTTATACGCTTAGGTCCGAAACAAAAATCTGCATTTTTACATTTGTGTTTAATATTAAGTGTTTCTTTGTATCTAAGCTCTCAAGCTTGGGTTTTACCTCAAATTCTGCGGTGTGTGTGTGTGTGGGGTGTTGTGGGTGTGTGTTGTGGGTGTGTGTGTGTGGGTGTGTGTGCGGGGTTGTGGTGCGAGCGGTAGTGTTTTTTGGAGTGTGTGTGTAGTGGTATGGTGTGTGGGGTGGATGTGTTTTTTTTTTTTTTTTTTGTTTTTTTTGGCGTGCGTCGTGCGTGCGTGTGTGGTGTGTGTGTTGTGCGCGCGGGTTTGGCGCGCGGGCGGGGGGGGTGCGGCGGCGTGCGGGGTGGGGGGGGGGGTGGGGTGGGTGTGGGGCGTCTCAGATTGCTGTTGTTTGTGGGTTTTTTTGTGCTTCCAAACTATTGTCCTTACCGTTTCCTCTCTCTCTCATAATGGAGAACACAGCAAGCCGAAAGTTAAAGGACTTCATCTTATCATGAAGAAGCTGAAAGTGAGTTCTTGTACTTGTACGTCATATAAAAAATGACGGATATCGAGAGTCTGACCACATGCACAAGAAGGTGCTGGTTTTAAATACCTGCCAAACCAACCGTTAACGTCTATGTACAAGGTTACGATTTGGGATTGGCCCTGGGGGATTACAACATTTTCTTGTTGGTTTAGTCATATCCCATCTGTGTTTCCGAGCTGAATCTACAAGGTATTGTTTCTGTCTCATGTTCCAGATTGAACTTGTGAGAATGTGAATAGCTTCAGATGAAGAAAGAAGGATATCACAATTCAAAACATCAAATTTATTTCTTGCAGCTTCTTTGCATAAAGGTCAGCTGAGTCATTGCCACGTAAACTGGAGTACCCTGGAACCCATAACAAAGTTATATCCAAAAACCGGGTTATCAACTGATGAATGAGAAATAAGATCTCACATACCATGTCTGACCGACTAGATTTTGATTGAGAATGTAGAGCCGTAAGCGCTGATTTTGAGTATGGTAATATAAGTATTTATCTATGTATGAAAGGCATGTTAAAAATAAGATTTAGTGCTTTCAAAATGGCAAATGACTCTGCTGTAAAAATGGAAGATCCTTTCGAAATATGAAATTTCTTTCTTCTAATGCTGAGCGCTGGTATTACAAAGGAAGCCCCAACATCGGAAGAATCTAAAACAGAACCATCCGTGAAAATGTGTCGATATGAATCGTATTTCCTTTCTATCGAGTCTATCGAATAAGATGATAGTAACAGAGGATTATCTTTTTTAAAATTAAGATCTCCATGCGTGTAGATGATTTGAGCCTGCTCTGACAACCACGAAGGGTATGAACAACATGGAACCGCGGCACTACCATCAAGACACAGGTTACAGTTCCGAAACAATGGGGAAACATAATCACCTAGGGACATGTACACCGATTTGTTACGGATCTCTCTTGAAATATATGTATTTCCGTCCAGTTCAGTCATTACTGAACTTGGGATGGTTCTAGATCTCATTGTCAAATTAAAGGCGCAACTTAGCCTGCGTTCATTTAAGGGTAACACACGAGCCTCCTTGTACGTCAAATCAGTTTAAGCCCATCGGGAAAGTCCTAATGCAATTCTAAAGGCTAACGAGTCATTACTGGTTAGCTTGTGTAAATCTGCCTTTCTAGCTGTTAAAAAAAAACCAAACAAACAAAACAAACAACAACTTGGCCATACGACAGAATTGAACAAACTAGCCCTGGGGCGATATAGACGAGATTAGATTCCCAGTTAATCAGAGGTATAGCAGAAAGAACACGTTATAAACCTATTTTTTCCTAGCCTTTTCTACAAGGTAATTAATGTTTACTCCAAAAAAGTTTATAGTGGAAGATTACACAGAGAAACTTAACTTGTTTGCTTGGGTATATTAGATTATTATCAGCCCTTACAGAGACAGCTTCTCTGCCTTCAAACGCAATTGTTTTCTTTGTAAAGACAACAAAAACCTTTTTGTGAGGTCATAAACCAAACCCATTTGATTTCATGTAATGAAAAATATTATCAACTATTTCCTGATACTGTTTAATGATTTTCTTTCTTTTGGTTTGTTGTTTGGAAAGATTGCAGTTTACATTTCTCCACAGAGCAATATCATCTGCATACAGGGCTAATGTGGC
>CM031607.1:38361464-38381464 GCA_018398815.1 Conus ventricosus | reverse complement strand
TGTCGTCAGCGTCTCGTCTTTTCCCTGCATTTCTTTTAGATCATCTGCGGTAATCTGGAGTTCATCCAGTTTTGAGACTTTTAGCGGCTTTGTAGCCTTTCCCTGCTCTATGATGTCTGATCTGGTACTCACAAGACAAGGAACGAACGATCCTCCAGCACCACCATGTACTGTAGCGACACCTGGCAAATTGCCCAAGATCAAGTCGCAGACTGGTTATCGATAACACAGGCGGTGAGAAATCCGGAGTAGTACGGTGTATCGACCGAAATTTTCGCCAGCAGAAACGTTTCAATCTTGCCTCCAAACGAACCTACACTTTTGGACAGTGTTGAGATTACTGGTTTTGAAGCACGAAAGATTTTCTTACACCAGCGGTGGTGCACCCAGTGTCTCGCAAAACCAAAGCCTGCAATCCGTTGATGGCTCCGTTTTCTAATACCAGTCATCAACCGATTGATGTGGTCCAAAACAAGGCCTTCTTCACAATCAGTGGAGACTAATGCAGGTCTTGAATCATTTGGTTTGAAAGTGCAATTCTTTTTCAAATGGAACTTGCCATCACAAAAAGAAAGATCGCATTATCTGATCGGCAGCTGACTGATTTTGTGAACTTCTGTTCTGTCCACGAACTGACCCAAGAGGCCTACGCGGTGGTCGTTGTCCACGACCTCGGAACGTTTGCTGAGGAGCAACGGGTTTTTCCGGCGGTGAGTACTGGTACTGACGAAAGTCACTCGAACCGCGGAAAGATCCCTGTCCGTTCCTAGGATAAGTATATCCTTGAGGACCCAGAAATGATCCACGATTTCCTTTCCTGTATTTCCCTGTCCCGATGGGATTGCACATGACGCATGAGACAAGATGGAAAATTCTCCTTTCCTAGTCACGCCCTTTTCTGGGTGAGCGATACAATACTGATCAGCCATCTGACACATTTCCTCAACGCTTTCAAATTGCCTTTCTTTAAGGAAAGTGGCCAGATCTTTGCTCACGCTGTGGGAAAGTTTTTCTCTAAGAAGGAGATCTCGCAGTGATTGAAAAGTTTTGTTCGTTTTTTGATAAATCGATCCATCGATCTAAACAATGACTCATACGAATTAGAAACGATGGAAACGATTCTCCTTTGTCAGGGCGCACAGAACGGAAACGTTCGCGAAAACGATCGGCAGAACATTGAAATTTCTTGAGGAGTTCTTTCAACTGATCCCAAGTTAAAATTTTGTTTCGCCGCGAGTGTGTGGTACAGTGCCAAAGCGCTACCCTTAAACAACGACGCAATATACAATGTCTACTTTTCCTTTGGCCAACCACAAGACGTTGCGTGACTTTCAAATCGGAAAAGAAAACTATCGATGTCATCCGTTTTTTCCTCGAAAGGCGGTAACTTTGGAATATATGCTGATTTTAACTGAGGCGCGCTTGCGGAACCGACTGGTGGAACTGGTGGAGGTTCTCTCGATGCCTGTAATCTTTAATTTCAGCATCAGTCTCTAATTCTAACTGCCTCAACTTAAAATGACGTTCTTTATCTTCAGCTTCCCTCTGTAGTCTTTTTTCTTCAGTTTCCCTCTGTAGTCTTTTTTCTTCAAACTCTAGTTCTACTTTCCTTTGATTTCCTTCTCTCTCTCTTAGCCTGTCTGCCCTATCTATGCATTGTTGCACATAGTTGGTAAGTTTTTCTCTATCAAAACCCAAGCATTCCGCTTGTTGAACATATTTATCAAAATCATCCATAATGAACTGTCAACAGATATAAACACAAAACAATCTCTAAGTATGAATAAAAATAAGGCGATATATGATTGTTATATGTTTCACAAAAACGTAATTATAATAATAAAAATAAAGAATTCAATTTGCGGTGTAAACAGAAAACTGCTTATTAAAACAGGATAGATATGAAATCTAAGGAATGTATTTTTCCAAAAGTAATTTGCAAACTGCTATCAATTTGGAATTAAAAAAAATTAAAGTTCAATGCTAATCTCTGTGGGGGGTTTCCCTAAGAAAGGAAAAAACACAATAAAGTTTTCTGGAAATAACTTCTTCATAAAGTTTTAGTTCTTAAATGTTCTTCCTGACAGTCTTTTTTCTTACTTAATTTCAAATGAATTCACAAAACAAATGTATCGCCTTATACAACAAATGAAAATGAATTTACAAAACAAATGGAATCACAGACAATTAAAAAGAGGGGAAGGAACACAAACTAGCGGAAATCCTACCTAAAAGATGAAAATGTTGAAAAGAAAACTAGACAGGAGCTTATTGTAAAGAAGTTGAGATATTTTGAAAAAGGGGGTGAAAAGGAAATGAAAGGATACACAGGATCGGAACAGTAAGAAGAAATCAAGAAAAGCAAAAGAAGCCCTCAGACAGCACCCTAGTGGTCACTGTCTACCGTGAAACTGGAGACGGGAAAAACAAATCATGCACAATATACACAACACTACAGTAATAATACAAAATACTAAACAATCAATGAATGCACATTCACCCAAACGCAAAGAAAATATCACAACACCAAAAAAAAAAAAAACAATAGAAAAATTTATTAGGAGTTTTCCCCCGCACTTATCAACCTCTGTCCTGTTGAAGGAGACAAGGTCGGTTCAAACTCTGGGAAAAGGGGACTATTTGAAATGAAACGATATGACAGAGAAAGAAAAAAAACAACAAAATAAAGCTAATAAGGGCGATCATGGCTGCTCCCACTCTTTGAACTAATCGCTCAATGTAGCGGGAAGCGGTGGGGCTCACCGATCGGGGAAAAGGACAAAATAGGGAATACACGGCTGCTCCCACTCTTGAACTAGTCGCTCAAGGTAGCGAAAAGCGGTGGGGCTCACCGATCGGGGGCGAAAAAAATTAGGAACCGCAAACAAAAACAAAAACACTAGCAAAACTCAGAGTCAGAAATAAGAGAGAAGTCCTCACTCGCATTGAAAATAAATTCACTCACACACACAAGCAGAAAAGAAAACAAATGCAAATACACAATAAATAATTAAACTGTCTTTTTTTTCTTCCCTCAAACCCTTCAGGGTACAAATCAAAATCTTTGTTCTTCTAATGAAAATATATCTTTCTTTTTTTCCAGGCCCCGAGGCACAAATAGAAATCTTTCTTTTTTTCTTTCCAGGGAAACAAAACAACGGCAGCTAGGTCGGGGTCTCCACTGTCACACTGTCACTTTTGCACACACGCATTCATGACAGCATTTACTCCATACGCACACGCAATCTTTCCAATCAACCAAAAGGCGCACTACCGAATGTTTTTTCTTCTCCCTCCTCTCCTTCGGGGAAAACAGTTTACTAAATCACATCAAACAATTTATAAACAGATTTTATAACATGTATATCATTTTTCTTCACACTAAGAGATAAATTAATACATTCAAGATTCTATAAAGTCATGGCCTTCACATAACAATGGCCCAATATCCAGACCAGGCGAATAAATAATTCCTGCACTCATGATGCCATACCCGCATCAGAGATAAGACTCGCCCCATACTGTCATGATTCTCTGTCTCTCTCAGAAATCGTGTCTCCCCCTTGAATTGTCCCGTCACTGGAGATATGATGAGTTCCGACTCCTCTACCTGGAGTCTTTTATTGCTGGGGCTGAACTACCAGTGTGTTCCCCACACCTTGGCCATCGTTAACCACCTGACGGGGTGAAGAGTGAAGGGTCAAGGGTGAAGGGTGAAGGGCTGAAACACGAATAAGGTTCGTGTAAGTAACCTGCTTCCCAAGTCACCATATTCTTTCTTTCTCTTTTCTTTATAGGTTTTCCCCTGTAGCTTTCCCCAACTATCTATGGCTCACCTGGTAATGACTGGTCAGCAGTGAGGACCAGCGTCCTCACAGGTTCGAGTCTCTAGGCCATCTCCTGGGCTAAAACTCTAAAACTGATTCTTTCCTCCCTCCTCCAAGTGAGTGCATACTCAGTGTTCAAAACATATGACCAGCACCTTACCAGCCCTTATTAAACTATCTCTCAGTGGTCACTTTCACCCAATGACCATCCTTCTTTTTTTTTTTTTGCTGTCCCAACCTCTGCGCCACCTCAGAGGCAGTGTACCCACGCCGCTCATTCCGACACCCCGTCCATAGCCACAGCCCGGTCGACCCCGCCGCAGCCCCGGCACCAGCAATCCACAGGGAGCACTCAATGTCAAGTCGTTAAGAGGCAACCCACCGGAGGAGACACTGCACTGCTGCCGAGTCACTTCGGTGGTGTTCAGTGGCGCCTGTTCTGATCTAACATACGCAGGACACCACCTACTAAGCCCCTACTGACGACAATAATTGCTTAGTCGCGGAGCCGGCGTGAGTGAGCTCTCCCTCCGGAGGGCGCCACCACGTCCGTCCACCGACAGACCCCATGGACTCGCCGATACCGGTGACCCCGACGGAACCAAACCAAAGCCAGAGAAGTGGAGAGGACATCGAAATTGAGGTCACCATGAGAGCACGGCATGAAGGGCCACAGAATTTGAGACACTTTTTTTAATGCTGATCAATGAGAATGAAGATGATTAAGATGATGCTACGGATTTCCATTTCGGTCTGAGACTACATGACAGGGCTGTACTCTACGCTTCCTTTCATAATATATCCCGGCGTCAACCAGGCCCGAGAGATACAGGCACCTGCAGTGTTGGTCAGGAAATTTGAGCAACACTCTCAGAAACGTATCCATTTAAGTGGATGAAACTCGACTGTGTGGTCCCAGTCTTCCCAACTGAGTCCGCAGCAAACTCAACTCTGGGTAGGAGCCGTCGGGGCAGAAAAACCCACATGACTTCTGATGGATTCGAACCCACGACCTCCCAGCCGGGAGTCCGCGACGCTAACCACTTCGCCACGGCGGCTGGTATCCTTCTTTTATTTAATGAGTAAATCTCACAATTATTTGGGGACGCCCGCTACACTAGTCAAGCCACATGAATATTCTTCCTTTTTAGTTGTGGCATGGGGAAATGATTCATACCACTAACCTACATGTGATGGAGCGTCACATGTTTTGATGTGAGGCTACATCACATGACAGTGCGTGTGTGTGTGTGTGTGTGTGTGTGTGTGTGTGTGTGTGTGGTGTGTGTGTGTGTGTGTGTGTGTGTGTGTGTGTGTGTGTGTGTGTGTGTGTTTGCGTTTGTGGTTCTAGTTTTTAAATAAGGAGTGAAGGATTTATCAATATTCGCCCGCGACAGAACACACAGCTTTGAAAGTGAAACCTACGTTCAAATCAAAGGGCGCATGAGAGGAGATGATTCTCAACCAGTGCAGTCACAAGTGTTATGGTTAGTGAAACCTTCGTTTAAATCAAAGAGCGCATGAGAGGAGATGATTCTCAACCAGTGCAGTCACAAGTGTTATGGTTAATGAAACATTCGTTAAAATCAAAGAGCGCATGAGAGGAGATGATTCTCAACCAGTGCAGTCACAAGTGTTATGGTTCCTGTAAGTGAATGGTCAGTAGATCCAGCAATCAACACCTGGTCTGCTCTGTGAGGAACTAATTACAATTGATGCTGGATCTTGGCTACACACTCTTTCGTATAAAGATTAAAAAAAGGGAAGTGTTGATAATTTAGTAGATTCCCATGAATACATGAACAATATCTTCAAAGGTAATAAATGACTGCTCTGTGTACACAAAAATTGGTTTCTTAGATAAGATCCATTTTTGGCCCCAAAATTCAAAAGAGAAAATTATAGAAGGACACAGCTTAATAGGTTCAGTAACTATTCATAAACTAAAAAAAATTTTAAAAATCTACAGGTTTCAAAACTATTCCTAAAAAGTCCTTTGATGAAAACATTGGACACTACTGCACAAGCTTGAAGAGGTCACAGGTTAATGCAGAAGATGCAGAAATATAAATAATGATAAACTACGGCCCAGAAACATTTAATGTTCAGATACGAAATGATATAAACCGTAAACACCATCCTACTTAAGGCGCATGCATTTAAAACTCAGACTTTGTTTATGGGAAAGGGATGTGAGACGACACCCTTTTTTAAGTGAGTCCACTGATCAGTTTTATGCATCCAGAAGGGATTTTAGCGGACCAGCAAGTAAGGGCTATCTTGTTTTTAAAACAATTCATCAGATTCATCAATGAAAAAGTTGCATATATGAAAAAACGAAACTCTTGAAAATAAAGTGGATGCTTCTTTATACATGTCGTGTCTCCAAACATAAACGAGAGTACCCTGTGAAAGGAAGAATAAATAAGATAGTACACTATTTGTTTTTTCTTCTAAAATTGGAAAGGCGTTAAAAGAAAGTAATAGACAGGGTTATAACACCGGACACAGCTCCACAGACTTGAAAGATGTTTTCATCAAGGCAGCTTTGACCTCGTTACATGGCCGTGCCAAAGTAGTTTTCTCAACTGATTTAAGGAGACCATCATTATGGTCCAGTGTGCTGCTTGACGGTTTGATGCACCTCTTCGTTGGTTATATATTGGTTATATGTTGGTTATATGTTGGTTATATGTTGGTTATATGTTGGTTATATGTTGGTTATATCTTGGTTATATGTTGGTTATATGATCATATATCTTATGTGTCGTGTCCTTAGGCAACTCCTCATTTCCATAGTTTGGATTCTCATTTCAGATTCATTGAGGCTGTCCATGTTTCGCGTGCATACAGGAAGATCGAATCTATCATTTCCCACTAGAGCTTCTGTAGCGTTTCATGGATATGTCAGTGTCCTTCCACACTGGGTTCAGCCTGGACAACGCTGATGATGTGTTCGTTGGCCTTGAAAGGAATCCTGTCTTGGACCGTCCATTACTAATGATGGATCCCAGGTAAGTGAACTGATGGAAATTACTAGATTCTGTCCATGGAGAGCTATGACAGTGTGGAGGGGGTGTCTGGCTTGGATCGTTACTAATGATGGATCCCAGGTAAGTGAACCGATGGACAATCACTATATTCTGTCCATGGAGAACTATGACAGAGTCTTCTTGGCGTTGAAACTTATGTCATAGTTTGCTGACATTTCAAGCAGAAGTTTCACAGGCCTGGTGACTCTTTCCATTGACCGACAAACCATCGACGTCATTGACTGATTCCGCCAGGTCTTTACCAATGTTACCATCTTCTTGCGGTTTCAGTGAGTTCACAATGATTTTGAGCATGACTTTACTGGCAAAACTGATCACATTTATGTTGCGACAGTCTGGAAGTCTTGTGTGTGTGTGTGTGTGTGTGTGTGTGTGTGTGTGTGTGTGTGTGTGTGTGTGTGTGTGTGTGTGTGTGTGTGTGTGATTCTAGTGTCGCAAGTCTCCACTATATTGGTTGTGATCAATGGCTATGATTTCCATGGGCTTATTCCTAGAACCCCTGTCGGTGTTTCGGTCATTACTTGGTTACATTTGTAAATGATGGCTTCGGGGTATTCTTCAATGAGCAGCATTGGGGCGAATGTGGGGGCAATGGTTGAAACGAGGTGCTCAGTAATGTCAGAATCGTTCAGTATGCCCACATTAAAACTGAAGAGATTGTTTTCACTCTCTTGTTCTTTAAACGTTTAATGTGTGTTGTTGTTTGTACTTTCTTGTTCTTCTAACGTATTAATGTTATCATTGTTTGTACTCTTTTGTTCTTCAAACGTTTAAAGTTTCACCATTGTTTTTACTCTCTCTTCTTCAAACATGTTTAGGTTCATTGTTTATTGTTTGTACTCATTTGTTCTTCAAACGTTTAAAGTTTCACCATTGTTTTTACTCTCTTCTTCTTCAAACATGTTTAGGTTCATCGTTTTTTGTTTCCCTCTCCTGTTCTTCAAACGTTTTAAGCTTCATCATTGTATCACTCTCTTGTTCTTCAAACGTTTCGAGGTTCATCAGTGCATCGTCTCTTTTTCTTCAAACGATTTAAGGTTTATCATTGTATTACTCTGTTGTTTTTCAAACGTTTTAAGGTTCATCAATGTATTACTCTCTTGTTCTTCAAACGTTCTGAGGTTCATCAATGGATCAGTCTCTTGTTCTTTAAACGATTTAAGGTTATCATTGTATTGCTCTCTTGTTCTTCAAACGTTTTAAGGTTCATCATTGCAACACTCTATTGTTCTTCACACGTTTTAATGTTCATCATTATTTTAACTTTCTTGTTCTTCAACGTTTTTAAGGTTCATCATTGTATCCTTCTCCTGTTCTTCAAACGATTTAAGGTTCATCACTGTTTTCGCTCTCCTGTTCTCCAAACAATTTTAAGTTCGTCATTCTATCACTCCCCTGTTCTCCAAACATTTTAAGGTTCCTCATTCTATCACTTCCCTATTCTCCAAACATTTCAAGGTTCATCATTGTATATATCTCACTCTCGTTCTCCAAACATTCTAAGGTTCGTCATAGCAAGGTCGAGGTTACTATAAACTTCACCTCATGGATATGTCCATATTCTAGCTATTTTCACACCGTGCCTGTTCCAGTTCTTCACAAGAATGTAGTCTATCTGGATGTAATACTGGCAGTTTGGGTAAAGTGGTATGATCATCTCTGGGGCTGCTTATGCTTACCAAAATTGTTTACAAAAATCAAGTCATTATCACTGGCAGATTATTGCAGGCACAGTCCTTTAACGTTTGGAGAATATAATTCTAGACAAGAAAAAAAGTGTATTCAAAATCTGAAAAAGACAACAGCATTACTAATGACTCAGATCTCATTTGCGGCTGAATGAGAAAATACGGTGTTGAGAACAGAAAAAATAGGCTTGAAGGGGAGAGAAGATTTTACTGACTTGGTGAGTGGCCCCAGGAGAAAAAAACAACTAAACATTGGGAATAGTCTGCTCAAGAAAAGATTCGAAACCCGTCGCAGATCTGCACATTATACTATTATTCACTTCATCTCACCGATGAATAGACTAATTTGGAAATAGCTGCCAAGCACGGCAAAGAACGTAGATCTGAGCATGGCACACAAGAAATGCTACGGTAAAATTATATACCGCCGTTGCAGCACTGTGCCATACTCTGCTCTCTCATTCAGACAGAAGCTCCAAACTCCGAGCAGACTACAATTTCAGGTGCCGTAAACCCTCTCACAGTGTGAACAACGGAAGTGTTTCGTTGATGCTGTCTATATCGATACATCAGAGTGACAACCATCTATCTCTGAACTGAATTTTGCACAGAGAAACATGTTTGTATGCTGGGGACGGCCTGTTTGAACTTCTGATGCATATCTGAAATCCAGTTGGCACTGGATGTGGGGTGACCCTGACAGGGTTCAGGTTACCAATGAACTGTGGAAATGCAGCATCTGCTATGGGAGATGTCGAAGAGCTGGAGTAAGGCAGATCGCTTGCCGGCCTGCTACACAGAGTGGTGGCTTTCCCCCGTCTGTCTGGTGGCAGAGAACAGACAATGCACACGCTGCATGTGGATAATTTCAATCGCATGAAAACAAGTGCATCGCTGTATATAATTGTCTTTTTATACTGCGCGTATGTGGCACTCATGTACCGGTCTGGTGGTGAAAGCTTTTAGTGAAAAAGTAATTGCGTTTCGTTCAATATGTGAAGCAGTATGTGCTGAAAACTAAAGACCTGAGAAAACCTCCACCGCTCTCAAACGTACTGTCATTTTCGACTGAAGACTGTCCCTAGCATTTTGGCACTTAAAGTGACTTAGATCTTCTGGAAGTTTATTGGACAAAATTCTCCACGAATCTTTGAGTAACCTTGGAAAATCTTAACTGTTTGCGAGTGTTTTGTGTTTGAGCCCTAAAACAATAAATGAATACGTTAAAGTCCTGAGAAAAAGTCTGTTTCATAGCCTTTGTGATGTTACAAACATGTATCTTGAGCGACTGTGTCTGGATGGATGAAAAAGTATGTAACATATGGTAGGGGTCATTGTCAGCAGGTTTGCTGTTCACAGTATCAGGGCTGTTTATACCATACATCCTGTAGCTGGGACAGTCCTCTGGATTTCATTTTGAAGGCACCAAACTGATAAGGAAAACAGACTTTCAGCCATCTCTATTGTAAACCCGTGATCGTAAGCATTGATATCAAAACCATTTTAAGTCTGTTCATGACAAATTCATCAATAAATTACGCCACATCACTGGTTTTGCATGCCCGTGTTTGTGAACAATGAATGACGTGTGTATTGAGTCGGCTGAATGTTCTCCGGTCCTTTTAGCAGGTTAAGGGTAAATTTGCTGATCTCTCAGTCTCTCTCTTCTCTCTCTCTCTCTCTCTCTCTCTCTCTCTCTCTCTCTCTCTCTCTCTCTCTCTCTCTCTCTCTCTCTCCCCCCCCCGTGTGTGTGTGTGTGTGTGTGTGTGTGTGTGTGTGTGTGTGTGTGTGTGTGTGTGTGTGTGTGTGTGTGTGTGTGTGTGTGTGCGTGCGCGCGCGCGCTCTGTTACATCTTGTACTTGTTGCTGTCTTTGTGGCCCTTTTCCATGACTTAAATCTTACAATGTTTTTTTTTATATTCATGTCTGGTCACAATTTATGAAATTCCAACCCCTTTGTTGTAATCTTCTGACCATGAGATTACGAAACGTGGACACACTATGAATGCTGGACGCTTGCTGTCCTTCTGCGGTGTTTATTTGATAATAGGGCATCTTTAACATCTGAACATTTCTCTAACATTTGTTCTGAGTCACACACATATACACACACATACATATGCACACACATACAACACACACACACACACACACACACACACACACACACACACACACACACACACACACACACACACACACACACACACAGGCACGCACGAACGCGCGCACAAAAGCATGCACCCACGCACGCACGCATCCCAGTCTTGGCGTTTGAGATCGTAGTAAACCCAGACAACAACAACAACAACAACAACAACAACAACAACAACAACAACAACAACAACAACAACAACAGCAATATCATCATCATCATCATCATCAAAACAACAATGTGGTGCCAGTCTTGGCGTTTGAGATCGTATTAAACCCAGACAACAATAACAACAACAACAACAACAACAACAACAACAACAACACTATCATCATCATCATCAAAATAACAATGTGGTGCCAATCTTGGCGTTTGAGACCTTAGCCAACCCGTCCGGATGCTGACAGAACCGAGAAAAATATCTGCAATACGTCAAACCCCGAGGTTTCTAGCCCACTGACACAGTTTTTTTCTTTCTTTTATTTATTTATTTTTTTAGTGTACTGTTACATCTCTGTGAATGTGGTTTCCTTACAAATGGAGGCATATAGTCTAAAGTAGATTTTTTTCTCAGTTGTTACCCTAAAGACTGTGGTTTCCTTACAAATAGAGGCTTATGGCCTGAACCTGTTCCCTGAGACTGCATGCAAAACAGAAGGGTACGCAGTTCCATTCTTCTACACATACTTCAGCGTATGGTGTCTTTCGTGTTTTTCTTTCAATATTTTTTTATGTGTGTTAACTGTTCATTTCTCTAAAACATACTAGAGTTATATGCTTGGTATTCCCTTTTACCTACGAGGAAACGCATTTGGTTTTCTCTGCTCTCTTCTGTAACAGCGGACACTCTAATCCTCTGGAAAGTGGATCAGATCATCAGCCAATCCCAGCCCGGATTCAAGGCATGCAGGGAATGTGGGTGAACATGCGACTCTCGGAAGAGATGGTGGGAGCTGGGAGGGTGTGAAGTGAGGGATATGAGGAGGTGGGGGAAGGGAGGGGCCAAGCTGAGTTTATTTATCCATGAGCTCCTCCTCCCCCCCCCCCCCCCCCCAACAGCACTGCAGCTTTAGTCAGTCATGAGAAACAGGGATCGGGATGATTCTGTGTACCAGAGAGCTCTTGGAAATGATCTTGACTTTTCGGTGATAGTTGTCATTCTACTGCTGTTGAATGTTGCTGGGGGAAAATAGTCAGTAGGTGGATGTGGGGGAAAAGAAATTGTTTTTTTCGAAACTTACAGTCGCGGCAATGAGGAAATACATATACCCTTGATTTTAGAAACACTGATAACAAATCATAGAGCTGTATGTGGATTGGACTGAGGCGGTTTATTGGTGTCGAGGTGTTACACCACAGTATTCAGGGCCGGTTAAGGTTGTATCAGTAAGAATGAAAATTGTGTAAAAGTGGGAAATTACTGTTTTAGTACATAAACAGCGTGATGGAGAGACAAGTCAAGACAAGACAAGGCAAATAATTAATGAACCGGGCCATCTGCCCATGTGAAAGGGAACAGTGGGACGGGGATAAAGTCAAAAGAGAATTTCATGTGTGTCCAAAATACAAAGCATGGCAATGACATGGGAAGTCGAGGGAGGGGGAGTGGAAGTAGGGAGAGGGTGAAAAACGCGGGAGTGGCTTACGGTAATATAAATTACATAATGTCTTGTGGCTCAAACATGTGCATCCACAGGAAACATTTACATTCTATTACTTAAGGTAACTCGACCTCAGCTGGAGTGCCTTATTTATATAAGAAGCGACTGCGAATGAGTGACTAGGACTTGACAGCAACAACGCTAGTCTGAACACAGAGGGTTGATTGTAGAATTTTCGCTGTATATACTGCTCTCTGAGTGTTTGGTATACCGAGCAAATGAACATGAAATGCATTTCAGATTCATATACATTTTGACAGTTCGGGCAATCAAACCAGTTACGCGTTGCCTCACAAAAACGGTTTGCGTGGCACTTTAGCGGTGAAATACCAAGTCTCATTCGGGTTAAATATTTTCTACTTTTTACAACAAGTAAATAATCACTGAGGCAATGGTTTTGTTTCAATAGAGAATAAAAGGAATAGCACTCTTTCGTATTAATGTTACTGTTCCAGCCTTGGACATAACAGTCAATCAAACGTTGTCTAAATTCAGCCAGACATATTTTCTCATTGCCAACTCTTTGGTGTTCCCACGCAAACCCGAAACCATGACGATATAGAGTGAAACACACAGTAGTTACCAAGTTATTTTTGTTGTAATGAAGATTACAGAGCATATTATAACATTTTCGAGGAAGGCGATCCTCACACATTTTTGTTAAAGTTAACCAATATTTAAAATTTCGAACATAAATATCTATAAATAATGGAAACCTCCCCGCTTCTCCGTACATTAGCATATTTGGTGTCTTCACACTGACGTTTAACAGTCTCTTAATCGCAAATAAATGCACCTGTTCAATGATTGAATAATCAGCGCTAAGACCCCATACGTCTGAACCGTATGTAAGCATGGGTTGTATCTGGCAGTCAAAAAGCTTGAAGAACAGTTGAGGAGATTGATTACCGAGGGACCAAAGTAGTTGTAGAATACCAATTACACCTTTTTTTGCTCTGTCAGCCATGTCTCTTAGCGCATTCGAAAAGGACACACTTGTTGAAAACATTACACCCAAATATTTGTACTGGTTAACAATCTCCAAATGCTGTCAATCATAAAGCCATTTTTCACGAGCGGCAAGATGGCCACCTTTTCTAAAGACAACCACTTTAGATTTATTCATACTTACTATCAGTCCAAGCCTTTTCGTAGTATTACATAAAATATTTAGTTGTTGCTGCAGACCAACTACAGTATATGACAACAAAATTACATCGTCAGCAAAAAGCAGAACCACTATTTGTATTTATTCAGGTGTAAGTGTTATACCATGTTCTCCTTTTTGATTAATGTCATTTGGCAGCTCATTGATAAATTGGGAAAATAAAACAGGACCACAAATATCCCCTTGTTTTAATCCTTTGGGGTGCATGAAAACATCTGTAAGTCCACTAGCAGCACGGACTTTTGCCTTGACAATGTCATACATACTTTGAATAGCTTTATACATTTGGCTTCAATGCCATTTGTTTTTCTTAGAATGGACCATAAACTGTATCTATTAACAAAACCAAATGCTTTTTTGAAATCAATAAATGCACAAAATAACTTTCCATGACTGCCAAACTTTTTGAAATAATGATAAGAGGGTAAATATATGATGAATTGTGCTATATGTGTGTCTAAATCCAGCTTGGGCCTCGTTTAACAATTTGTTTTCCTCTATCCAAGACGTTAAACGCTTACTTAGAATATAGCTGTAAAGCTTTCCACAGACGTTTAGTAAGGAAATACCTCTGTAATTATCTGGTGAATTTATGTCACCTTTCTTACATACTGGCTGTATGATGGCTTCTGACCACCCGAGTGGAAAACTACCTGAATCAATAATGCATTGAAGTACTTCTTTAAAAATAGTCCAACCTCTGGGTCTGCATATTTATAAAATTCTCCCGAAAACCCGTCTGGACCGGCTGCTTTATTGTTGTTTTATTAATGCAGAAATTGCATCAAGAACTTCCTGGTGAGAGATCTCCTCATCTGGTGCACTACAGTCAGTGACCACACTAGAACATGCATCCAAATGGTAACAATTAGGTATCGTCTCGTTTATGTTTGTACTTGGGCAACCTTGGTTAAATACATCTGAGAAGTGAGTAAACCATTCAACAGCAGCAATAGAATTCTGGTTCATCGGTCTGCCTATATAGTTTTTCAGAGTACTCCAGAAATTCTGGGGATTGCTCGCATTGTCATCCAGTAATCTAACTGTCTGCTTTTTATTATCCATCTTCTTTTATAATCACTCCGTTTGCTCGTGTACGTTACTCTCAGGATGTCTATTTCCTCATCCGATATATTTTGTTCCTTTTTATTTTTCTTAGCTTTCCTTAATATTCTAAGGGAGTGTCTCGCCGCTTGACGTTGTTGCTTGCATTCAGTCAAACCAGGGTTGTTGCTAAAACTCCCAATGACAACAATCTTCAACATGGGACTTGCTGCGCTACCGATAATTTCATAAAACTTACAGAGCGCTGCTTCTGTATCCAAACTAATTAAATCATGAGCTTCCTTAAATATTAAAGAAATCTTTTCAGTCTTGAAAGCATCCAAATATTCCTGCAATTTTGACAGTCCCATTTATACATCTGAACGGTAGCTTTTTAAAATATGCGTACGTTTACTTTTTACGTTCTTAAATTTAAACCCAAGCTCTACGGGCATATGTTTTGATTCGATTCTTTGACCGACATTCAGGTTACCAGCCAAGTCAAAAATGTGTCTCGATACTATGAAATAGTCTAAAGTACTAGAACCATTGTGAGCAACATAGGTAAAATTTCGATCCATACTTCCAGATTTTACCCCATACAACAGGATCAAATTAAACTGTTCACAAACTCTTATTAAATAACGACCAAACGCATTCACCACAATGTCATCTAAAATCCGTTGGTATGGAATCAGTCCCATCATATGTTACACTGTCAGTGTCACTAGTATCACTGGGCAGTTCAGCCTCACTAGCATTTTCACTGCCAGTCCTCACATTCAGGTCGCCCATGATTATCAATGGAACATCACTGTAACATTGCAGAATATCCAAAATGCAATGTTCCAAAAGAGAAACCCCATTATAGATATCTGTATCAGTATCGTATGGACTGTGTTGGGAAGGTAGGTATATACCAATCAAATACAATCTGAATCCAGTCCAGTAAGTTGCCTGGAGAGTTTAAGAACGATGCAGTTGTCATGTTCTGGGTCAATTCCAGAAACAAGGGATAAAAACTGTTTCTTTATCAACAAGGCTACTCCCCCACACAATCGGGTTGTGCGAGCATCAGACACTCTTACAGCACTAGAAATAAAAACATCATATATCGGGAACAGGTGGGGAGGGAATATTTTTGTGAATGTTTCTGTCAGAGCAATCAAATCGAATGTTGTCAAATAGCATCGCATATCTATTTCGTAAATTGTATTTATTCCTTCAATATTATTTGTTAAGCATGAACAATGATGGGACAGATTACTCTTGCTGTGCTTGACATGGGCAGGGCTGAATTCCTATATAGGGCTACTGGCAGCAGGGGACTGAAAACAGTCTTTCTTCTTGGAGGAGTGGGCTCCCACACTTTGGAAGGCGTCTGTAAGATGGACCTGTTTACATTTTATTTTACTGCGTGTAAGGGGACCACGCGCTGGGGTTGGGGTACAGATGGTTTCATTTTGAATAGTCATGTTGGTGTTATCTAGTGTCTGGTTGGGACTTGACTGCCCTGTGTCTGACAACAGGGGGACAGGGACATCTTATTCTGACCACTCTCTGTGCAGTCCCATGGGTCGATCACTTGCTTCACCAGGGTCTGGCTGACGTCATGTTGAGTCTCCGGAGTGTCTGGAGTTGACGAAGGTCGGAATGATACAGGTTCAGAAGGGCGTTGTGACTCGTCGTTCTGTCCACAACCTGAGTCTGCATGGACAGTTTCATGAGTTTTGAAACAGTTCACATACTCTGATGAATTTGACGAGCTTAAAAAGTAAGTGTCAAGTCTGGTAGAGAACACTGTGTCTGCCGTTGACACACCATCTGCTGTGGAGTGCTGCGTCAGAAGAGGAACCGGTAGTCCTAGGGCTGTGGATGACCCCACAGTTGAAGAATATGGCGTTGTAGCCACCACTGTCTCTCTCTGGAGTCGGGGGACTCATCCACACTGTAAAAATCAGGGACAGGCTCTGGTATTTGATCTTGTCGCTGGTTACCATCTTCTCTTTGTGTGTTCACGTCCAGTATGCGTCTCCCACAGTGTGGATCTCCAGGTGAAGCCGTTCTTCCCCGTAGATGCAGGGAGTTATTAAAGAAGTCGTCTTTGATGACCGAGTTCTGGTCATATCCATTTTTCTGATGAATGTACTCATTTCTCCTTTCCTCTGGTTGACTAGGATGTCTTTGTTTGAGGATCTGTCATGTTGTCTGTCTTTGTTTGGGGATCTATCATGTTGTCTGTCTTTGATTGGGGTTCTATCGTGTCTGTCTTTGTCTCGTTCACTGTCTTTGGCGTGATGTCTCGTTCGGATGTCTTTCTGATGTTGACTAACGCGTTTGCCATCATGGCTACTTTTGTCTTGATTTCTGGGCTTGGGAAGATCACTTTCTTCCTGTCCGTTCGAACAGCAGTGTCTGTCTTCTTGTCCACTGTGCTGTTTGTGGTGATTTCTGTCACTCCCTTTCGTCTGACCGTCCCTCATTCTGAACGTCCACATTGAACGTGTTGACGGCTGTTGACGTCACAGTAAAAGTTATTTTGTGTCCTGTAACGTAGACGCCCATTGTAAAAGAAGGCTCGTTTTCCTGCCTGGTTTTCTTTTCGAAGGATGTCGTTCTGTCTGTCCGTCAGATCTGAGGCAACGTGGATGTTTAAAGTGTCAGCCATGTCTTTCCTGCTACTATAATCCTGCAGCACATGAAGCTTGTCTCTCCACCTGTGCATCGTGACGATGATGGGTCGGGGACGTTGACTGTCTTTCTTTGGGGGGCCTAGACGGTAGGCTTTGTCCACATCTTCAGTAGACCATGTCTTGCTGGGGTAAAATCGGTTCAACATCTGGACAACTTACCGTACACAGTCAAATGGGTTCTCAATCTTGCTTTCAAAAACACTGAAAAACTTGATATTGCAAGCCCTTGAGGAAGCTTCCAGTTTTTCTAGTTTTTCGTCAATGGTAACGCCTTTGCAAAGTGGCCATTCCAGTCCAGGAGTTCTCTACACTGATTTTCCAAAGCTTTGCTCTTGGAAGACAGGTACTTCACATCTTCTTTAAAGATGTCCTTTTCCACCTGCAAGGATTGACACCAGTCCATCATCTCAGAGAGGGCACTGGACGTGGCTGATTCCGCCCCTGCCTGTGACTGTCTGGAGGTCAGGGTCTGTATGTGACTGGAGTGGGTGAGAGATTCCATTTCCATTTTCATCATGTCATTTTCTTTTTGCAGTGATTTACACCAATCATACAAGACGGTGATCTATTTGATGATGCTCATGTGACTCCTATCACAGTGAAATGTTATGACCCAGTGTACCTCACTTTATATTCAATATCACAATGGGACGCTACTTTATATTTAATATTACAGTGGGATGCTATGACCCAATGTAGCTTACTTCATATTAAATATCATAATGGGACGCTATGACCCAATGTAGCTCACTTTATATTCGATATCACAATGGGACGCAATAACTAAATGTATCTCACTTCATATTAAATATCACAATGGGACGCTATGATCCAATGTAGCTCACTTTATATTTAATATTACAGTGGGATGCTATGACCCAATGTAGCTCACTTCATATTTACTATCAGAGTGGGACGCTGTGACTCAATGTAGCTCATTTTATATCTAATATCACAGTGGATGCTATGATCCAATGTAGCTCACATTAAATTAAAATCACAGTGGGTTGCTATGACCTGATGTAGCTCACTTAATATTTAAATATCGTAGTGAGATGCTAATATCACCCAATGTAGCTCACATTATATTTAATGTCACAGTGGGATGCTATCACCCAATGTACCTCACTTTATATCTAATATCACAGTGGGATTCTATGACCCAATGTATATCAAATTATATTTGGTATCACAGCGGGATGCTATGACTTAATGTAGCTCACATTGTATTTGATGTCATAGTCAGATGCTATTACCCAATGTAGCTAAGTTTATGTTTAATATCGCAGTGGACTGCTATGACCCAGTGCAGCTCACTATATAATTCACATCAGTGAGGGTTTATTGATTCAATGTGGACCATTTTACATGTTGTATCTCCTTGGCTTTGCTATTTGCCTGTCTGGGACTAATATCAAACATTGTTCTGGGTTACGTTGAACTTACTTGGATCGCTTGACCTTTAACCTGGGTAAGCGGACCTTGTATGAGCCATGTAACCTTTTAATGTGAAGCTTGCACCAAGATTCAAGGTCACGTGTCGCAGGCTGGGATGCTGAGAGGGAGAGATTCCAGATATTTTGTTCATAATAGGCCTCATCCCATCATGAAGGGGCATGTGATATACAACTGAGTGAAGATTTTAAGCAAATTGAACATACAAGCTAACGATGATATAGATGTATTCAAGTGTCTTATTGAGAGAGAGAGAGAGAGAGAGAGAGAGAGAGAGAGAGAGAGAGGGAGAGAGAGAGAGAGAGACAGAGAGACAGACAGACAGACAGACAGACAGACAGAGAGAGAGAGAGAGAGAGAGAGAGAGAGAGAGAGAGAGAGAGAGAGAGAGAGAGAGAGAAGAGAAGAGAGAGAGAGAGAGAGAGAGAGGAGAGAGAGAGAGAGAGAACGAGCGGGAGAGGGGGGGGGGGGGGCAGAGACAGACAGACAGACAGACCGGCAGACAAAAAAGAGAGAGAGAAGGAAAGGGTGATAGATAGAGACAGAGAGATGGGGGGGGGGGAAGAAAGAGAGAAAGAGAGACAAAGAGAGAGAGACATAAAGTGAGACAGAGAAAGAGAGTGAAAGAGAGAGAGAGAGAGAGAGAGAGAGAGAGAGAGAGAGAGAGAGAGAGAGAGAGAGAGAGAGAGAGAGAGATGATGATGATGATGATGATGATGATGATGATGAAAAAAGCTGTAAAGCTTATTCTTTAACCCTCAACGAAGATAATTTTGACTTGACTTGATTTGACTTCCACACACACACACACACACACACACACACACACACACACACACACACACACCACACACACACACACACACACACACACACACACACACACACACACACACACACAACATCGGGGAAGGTAACATGCATGAATGAAACGAGTAAGCGAAGAACCAAAGGGAGAGGGAAAGGGGGAGGGGCGTATGTTGAGGGGGTGGGGTGGGGGGCTGTACATCCGTACATAGAGAAAACATCACCCTTGTTGTTAGAATTGTTCAATTTATTGACTTCAATGTAAGAAACCAAAAGAAGTCGCCTGTCTGCTACTGTTATTGCTGCTGCTGCTGCTGCTGCTGCTGCTGCCGCTGCTACTACTACCAGTACTACTATTACTTTTACCGCTGTTGCTGCTGTTGAACCTGTTGATGCTTCTGCTACTGCAACAAATTCCACTGCTGGGGCTGCTGCTGCCACTACTACCAC
>CM031607.1:38333964-38356464 GCA_018398815.1 Conus ventricosus | reverse complement strand
TGTTACCTAATTCATGATGTCTTCACGGGGGGAGGGGGGGGGGGGAGGGGGGGGGGGGGGGAGGGGGGGGGGGGCAGTGTGGTTTCCACTTACTCCATATTCATAGTTAATTCACTGAGTGACACCAGTGCTCCGTGTTACAGTGCTAGCTATCATGATCAATATTCATATTCATAGTTAATTCACTGAGTGACACCAGTGCTCCGTGTTACAGTGCTAGCTATCATGATCAATATTCATATTCATAGTTAAATCACCGAGTGACACCAGTGCTCCGTGTTACAATGCTAGCTATCATGATCAATATTCATATTCATAGTTAATTCACTGAGTGACACCAGTGCTCCGCGTTACAGTGCTAGCTATCATGATCAATATTCATATCCATAGTTAATTCACTGAGTGACACCAATGCTCCGTGTTACAGTGCTAGCTATCATGATCAATATTCATATTCATAGTTAATTCACCGAGTGACACCAGTGCTCCGCGTTACAGTGCTAGCTATCATGATCAATATTCATATTCATAGTTAATTCACTGAGTGACACCAGTGCTCCGCGTTACAGTGCTAGCTATCATGATCAATATTCATATTCATAGTTAATTCACTGAGTGACACCAGTGCTCCGTGTTACACTGCTAGCTATCATGATCAATATTCGGGGTACAGGAAAAGAACTGCGTCAAATGTATACGTCATAATTTGCATTAAAGGAGAAGTGGTGGAGGCGTTTTCTATCATTGAAAAAAGTAATCATACACTAAAATATAATTGTTCTGTGACAAAAGCAATTATCATGCCTCTAGCATTCATGTAAGAATGAATGGTATCTACACAAAGACGAATAAGACGATAAAGAGAGAGGGAAGGAGGCAGTGGGAGGGTGGTGGTGAGGTGGAGATGGAAATACCCAAACTTACTGTCAATGATGAACGCTGCCTTCTTGACAGGACCTTCGTCTCTGTCAGCGTCTCCGTCATCAGTTACCTTTGTAAAGCAAAACAACGACAACGACATCAACAACAAGAACAACAACAACAACAACAACAACACACACACACACACGTACACACACACACACACACACACACACACACACACACACACACACACACACACACACACACGCACGCACGCACGCACGCACGCACGCACGCACGCACGCACGCACGCACACACACGCACGCACGCACGCACGCACACACACACACACACACACACACACACACACACACACACACACACACACACACACACACACACACACACACACACACACACACACACACACACACACACACATACACACACACACATACACACGTGCGCGCGAAAACATTGCAAGAAGAATACCTCAAAATATTTTGGATAAAAATCAATAAACAGTAATAAGCTGCTCTATGCCTAATCTAAACTCAACATGCTCTGGAAAAAAAAATCCTAACTTCAGCTCACTAATAACACAAATGATTAAACGTAAACTACCACTCATAGAAAACGAAACGCATAGCAGCATTACTGGTGAAAAAAACAACAACAAACAAACAAACAAAAAACAACAACAAATAAACACCGAACGCGAAGTGCAAATTAAAGCATATTCAGTGTGCCATGTAAAGCAGATTACGATTTTTTCGGCAAATATGTTTTCTATGCACGTAGCCAACTCTCTCTCTCTCTCTCTCCTCTCTCTCTCTCTCTCTCTCTCTCTCTCTCTCTCTCTCTCTCTCTCTCTCTCTCTCTCTCTCTCTGATCAGGGCATGAATACTTTCCAATTTAAAAAAAGTAGTAACAACCCGTGAAAGAAACAGGAGGAAGCCGGGCCCCACGTCGCTGAAACCTCCTCCTGAAACGTCTGCCGCCGAGTGAGAGCCTCAGAGATAGGTAATCCACAGCAACATCAGGACAGTTTGCCTCAGAGACATGGTCTCCACTCCCACATCATTACAGTATGCCTCAGAGACATGTCTCCACTCCCACATCATTACAGTGTGCCTCAGAGACATGTCTCCCACTCCCACATCATTACAGTATGCCTCAGAGACATGTCACCACTCCCACATCATTACAGTATGCCTCAGAGACATGGCGCCACTCCCACATCATTACAGTATGCCTCAGAGACATGGCGCCACTCCCACATCATTACAGTGTGCCTCAGAGACATGTCCCACTCCCACATCATTACAGTGTGCCCCCAGAGACATGGCGCCACTCCCACATCATTACAGTGTGCCTCAGAGACATGTCTCCATCCCCACATCATTACAGTATGCTCAGAGACATGTCTCCACTCCCACAAAAATTACAGTATGCCTAAGAGACATGTCTCCACTCCCACATCATTACAGTGTGCCTCAGAGACATGGCGCCACTCCCACATCATTACAGTTTTGCCTCAGAGACATGTCTCCACTCCCCCACATCATTACAGTTATGCCTCGAGACATGTCTCCACTCCCACATCATTACAGTGTGCCCCAGAGACATGGCGCCACTCCCAATCATTACAGTATGCCTCAAGACTGGGCCACTCCCACATCATTACAGTGTGCCTCAGAGACATGGCGCCACTCCCACATCATTACAGTTTGCCTCAGAGACATGTCTCCATCCCCACATCATTACAGTTTGCTCAGAGACATGTCTCCATCCCCACATCATTACAGTGTGCCTCAGAGACATGTAACCTCTCCCACATCTTTACAGTTTGCCTCAAAGATAGGTTCTCCATCCCCATATCATTACAGTATGCCTCAGAGACATGGCGCCACTCCCACATCATTCCAGTGTGCCTCAGAGACATTTCGCCACTCCCACATCATTACAGTTTCCCTCAGAGACATGGCGCCACTCCCACATCATTACAGTTTCCCCCGAGACATGTCTCCACTCCCACATCATTACGTGTGCCTCAGAGACATGGCGCCCCTCCCACATCATTACAGTTTTTCCTCAGAGACATGTCTCCAAATCCCACATCATTACAGTTTCCTCGAGACATGGCGCCACTCCCACAATCATTACAGTTTTCCCCCAAAGACATGTCTCCACTCCCACATCAATTACAGTGTGCCTCAGAGACATGTCTCCATCCCCACATCATTACAGTTTGCCTCGAGACATGTCTCCACTCCCACATCATTACAGTGTGCCTCAGAGACATGTCTCCACTCCCACATCATTACAGTATGCCTCAGAGACATGTCTCCACTCCCACATCATTACGTTTGCCTCAGCGACATGGGCCCACTCCCCACATCATTACAGTATGCCCCAGAGACATGGGGGCCACTCCACATCATTACAGTATGCCTCAGAGACATGTCACCATCCCACATCATTACAGTATGCCTCAGAGACATGTCTCCACTCCCACATCATTACAGTGTGCCTCAGAGACATGGCGCCACTCCCACATCATACATAGTGCCTCAGAGACATGGCGCCACTCCCACATCATTACAGTGTGCCTCAGAGACATGTCTCCACTCCCACATCATTAAAAGTTTGCCTCAGAGACATGTCTCCACTCCCACATCATTCAGTTTCCCTCAGAGACAGGCGCCATCCCACATCATTACAGTGTGCCCAGAGACAGTCTCCACTCCCACATCATTACAGTTTGCCTCAGAGGACATGTCCCCTCCCCACATCATTACAGTTTGCCTCAGAGACATGTCACCACTCCCACATCATTACAGTGGGGCCTCAGAGACATGTCTCCACTCCCACATCATTACAGTGTGCCTCAGAGACATGTCTCCACTCCCACATCATTACAGTTTCCCTCAGAGACATGGGGGCCAAATCCCACATCATTACAGTATGCCTCAGAGACATGGCGCCACTCCCACATCATTACAGTGTGCCTCAGAGGCAGTCTCCACCCCACATCATTACAGTGTGCCTCAGAGACATGTCACCCCTCCCACATCATTACAGTTTGCCTCAGAGACATGTCACCACTCCCACATCATTACAGTATGCCTCAGAGACATGTCACCTCTCCCACATCACAACAGTTTGCCTCAGAGACATGTCGCCACTCCCACATCATTACAGTTTGCCTCAGAGACATGTCACCACTCCCACATCATTACAGTTTGCCTCAAAGATAGGTTTCCATTCCCACATCATTACAGTGTGTCTCAGAGGTAGGTGTCCACTCCCACATCATTACAGTGTGTCTCAGAGGTAGGTGTCCACTCCCACATCATTACAGTGGGCCTCAGAGACATGTCACCATCCCCACATCATTTCAGTGTGCCTCAGAGGTAGGTGTCCACTCCCACATCATTAGAGTGTGCCTCAAAGGTGCCCACCACTGATGTCAAATAATGTGCAGGCCTGCAGGATCAATTTAAATTCAATTTTGCCCATCGCCCCCACTGCGACATAGGCCGCCGACAAGGTCCCTCCAGCTGACTCTGTCCTGGGCCAGTCTCTCCAGCTGCCCTGATGTGTGGCCCATCTTCTTGGCATCTCCGTCCAGGTCACGTCGCCATGTGTTCCTCGGCCGGCCTCTCTTCCTTTTTTCCCGGAGGGTTCCACCTGAGGGCTTGTCTCGTGGTGTTGGTGGCTGGCTTACGCAGAGTGTGGCCTATCCACCTCCAGCGACGTTGTTGGATATCAGCTCCCGCCGGCTTCTGTCTTGTCTGCTGCATTAGTTCTTCATTGCTGATCTTGTCAGGCCACCGTATGTGGAGGATTCGTCTGAGGCAATTGCTGATGAATGTCTGGATCTTCTTGGTCGTGTTGATCCTGCAGGACCGCCTACCCCATTAACAACGACCTGACATGTCACACATGTAGATGAAGTCCACTCTCATGTAGAAATAAAACCATAGCCTTCAGTTTCGTACCGACGAAATAAGCTATTTAATTGTACTTCTGAGTTGCTGTTAGAATTGAAAACCCCTCTGAGCTATGTTAGATTACAGTTGTATATTTGTGCTATGTTAGGTAACAGGTGTGATTTGTCATATTACGGCAAAGCTGTGTTAAGTCATGTCAACGATTTCAGGCAAAGGAAAGACACATGTACAGCGCACTAGAAATATCGCACACACAAAAGAACAACTAACCAACAAACAGACATGCAGGACAATGAAGACTCGAAATCTAACCCAGTAAAGCGATCCAACCATAACCTTAACCAGTAAAACAGAGTAACAATACACCTGGACTATTAAACAGAGTAAGATTTAACTTCAACTAATATAGTGTGTTCAGTAATAAACCTGATCCTCACAAAAAGAAAAAAAACAACAACAGCAATCACCACCACCACCACCACCACAACAACAACAGCAACAACAACAACGGAGCAACAACAAATATTACCAAAATTAAACGATCAAAACCAGATCAACAATAAACTTCCAAAATGGAGTTAAAGTAAACCTGATAAAAAAGAAAGTGCACAATCAATGAATGTATGAATGATAACGTAAAAAAATGATACGAATCATTATTTTCAAAAAAAGAAATCAAGTCATAAAAAACTGACCAAAATTAAAGGAACAGTTACGCTGAATGACTGAATCAGAAATGAAGAAACAACCTGATGTGAAGGAGAAAAGTGGGGGAAAGGACTGTGCGGTGGGAGCAACATTAGTCACAACCCAAACAGACCAACAATAACAGCTGAGCCGCAGACAGAGCCACAGAAGCTGAACTACTCACGGGTATTCCCAGAGACTCGAACACCAGGCCCAGAGCGAGGCACAGAAGCAGGAGTCGGCCAGCGGTGTTCATGGTAGATCGTTTCTTTCCCGCAGTGTGATCCGTTCAGGCTGAGGCGAGAGAATTTACCTGGCGACTGCTGCTTGTACGGCCACACACCACAATTAGAAAAATAAAGCAAAGCACTAGATACTCTACGTAAGCGTTGTGAGCCATAGCGTACATTTGAGCTGTAGATTAATATTCAATTGATCAACTAATCAAACGAACACCCCCTGTCACACCTTCACCCACTCCACACCCCCCACCCCCCTCGATCGTATCACTTGTTTCTTAGGATTTCTACTCATGACAGCATTCATAATCTAGAAAAAAAATATTTCAGAGCACTTGAAAATACCCCAAAGCTACTACATGGAACAATCAAGTAAACAATTGTCTGGGACTTGGAAAATCGTGGACAGAACAGGCAGAAGATACTATGTAGCTCGTGTGTCAGTTCCTAAATTTGAAAGAAACTAAGAAATATGAAAAGCATCCTGACTGCTTCACATATCTCTACCAAACTGGCATCGTTCTTGAGTTTAGAAGATTACGGCCGTGAATGTCCAGATTGCAAAACCAACACAGGAATTCAGATGTGGGTGGAAAACTCGGCTTAAAAAAAATTCATGTACACTGATGGTACGGTCACAAAAGGTAGGCCGGGTTGGAGATCCAATTGAATCAAAATGATCCAGGAAGACAATGGTGCAATCAACGTAACAGCTTCAAGTCTAACAATGGAAGTTGAAGCAGTGACACAAACACTCCACTGGCTCTCATCCACAGGCCACCTTAGAACTCCGCAAGTCGTGACAGTGACTGAGTCTGTGAATCTGCTTCAAAAAGTGGAAAACATAATGGGAAGCCCTGCCTGATATGAGGTCTCGTTCAGCCTTCCATTGGACAGACTCACATGGATGTGCTGCCCAGAACATGCAGGCATCAAAGGAAATGAGAGAGCAGACACAATGGCAGGTAAGGCAACGGTAAGAACTGGGTTACAGGTTGGCCTGTAAAATGTGATAAGAAACCCAATAATCACCTAAACAATCAAGATCAAAAATGCTATATCATGGACGATTTTGCAGACTTCTGACATTAAGAGAGGAGGTGGCCGCTCATTCAGATTTAAAGGAAGAGCAAGAAAAATCACCACTCAAATAAATGCTGGACTAATCTCACAAAAACACTGTGAAGACTCCTAAAGAATGGGGTAGACTGGACCATTCCAATGACAGATGCGAATGATCAAATACATGTCGACAGAGATGACAGACTTTGCATCTCTCAGGATCCCATGCTTTTATTGCAAACGAATGTGCACTGGTAAGTGTGCATCAATGAAGCGATGCTAAAATGCACCAGCAGCTGTCCCTTGGCTGACGTTCACACTTGAGCCTATCTTTGCGCCAGGTGGTTTACCCGAAATAGAACAATTTCTTGCATTTTAATCTGTCTGCTTGGAACCACCTTGCAGCTAGTTGACAGACACAGTGCAAATTTTCAGAACAATTAAATTGAGCCTCTCTATGAATACTCGACTCCTTGAACGAACCTTTGGCTCTTTAATTTTTTGGTGTGCAGCCTGATGCTGACGAAAGCAGAATGAAAAAAGATGGAGTCGGATGACCTGGTAAACAAAATGCGTGTGTATGGATATTGGGCAGCGTTTCAGAAGGGTTCTCCCTCGCCATAAGTCCTCCCTGGGTAAAAAGAGAAGAAGAATAGTTTGTTTTCTAGGACTGTGGTTGATAAGAACAAGGCAGGCGTATCAAGACCTGCAATGGTGATGCCGTCAGGAGTACGTCAATGGTGGCTACAACTACCCTACCTGTTTCTTTTCAATTGCATCTCTCTCTCTCTCTCTCTCTCTCTCTCTCCTCTCTCTCTCTCTCTCTCTCTCTCTCTCTCTCTCTCTCTCTCTCTCTCTCTTCAAAACCACTTTCAAGACCTGCAATGGTGATGCCGTCGGGAGTACGTCAATGGTGGCTACAACTACCTTACCTGTTTCTTTTCAATTGCATCTCTCTCTCTCTCTCTCTCTCTCTCTCTCTCTCTCTCTCTCTCTCTCTCTCTCTCTTCAAAACCACTTTAATAATTATGTTCAAAGAAAAGTTAAAATGGATAAGTGTAAGGACAAAGTCAAAAGGGTATGTCCGTTTGTAAGCTTTAAAGGACATACACATAGAAACATTCAAAAGGACGAACCAAAAGCAAAGTCCAAAGGACAGACCCAAAGGCAAGGTCAAAAGGACAGACCCAAAGGCAAGGTAAAAAGGACAGACCCAAAGACAAGGTCAAAAGGACAGTCCCAAAGACAAAGTCAAAAGGACAGACCCAAAGGCAAGGTCAAAAGGACAGACCCAAAGGTAAGGTAAAAAGGACAGACCCAAAGACAAGGTCAAAAGGACAGACCCAAAGACAAATCAAAAGGACAGACTCAAAGACAAGGTCAAAAGGACAGACCCAAAGGCAAGATCAAAAGAACAGACCCAAAGGCAAGGTCAAAAGGACAGACCCAAAGGCAAGGTCAAAAGGACTGACCCAAAGGCAATGTCAAAAGGACAGACCCAAAGACAAAGCCAAAAGGACAGACTCAAAGTCAAGGTCAAAAGGACAGACCCCAGGGCAATGTCACAGAGATGGGTGTGAAAAACAAGGTCAAAAGAACATGTCTGAGGTCAAGTCATAAGGGCATGCTCACAGACAATGCCAACAGGATGTGTGCGAAGGTGAGGTCAAAAGGACAGGTCCAAAGTCAGTGTCAACAAGGGTGTCTTAAAAGAAGAGTTCAAGGTTTAATGAAGTCCATTTTCTTAATGGGTGAGTGCACTTATCGGTCCAATTTATCTGTTTTTCTCTTATGATTTTCAGTATTTTGGGTTTGTCAGTGTGTCATCATCTGTCTGATGTTTGTCAGTGTGTCATCATCTGTCTGATGTTTGTCAGTGTGTCATCTTTTGTCTGATGTTTGTCAGTGTGTCATCTTTTGTCTGATGTTTGTCAGTGTGTCATCTTTTGTCTGATGTTTGTCAATGTGTCATCTTCTGTCTGATGTTTGTCAGTGTGTCAGCATCTGCATGATGTTTGTCAGTGTGTCATCGTCTGTCTGATGTTTGTCAGTGTGTCATCATCTGTCTGATGTTTGTCAGTGTGTCATCATCTGTCTGATGTTTGTCAGTGTGTCATCATCTGTCTGATGTTTTTGGCAGTGTGTCATCATTTGTCTGATGTTTGTCAGTGTTTCAACATCTGCATGATGCTTGTCAGTGTGTCATCTGTCTGATGTTTGTCAGTGTGTCCTCTTTTGTCTGATGTTTGTCAGTGTGTCCTCTTCTGCCTGATGTTTGTCAGTGTGTCGTCTTCTCTCTGATGTGTGTTCGTATGTCATCTTCTATTTGTCGGCGTGTCCATTTTGTATCTGATGTTTGTCACATGTCTGATGTTCGTCAGTGGTTTTTTTTATGTTTGTGATTGGGTACATCTTTTGTAAATCTGATAATTGTCGTCGTGTCCATTTTGCATCTGATGTTTGTCAGAGTGTCCTTTTATATCTAATATTTGTCACTGTCTCCTTTATGGATCTGATGTTTGTCAGAGTGTCCTTTTATATCTGATATTTGTCACTGTGTCCGTTTTGCATCTGACGTTTGTCGGTGTGTCCATTTTGTATCTGATGTTTGTCTGTGTCAATTTCGTATCTGATGTTTGTCAGTGTGTCCATTTCGTATCTGATGTTTGTCAGTGTGTCCATTTTGTATCTGATGTTTGTTTGTGTCCATTTTGTATCTGATGTTTGTCAGTGTGTCCATTTTGTATATTGAGGTTTGTCAGTGTGTCCATTTTGTATCTGATGTTTGTCAGTGTGTCCATTTTGTATCTGATGTTTGTCAATGTGTCCGTTTTGTATCTGATATTTGTCAGTGTGTCCATTTTCAATCCGATGTGCGTCAGTGTGTCCATTTTGTATCCGATGTTTGTCAGTGTGTCCATTTTGTATCTGATGTTTGTCAGTGTGTCCATTTTGTATCTGATGTTTGTCAGTGTGTCCATTTTGTATATTGATGTTTGTCAGTGTGTCCATTTTGTATCCCATGTTTGTCAGTGTGTCCATTTCGTATATTGATGTTTGTCAGTGTGTCCATTTTGTATCTGATGTTTGTCAGGGTGGCCGTTTTGTATCTGATGTTTGTCAGTGAGTCCATTTTGTATATTGATGATTGTCAGTGTGTCCGTTTTGTATCTGATGTTTGTCAGTGTGTCCGTTTTGAACCTAATGTTTGTCAGTATGTACATTTTGTATCTGATGTTTGTCAGTGAGTGCATTTTGTATCTGATGATTGTCAGTGTGTCCGTTTTGTATCTAATGTTTGTCAGTGTGTCCATTTTGTATCTGATGTTTGTCAGTGAGTGCATTTTGTATGCGATGTGTGTTAGCGTGTTTGCTTTTATCTGATGTTTGTCAGTGTGTTCATCGTGTATCTATTGTTTGTCGTTGTGTCCATTTTGTATCTGATGATTGTCAGTGTGTCCGTTTTGTATCTAATGTTTGTCAGTGTGTCCATTTTGTATCTGATGTTTGTCAGTGAGTGCATTTTGTATGCGATGTGTGTTAGCGTGTTTGCTTTTATCTGATGTTTGTCAGTGTGTTCATCGTGTATCTATTGTTTGTCGTTGTGTCCATTTTGTATCTGATGATTGTCAGTGTGTCCGTTTTGTATCTAATGTTTGTCAGTGTGTCCATTTTGCATCTGATGTTTGTCAGTGTGTCCATTTTGTATTTTATATTTGTGTGTGTCCATCTTATATGTGATGTTCGTCAGTGTGTCCGTTTTGAACCTGATGTTTGTCAGAATGACCAGGCAAGCTAACTTGTTACTTGAATCACTGACCCTCTCAGGGAGCGTGAGTAAAAGCATAAACACTTTTCACATGGTTTTACCTTGGTCTACATTTTGAATTGTTTAACACAAGGGACACTCACCAGAGTTAACTCTAGGTGTATTGACCACCCCCATGAGCTAGAGTCTAAAGTAGCTTTTAATGATGAAGTAAAAAGGAAACATTTTTTCAAGCATCTGCACTTAATATTGTGCACATAACAGTCAGGATGTCCATTTTGTCCATATATGATGTTTGTCAGTGTGTTTAGTGTGTATCTGATATTGTCAATATGTTCATTTTTTCCCCCATAGATTATATCGGTCAGTATGTCAACTTTGTATATGATGTTTGTCAGTGTATCCGTGTTGTATCTGACGCTGGACAGCGTGCTAGTATCCTTTCACATTTTTGTCAGATTGTCCGCCCCTTTTTTTCCGCTTCGCTTTTATGTCTCCTACGTTTTCATATGTCTTCATCGTTTCTGCCATTTGTTACTTTTTCCCCTCTCTTAAGTTTGTATTTCTCTGTTGTTTGTTGTCTTGTCTTTTATATCTGTCAGTTGTCTGTCTTTTATATCTGTCAGTTGTCTGTCGTTTGTTTGTCAATCTATCTTGTCAGTGCATTGTTTGTTAATTTATTGGTCTTCCATGTCATGCTTCTCACACTATTTTCAGTCTTTATTAACTGGTCATCCATGTCATGTTTGTCTGTTTTTCAGTTAGTTTATACTAGTTCCAGAATTATCAGTCTTCCAAGTCACGTTTCTCTATTTGCCAGACCATTATCAACCTTCTGTTCCATGACTCCAAATCTGTTCGTCTTCTGAGGTGTGGAGTTGGAGGGGGGTGGTCATATTTTTGATATATGTTTTTCAAAAAAATCATTTGTCAAACATGTGCTTTTCCCGTTTGTTTGCATCGTGTCTGAAAAGTTTAGGGGTTTTTGTTTGTTTGTTTGTTTGTTTGTTTGTTTGTTTGTTTCTTTGCATCATGTCTGAAACAACCGTCAGTCTACAAGCTGGTGGTGTGTGTATTTGTAGTTTGGCTTTTCTGTTATGCTGCAGTCTGAGTCAGACTCTTTACTTTACAGAGAGAGAGAGAGAGAGAGAGAGAGAGAGAGAGAGAGAGAGAGAGAGAGAGAGAGAGAGAGAGAGAGAGAGAGAGAGAGAGAGGAGAGAGATACTTTTCTCCGTTTGGAAACCATGTATTGCAGTTCTACCAAGCTGAGGGAGATATTGATTATATGTTGCTTAAAATGCAACTAACAGAGACCACAAAGAGATACATGTCGATAAATGAAGCTAGGTAAGAACAGCCTTCCATTTGCTGAATCAAGCAAGTACAACTGCATAAAAAAAAACAATAACAAATTAGGTTTTGAGTGCCTGTGATGATTAAAAGAAAATGTTCTGGCATGGTTGCTTTGTGCACGAACGCTCCTCAGTTCAACACATCGGTGCTGAATAACTGGCATCGTCTCACCAATGGGGCAGGAGGTCAGTACCTTCACATCAAGGCCGCACTGTCCCCAGGACGAAAAACAACCAGCACTGCATGAATTGTTCCATGGACCGAAGTCTCTTGTCGTCATGGTGTCACCGCTAGTATGGGTGCCATGACGCTGTCAGCACTGGTATCGATGTCATGACGGTGTCACCACTGGTATCGATGTCATGACAGTGTCACCACTGGTATCGATGTCATGACAGTGTCACCACTGGTATGGGTGTCATGACAGTGTCACCACTGGTATGGGTGTCATGACAGTGTCACCACTGGTATGGGTGTCATGACAGTGTCACCACTGGCATGGGTGTCATGACAGTGTCACCACTGGTATGGGTGTCATGACAGTGTCACCACTGGTGTGGGTGTCATGACAGTGTCACCACTGATATGAGTGTCATGACAGTGTCACCACTGGCATGGGTGTCATGACAGTGTCAGCACTGGTATGGGTGTCATGACAGTGTCAGCACTGGCATGCGTGACATGGCAGTGTCACCACTGGCATGGGTGTCATGACAGTGTCACCACTGGCATGGGTGTCATGACAGTGTCACCACTGGTATGGGTGTCATGACGGTGTCACCAATGGTATGGGTGTCATGACAGTGTCACCACTGGTGTCGATGTCATGACGGTGTCAGCACTGGTATGGGTGTCATGACGGTGTCACCACTGGTATGGGTGTCATGACAGTGTCACCACAGGTATGGGTGTCATGAAAGTGTCACCACTGGTATGGGTGTCATGACGGTGTCACCACTGGTATGGGTGTCATGACAGTGTCACCACTGGTATGGGTGTCATGACGGTGTCACCACTGGTATGGGTGCCATGACAGTGTCACCACTGGTATGGGTGTCATGACAGTGTCACCACTGATATGGGTGTCATGACAGTGTCACCACTGGTGTGGGTGTCATGACAGTGTCACCACTGATATGAGTGTCATGACAGTGTCACCACTGGCATGGGTGTCATGACAGTGTCAGCACTGGTATGGGTGTCATGACAGTGTCAGCACTGGCATGCGTGACATGGCAGTGTCACCACTGGCATGGGTGTCATGACAGTGTCACCACTGGCATGGGTGTCATGACAGTGTCACCACTGGTATGGGTGTCATGACGGTGTCACCAATGGTATGGGTGTCATGACAGTGTCACCACTGGTGTCGATGTCATGACGGTGTCAGCACTGGTATGGGTGTCATGACGGTGTCACCACTGGTATGGGTGTCATGACAGTGTCACCACAGGTATGGGTGTCATGAAAGTGTCACCACTGGTATGGGTGTCATGACGGTGTCACCACTGGTATGGGTGTCATGACAGTGTCACCACTGGTATGGGTGTCATGACGGTGTCACCACTGGTATGGGTGCCATGACAGTGTCACCACTGGTATGGGTGTCATGACAGTGTCACCACTGATATGGGTGTCATGACGGTGGCACCACTGGTATGGGTGTCATGACGGTGGCACCACTGGTATGGGTGTCATGACGGTGTCACCACTGGTATGGGTGTCATGACAGTGTCACCACTGGTATGGGTGTCATGACAGTGTCACCACTGGTATGGGTGTCATGACAGTGTCACCACTGGTATGGGTGTCATGACAGTGTCACCACTGGTATGGGTGTCACGACGGTGTCACCACTGGTATGGGTGTCATGACAGTGTCACCACTGGTATGGGTGTCATGACGGTGTCACCACTGGTATGGGTGTCATGACGGTGTTACCACTGGTATGGGTGTCATGACGGTGTCAGCACTGGTATGGGTGTCATGACAGTGTCACCACTGGTATGGGTGTCATGACGGTGTCACCACTGGTATGGGTGTCATGACGGTGTCACCACTGGTATGGGTGTCATGACGGTGTCACCACTGGTATGGGTGTCATGACGGTGTCACCACTGGTATGGGTGTCATGACAGTGTCACCACTGGTATGGGTGTCATGACGGTGTCACCACAGGTATGGGTGTCATGACGGTGTCACCACTGGTATGGATGTCATGACGGTGTTACCACTGGTATGGGTGTCATGACAGTGTCACCACTGGTTTGGGTGTCATGACAGTGTCACCACTGGTATGGGTGTCATGACAGTGTCACCACTGGTATGGGTGTCATGACAGTGTCACCACTGGTATGGGTGTCATAATGGTTTCACCACTGGTATGGGTGTCATGACGGTGTCACCACTGGTATGGCTGTCATGACAGTGTCACCACTGGTATGGGTGTCATGACAGTGTCACCACTGGTATGGGTGTCATGACGGTGTCACCACTGGTATGGGTGTCATGACGGTGTCACCACTGGTATGGGTGTCATGACAGTGTCACCACTGGTATGGGTGTCATGACAGTGTCACCACAGGTATGGGTGTCTTGACAGTGTCACCACTGGTATCGATGCCGTGACAGTGTCAGCACGTGTATCGATGTCGTGACGGTGTCAACACTGGTATCGATGTCATGACGGTGTTGGCAATTGTATTGATGTCAAGACGGTGTCAGCACTGGTGTAGATGTTGTGACGGTGTCAGCACTGGTATCGATGTTGTGACGGTGTCAGCACTGGTATCGATGTTGTGACGCTGTCAGCACTGGTATAGATGTCATGACAGCGTCAGCACTGGCATCGATGTTGTGAATCTGTCAGCACTGGTATAGATGTTGTGACGGTGTCAGCACTGGTATCGATGTTGTGACGGTGTCAGCACTGGTATCGATGTTGTGACGCTGTCAGCACTGGTATCTATGTCATGACAGCATCAGCACTGGTATCGATGTTGTGACGCTGTCAGCACTGGTATAGATGTTGTGACGGTGTCAGCACTGGTATAGATGTTGTGACGGTGTCAGCACTGGTATCGATGTTGTGACGCTGTCAGCACTGGTATCGATGTCATGACAGCGTCAGCACTGGTATCGATGTTGTGACGCTGTCAGCACTGGTATAGATGTTGTGACGGTGTCAGCACTGGTATCGATGTTGTGACGGTGTCAGCACTGGTATCGATGTCCTGACGTTGTTACCACTGGCATGGGAGTCAGTCGGTGTTGGAACTGGTGTGGATGTCGTGACGGTGTCGACACCGGTATGGGTGTTGTGACGGTGTCGGCACTGGCCTAGGTGTCGTGACGGCGTTGGCAATGGTATGAGTGTCGTGACGTTGTTGGCACTAGTATGGGTGCCATGATGATGTCAGAACTGGTGTAGGTGTCGTGACAGTATTTGCACTGGTATGGGAATCGTGACGGAGTTAGTACTGCCTTGATTGTCGTGACAATGTCGGTACGGGTACCTGTATCGTGACGATGCTTGGGAATGGTAAGGGTGTCGTAACGGTGTCGGCACTGGTATGGGTGTCGTGACGCTGTCGGTACTGGTTTGGGTGTCGTGACAGTGTCGGCACTGGTGTGGGTGTCGTGACAGTTTCGGCACTGGTGTGGGTGTCGTGACAGTGTCGGCACTGGTGTGGGTGTCGTGACAGTGTCAGCACTGCTTTGGGTGTCGTGACAGTTTCGGCACTGGTGTGGGTGTCGTGACAGTGTCAGCACTGGTTTGGGTGTCGTGACAGTGTCAGCACTGGTGTGGGTATCGTGACAGTGTCGGCACTGGCATGGGTGTCGTGACAGTGTCGGTACTGGTGTGGGTGTCTTGACAGTGTCGGCACTGGTATGGGTGTCGTGACAGTGTCGGCAATGGTATGGGTGTCGTGATAGTGTCGGCACTGGTGTGGTTGTCGTGACAGTGTCAGCACTGGGGTGTCGTGACGCTGTCGGCACTGGTGTGGGTGTCGTGACAATGTCGACCCTGGTGTGGGTGTCGTGACAGTGTCGGCACTGGTATGGGTGTCGTGACGCTGTCGGCACTGGTGTGGGTGTCGTGACAGTGTCGGCACTGGTGTGGGTGTCGTGACAGTGTCGGCACTGGTATGGGTGTCGTGACAGTGTCGGCACTGGTGTGGGTGTCGTTACAGTATCAGCACTGGTATGGGTTTCGTGACGCTGTCGGCATTGGTGTGGGTGTCGTGACAGTGTCGGCATTGGTATGGAGGTCGTGACAGTGTCGGCAATGTGTGGGTGTCGTGACAGTGTCGGCACTGGCATGGGTGTCGTGACAGTGTCGGCACTGTGTGAGGGTCGTGACAGTGTCGGCACTGTATGAGGGTCGTGTCAGTATCGGCACTGTGTGAGGGTCGTGACAGTGTCAGCACTGTGTGAGTGTCATGACAGTGTCAGCATTGTGTGAGGGTCGTGACAGTGTCGGTATTGTGAGGTCGTAACACTGTCGGCACTGTGTGGGGGTCGTGATAGTGTCGGCACTGTGTGGGGGTCGTGACTGTCAACCTCGGGTGATGTCGATGGAGGAAGGACTAGCGCACAGCCCAAACACACTCACACTTGCTTACGATCTCATTCTTTATATCATGCATTCGTCACAATCAAACCACTAGTAAAGTCTATAACTTTACTACACATGTTCATAGAACGAAACATCAATGCATATGGAATCAAACAAAATAAAACATTCTCTCTTTCCTGAACTTCACAAAATCATTTATCTAAAACATCATTAACTAACCCGGGTATAAAGATTTCTACTTTACCTGGCCAGGTGATCTTAACTATTCACGAATCACTGTCTTTTCTTTTCTTTTTTCTTTCTTTCACTGTCACTTTCACAAGCACGACACAACTGCTGGCACTGGTCTTGGTCTGCTGGGCGCCTGGTCAGGGGGAGACTGTTGGCACTGGCGTTGGCCTGTCGATGAAAGTGGCGCTGGCCAAGTATAGGTCGAACCCCCGTTAAGATAGAACAGTGACTATCAACATCGATCTTTCTTCTTTCTTTCTTCCTGCATTAACGCATTGCACTCTCCCTCTCTCTCTCTTCTAGTCTGCTCTTATCAAATGGACATGGTTGCTTTTCTTCTCTTTTTTCTTTTCTTTCTTTTCCTCCTCATTAGTTAGCAACCCTCTCCACATCTCTCCTAAGTCCTTCCTCTGCAGACTATCTCGTGCTAATGCCCCCACTTGGTTCTCTCCTCTCCTCCCCTCATCTCTCTGCTCTTCTCTCCTCAGAGATTACACTCAGACCTCTCTCTCTCTGTCTCTCTGTTCGTTCTCCCCTCCTCTCCCCCTTCTCTCACTTCACATCCTTTATTCGTTCCGATCTGTCCAAAAAAGGCGAGTACCATTGTCAGTATTTTTACCCCTGATACTCGAAGTTATCTCCTCTAATTCCATTGGATGTTCAAATCATGCCAGTCATGCCTACACGCCTACTCTCGTGGTGGTCAATTGGTCATTTAATTGATTAGCTAGATTTCACCCCACCACGCACTACCTTCCCCCTTTCCTACTTAACTGGCGCCGTGTGGCTTAGCTCGGACTGGTCACTCTAAATTGGCCGATGATCTGGCAGGCACCACGACGTCTGACCAAACCTACCCAGACCTGTCGCCCAGCCACTCAGACTGTCTGCTGTCTCCTTTGGCTTAAATTGGCCAGATGAGACGCATGAGCCGTCTTCGTGGCGCCAAGATGTCTGCGTTTGGACTTATGTCCAGTTGAAGTGGCCGGCGACGGACCACACTTTGGTTGTGTTGAATTTGACCGTGACAAATTCCCCTGGCAAAAGACTATGCCCCGCATTGTCTCAAAACAACGGTACCAAAAAGACAACAACCAAATTTGCTGACCACAGCTACACGTGCAAAGTTGAGGAAAATACTTACAACAACGTTTATAATTAAAAAAAAATCATTAGTGAATACCCACTCCAATGAGTTATTGACGTGCGCTCTTGCGTTTATTTCATTCATTTTATACCGACCTCTGTGCGCACTTTATGCAATTCCACTACCTGCGGATTTGCCATATCTCTCTTACAATTCTTAGAAAAGTACAATATAATATGATCACGATCCATGACACTTCACTGAGGAGATCTCCAGCCTCACTTATTGCAAATAATGCATCACTACACAAGCGACTGTATGCTCCAAGCATAACTACATTCACATTGAACAGTCTCACACAAAAAAAAAATATTGAACCATAGCCAACTGGAATGACCCATATCCAAATCAACAAGTAACTTGTAATCAACACAATATTATCAACAAAGCACACCCCTGGATATGACTGACTTCCTCTGAGTTGCAGCTTGCTAGACTGTCACGGCTTTAATAGTCAGCTCCGGCATTCTGTGACCTGGAATGTACTGCACTCGGTACCTGTAAGGCTGCAATGCCATTGCCCAACGCAGCACTCTCTTTGTTTCCCAACGGGCGCCTCCTGCAGGAATTTGAGTGGTTGATGATCCGTTGCTCTATCATCACGAACTCTTTCCCATACAAGCATTTGTGAATTTCTGCACGGCCCACAACGTCAGCTACACACTCCTTCGCTACAGTTGCGTACCCGTCTTCCACAGCTTGTCAACGCCTGCTAGCATACCCTCACAAGGGAACTCGATCCCTTCGTGCTCCAGTAACAATACTACTGCACCTATCCCACCCCCTGATTGCATCGGTCCGCAACAAAAATGGTTTGGACATATCTGGTACTTCAAGATGGGACGGGAAACCTAGTCTTTCCACACCGTCTGCAGTGCTTGCTCTGCCAGCGTCTGACCACGCGACCACTGCTTGGTTTCCCTGCCTTGACCAAATCACTGAGAGACTCGTGAGTTGCTTCGAACTTTGGAACAAACCCCTATAGAAACCAATAAAACCTGCAACTCCTGACTTCTGTTTGGTCTTTGGTCTCTCTTAATTCATCATCTTCTCCACCTTCTCCCTTTTCTGCTGCTTTGGTGTCCGGCCTCCGACAACAAAACCTAGGAACTTCTAATGCTAGCCCTTCAATACAGTGACACATCCCTGGGATGACCTTCTGGAAACTAAGCAACAAAATCTCCCCTTCTTCTGCTGGGTCTCTTTAACCCATCAATGATTGCTGCTGCGGCCTATGTGCTGTCTCACGCTGAGTATTTTGCGGAGGAAATTTGCATGGAAAATTTGTTTGTTTTCCCATTCACATCAATTGGTAATCCGACTACCTTTTCAGTGATGTGAATGTCCCCTTCCATGCTCAGCAGCTTGTTGTGATCGTGGGAAGCAGTAACAGGAACTTGATCTCCCACTTGGGGATTGCTTTCTCACCTTCCTGTCATATTGCTTCTTTCTGAACGACCCACCCCTAGCCTCTGCAAACCTTTCCCTTGCAACCTACATGTTCTCATACCTGTTCCCACCTTTGGAACAGGGCGAATTGGGCCACTCAGATCGACGCCACATCTCCTTAACGGTGTGTCAATTAAAGGGGGATGTTTAAGAGGTCCTTCCTCTTCACTCCTCTTGAGCTGATCTTTGCACACCATCACATGACATGCAGAAACGTTCTGTCTGCCATGCCTCCTGGCCAATGAAAGTCCATCAAAATATTCGGTCAGCTGTTTGCTGTGCCGAGATGACCCGCCAAGAGCGACTCGTGACCCCTGACATGACAGTGACACGATAACCTGCGGGTACCGTCTAACTGAGTGGTCCCTTACCCTGTCTTCCCCTTGGTGAATCACTCGGGTACAACAGCCCGCCTTTCACAAGAAATTCTGCCTCACCTCCTCTACTAACCTCCTGTTTTCTTCTCCACCTCTTGCCAACCTCCCAAGACTTCACGAGCCGAAGGGTCTTGTTCCTGCGCTGCCCTAAACTTCATCAGGCGACAACATCTATGCCTGACTTCCTTGCCGAACGACTTAACGGTTTATCACCTTTCCCTCCCTTCCTGCTCCGTGTTTGAACTGCTGCCCTGTAGCAGTCAACAACTCAGGATCCCCCTGATCCCTATGCCCCTGGAATATTTCCAATGATCAATCAAGAAGGGGTTCTCCATCACCAAACGCAGACAACTCGCCGAGAAGTAAGGGTAATGTACTTCTATCTTAGCAACTGGGGCTTAACATCCCTCACAGTGCCATCGATTAGAGTACAGTCTGGAGTTGCCCGGTCAAATCCCCTTTCTCGAACCAGCGTTTTCTAACTACACCACTGAACAACTCAGGTCTCGTAACACTTTCACACCTCTGCTGGGCCAATCCACCCTTCTTCCACTGGTAACGAACCACGCAAGCCCTAGTGCCCTCCATCCCTGACACTGACTGCTGGTCCAGTGCTAGCCATAGAGCTGCGACTCCACCCTCTTCAGACTGAATTCCCTTTTGGGTTCCACCTGCAAGGTCGTTTCCCTGACGACCCGTAACCACCTCTTGCAAGGCTGCTGCCTCTGGAACCTCATGCGACATTCCCTCGCCACATGTCCCCTTCTTGTGACAAATGAAAACACCTATTGTCCCTTTGTCCCCGTTCTGCTGGCCCCACCACTGGGTTTTGCAGACTTGCAGAAAACTCCCCTAGTCTCCTTGCAGCACTCTTCTCACTGTGTCTGGCACCTGTTTCTCCTGCACCTTAGTGCCCAGCACGGTGCCTCTCTATACACCTCTGCGAACTTCAACAACTCACCTGCTGTCTCTGGCTGCTCTCTTACAAATGTATGGTTAACTCAGGTCCGCACTGACAAATCTGCCCTTCAATAACCAGCTCTTTCATTCAGCGAACTCCTTCGTCGTACCACTCTACACTAATTGTTGTTCAATAGGGGTGTTCTTTTTCTTCGCATTATTTCTCTTTTTTTTTTTTTTTAACAAGATTTTATTACTACGACAGCAAACTGGTGGTTTCCGACACGAGTGACCGTAATACACAATCCTATGAATGCTAATATTAGCTTGGGACAACGTAATATTTTTATAAGACCCCAGCGCCTGACCCAACTATGAGAGCAAATTATAGGAAATCTGTGCGAAATGAGTACTCTGGGGCTGGAAAATGCCAAGTCTAGTATTAACTATCTTGGAAGCAATGCCAAGCCTATAGTAACTAGCATGGAACTACAGTAAGACACCCCGTGTCTTAGGATTACAACACTTGAATCCCACCAGCTTCCTCTCTGAGAAGTGAACAATTATAAAAAAAATTGGGCCAGAATATCCTGGCAGGCTCGCCAATAAATTGTCACCTCGGGTGATGTCGATGGAGGAAGACTAGCGCACAGCCCAACCACACTCACAGCGAGCATAACAATCTCATCATATATCTTCATTCGTCACATCAAACCACAAAGTAATCTATAACTTTACTACACATGTTCTAGAACAAACATATCAATGCATATGAAACAAACAAAATAAAACATTCCATCTCTTTCCTGAACTTCATAACAAAATCAATATCTAAAACCATCATTAACTAACCCGGTATAAATAATTTCTACTTTAACCTGGCCAGGTGATCTTAACTATTCACGAATCACTTCTTTCTTTTCTTGTTTTTCTTTCTTTTCACTGTCACTTTCACAAGCACGACACAACTGCTGGCACTGGTCCTTGGTCTGCTGGCGCCGGTCAGGTGAGGACTGTTGGCACTGGCGTTGCCTGTCGATGAAAGGGCGCTGGCCAAGTATGAGTCGAACCCACCCCGGTTGTAGATAGAACATGACTATCAACATCGATCTGTCTTCTTTCCTTTCTTCCCCCCGGCATTAACGCATTGCACTCTCTCCCTCTCTCTCTCTTCGAAGTGTGTGGTGTGGCTCTGATCAAAGGACATGGTTGCTTTTCTTCATCTTTTTTCTTTTCTTTCTTTTCCTCCTCATTAGTTAGTCAACCCTCGCCACAGCTCTCCAAAGTCCATCCTCTGCGACAATCTCGTGCTAATTCCCCCCACTTGGTTCTCGCCTCTCCTCCCCTCATCTCTTGCTCTTCTCTCCTCAGGAGATTACACTCAGACCTCTCTCGCTCCTGTCCTCTGTTCGTTCTCCCCCTCCTTCCCCCGGTCTCTCACTCTCACATCCTTCTTATTTTCGTTCCGAGCTGTCCCAAAAAAGGCGAGTACCATTGGTCAGTATTTTTACCCCTGATACTCGAAGTTATCTCCCTCTAATTCCATTGGATGTTCAAATCATGCCAGTCATGCCTACACGCCTTACTCTCTGTGGTGGTCAATTGGTCATTTAATTGATTAGCTAGATTTCCCCCCCACCACGCACTACCTTCCCCCCTTTCCTACTTAACTGGCGCCGTGTGGCTTAGCTCGGGGACACTGGTCACTCTAAATTGGGCCCGATGATCTGGGCAGGCACCACGACGTCTGACCAAACCTACCGAACCTGTCGGCCCAGCCACTCAGACTGTCTGCTGTCTCCTTGCTGTGCTTAAATTGGCCAGATGAGACGCATGGAGCCGTCCTCGTGGCGCCAAGATGTCTGCGTTTGGACTTATGTCCAGTT
>CM031607.1:38316464-38323964 GCA_018398815.1 Conus ventricosus | reverse complement strand
TCGGGCTGCATGATTTTGGATTCGCTGTAATCTTTCTATCAGATATTTGGGCAGGCCGGCCAAAAGTGAGTTGCAGTAATCTATTCTAGATAAGACAAATGCACAAATGAGAGTTTTTATAGCATCTGCAGAGAGAAGGTGACGTACGGAGCTGATTCGTCTTAGTTCTAAACAGGCAGTCTTGCAAATATTTGAAACCTGTTTCTCAAAGGTGATGGATTGGTCAAGAATGACCCCTAGACTGCGGACAGAGGTGGAGACAGAGACAGTACAGTCACAGAGACAGTACCATCATTTTTATCATTATCATTGTCGTTTTCGTCACCGTCATTATCACCATCAGCAGCAGCAGCAGCAGCAGCAGCGTCACCATCATCATCACCATCATTATGATTACCTCAATCGTTGATAGTAATGATGACCTAACTGGGGAGAAAAAAAAGTTAAGAAATATCCTGGCGATTCAGAAATACGGGAACTTTTCCCCTTTTCACATTCTTCCATATTACGCAAAAAGCGCGGGAACGGGGAGTACACAATGCTAGTCACCAACATGTCAGCATTGGAGAGGTGCTGCGTTTCTAATTCGCCAGAAAAAATAGCAATCTTGCCGCGAGGGGAATGAGACTAAGTGTTCACAGGAACCACATTGATTTCAGTTCTTTTCATGATGAATAGGGTTTCTGAAGCTGGATCCTGATTCTTTTACATTTGTATGTTTACAAGATATGTGCGCTGATGTTGATGATGGAAAAAAAAAACTGACTTGACTTTGCGAATCAGCGCTTATGTTGATACACTTGTGACAATTTTCTGTACAATTCATACCAACATTACTATTGGGGTGTTGGGATGGTTGAAAACAGGAAGTGACTCCAGAACGACATCATGACTGAATGAAGTATGAGCAAGAGAAAACGGCACGAGGACATACATCTTGTGTGTGTGTGTGTGTGTGTGTGTGTGTGTGTGTGTGTGTGTGTGTGTGTGTGTGTGTGTGTGTGTGTGTGTGTGTGTGTGTGTGTGTGTGTGTATGCGTGTGTGTGTGTGTGAGTGTGTATGTGTGTGTGTGTGTGTGTGTGTGTGTGTGTTTGTGTGCGTGCGTTTGTTGGGAGGGGGGGGGGGTGTCAATGTGAGTATGTGTGTCAGTGTGCCTTTTTGTACTCCCAGTTCTTATAGCACAGGGACTACTTTAGAATGGCAATGAAGAAATGCTCTGTGTGTGTGTGTGTGTGTGTGTGTGTGTGTGTGTGTGTGTGTGTGTGTGTGTGTGTGTGTGTGTGTGTGTCCGTTCGTGGTCAAAATGTGTTCCACTCGCTCCAGACAAAGCTACTGGGCCAATCTTTCTGAGAATTTGTAGGTGTGTTCATTATGGGTCACGGATGATGCCCGATGTTTTCGTTAACCGTTAAAGCCGTCACAAACGGTCGTAACGGTTTTTCTTCTTTATGGAATATCTCAGAAAGTACTCGGCCGATCTTTGTGAAAATTAGCAGGTATGTTTAAAATGGTTCACGGATGCTGCCCGATGTTTTAGTTTACCCCGTTATACCCGTTACTAACGGTTGTAACGGCCTGTAACGGGTTTTCTTCTTTATGGAATACCTCAGAAAGTATTTGGCCGATCTTTCTGAAAATTTGTAGGTATGTTTATTATGGATCACGAATAATGCCCAATGTTTTAGTTTACCGTTATTACCGTTACTAATGGCTATAACGGCCTGTAACGGTTTTTCTTCTTCGTGGAATATCTCAGAAAGTTCTTGTCCGATTTTTGTGAAAATTAGCAGGTATGTTCATTATGGGTCACGGATGATGCCCTTCGTTTAGTTTACCGTTATAGCCGTTACTAACGGCTGTAACAGTTTTTCTTCTTTATGGAATATCTCAGAAAGTACCTGACCGATCTTTGTGACAATCAGCACATATGTTCACTTTGGTTTACGGATTATGCCCGATGTTTTGGTTCACCGTTATAGCCGTTACTAACGGTTGCAACGGCCTGTAACGGTTTTTCTTCTTTATGGAATACCTCAGAAAGTTCTTGGCCGATCCTTCTGAAAATTTGTAGGTATATTTATTATGGGTCACAAATAATGCTTGATGTTTTAGTTTACCGTTATTGCCGTTACTAATGGCTATAACGGCCTGTAACGGTTTTTCTTCTTCATGGAATATCTCAGAAAGTACTCAGACGATTTTTGTGAAAATTAGCAGGCATGTTCATTATGGGTCATGGATGATGCCCTATGTTTAGTTTACCGTTATAGCCGTTACTAACTTGGCCAATCTTTGTGACAATTAGCACATATGTTCACTATGGTTTACGGATTATGCCCGATGGTTTGGTTTACCGTTATAGCCGTTACTAACGGTTGTAACGGCCCATAACGGTTTTTCTTCTTCATGGAATATCTCAGAAAGCACGTTGTCGATTTTTCTGAACATTTGTAGGTATGTTCATTATGGGTTGCGGATGATGCCCGATGTTTCAGTTTACCGTTATAGTTGTTACTAACGGCTATAGCTGCCGATAACGGTTTTTTTCTTTTATGGAATATCTCAGAATGTACTTGACCGATTTTTCTGAAAATTTGTAGTTATGTTCATTATGGGCGACGGAAGATGACCGACGTTTTACTTTACCGATATAGCCGTTACTAACGGCTATAACTGCCCATAACGGTTTTCCTTTTTTATGGAATGTCTCAGGAAGTACTTGGCCGATCTTTCTGAAATTTTGTAGGTATGTTCATTATGGGTCATGGATGATGCCCGACGCTCTAGTTTACCGTTATAGCCGTTACTAACGGCTATAACGACCCATAACGGTTTTTCTTTATTGTGGAATATCTCAGAAACTATGTGGCCGATCTTTCTGAAAATTTGTAGGTATGTTCATTATGAGTCACGGATGATCACCGATGTTTAAATTTACCGTTATAGCCGTTACTAACGGCCCATAATGGTTTTCTTCTTTATGGAAAATCTCAGAAAGTTCTTGGCTGATCTTTCTGAACATTTGTAAGTATGTTCATTATACGTCACAGATGATGGCCGATGTTTACCAGAATAGCCCTTACTAACGGTTACACCAGCCCAAGACGGTGTTTCCTCTTTATGGAATATCTCACACGTATTCAAGATAAACTGGGAGTACGTTTATATGCTTTGCATCTTGTTTTTTTTTCTTCTCTATTTGGGATGTCAGCATTAATACTAATGTTAATATGCAGCTTAGTGATAAATCATAATAAAACACGGATCAGGTCTGTTGTACTATCATGATATATCACCAGCTGGAACCTCTATGATGACATTGTGAAATCTCATCGCGAAATGTCGATCTATCCAAAGGCAGTGCACGGTGCTTAAAGAGTCTCTTCGAGTGAAGATTGTTTCGCGAGAAACAAGTGACAAGAAACGCGCGTCAGGCTCCCGGATCTTCTCGCCCAGTCGTGCCAACTGGGATTTAAAAACATGTGAAAACGAAATCGTTTGGAATTTTATTTTTATTCAGAATACGGCTCTTGCTTCTTGACACCAGGCTTGCTAGCTTTCATCGTGTTAAGACAGATATCGCCTGGTGATGGCGCTGTGAACTTTGCTGTGACATTGCTGTTCTGCAGCCACGTACCTCAGGATGCCTTGTCTACATCAACAACTGCAGTAGGCGGCCAGCACAGCTCCTGTCATTTTGTGAACTGTGAACGTTGGCCCACCATATTACCACTGGGCCCAGGAATAATTTCTTCCAGCCACAGATTGGTTGTGGCTTATACTTTAGGATTTTCTTCATCATTTTCTTTTTTCTTAAACGTAATTTAAATGGGTCGTACTCATAGCACCTGCTATATTTTCATCGCTACATTCAGTGACCTTTTTTTGTTTCATTGTCATTCACTGTTTGAAGCTGGACGATTTGTTTATCTTTCTATATGTTCGTCATCACTGTGCTCTCTCCGCTACCCATCCTTCCTGATTATTATTTAGGGTTTTTTTTTCTTAAGATATATTCTGTTGTCTGTGTCTTTAAAATTTTAGTACTTTAACATTGTTTCTGCATGTTCGTCAGCACTGTGCTTTAGCCATTAATTCGTTGCTTGTTATCAATCATTTTGCTGGTTTTATACTTCTCTATCATCGTCTGCCTTTTTTCCTAAACTCCTCTCTTCCTAATCGATTTTGTCTCGCTATTCCCTTACCACCCATGCTGTCCCACCTCCCACTGTTCCTGGACTTAAGGTTGCCATCATAATGCCTATCATTTATTTAATAAGGTCCATGAAATCTCCTTACCTTTCAAACACTCACTTCATCCAGTGCAACTCTTTGGTGTGAATGAAACAATATTACACTCTCGCATCACATATAATCTTATCAGCATTCTTGCCAGCAAAATAGAACAACGCAACAGTGATCAGCCCCATCATACTCGCCTTGCTGTATCTATTTATGAGTCAATTGCCAACATTGCCCAGCGCGGAAATAAATCTTGAGCTAACACGGTTGAATGTATCTGAGTTACAATTTTGATTAAAAATCACACCCGTTTTTTAATTCAAAAGTTGTAAAGAAACGCATCTCCGGCATACACATGGCACGGCAGTTATGTACAGATGGTGGATCAGACTTGTCACCAAAATTCAAATACAACTATTATCAAAAAGTTAAACTAACGGTCAGCTTGGACAAGTGCACCAGCATTTCATGATCTCCATCAGTTAGTACAAATCCTAAAGAGAATAAATAAAACAACTTCGACTGTTATTGGTCGCATCTGCAATTATACATGTTTCAGTGGTACATTATGGCATACGTGACCATTGTCCAGTCTTCTGCACAACGTCCTTCAGCCTTCCAAGACCACTACCCAAAGGTCACACAAACATGAAAAACCGACTTTCAAGGAAAACTTTTTTTTATGAAACAGCATACCATTTGACATGAGATGTTCCAATTTCACTTAACTGACAAATGCTCACATGTCAGTGAAGTTCTATCCTTTTGGTACCAAACATTCCTCACTAACAGAACTGAATACGCACTGTCACATCAAAAAGGGTTCAGCATCCTCAAATGAACTCTTGGTTAACACCAGAATTGGTGCAAGACATAATTCTTCGTGACCAGCTCAAGGAAGTACTGTTGTTTGACAAATGCAAAGAGCACAGAAACTTTATTTCAAATGAAGCTGAAAAAGTAAAGCGGGAGTATTTCAGTCAAGTTGTTACGGATGCAAAAGCCACAGCGCACATCAGGACAGAAATAGACACAATTGTACAGAGAAGTTTACAAGTATACGGAATTCAACAAGAAACATCGCTCCGGACAGATGTAACGTACACTTTTTTTTTCCTCATTACCAGACTTAATTTCTCAAGGTTAGTAAACTGTGAGAGTGCCTAATGAATGGATAGATAAAAAGATAGATATATAGATAGATAGATAGATTGATAGATAAATGTCTCCAGTGTCACCATCCATCCAAAGTATGGATGCGAACGGCAACTCAGTTAGTCAGAGGAGACAAGAGAGCCGAAACCCACACACCACAAGAGTCCAGGCTCGGATTCAGACATACTATATAATATTTCAGCAAACATTTTATTATCTCTTTGACAACCAAAAGACAAAAAGAAACGGACATGCCATCATCATCATCACCAAACGATCACCACCAAACACATTGTCTCAGCAACAGAATTCCTCTTACAGAGAGAGAGAGAGAGAGAGAGAGAGAGAGAGAGAGAGAGAGAGAGAGAGAGAGAGAGAGAGAGAGAGAGAGAGAGAGAGAGAGAGAGAGAGTGTAACAATATACTTTTTTTTATTATTTGACGTACCCCAAACACTAACAAAAGCATAGACCAGTGCCATCGCATTCTGCATTGCTCTAGCAACGAAACGTCATTGCTTTAACCAAAATTACGTAGCATCTTTGAAACGCGCATCATTGCGTCAGTACCAATGAGAAATTCTAAATTAAATGATATGTTTTATAAATTGCAGTTTTGGTCAAATTTCGGAATCTTCATCGTTTTAAAAGAAAAGGAAAAAGCACATTTTTTCTATAGAAACAGAAATTAAATCTGAAACAATTTTGGACCCCAAAGAGCTTGTGCGCAGAATGTGTTGGATACGGGTCCGTTGCTGGGAGTCCCAAAACGGTCGGGGGAGTCGTCGTTCTTCAGTCTGAGCAGGACATCGTTTTTGTGTACGTTCCGTGGAGTTGCTGTTTATATTTAGTTTTCCATCGTCGAACATCACCTTCAAACCGTTACGCCATACTGGGAGATCCCCAGGCGAAGTCGAGTAAAGGAGAAGTAATCGAAAGAGAGATAGAAGAGTCATCTGTATCATTTACGTACTTGTCATCTGTCGAGTCTGTCTTGTGTCCTGCTCACCATGTTTGTGATGAACACTACAACAGAGAGTTTCTTTGGACCTCGGAACGAGTAATTGGCACCACGCTCGCCAGGCCTCTCTGTTGGACTAGCAGGGTATATTCTGAGGTAGGTCCCTACAGAAGATATATCCATTTTTAATATATTTATTTACTATATGCAGTAATCAGTGTCATGATGTCATGCTTTATCTTCTAGGTTATACCTGCGCCATCACCGCAGTTTCGATGTTATTCTGGTCACGTTATCAACGTGACTATTATCATAGTTAAGGAATTGATCATTTTCCTTCGTTACAGGTTTGGAGATCCGATGCGGTTGCGGAGCGGTTTATCTTTGTTAAAGGTGTCATCTTCACCAGTGTTTCATCTCCATCCGCACCTATGTGTAATCAGTGTGCCCACAGTTAGGCATACAAACACAGCACATCACATTAGGGAAGTTACACATTTGTGTGTCTGTATGTCGACATATACAGATTTTATTTTAACATGCAGTACCTGGGCGTGTTTTCTATGTTGCCACAAGGCGGACATTGCCCAAGGCAATGTAACTTTCAGGTGCCCTGCTATTCTGCTATCCTGTTGACCTGCTATCCTCTTGACCTGCTATCCTGCTGACCTGCTATCCTGTTGACCTGCTATCCTGCTGACCTGCTATCCTGTTGACCTGCTATCCTGTTGACATGCTATCCAGTGATCCTGCTATCCTGTTATCCTGTTGACATGCTATCCTGTTGACCTGCTATCCAGTGATCCAGCTATCCTGTTGACCTGCTATCCTGTTGACCTGCTATCCTGTTGACCTGCTATCCTGTGATCCTGCTATCCTGTTGACCTGCTATCCTGTTGACCTGCTATCCAGTGATCCAGCTATCCTGTTGACCTGCTATCCTGTTGACCTGCTATCCTGTTGACCTGCTATCCTGTTGACCTGCTATCCTGTTGACCTGCTATCCAGTGATCCTGCTATCCTGTTATCCTGTTGACCTGCTATCCTGTTGACCTGCTATCCAGTGATCCAGCTATCCTGTTGACCTGCTATCCTGTTGACCTGCTATCCTGTTGACCTGCTATCCTGTGATCCTGCTATCCTG
>CM031607.1:38303964-38313964 GCA_018398815.1 Conus ventricosus | reverse complement strand
GTATCTGTGATACTACACTTGCAGAAAAGAGCGTATATGGATAAACAAACAAAGAAGAACCAACAACAAAAGCACACATGCACAAAAATAAATAAAGGTGTCAAAAATTACTTCATAAGAGGAGAAAACAAGAGAAACTCTCTAAGAAAATGTCAATTTTAGTAGCATTTTCATCTTAATACACGACCTGAATAAACTTGTCTTCTACGAATTGCGTGGAAAATATATTTTGAAACTTGTAATGTTCTCTTATTATCCCGTGGTAGAAGAATGATTGACAGTGGTAGTTGTACAATATTTGAAATAAACGCTTCCCTTAAATCATTATAAAGTGAGCACTTACATATGAAGTGGTTTTCATCTTCTACAGAATTAACACAAAACGGACAATTTCTGTCTTTTGAATTATGACTATATCGGAACAGATTATTATTCAAAGGTAAAACATTTAATCTTGCATGTGAAAAAGCTACTTTGAAACAAAATACATCAATGCTACAAAGATAAATTTCCCTTTCAAAAACGACTTTAAAAGATCTATAGCTTGCATATCTTTCCTTATCTCTAATAGCTCCTGTTCACTCTTGCATAAACATATCAATTAATCTCTGCTTGAATATGCATAAGAACCAACGAACATTGCCAACATCCTGTTGTAACCATACAAAGTTGAAACCAGTCTCACATAACAATTCTCTTACATTTGTTACCCAGCATTTTTTACCATTCTGATCTAGGGTTACCTGCATACTATATGCTTGCCGCGGTAATCTGTTCTGTCCCATACTAATCAGTTTAAACCAATATCGAATCGCGTTTACGTACGAGTTAATAAAGAGGGGGTATCTTCCCAGTTCCCCGTATACCATTTTGTTTGGGGTCTTAAGTGGAACTCCCAGAAAACGCTTGCATGCTAGCAAGTCAACTCTCTCCAAGCCATCTAAACGATGTATCCCCCACACTTCAGATGAATATAATAAAATGGATTTGATTTTGGCGTCAAACACCTTAAAATAAATGTGAAAACCGATATCCTTATTCTTCTGGAAAGCTCTTATGAAAGTAATCAATGTCCTTTTCCCTTTACTAATTAAGTGTTCAGTACCAAGTCTTGGACTAAGTTTTGTTGAAAAAACGAACCCCAAATAACAATAAGTATTGACAACTTCTATCTTAGCATTGTCAAAAATCCATTGTTCGTTTTTACCAAGAAATCCTTCTTTTCTGAATACCATTATTTTTGTCTTATCTATATTAACATCTAATTTCATATTTGTACAGCATGTTTGCAGTATATTTAATTGGTTTTGAAGTCCGACTGGAGTTGTAGACAACAAAACCACATCGTCTGCAAAGAGCAGAATGAATAATTCCATGACATTGGGCATCAGTTGAATACCATGTCTACCTTCTTCACTCATATGAGTTGCCAACTGATTGATAAAGATTTCAAACAGTGTTGGGCTTAAAACACATCCTTGGGACAGCTGAAATAGTCAGAGTACGTATAATTTGACCTTACACAAGATATTACATAGTTATACATAGCTTGAAGCGCACAGAAAAATTTCCCTTTAATACCCTGATTTCTAATACACTGTAAAAGCTTATCGTGTCTTACTGAGTCAAAGGCTTTTTGAAGTCGACAAAAGCCACATAGAGTTTTTTCCCACGCTGAGTCAAGCATTTCTGCCCACGGAATACAGACAAAAAATTTGGTCGATCGTAGAATATTTTTTACGGAAGCCAGCTTGAGTCTCAGAAATCCCATTTTTTTTAAACTATACAAAATAGTAATTCATTAGGTACAACATGCCCTGTAACATGATCCCCACCTTCCCTCCTTCACACTCCGCCCATTTCTTGACACCAGAGAGAGCTTGCCTTGTTGTTCACCTGATCGTCAATTCCAGTTTTAGATCGCTCAGGTACTAGATTCAAAAGGCCAACAGCCTGTCGTATTCCTCATGTCAGTTGTAGTGGACAATTTCCTTTTTTTGGTATTTCGTTCCCCCCTCCCCCCTTGTTGCTGTTGTTGTTGTGAATAACTTGTCTTAAAGAAGGAAGCACACACATTTATGTATTTTTTTTAATCGTATTAATATCATTCGCTTGTGTACTATAAATTGTTTTGGTCTGCCTGATCTGTTAGTTTGTTGCTCACAAATCAAATATAAGTCAGTGTAGTTCAAATAAATGAAGGCGTTGCAGTCTAGCTATTTTAATGTGCAGCTGACTGTTGTGGTCGACCAGCAGTAAATTTTCATTGGGATCCACATGACGTTTGTTTTCAGTTGAACACAGGATGCAATGATCGGACACTGCTGCATTCACCGGAACGTTTTTGGTAAAGCCGATACACAGAATGTTTATGGTTTAGCAGATACACAGAATAGTTATGGCATAACTGATACACATGATAGTTATGGTATAGCTGATACACAGAATCTTTATGGTATAGTTGATTCACAGAATATTTATGGTATAGCTGTGTCACGGTTCACCCGATTAAGGGTGACCAATGACGAGGCGCGTGGGAAGAGGGAGAACCTGCAAGTACCTGACCTCAAGCGCACAAATCAAACACCGGGCAATAGATAGACAAACCACAACATTTATTCACATTAAACAGATATTGATGAGAAATGAAGAGACGGGGCCCTAACTAACTAGATAGAACAGTGATGATACTAAATCCCCCACCCTCGCCCAATACAGCACCAAGGAGGACCTAATCACCCCACCTACCCCACACTACTGAAGCCCGCGGGGAAAAGGGGAATGCGGACAATCACATAGGAAAAAAACCCCAACAGTCTTAAAACCTATTTTAAAAAAAACACTAAAGGCCTGTCAAAGAAAAACAAAACAAAACAAAACAAAACCTCAAAGAAAACATCCCAAACACAGTTCATTTCTCTGGTACATTACTGTCCGCTTCTGCCCTGTTCTGTCTTTCTGGGGCTACCTTGAGTCCAGCACTCCCACCCACAAACCCTCAACTCACGCACGCCCCTCACTGCAGTCGCCTCATGTTGTCAGGACAGGCGAGGAAGTGCCGACGTCACAATCGGAACCTCCCAGGTCCCAGGGCAGCAGGCTGTGTTGACGTCTCGGCCAACAGGAGCAAGGTCAGGGCGTGGATGAACAGGAGGTGAAGCAGACGAAGACCGCGGGGAAAGGCAGAAGGAAAAGGAAAAGGGAAGTGCTTGCACATCACACAGTGGACTCAGAATGAGCACACCTATATGGACTGGGACGGCGGGAACTAGGAGAAGGGGGAGGGGTCGAGTGAAGGTGAATGTCGGGGGAAGGTAACCATGACACAAGGAGCCCCCTACACCTAACCCTATATAAATTCACTTGTCCTCCAAGCACAAAAGCCATACATACAAAAACTCTCTACTTACAGCTTACTCTATTACCCCCCCCACCCACCCCCCACTTTGAACTGGTAAAAGACTAATCGAAATCACCCTTTGAATGACAGTATTTAAAAGAAAAACTGATAGTTACATTTAAACAATATAGACATGTGAGTACGGAGTTGAACCAAAATAACGACAAAAGGGAAACCACTGGCCCTAAACGATCTCAATCAATCAATCATTTTGATTATAGTCCAGCCGACCACGGAGGCCATAAGACTATCTCTGAAACTCAATCAATTAAGCATCTTTGAGAGAGGGATGATATGAAAATGAAGCACAAAAATGATATCACCATTCACTCTCATGCAACCCAACAAAACAGACAAGACAAGGGCGCCTGGTGACCATAAGGGAAAAGGGTGGAGGAGGGAGAAAAAGAGTGGGGGGGGGGGGGGGGGGGAGGGGGGAGCACGGAGACATCCCCCAGACAATCTCTCTCACCAACCAACCTTCCCCCAGCCTCGACCATAAGGCCCCAAAAGGTAATGCCATAAATAGAAAATTACGCTGGAAATTAAAAAAAAAGAAAGTGAAGAATGCTTTTGAATTTCGAAACGGTAATGAAAATAAAAATAACGATTTCAGCGCAAAATGTGATACCCTAATCGACACCAAAAGGGGGAGAGAAAAAAGGGGAACGAAAGGAAACAGTTCCTGACAAGCTGATACACAGAATATTTATGATATAGCTGATACACAGAATATTTATGATATAGCTGATACACAGAATATTTATGGTATAGCTGATACACAGAATCTTTATGGTACAGCTGATACACAAAATATTTATGGTATAGCTGATACACAAAATATTTATGGTATAGCTGATACACAAAATAGTTATGGTATAGCTGATGCACAGAATATTTATGGTATAGGTAATGCCCAGAATATTAATGGTACAGTTGATGCACAGAATATTCACGGTTATAGCTGATGCATAGAATATTTTGGTATAGCTGATGCACAGAATATTATGGTATAGCTGATGCACAGAATATTTATGTATTGCTGATGCACATGATGCACAGAAAATCTATGGTATAGACTGATGCACAGAATATTTATGGTACAGCTGATGCACTGAATATTTATGGTATAGCAGATACACAAAATAATTATGGTGTAGCTGATGCACAGAATATTTATGGTATAGCTGATCCACAGAATATTAATGTATAGCTGATACACGGAATATTTATGCTACAGCTGATACACAGAATGTTCATGGTATAGCTGGTACACAAAAATATTTATTGTATGGCTAAACACACAGAATATTTATGGTATAGATAATGCACAGGATGTTAATGGTATAATTGATGCACAGAATATTCAGGTATAGCTGATGCATAAAATATTTATGGTATAGCTGATGCACAGAATAATTTATGGTATAGCTGATGCACAGAATATCTATGGTATAAGCTGATGCCACAGAATATTTATGGTATAGCTGATGCACAGAATATTTATGGTATAGCTGAAGCACAGAATATCTATGGACAAGCTGATGCACAGAATAATCTATGGTATAGCTGATGCACAGCATGTTTATGGTATAGCTGATGCACAGAATATCTATGGTATAGCTGATGCACAGAGTACATGTATAGTGATGCACAGAATATTTATGGTATAGCTGATGAACAGAAATATCTATGGTATAGCTGATGCACAGAATATCTATGGTATAGCTGATGCACAGAATCTCTATGGTATAGCTGATGCACAGAATATTATGGTATAGCTGATGCACAGAAATAATCTAGGTTAGCTGATGCACAGAATATCTATGGTATAGCTGATGCACAAAAAAACTATGGTATATAGCTGATGCACAGAATATCTATGGATAGATGTGCACAGAATATCTATGGTACAGGTGATGCACAGAATATCTATGGTATAGCTGATGCACAGAATATCTATGGTATAGTTGATGCACAGAATATCTATGGTATAGCTGATGCACAAGAATATCTATGGTACAAGTCTGATGCACAGAATATCTATGGTATAGCTGATGCACAGAATATCTATGGTATAGCTGAAGCACAGAATGGCTTTACAGGATGATGTAGGGGACTGTGTGCCGAGTATCATTTGGTGGGGGGGGGGGGGGGGGGGGGGGGGGGGGGAGGTCAAATGGTCATTTGAAAAAAGAGGGCCATAGTACACCAAAGCCTTAAAAAAAAGCACGAGTGACTTACTGTTCATTCGCTCCTTTCTTTTCCGCTTGCAGCCTGTGGTAGCAGCACAGAGAATTAATGGCAACAACAAAGATGCGGCTTGATGGTTTCATAATGGAGCTAACCAAGGACATGCAAAGAATGGCCCTGACACAGTTCTCATCACGTCCAAAGCGAACGATGCCATGCTGTGCATCAATATGTGGGGGAGGGTGCATTTCTGTGTGTCATTACAGAACTCGTTTTTTTCCTTCTTCAGTTATTCTACATTTACGGGGGCCCATACTTCTTGAAATAAATCACAGCACACCAGCTTGTGAAAAATGACACCGATGTGCCGAAAATGAAGGCAAAATTGCATCTAACAGGGGACGCATGTAAGGACACGGTGGTCGTTGTTAATGTTAAGGGGGCCATATGTTCCAAATCGTGGTTGGAGTGGGAGCGGGGGGATTTCCACATGTTTAAGGCGGGGGAGGTGGGGGTGAATCTAAATTCGGTAAAAAGGGAATTGGGGGAGGGGTGGGGGGGGGGGGGGGGGGGGGGGGGGGGGGGGAGAGGGGGACTCCGGAATTTTCCTAAAGTACATGTGCGTGTGTGGGGTGTCCAAATTATTCTTGTTAAAGTGCGGAAGGGTGGGATAAGGGTGAATGAGGGCAAATGTTGTTAACCGTGGAGAGAGGAGCGGGGGCTAGAAACTGCATCTAAGCAAAAGATTATCCACCCATTATAACCCTGGAAAAAAAAAAACAAGAACAAAACAAAGCAAACAAAAAAAAAAGCAACCAAAAAAAGCCCTGCTCCTATCAACCCCTGGCTCCCCCTGTTCGACGCCCCTGAAATACGCATTATTTTCTGTACCTGTCTTGTCTGCAGTAGCATACATTCTGTACAAACTGGGCATCATTCTTTTTTCTCCCAGTGACCTGATTTCTTTGAAGAAAGGACAAAATGTGTAAAGATATATAAAACCAACCAAACAACAACAACAACAACAACAACAACAAAAAATAAAAACGAACCTGGGAAAATGATGACATTGCCAGTTAAGCCCTTACATCTTCTCTCCATAAAAAGGCAGCACCGCAAGATTTGAGTCAGCATTCCGAACCTTTCATGCACCAAGCACAGGACTATGCGTAACGCTAAGAAAGATTGAAAGAGAGAAACAAACAAAGATAAAAAAAGAACATTTTAGAAGCTATTTTTTTCTGATTTTCAGCACCCGCAAACAGCATTAACCTTATTTGTGCTGAAGGCAGGACCACACGTAGATTAAAAACAGAAAGAAGTTGAACCAGAGACAAAGTTATGTGTTCATAGTGTGTGTGTGTTGTGTGTGTGTGTGTGTGTGTGTGTGTGTGTGTGTGTGTGTGTGTGTGTGTGTGTGTGTGTGTGTGTGTGTGTGCGTGCGTGCGTGCGTGCGTGCGTGTGTGTGTGTGTGTGTGTGTGTGGTGTGTGTGTGTGTGTGTGTGTGTGTGTGTGTGTGTGTGTGTGTTTTGTGTGTGTGTGTGTGTCACAATACATTTTCTAATGCTTAGAGAGCAGCATAAATAAGAAAGATATCGCACCCATTCTGTCTGTCTGTCTGTCTGCCCCCCCCCCCCCACCCCCCCCCCACCCCACCTCTCTCTCTCTCTCTCTTGTTTATTTTTTAACTGCCTTCCCAAGGTGACTGTTGCCGTTTACAGGTAACTTTTTTTTCCCTTTTTGCTTTAATAAGCTACTACCTTTATTGATTGGGCACGCTGTGTCGGTGCATGGAAATGTGTCATGTGACGTAGCCTCACATCAAGGCATGTGACGCTCCATCATATGTAGTCTAGTGATATGAATAATTTCCCCATGCCACAACTAAAAAGGAAGGATATTTATGTGGCTTGACTAGTGTAGCGGGCGTCCCCAAATAATTGTGAGAATTACTCATTAGATAAACAAGGGTGGCCATTGGGTGAGTGACCACTGAGAGATAGTTTAATAAGGGCTGGTAAGGTGCTGGTCATGTGTTTTGAACACTGAGTATGCACTCACTAGTAGGAGGGAGGAAAGAGTCAGTTTTAGCCCAGCAGATGGCCTAGCGACTCGAACCTGTCAGGACGTTGGTCAAGGTGTCCTCACCGCTGACCAGTCTTACCAGGTGAGCCATAGATAGTTGGGGAAAGCTACAGGGGGAAACCTAAAGAGAAGAGAAAGAAAGAATTCAAATGTTGAATTGGGAAGCAGGTTACTTACATGAACCTTATTCGTGTTTCAGCCCTTCACCCTTCACCCTTCACTCTTCACCCCGTCAGCTATTCCTCCTCTGGGACGGGTTGGTAACGATGGCCATGGTGTGGGGAACACGCCGGTAGTTCAGCCCCAGCAATTAAAGACTCCAGGGAGAGGAGTCGGTTCTCATCATTTCTCCAGTGAAAGGAGAATTCAAGGGGGCGACACGTTTTCTGATGCAGACAGGGCATCATGACAGTATGGGGCGAGTCTTATCTCTGATGCAGGTATGGCATCATGATTGCAGGAATTATTTATTCTCCTGGTCCGGATCTTGGGCCAATGTTATGTGAAGGCCATGACTTTATAGTCTAGGAGGTTGTGAATATTCTTTCCTCTGCAAGAGGGAAGAAACTTGTAAGAATTTATTGATTTCAATTCGTAACCTGATCTCTCAGTGTGAAGAGAAAGAGAGATACATGTATAGAATCTGTTTATTAATTGTTCGATTCATTTAGTAAAGTGTTTAAGTGTTTTCCCCGAAGGAGAGGGGGAGAAAAAAAAACATTCAGTAGTGCGCCTTTTGGTTGACTGGAGGGATTGCGTGTGTGTATGGAGTAAATGCTGTCATGAATGCGTGTGTGCAAAAGTGACAGTGTGACAAAATGTCAATATATAAAAGATTTCCAGTGTACTCATGCAGTGTATGTGTGCGAGCCAGTGTGCTGCTCATATAATCAATATGCAAGCTTATATATATATATATATTATATATTTTATATATATATATATATATATATATATATATATATATATATTATATATATATATATATATATATATATTTGTTAAAATAAGGTTTTTAAAAGTCAATCATCTACAAATTTGTTTCAAGCTGTTCGCTGTCGTCAGAATGATTTTGGTTTGCCCACCGCCGGTGTGTGTGTGTGTGTGTGTGTGTGTGTGTGTGTGTGTGTGTGTGTGTGTGTGTATGTGTGTGTGTGTGTGTGTGTGTGTGACAGGCATGTGATCCTCACTGTCTATATGATGCCATCGACCGATCTTTCCTCACAGCTTCAGCTACCCATTCCACAGGTAATAAATCAATCACTCTGAGGTATCTTGTTCCCGCATGCTGCATGGTGTACATTGACAGGTTAGCACAGGCACAAACTCTAAAAATTCTGTATTTGTTTCAGAAAACCTGCACAAGCGATCAATGTTTTCCATCGACGTATTCCCTCACAAATAAACATACAACACCACCAGGAACTTTGGCACAATTCCTGACGACAAGTGTATATGGACCAGTCCACACACAGTGACATCTCCATGATGAAACTAAAACTGAAACTCTGTGTGTGTGTGTGTGTGTGTGTGTGTGAGAGAGAGAGAGAGAGAGAGAGAGAGAGAGAGAGGAGAGAGAGAGGGGAGAGAGAGAGAGAGAGAGAGAGAGGAGAGAGAGAGAGAGAGAGATTGCGTGCGTGCGTGCGTGCGTGCGTTTTAGAATGTGCATCTTAAAGAGATCTGCGAAAGGTGTTTGTTGTTGTTGTTGTTGTTGTTGCTGTTGTTGTTGTTGCTGTTGTTGTTTTGATGACTTGTGAGCTGCTTTCAACGTGGTGACAACCCTGATATAGCCCTTTGCGGTCGGCTGGGCTATAGGCAATATTACCTTACCTTATTTTTGCTTGAAGGTGGTGTGTAGTGGATGTGGAGGTAGTATGGCTCTAGCAAGTATTCCTTTCCGATGAACATGCCTTGGGCGACCCTGCATTTTGAACTCAGAGATAAAGAGGTTACTACCTTATCATTTAAGGCTATTACCATATCATCTGAATAGTACATTCCAAATTTTAGCTGGATTAAGCCCGAGAATAGTCTGGCTGAGAAGTTGCATCAATGTAGTCTAAATACTATGTGGCAAATATGGGTGAGGGGGAGGGGTCTTAAGCCTGGGGAACACTTGGGTGGGTCTAGCTGTTAGAGGGACAACCTTACACAGGCAATGACCCGAACATCTGATCAGGTGAGTCCAGCTCTTGGACCCATTAAACTGCCGTAGCCATTGCCCTAATAAGGCTGAGCATGACCTTTGTATGGTGCAACTCTCACTTCAGCTCGATTAACCGACCCCCCCCCCCCCCCAAACAACACACACACTGCACACTC
>CM031607.1:38270695-38296776 GCA_018398815.1 Conus ventricosus | reverse complement strand
AGCTTTATGTGTATGCATTTCCACCTTTTAGCATCATAGGATGGGTGTTCAGAAGATCGGAGAGCCCATGCAAGGGGGGATAACGGGTACTCAACTGGCTGACACAACCGTGGTTCACTGTTCTTCAACATCTTTTCTGCTGCCCTCAAGTAGAACTCATTTGCAGGCACGCCATCTTCTTCACTACCCAGCGACTTCAGAGCAGTTCACCCTCTCATTCAGAAACGCTGCTAAACCTGCTTGTCTGCAAGATCTCGGCAAACATTTCTTAACTTCTGCTTCATAAAAAAAATTCAGTTGCTCTAATAAAGTGTTTATGGAGACCCAGCAGCCAAAAGTCCTACAACGCGTACTTTAAAAATGGCAGAAATTTGTTAGGAGACAAAAAAATCACTATTTGTACTCAAGTGCATGTGGCAAATTTTTCTGGCAGAACTGTATGCTGCAATGCTAATTATGGTACAGTTAACCTGGCTGGGAGTGGTGTTTCAGCATACCTGTGTCCTGAAAAACACAGAAACAATTGTCAACATCCTGTAGTCTGTCAAACTGTCAAAGGTGTGTTAAAACAATAGACCGTCACTATCTACGTACTGTGCCTCATTGATGTAGACACAGTCATTGATATGTTAGCACAGTGGCCAGATGCAGACCAGATCAGCTATCTGAAACTCACACCCCAAACACTTACGTTACTTGTTTTACTCTCTGGCAGAGAGGACAGACTCTCCCAGTCTTACTTTTTGATGATGTAAAAATCCATTATTCTAAATGTGCACTTGATATATAGTTCTCTTTAAAACAAATCATCCAGGGACTCACGAAAAAGCCCCCAGTCATACCTTGTTTTGAAAACAAGAGTTTGTGTCGGTTCACCCCCTTTGACAGTATTTGAGAAAACTCCCACTTACGAACTGGAAAGCACTTTTTATCATTTAAATAAATCCTTTCGCACCTGTGAAAAGAGACTCCCGTTTTTCGTTGGATGAAGGATGTGCTGCTTATGGCTGGAATAGACAAAATTTAAGTGCCGGCTCACAGCACTTGGGCTGCTAGTTACTTCTGCAGCATTAAGCGAAGGTGTGCCCAATAGACAGCATCCTTCAAGCAGTAGGATGGTCAAACAGAAACATTTCTTTCAGATTCTACCACCTGATCATTAAAACATGAAGATGGAAATGGGTTCAAACGAAGACTAAATTGCTTCCCCTGGCTGTGCTGGACAGATTTCCAGACAAAGGGAAGAAACTCACATTATGAGCTGATTGTCTTTCAGAGCCTGACATGTTAAGGAATAACGTGTGATCTCCAACGCTAAAATCTCCACATGTATACGTCTAAACCAATCAGTAGACGAGGAATAATTTGAAAATTAAATGAGGCTTACCTGAAGTTGACGTTTCAATGGAGATCATTTCGGGATGTTGCTGGGTAGAGGTATACATGTGCCTCCCAAATCAGCAACTCGAGGTACTTCCCCTTGATTCCAGGTTTTGGGATTCTGCAGTTAATGTTTTTTGGATCAGAATTACTTGAGAAATGGGTTGGTAATCTACATAGCACGGTAAATGACTTCGATCTATAGTCTGTGGTGACTTCAATAGCAGAACTGGTTCCAAAACTGAAACACGATATTTTCGATTTTGATAATGAAACAGAGGACGATGAGGACCTTCATCCTTTAACATCACAAGATTAGTCATCTATTTTATTGAGCATTTTACTTAACTGTGCAACTGTGTTTGAATGTACATTCTGAATGGCTTGTTGAATATAGCCTTGATGACAGCTGCAAAATTTATTTCCAAATCACATCAGAGTACCATTGATTACTTCTCATGTTGCTCGATAGGCCCTTTCTGTGTGGCTGTAATCCTTTTTGGGCTGTTGAAAGTAAAGTGGGTTCAGATAATTTACCTGTTGTTCCACCATAAACGCGCCAAATGCTGGAAAGTGATGATCGCACACTTAGACCAAGCACGCACAAAATGCTTTAGTGAACGATTAATATGTTTCGAGATAAAGGGAAAAAGATTTTGTTGTGCCATGATCAGTCCAGCTATTCTGTCAAATAAGCTGAGGCGTGTAATTGTCAGAGACGTGACGTAAAACAAAGCTCTCGGTCAGTTTGTAGATTGTTTAAAAGAAGCTGGACAATGTAGATGAAAAAAAATACAACAAAAAAATAAAGCAAATACATTCCTTGGTTTTACAAAGACTGTCGAAATGCTCAAATCAACCAAAATGAAAACTTACAATTTTTTGGGACAAACACGAGACCACCAGGACAAGATAGAACGCATAAAAGCCAAAAAAGGGAAATACACAACGTTAAAAAATAAAAAAAAATGAATTCAAACAAAGAAGGCATCTTTTTTGGGATGCTAACAGAAATAATTCGTGGCGTTCTGGAAAGAACAAAAGAGAATTTCAGGTCGAATAAACATATCCCAACTATAAATTTTTATGCAAAAGAATGGTTTACCACTCTCAAACAATAATTGACGATGGCACAAGACTCATTAGAAAAATGTGCACAGTCTCGATTAGTAGGGGAAAAAGCAACTCACTTTTGAACTGTGTAATTCCGAATGAGGGACGGGATTAGAGCAATAACAAATTTAAAATCCGGGAAAGCATGGGAACTGATAAATGTTTAGTTGAGATTTTTAAAAAAGCTGCAGGACAAGAAATAATTCATTTTTTTAGACAACTTTTTAACACTCTTCTTGACAAAGGATAATATCCCAAAGAAAAGCAAAGGCAATTAAGTGGCCCAATTTTACGAAAGGAGATACTCCTAAACCAGATAATTAGGGGGGCGAGAGAACGAGAAATGCCGCTTCTAACTCACCTAGCCCCTCAACCTAGTTTCAGGGCTAGGCGACCTAGAAGCGGCATTTCTCCGTTCTCTGACAAGTAAGACTTCAATAACCAAAAAAATAACGATTTTTACAAACAAACATACTGTGTGGATTATCCGTTTTCAATACTAATTACTAAACTTTCTAGAGAGTAACGTAGGGGGAAAGCAGCAGTGGCGAACACACCCCATAGATTAACGTAGGGGAAAAGCAGCAGCCGCTGAACACACCCATACACAAAACGGTGGAGCAGGTAAGCCTTTAATTGCTAATTGTTGACCTGCCTAAGGACTCCGCACTCTCAGAATACTGCAGAAAACCTGTCATTAGGTCGACATCCGATTACTTAATTGCAGTGTTGGTCTTCGACTTGGCAAGGTTTTATACTACATGATGAACGCCCCCCAACCCTGTCCTTGTCATTTCTTTGGTGGTTTTGAGCGATGAAGACGTGCTGGAAAAAGTGTTTGATTTTAAAACTGTGTTTCTGCGTTTGATTTCATGTTGGGTGGTGTTTCTTCTTGTGAAAAAGTAGAATTATTAGGTAGTCCTTCTTCTCAAGAATTAATAAGGAAATTTGTGAATCACAAGTAGTTCATTAAAACCTTTTAGATTATTCTCACAACAGACTAGTTAATTATTACAACACGTTCAGCTTAGGGTTTGCCCGTGGAATTAAGTCCACTGCGCATGCCTAGTGGAATTAAGTCCACTGCACATGCCCAGCGGAATTAAGTCCAAATGCGCATGCCTATGGAATTAAGTCCACTGCACATGCCTAGTGGAATTAAGTCCACTGCGCATGCCTTGGAATTAAGTCCCCTGCACATGCCCAGCGGAATTAAGTCCACTGTAAAAAACTGGACCCGCCTGATTTTCTTTTGTTTAGATACTCCGCGAGTGGCCGCCCCAGCTCTGCAATTTTTTAAAGCCAATAATTGAAGGGCTTGCAACGAAGGAAAGCAACCCTTTAGAATAAGAGAAAGGATTGTCTTCCTAAAAAAGAAAGTAACAATGGATTGTGTTTTTATTTTCGTTTCAAACAAGTCGCCACAGGTTCTTAGTCAAGTTGCCATCAAGTTGTTTTAAGTTCTTAATCAAGAAACCTTTTAAATTCTTAATCAAGTAACCTTTAAGTTCTTAATTAAGTCACCTCAAAATTCTTGATTAAGTCGCCTTTTAAATCTTAATCCCAAATTCTTGATCAAGTCACCTCAAGTTCTTAATCAAGTTTTTGATCAAGTCACCTCAAGTCTTAATCAAGTTTCTTTAAATTTAAATTCTTACTCAAGTCACCTCAAGATCGTAATAAAATCATCCTCTAAGTACAACCAAGTCTTATTCAAGTTATCTTTTAATTGTCAAAAAACAATACAATCTAGTTTTTGTCTTAAATAGTAGATGTCTAATATAGTACAAAAACGCCTCAAAAAACGCGTTATCGCTGAGGATGTTTTGCTCAGCGTTTTCCCGCGCAAGATCGGCCAGCATAGACTTAATGAAGTTTCTTACATCCTAAGCAACCACATTGATTACAATTCTGGTCTATGGAAATGTCTTTATAGACTCCATGTTTTTTATTTATTGACTCCATCATTTTAAAACAAATAATAATCCGTCAAAGAAACTATTTTATCAAAAAAATTTAAATTTAAGTTCTTTAAAAAATTATTGCATTTGAATGGATCAAAATGATCTTTTGTTGTTGGCGGTTCTGGCATGCTTTTGTCTTCGTAAATTTTGCGGTTCAGATTGTTTTGACTGCTTTTGTTTTTTGTTGCCATTGTTTATAATTTATAACCGTAATAACCGCCCCCAGCAGCAGCAAGGGCGCCAAAAATGACAACAGTTTTAAGTTCAATATTCCATGAAGACTTTGGTGCTGTAGGCCTTGAATCACATGGAGTTTTTTATAGCTGGCATTGAATCAACTTGCTCTGGCGTTGCGGTGTTATGTTTTCATGATGAGTTATATTGCTGTGATTGTAACTGTAATTTTTTTGTCTGTTCCACTCTGCTAATTTTTTTCCTGCTTCAACACGCCCAGGATGAGGATGCTTTTCACTGGTCCCTTTCTCCACCTGATTCAGTGTTTCTGATTCTGCTGATTTTCTGGCTTGGTCATTTTGAAGGGAAATAAATCTATATGATTAAAAGTAATTAACCCATGATTAATGGCGATAATAATGTTCCAAATCTGTAATATAGATCACAGCTTAAAGACTCTAATGACTTTGTTTAAAACTGGATCCTGTGTTAAATCATACAAAAAAGTCTTGTTCAGAATCAATGGGGGCAAATCTACTGACTATTTAGTGACAAACTAAGAACCGTTTGCCCAACACTTTTCACCATTCTTGATCCTAGTTGCGCTTCATACCTGTTATGATACTTTACAATGTCTTGTGGCGACATCTGTTGAATTTGTTCTATGCTGAATTCATTCCGAGAAACTGTTTTGTTTTCCCACATGCTGCTAAAGAATACAGTTTTCCTTTTTGGGCATAATAGCTTGGTCATCAACTTGATCATTTGTAATCATAAGTTTAGGAAGGTTTAGCTGCCTGTAGCTGTAGCAGATCGTCGCCGTTCATGTTTTTATTAATTATAATTATTTTATTTTTTAAAAATGAGCACCGAAAAAACTGTCGCCAACCTAGTATACCATTCTGCTGTTATTGGAGGCCTAAGTGTAGGATACACAATGCTTGGTAAAAGCCTGTTAAAAATAAAACCGGCAGATCTTGGCAAACTAGACTTTGAAGACTCAGCAAAGCTGATTGCTGTCATTGCAGCTTCATTTGCTACGAAAGATTTTCTAGTTAAGCAAGGAATAATTCCTGACAGTATCAACATGAAAAAATTTAAAAAATACATTTATAAAAATGGCTTCACTCGTAATGATGATAGGCGGTGCTGTGGTTAATGCGCTTCCTTTTAGCGGAAGTAATTACGCGTTAAGTAAACTGCGGGATGACGGCGAGAGAAAAAGACATAACAAAGCTGTGGAGCAACTAACCGCAGCGCAAGATCACTATGAAAAGCAGAGAATTGAGCAGTTTAGATTTTATTAATAACAAACTGAAAAAACAGGGGCATGCAGCTTACACATTTAAAGATGTTGATCAAGCAATAAAAGAATATTATCTTGTAACAGGCAAACCAATCGAGACATTGCCCCCACCAAAATTTAGCGACTTTTATCATCCATCAGAAAAACAAAAGATGCAAGAAATCGCGTTTATTGTCTTTGGCATGACCGTTGTGTATTTTGTTGCGCATAATATTGGCTGAATAAAAAATGAACAAAATTTATTATTCGCCCAAAGGATATTGGAAGGGAATAACAGCAATTAAAAAGCTAAGCCAAGCAGCTGGAGTCAGTGAACAAACAGCGAAGGAATGGTTATCTAAACAAGCGATTTGGCAAATTTATTTACCTGCGCCTAAACGAATACAGAGACCACACTTTGTCAACACAATGCCGAACGACACCCATCAAATGGATCTTCTATATTTACCCCATGATACGATTAGACGAAAAAGATTTAAGTACGCGCTCACAGTCATTGACATAGCTTCAAGATACAAAGATGCAGAACCATTAACACAAAAGAGTGCTTCTGCTGTTGCTGTTGCTATACAACAAATATATCAACGAGGGCCCGTTAACTTATCCTCGCATGATTCAAGTCGATGATGGAAAAGAATTTAAAGGCCGAGTGAATCAATTATTGTTAAAACATAGAGTTACCATTAAAAGAGGCATTCCGGGAGTTCACAGATCACAGGCTTTAGTTGAAAACTTTAACAAACAGTTATCTGAAAGACTTTTCTCCTACCAGTATCACAGAGAGCTGATTGACAATTCTCGCAACACAGAATGGGTTAGAAGACTGCCCTCAGTTTTGCGCGCAATGAATAATGAAGAATTTAAATTAACGGGTTTAAAGCCAGTACAAGCAATCAAAAAACAAACAATAAATGCTGTTGAAGGGGACTCCAGTACAACCAGCAAACTATTACCGTTTGGTTTAAAAGTAAGGTACCTTTATTTGCCGGGGAAGCAGAAGGGGATACTCGCATCAGTGCAACCGATCCAGTTTGGAGTGTTGATCCATATGAAATAAAAAGAATTGTAAAAATGAATCCGCCCGTGTATTATTTACGAGAAACTGACACAACAAAACAACCAGCTCACTCAAAGATCTTTTGTGAAGGAGGAACTGCAGATAATTCCGCCAGACACAGTTCCGCTTTAATTAATTTACGTAAAATATTTGAGTTTTAACATGGAAGCTCAGAAGGAAGCGCAGAATGATACAAAATGATAAATGAAAAGACCTTGGAATTGATGAGGGAATCATATGGTTTGAGTTCTGCATTAGTGCAACATTTGCGAGGATTCATCAGCACATGGCAATGCATCCAGATCACCTACAACCCAAATCCCAAATTTTGACTATCAAAAATGGGATAAAGAATATCTTGAAATAATAAAAAAAATTCGAGCGCATCAAGCAAACATGAGAAAAAATTTGAATGAATTGGAGGTTGATATGATTGATTTTATAGATAAAGTTGATGAAAAATATGGACCCGAATATAAACCCGAAGAAAATATATAATTATGTCCGTTCTCCAATGCCGATTGCATATGAAAACTCTGGATTAACAAATACTCGTTTTGTGTTTGTTCTATCTAATGACTTCTTTGTTACAACAGTTGTGTTGATCTCATTAGATTAGATCGTAGTTTTAACGTTGTCATGATAAAAAGTATGTTTATTGAACAATGCTTCTTTGTAGTTGTCATGCGATATGCTCGACTGCACAACACTGCGAGATATTCCTTTTGCTTTTTGATAGTTTTCTCCAGCTCGAAATACTGTACATTTTTTACCTTAAACCAACAAACTCCTTGATCACCTTTCCAGATAATTCATCCTTCATCTTTCCTAAAACCTTCTTGTTAGTAATTGAATGCAAAGGCGAATCTTAGGATAATCAGATGTGTCATACCATCCTGCATGCCCTTTAGCTACTTCTATTTCCATGTCTTTATAGATGTCTTCAGTAGGGATATCTATAACAAAACTGTCTGTATCTGTGTAAAGTACTCTGGACTCAGGATACGAGGGCTTAAAGTAGTCATAAAGAAATTCTAACATCAAAAGCTTTGATAATTCTAAAACAGTAAACCCAATAAATACAGGTTTGTCCAATTTGACTTTTTTTTTTTTCATCATTATGCCAAAATTGAGCAGTTAGATTTATTAATAACAAACTGAAAAAACAGGGTGGAAGTGAAAAGTCAGCTACGGGGGCAAAGACATCATACAAGCTGCCAACTGAGAAAATTACCATTGGAACCTGGAATGTTCGTACACTCCATCAGTGCGGCAAAGTAAAAGAACTAGAGCACGAGCTGAGACGTTACCAATGGGACATTGTGGGTATGTCGAAGTAAGATGGACAGGCTTTGGAGAAGCAATCACAGAGGAAGGACACAAGATGTGGTACAGTGGCGAAGAGTCACTACATGAAAAAGGCGTAGCTTTCATCGTGCGCAAAGAAATCACTGGATGCATCTTGAGCTGCACACCTGTTAACAGCAGAATCATCAGCATTCGTGTGTCAGCCAAACCAAAGAACATCAACATCATACAGGTGTATGCTCCAACTAACCAGCCACGAAGATCAGGCGGTGGAAGAATTCTACGAGAAAGTAGAAGACACCATCAGAAAAGCCCCAAGAAAGACATCATCATAGTTCAGGGGGACTTCAACGCCAAAGTCGGCCCAGATGCCTACAAAGACTGGGCTGGAACAGTGGGTCAATACGGCACAGGGAAACTAAAACGGACAGGGGACTTCGCCTTCTGGAGTTTGCCTGCACCCAACGGCTCACCATTGCCAACACCCTTTACCCCCACAAACTGTCAAGAAGAACAACCTGGCATGCGCCGAACGGAATGACTCACAACCAGATCGACTTTGGTCCTCACTCCGCGGCGCTTCAAATCAAGCATCAATAAAGCAAAGACGAGGAACATACCCCGGAGCTGATATAGGCAGCGACCACGATCTCGTGCTGCTCACAATGAAGATCAAATTGAAGAAAAAGCACCAAGCTGCGCAGCCACGCATCAAGTTTGACCTGGAGAAGTTAAAAGACCCAGAGATAGAAGAGGCATTCCAGGCACAGCTCGGGGGGCGGTTCGCGGCACTCAACCCCTGGACAATGACATCAACGACCTCACAAACAGCTTCAATGAGGCAGTCTGCGAAACAGCAGAGGAGGTACTTGGGCGACAGAGAAAGAAACACCAAGCATGGATCTCAAACGACATCCTTGACCTCTGCGACAAAAGAAGATCACTGAAGAATATGAAAAATTCCAGCCCTGAACAAGCCGCACAGTATCGAAAAACCAAAAACCCTTTTGTAAAGAAGGAAATGATTGAAGCCAAAGAACAATGGATCAATAATCAGTGCGAGAACATAGAGAAAGGCATGGAAAAGGGAAACAGCAAACATGCCTTCACCACACTGAAAAACCTCACCAAGACGCAGCAAAACAGATCGTCAGTCATCGAGGATACCTCAGGCGAGCTGCTGACAGAAAGCTCCGCTGTTTTGAACAGATGGACACAGTACTGCCAAGAACTTTACAACTACCCTATACAGCCAAACGACAGTCTGTTTGAGGGGGACTCAACACCATCAAGGGAATCCTCACCACTACCAGTGATGAGAGAAGAAGTGGAAGAAGCCATCGGCAGCCTTCCGGCAGGGAAATCACCTGGAGCAGACAATATTCCAGCAGAGCTGCTCAAACATGGAGGGAAGGAATTGGTCACTCTAGTAACATCGATTTGTCAGAAGATCTGGGAGACAAAACAGTGGCCCACAGAATGGACTCAATCACTCATCATCCCCCTGCCCAAAAAGGGAAATCTACGCCAATGCCAGAACTACAGAACAATAAGTCTCATTAGCCACACCAGTAAAATCATGCTCAGAGTCATCTTGAATCGACTGAAGAAAGAGGCGGAAGAACACCTGGCGGAAGAACAAGCTGGATTCAGGGCAGGCAGAAGCACAGTAGAACAGATCTTCACCTGCCGATACTGATGGAGAAACATCTGCAACATCAGAGAGACCTGTTCCACAACTTCATTGACTTTAGGAAAGCGTTTGACAGGGTGTGCACAAGGGTCTGTGGCAGGTGCTCAGAAAGTTTGGCATAGAGGAGGGTCTCGTCCAAACCATCCAGGCGCTGTATAAAAACCGCCAGCAGCGCAGTCCTCCTCAACAACCAGATAGGGGACTACTTCAAGACCACAGTTGGAGTCCGTCAAGGCTGCCTGCTATCTCCCGTACTGTTCAATCTCTTCCTGGAAAACATCATGCGTGAAACCCTCCATGACTTCCACTCCACTGTCTCCATCGGAGGAAGAATCATCAATAATCTGAGGTTCGCAGATGACATCGACCTGATGGGAGGGAGCAACGAAGAATTACAAGACCTGACAAAGAGACTGGAAGAAAGGGCAGGTGCATATGGAATGGAAGTGAGCACAGAAAAAAGCAAAGTCCTGGTCAACAGCACAACCAACACCCATGCTGAAATCTACATGAACGGACAGCTTGAAGAAGTGGGCGCTTTCAAATACCTTGGCGCCACTCTCACCAAAGACGGTCGCTCTACAACAGAAATCAAGACCAGACTAGCGATCGCAACAGCAGCAATGGCAAAGCTAAACAAGATCTGGAAGAGCAGGGAGATCAGCTTTCCTACAAAGATGAAGCTGTACAAGTCCCTGGTGCTGTCCATCCTGCTGTATGGCTGCGAAAGCTGGACCATGACAGCAGAGACCACCAAGAGAATCCAGACGTTTGAAACTAAATGCTTCAGGCGCTTGCTCGGATCTCTTGGCAAGACCGGAAGACAAACGACGTTGTGAGGAGCCAAATAACATCACTTGCAGGCCCCCAAGAACCCCTCTTGGCAACAGTCAAGAAGAGGAAGCTGTCGTGGTTCGGGCATGTCATACGCCACAATTCACTGCCCAAAACAGTCATCCAGGCACGCTGGAAGGCGGCAGACGAAGGGGACGACAAGCCAAATCTGGATGGACAACATCAAAGAATGGACCAGGATGGATGGCCCTACGCTGATGCGACAGGCAGAGGACAGGGCCGGATGGCGGTGTCTGGCTTCGAGAGTGTCTCTCATCTCTCCTCTACGCCCATCATGGGCAAGAGAATGATGATGATGATGATGATGCCAAAAAGCTGATCATGAAATCTTCTGAAGTCCTGATAATTTGGTTTTGAAGTCAGCTTAATTGCCTCGTTCTCTCTGGTGACCAATCTAACATCTTTGCGCTTTTGCGGATTTTCCATAGTCTTTCCGAAACAGCTGTTGTTCATCAGCTTGAAAAAGTCTTTTTCTGAAGCATCTGTGATTTAGTTCTGAGATCAGTGTTCTTCATGATGTATGGTTTCATAAACTGTTCTTGGTCAAAAGCAATTATACGATGAACAGCTGCCAACTTCAAACCGTGTCTTAAATAAAATTGCAGAAGTCTGTAATGACAGACATAATTTTTTTTGCCCCAAAGTTTAGAAACAAGTTTGGGCGGGCTCTGTTTTAAACCACTTTAGGTTTTTCGGCTGCCAAGGGAAATAGTAAATTATGCGGGGAAAGGGATTCCTGGGGATATTCTAATTTCCAACTTCTAAAAATAAAACCACGCTGTTTAAACCCGGCGTTAAACTGCTCGAAACCATTTTAATGCTTTTTGAATTTTTTTGGTATTTGCCACCGTTTTACTTTTAAAAGTTGCGTAATGGAAGGTTTGCCCCATTCCCCACCCAACAAAATTGTTTGCATCTAAATACTTTAGATGTTAGCCCTTTTTTACTTGGATCTTTAGTCGTCCGGGTTTTTGTTGTTTGTTTTTACAAAGGGATGCACCCCTTACTTTTTTCCCCCAAAGCAATCCTTTTTTCAATCACTGAATCTTGGGTGGGTCAACAATAAATCAATTTTTAAACTCCAGTAAATTTTAAAAGAAACCCTCCCAACTCATCCCGGGCGCAGAAATGTAATGCCGGGAAATCCAGGCTGTAATGTTTCTTTCGGGTTTTTTTTCCCTAAAATTTTTCAAAGACCCCCGCCAACAAAACATGTATCACCCAAAAAAAGTAGGGAAATCAGATAGTCCCCCATCGTTTACAATCAAAACTTCCCCAACGCATCTTGAAAAGTTTGGTAATCAGAACCCACAAATCCCCTTTTCCTCTGAACTAGAAAAGAACCGCCCTTTAGGCAAAAGTGTATTTTCCCGTAAAACCCTTTCCCAATTTTTCATGTATCAAAAGGGGAAAACCCACCCTTTCAAAACGAATTTGTGCCCAAAATATTCTTCCGTTTTGGGCGGATTTTAAGGGACATAGCCACCGACTCAAAAATCCCATCATGTGCTGCATAGATAAATAAAAAGACATTTATTTAAAGTGAAAAAATTTATTTTTTCCGATGACTGTGAAATGAAATTTTCCCAAAAGGGCGTGGGAAAATGCTTTCATTAAAGAAATCGTTCCCTTTCCCAAGAAATTTGAAAGAAGATGGGAAGTTTCCAGGTTTTTGGGTTTCAAACTTTAGTTGGTTGATTTACTGTGCGCGCTCCTCTAATTTCCCCACAAATTTTGATCAGGGTCCTTACTTTTTGGTTTCCCGCTCCCCCCCTAAGGAGAGGTCAAAAACCACAAACCCAAACAATTGGGGCCGATTTCATACGTTGTTGATTTTCAGGCGTCATCATAAATTCAAAAAATTTCCCGATTATTAAAACCCCAATCTTTAAACGCATTTGGGGCCCCGGGCGCTGAAAAATTTTCTAGCTCCCTTTGGCCCCTTCTTAAAATTTTCGGGGCTTTTGAATGAGCCCCCATCCGACCTGACAACAATAAACAAATGAACAATCTGATGATTACTCACAAAGGCTTTTTTGGAATTTTTCGGGGGTTTTTGGCCCCTCTAAGGAACAATAAATGATTCGAGGGCTGCTAAACAACAAGGGGGAAATTTTGCACCCTTTTTCCAGTTTTTAAAAACTAATTTTTCCCTCCCTTTGGGGGGCGAATTTATTTCCCTATTACGTAAACTGGGTCGATACAATTTTTCTATTTTTTGCTTGCGGCTTGAACAGATGGAATTCTTTTTTAAACCATTTTCGGGCAAACCCTTTTTTAGGGTAATGCTTTGAAGTATGCCTCAATAATCTACTCTTTTTTTTCGTATCAATGTGAAATGTGGTACCCCCCGCGGTGAAAGCATAAACAGAAAGTCAACAGGTTTTTTGTCTGTTCGCCAATCTTGGGCTTTCTTAGACACTCTGAGGCTGTAGATTTTTTTTCCTCACCCATGGTAAGACTTTAACATTTTTTTGGTTTTTTTTTGGTTCTTCAAACTGAAAAATTTTTTGTCCACCAAAACGGGAAAGGGAAAATTTTCCACAAAAGTTGGGGTTCATTGATGAAAGGGGTGATATTTTAGAACACTCCCCTCTGTTTTTTTTGCGGGAAAGCAGCCTTGCGAGAACACCCCCCCCACAAAAAAACCCCATTTGTGGGCCCGTATTTTTTTAATTTTTAAAAACCGCTCTTTTCGCTACCAATGGGGGGGCCCGGGGAAAGGGAAAGCCTTGCCAACAATCGCGCAAAAATTAACGGGTTTTAACCCTGTCCTAAATTCCCACCCCTGACCAGCCAGAGCCCTCTTTTTGGGCTTCTTCAGGGGGGCCCAAATCAAACTTGTAAGCCAGTTCGTCTGCCCAACCGGGTTTTTAAGTCATTATGAAAAGAATAGCCCTGTTTTTATTAAAAACCCAGATTTCTAGTTTTCCCTTCATTTTTGTTACATAGCCCAAATTAAAAAACAGCTAACATTATTTTAAAAGGGGGCCCATTGTCATTTTAACCTGGAATTAAAGAAAAAAGCATGAGCAACATTTTGCCGTACGTTTGCGGGAATAATAAATTTCTAGCCCTGTATCATTTAAAAGCTTTTGATAAATCTTTTTTCCCTTTACGCTTTGCTTCAAAAAATTCCCCGGGACCTTCATTTTATCTTACCCTGCTAAAGTTTTTTTTCAAAACCAAAATTTTTTTTTAAATTTAAAAAAAAAAATATTTTAATCAAATTTCAAAATCGACGGTCTTTTTGTGCGGACTCAAAAACAAAAAGTATAAACCCCTTAAAACGTTTTTAAAAGGAGCTTTTTAGAGCAGATTTTTTAATGCCCCTTTATTTTTTTTTTAAAACATTCCTTTTTTTATCTGTTTGGTGTCGGCGGTTGGGGAAAAACTTGTCCTTCCCTTTTTCTTTGAAGATAAAAATTTTTGTCTTTTGTATCATTGAAATCAGCCGGGAAAACACTAAATTCTTCACCCGTGATGTTTGAGTCAGCTAGTGCTTTATTTTTTAAACAGTTAAAGGAATAATTTTAAGCTGTTATTATTGAACCAATTTCGTGTGCTTTTTGGGGGTTATTTTTATTTTTTTCTACAGCACCAAAGGCTAAGAGCCAGGCCAAGAGCTAAAGACAAGCCGCCTAAGGTAAAGCCCCAGGTGCCCTAGCCCTTTCTAAGAGGCCCCCAACCCCTCTTCCTGCGAGGGAGCGCTTATAGTTTGAGCTCCCTATTAAAATAGGGAACCGCATTAAAAGGGAGCGAATACCTTCGTTTTTGGTTTGCTTTTTTTTTATTTTGAAAGGTCCGCTCTAATTTTTTTTCATTGGGAATTTTTGTTAATCTGAAGGGTTTTTTCTTCAGGTGTTTTTTCAGCAGCAGAAACGACCCCTTTGGGGTCGATGTTTCCTTCTATAGCACAGAGTTTCCCTATCCTTCTTTTAGGTACTTTTTTGGGTAATTCTGAAAAACATCTTTTTTTTTAAAAAAAAAAAATAATTTTTGTAAGGGGCATCTTTTTAAACTGTTTTCTTAATATTCAGCTGCGCAACAAAATTTTAAAAAAAAAATGTTCATTTAAATGGTTTTTCACTCCTTTTAATTTTTTATCAATTTTAAATGTTTTTTTTTCGTCTTTAACCGGGTTTTGCCCCTTCCATGCAACTGATTATCCCTGTTTACCTTAAGCAATCCATAAGCGTATTTCGTTTTTTAAATAATCATGATCTAACATTTTGAAGGGGCAGTCTTTAGACAAAAAGGCTAAAGTTTGGGTTTCTCACCCCCCACCCCCAAACAAATTTTTTTATTTCGTCAAAATGTTTTATAAGGTTTAAAAACCCGCTACTAGATTTTTTTAGGACTAACCCCCAATCGAAAATTGGGCTTTCCCTTTTTTTAGGGTTAAAAAACTTTTTACTTTCCCCTTTTAATTTCTTTATCTTCACACAGCAATAAAATACCTTTAAGCGATCTTGCTCGACACTAAAACTAAAAACCCTATACGTTTGGCCTTTTCTTTTTGGGGTTTGTTTTTGATGAATTTTACTCTTTCGTAAAAATTGCAAAATTTTTACTATATTGGGTTTCTCAATCACCTTGTAAATTTGGGGTTTCTAACAACGTAAACTCAAAAAAGATGTCAGAAAATGCTTGTATTTGCTTCGGGGTCGATATCCCGATAACACCTTTTTTATTCATTAAAAGTTAGTTTTATAGACAATCTGTCCTTTTAAAAAGCCCTTGAAATATGGCCCCATGCGCTTTTAACAACTCAAAAACTAAGGGAATGGAAAAGCGATTTCCCCAAAAAAGCAAAAATTTTCAGCCACATACTTTTTTCCGTCTGGGTTAAACAATTTTCCCGGGGGTCTATTCTGTGTTTTTTGCCATCTCTTTTCAATTCCCTTTAAACGCAAGATCAGGCCCTTTTATTCTCGGTTTTGCCATAGAACAGAAAAGGTTTAAAAATTTTTCTGCATTTTTGTAAAGAAAAAAATTTTTTGCCCCTCAATTTTTTTAGAAATTTTCTTAAAAAGATTGCCCGTTTCCCAATTCTGGGCAACTGTCCTGTTTGGGGCCCGTTTCTGATTAGTTCAATTTTTAAAATAAGTCGTGCAAGCCGGCACAATCACATCATCCGCTCCTAGGGCTGGAAAAATTTTTTCAGAAAATTTGGGTTTCCCCAAAAAAAAAGAAATGGATTATTTTGGGGAAAAAAAACCCCTTTAAATTTTCCCCTTTATGCCCCAAAAGGGTTTTTTTCAGTCTCCGATGCGGTCAAGAATGGAGCCCCAAAAATTTTTTAAAATTTTTTTAAAAAAAAAAAAATAAAAAAGTTAATTATTTAAAAAAAATGGCGGGGATTGGGAAGGGGAAAAGATTTTGAATTTTTTGGGTCCCGGAGACGCCCCTGATTTAAACGGCCCTTTGATACAGCATCGCTCAACGCTCTCATGCGGCGTTTAATTAACAAAAAAAGGTTTGGGGCTTTTTTCAAAATTTAGGCTAGAACCTCCCCAAATTTTAGACCCTAAAAGATTTTTAAAATAGAACAAAATGGGCCCTTTGTTTTTTGAAAAGCGGCCCCCCACCGAGAACCCAAAATTTTTTCGGCTTTCAATAAACAAAACCCTCAAAGTTTGTAGGCATGACTACAATTTTAAAAAAAACTTAGGGGGGAAGATCCAAAACGCCTAGGAATTGTTTAAAAACCCAAAAAAAAAAAAGGAAAACCATTGCAAAATTTTAAAACAACAACAAAACTCCCAAAAAATCCCCAAAAAAATAGAACTTCAAGAATTTTAAATTCCCCAAAAGTAGGGGAAAATAACAAATTAATAGAAGCAGAAACCAGTTTTTCAGAAGAAACAGAACCAAAAACTATCGACGACTCCCCAATACCCGCGCGAGAATCAGAGGCCCTTGATCGTGCTTTAAGACTGTTAGAAGCGAATTAATAAACAGTATAGCAATACTGAGTAAACTAATGAAAAATATAGAAAGAGAAAAAAAAAAAACTCGCTGAGGCTGATGACGCCAACTTAGGACCTGATGTTAAAGAAAGAATAACCCGAAGACTAAATAATTTTGAAGAACGGAAACTAGAAGTTTGTCTACTACCCGAGAACAATTACGAACTCAAGTGACCAGAATAAGAGAAACTATCCGAAGAATTTTATATGAAGACACGACACTAGCAGAACGAATAAAAACACTGTTTAGAGAGCAAGGTGTCACATTAGCAAGCGTTATAACGGCCTTAGGATTTGCAATAAGTACACTGTGATGGCTATTACAGGCGGCGGTGGAGGTCAAAGCCTAGTGCCTCCATCGCCATCGCCTCCATCGCCGCCTGATAAATCATGGGTAAAAAAACAGCTTGATCATCTTGCAGTTTATTAAAAAAATTAGCTGGTAAAGCTATAGACTCTTTACCAGGTATATTAGGAGGTGTCGTTAGCTGGCTTTTGTCTACTGCAAGCAAAGTATTGGCTTTATGGCTGAGCACTTAGGGGCATTAGTTGTCTTAATAGTCGGGTTACTATTTAGTAAGATAAAGACCAAGTAATCCTAGGCCAAGGTTAATCCAACAACAAGTGCTGTATTTTCATATTCATGGTCATTATTTTTGACTTCGTGGTCTTCAACGGTCTTTGGACTTTGGACCTCGGGGATTAGATGACTTAATCTTGTGGGGTCATCTTGTTTTTTTATTGTTTGTAATATTACTGGCTCAGAATTTATGTCGTTTTTTTTTCCGACCTTCTGTTCATTGCCTGCCACAAGGATTCATTGTTGTAGTTTATTATTGTTCCTACCTGGAGTCTGAGGTCAGAAGGTAGCATATATAAACCAGTGCCAACAGCAAAGTCTACTTTCGATCTTGCGTATTGTAAACATTTTGGTACCTTTTAATACTTGAAGGCAAATCAATTGTAGAATTAATGGCGTCCTCTAAATTTTGCTAAGTATTTTTTTTTGTGCATCAAAGCCAGTAGAAGGATTAGTTATGCTCGACCTTGTCTGTGCTTGCGAACCTAGCAAACACCAAACGTAAGTACGAATAGAGTCGTTTATTCGTTCTATTCCCGCTCTAGTTAGGCCCTTAGAAGTGTCTAAGATAAATGTTGTCCATGCTGTTTTATGCTCTTGCTCTATGGCCCCAAAAGGTGAACGCCTGTGCCTGAAGAGAAAGATGTTAAGGGGGATTCCAGTCATAGTTATACTTTCTGTGCACGCCCCAAAAATAAGGGTGCCTAAGCCATGATTAAGATCCGACTTTTGTCTAAAGTCCGTCTTAACATTAATATTGAATTCGTTACAAATCCTTTCCAAAGCCTTCATGTCTATTCTGTTGCTGAATGGATTAAACGTTTTGTCATTTGGCAATGGTGCTTGCAGTTCAGTCAAAATACGTCTGAAGGTGTAATAAAAATGAAATCTGTACACTGACCCCACCAAAGGATCAGGATGATTTAAATGATCAGCATACACACTCCACACCCAGTTGATGCACAAAACACAGCAAAGTTTAACTGGTTCTGATAAAACTGCATCGGATGACTGAACCACACTTTGGATGTAGTCTTTTTTAATAGGGGGGTTAAGATATTTGTCCAATGAGTACTCACCTTTACTTGAAAGACGTCAGACTGAGTCACAAAATGTCAAGGGTGTCAGTTGCTATATTTTTAAGATTGTAGTGCGGCCCAACAGAATATTTTGCATCAGTATATTTAAACGCACTCATTTTTATTTCGTTTAAAAAAAGTTTGTAACAATAACAACTCAAGACCGTCCTTCGTTTTTAGAGCATGCTGTTAAGAACGATTGTGGAACCAAAATGGTCGCACTCCATGAAATTTTTACAAAGTCGTATGGTTTAATATTACTAAATCCCTAAATAATAATAAGATTCTAAAAGTTGACAAAACAGGGCCAAAGTTAGCCAGTTAACAATACCTGATGGTTATTACGGTTTTGCTCACTAAAAGAAGCAATGAGTAACTTTGACATTACTCTCAAACTTAACAATGCGAATCTAAAAACAATGTTATTATTCAAGCCTGAAGAAGAAGTAGGTTACTATTTTGATAAAGAGCTAGCTAAAATTTAGGCTTTGCAGCTGACAATCATAGATTTAGAGTTACACCAAGCAAAACTACTTATGAGGGAGAAAATCCGCTCGATCTTGCATTACATTCATTACTCTATGTTCATTTGGATGAGCTGAGCACTGATGAAAACTTACATGATGGAAGGCCCTCAACTGTTTTAAGAGCTCTTCCGTCAGGGAAAGCTGCATATTGCGATTATGAAATTATACAATTCCCTAATTTACAGTTTAAAAAAAAAATTAGCTTGTGGGAGGTCGGATCATTTAATATAAAAGATCACAGACAAAACAGGGAAAGTCGTAAAATGTGATAACCTACACATTGTTTTGGAAATAAAATAATAAGATTGTACTAAAAAATAATGTCGCGGGGACCAGAAGAACCGGGAGTTACATTAGCGCCTGTAAGGTGTATAACCTTAGAATTAAAAGACCTTGCAGACGTTGCGGACTTTGAACAGAACGGTGAGATAGGCGCTTTGTAGGTTTTGAGTACACTAAAGATGGTGATTATAAACGCAAAGAGGTTGGCGACAGCAAAAAGTTTCCTAAACTAAAGAACAGCTGCGCAATCTAGAAGCAAATAATGTTGGCCAGTATGAATATAAAATAGTTCGAAAACCTGACCTCAAATGGCACTTGGAACCATATTTAGAATGGGACATAAAATTTGAATTCATAAGCCCATTTACATTTTTTAGCCGTCAAAAAAGTTTCAGAAAAGCATTCAACTCTGCCCTTTACATGTAAGTCTTATCCGGGCGACAATAGTCGGGAAAAAGATTGAAATAAAGCCGTATGGGAATAAACAGTACATCCTCCACAGAAGAGAAACGGTTTTAAAAGGGTGCTTCTACAAAATTACAGTTCATTCCGCAAATGAAATTAGGAGATGCGTTCACAATGATATTTGAAATTTCTGTCTTAAAAGATAAGGGAGGGATGGGTTGTGGGCGTTAGTGACGTCCTTCTAAAAGGAATTCTAATTAGCTGGCAAAACTTAGACGTTGAAAAACTTAAAGTTACCATCGTCATTCTTCACAATGGCGAGGATATTAAGGTCATAACAACAAGCAACAAAATCAATATTAGTCTAAATAGAAACAATCTTACAGAACTGAATTGAATTAATCTTACGCATTTAAATCTTTTAGTATTTTATTATACTGAACAAGTTTTGACAGAGAGTATGATAAAACAATAACTGGATTAGATTAAATTCTGTTATAAAACTATGGAGCAGTTTAAACTTTATGACAAAAACCCCTCATTGTTCATTAATTTGTGGACAAACTGGTTGTGGAAAACAATATTTGTCCTCAACCTATTACAAACAGTTTATCGTTATAATTTTGATTATATTGTGATTTTCTGTCCAACACTTAAAAGGAACAAAGCATATCATGATAGAAGGTTTATATGGACAGACGATGACGTATATTTAGTTAACCCTAGCACTAAACTGAGTGAGTGTTTAGAATACTTTTATAAAGTGTTTGGGGAACGCAGACACTCTTTTTTATAGATGACTGTTCAGCAGAAAAAGATATAGTTAAAAAGAGAAACACTTTGTCAAAACTAGCTTTCAGTGAAGACATGATGGGATAAGTGTGTGGATTTTATGTCAAAAATATAACTCCGTTTTAAAAGACTTTAGAGAACAGTTAAAGACTGTAGTTTTATTTCACATGAAAACAGAGACTCATTTGATGAATGTTTGCGCGAAAATGATGTTATTGAAAAGGATCAGGAAAAACACAAGATTAAACAAAAACTAAAATCTAAAAAGTTTAGTAAATTAGTATTGAAAACGGATAACCCTACACAGTATGTTTGTTTGTAGATAATTGTTATTTTTTGGTTATTAAAGTCTTACTTGTCAGAGAACGGAGAAATGCCGCTTCTAGGTCGCCTAGCCCCGAAACTAGGTTGAGGGGCTAGGTGAGTTAGAAGCGGCATTTCTCCGTTCTCTGGGCGTTTCCCTACCCAGTGGTGTTAGCAAATGTTATACCTCAGTCCTGAACAACAGGTTGTATGAATGGCAAGAAAAATATGGGAAAATTTCGGAATGTCAAGCAGGATTCAGAAAACAAAAATCAGCAATAGACCACATTTATACTCCATATCATTGCCCAGACATATCGTTTCGAAAAAGTTATGAAGTGCATGTAGCCTTTGTAGATTTTGAAAAGCGTTCGATTCAATGAACCATGAAAAAATTGTTCGACATCATTACTAAAGAAAGTATTCAAGGTAGATGTACAACCATTTAATGTCATGCGTCAGAGCAAATAACAAAATTTCATATTAATGTGAATGTCCAACAGGTGTCCGTCAAGGCTGCGTTCTTAGCTCCACATTATTTTCTCTCTTTTTGATCAGTTGGCTGTGCACGTGACAGAAGTTGGTAGCCATGGCGTTCAACTTCCACCTAAGTTATGGAATTATTTTATTTTGTTGTTTACTGACGACGTTACACTTCTAGCTGCGACTCTAAGGGGTCTGCAAAACCAAATTAAATGTCTCAAGGATTGCTGCAATAATTTCTGACTGGAAGTCAATATTGATAAAACTGAGACATTTGTCTTTAAAAAAAAGGTGGCTACCTGTCCAGACATGAATCATGGTTGTACAAGGGCCAACCGATTTAAGCTGTGAACGTACATTGTGTCCTTGGGTTTAAATGTATGTCGATGCTAAGCTTCAAACAGGAAAGTAATCATCTGGTAGGCAAAGCAAAAAAAAAAGTCATTTTTCTGTATACGGCTTTTACTTATCTCAAACACTTGTCTCAAGAAACAGATTTCAGAACTTTTATTCAACAATACAATCAATTCATATTTATTATAGTGAATTTGGGGGTCTGTTAAGAATGGACATGATCGAACGATTGCATCTTAGCGTATGCAAACATTTTCTGGGAGTGCCAACAAAATCCCCCAACAAACGGGTCTATGGCGAATTAGGTAGATATTTTCAATCATAAATTCGACCATGAGAGCCATAAAGTATTGGTTTTGACTTCTCGAGATGCCCCAGCACAAACTGCCCAAACAAGTTTATCAAATGCCATTAACCTTAGACAGAAATGGTAAAGATTGCTGGGCCTCGCCAATCCAGGAAGTTCTCTGTAGGAGTGGGTTTCATTTTGTGTGGCTTCAGCATGTAGTCGGTGATGTTCCCACACATTTATATGAATTAAAAGAAAGGTTGTCTGACATGTATAGACATGAATGGTCTGGATCTTTACATGGAAAATAAAGAAGCGTGTTATAATGTTCATTCAAAAATGCTTTTGGAAAAGAATGATACTTAAAAGGCATAGATATGTTTTGCTTTAATGTCGCCTTTACACAGCTTAGGGATTAGTGTTCTCCCTATAAACAATAATCTTTATGAAATCAGTGCTTATACTGAAGAAAGACGCTGTCTATTCTGTAAAAAAATGTCATAAAGGATGAGCATCATTCCTTGTTCATAATATTTTTGTCTGCATAACAGATATTTGAGAACAAAATTTTTCTCTGTGATGTGTTCACCATCAGTTACTGCTCTACTCCACTGGACAGATTTACAAAGATGTCACAACGAGTCAAAGTTTACTTTCCATGCAACGAAGAGAAGGAAAGCGAATGCATAACTTTAAAAAATTGTAGCATTAAATGTCTTTTCTCTTATGGATTTCAAAAAATATTCTGCTTCCGTCTATGTGGTTATATGTTGATAATACAAAATAGCTTACTTGTTCTCTAAAATCTCATGCCATTGTTTTTTATGTGTTGAGATGTTTAGACATATCGCTTTATTGTTATTTTTTGCCCGTCTCTGCTTCTTACAGTAAACTCCCAGTTAACACCCACTCCACCACACCCCATCCCTTCGGCTCCCCCGACCCCTCACAATTTTTTCCCAATCCACCAGTATTATGGTCGCAATTATTATTACTATTATTACTTCGTTGTCAATAGGCATGTGGTCCCAAAACGAACGAAGGGGGTTGAAATCTCTCTCTCTCTCTCTCTCTCTCTCTCTCTCTCTCTCTCTCTCTCTCTCTCTCTCTCTCTCTCTCTCTCTCTCTCTCTCTCTCTCTCTCTCTCTCTCCTTCTCGGACAACGGCCGCCTACAATAGCTGGAGCAACTTATGGATCTGTTCTCATGTGTGTGTGTGTGTGTGTGTGTGTGTGTGTGTGTGTGTGGTGTGTGTGTGTGTGTGTGTGTGTGTGTGTGTGTGTGTGTGTGTGTGTGTGTGTGTGTGTGTGTGTGTGTGTGTGTGTGTGGGTAACGCACGTGCGCGAGTCCGTATGACCATGGATTTATCAATGTTCCATTATAGTTTAAATGACCTATAGCCCTACCTGCTACTTTTTTTTGTTCCTTTTCTTTTCTTTCCTCCCCACTCATGGATTAAAAACATGCGAAAACGAAATCGTTTGGAATTTTATTTTTGTTCAGAATACGGCTCTTGCTTCTTGACACCAGGCTTGCTAGCTTTCATCGTGTTAAGATAGATATCGCCTGGTGATGGCGCCGTGAACTTTGAGGCTTGCTAGCTTTCATCGTGTAAAGACAGGTGTCGCCTGGTGATGGCGCCGTGAACTTTGAGGCTTGCTAGCTTTCATCGTGTAAAGACAGGTGTCGCCTGGTGATGGCGCTGTGAACTTTGAGGCTTGCTAGCTTTCATCGTGTAAAGACAGATGTCGCCTGAGTGGAGTGAGCGCTCTGTGAACGTTGTGGATGGCTGTGACTTGAGCTTTACTCATCGTGTAAAGACAGATATCGCCTGGTGATGGCGTGTAAAGACAGATATCGCCTGGTGATGGCGTGTAGAGACATATATCGCCTGGTGATGGCGTGTAAAGACAGATATCGCCTGGTGATGGCGTGTAGAGACATATATCGCCTGGTGATGGCGTGTAAAGACAGATATCGCCTGTTGATGGCGCGTAAAGACAGATATCGCCTGGTGATGGCGTGTTAAGACAGATATTGCCTGGTGATGGCGCTGTAAACTTTGCTGTGACATTGCTGTTCTGCAGCCACGTACCTCAGGATGCCTTGCTTACATCAGCAACTGCAGTAGGTGGCCAGCACAGCTCCTGTCATTTTGTTAACTGTGAACGTTGGCCCACCATATTACCACTGGGCCCAGGAAAAATTTCTTCCAGCCACAGATTGGTTGTGGCTTATACTTTAGGATTTTCTTCATCATTTTCTTTTTTCTTAAACGTAATTTAAATGGGTCGTACTCATAGCGCCCGCTATATTTTCATCGCTACATTCAGTGACCTTTCTTTGTTTCATTGTCATTCACTGTTTGAAGCTGGACAATTTGTTTATCTTTTTCTCTATATGTTCGTCATCACTGTGCTCTCTCCGCTACCATCCCTCCTGATTATTATTTAAGTTGTTGTTTTTTTTTCTTAAGATACATTCTGTTGTCTGTGTCTTTCAAATTTAGTACTTTTAACATTGTTTCTGCGTGTTCGTCAGCACTATGCTTTAGCCATTAATTCGTTGCTTGTTTTCAATCATTTTGCTGGTTTATACTTCTCTATCATCGTCTGTCTTTTTTCCTAAACTCCTCTCTTCCTAATCGATTTTGTCTCGCTATTCCCTTACCACCCATGCTGTCCCACCTCCCACTGTTTCTGGACTTAAGGTTGCCATCATGATGCCCATCATTTATTTAATAAGGTCCATGAAATCTCCTTACTTTTCAAACACTCACTTCATCCAGTACAACTCTTTGGTGTGAGTGAAACAATATTAGACTCTCTCATCACATATAATCTTATCAGCATTCTTGCCAGCAAAATAGAACGACGCAACAGTGATCAACCCCAGCATACTCGCCTTGCTGTATCTATTTATGAGTCAATTGCCAACATTGCCCAGCCGCGGAAATAAATCTTGAAGCTAACACGGTTGAATGTATCTGAGTTAAAATTTTGATTAAAAATCACACTCGTTTGTAATTCAAAAGTTGTAAAGAAACGCATCTCTGACATACACATGGCACGGCAGTTATGTACAGATGATGGATCATACCTGTCACCAAAATTCAAATACAACTATTATTAAAAAAATTAAACTAACGGTCAGCTTGGACACGTGCACCGGCATTTCATGATCTCCATCAGTTAGTTCAAATCCTAAAGAGAATAAATAAAACAACTTCGACTGTTATTGGTCACATCTGCAATCATGCAGGTTTCAGTAGTACATTATGGCGTAAGTGACCATTGTCCAGTCTTCTGCACAACGTGCTTCAGCCTTCCAAGACCACTAACCAAAGGTCACACAAACATGAAAATACCGACTTTCAAAGAAAACTTTTTTTTTAATGAAACAGCATACCATTTGACATGAGATTTTCCAATTTCACCTAATTGATAAATGCTCAAATGTCAGTGAAGTTCTATCCTTTTGGTACCAGGCATTCCTCACTATCAGATACTGAATACGCACTGTTACATCAAAAAAGGGTTTAACATCCTCAAATGAACTCTTGGTTAACACCAGAATTGGTGCAAGACATAATTCTTCGTAACCAGCTCAAGAAAGTACTTTTGTTTGGCAAATGCAAAGAGCACAGAAACTTTATTTCAAATGAAGTTGAAAAAGTAAAGCGGGAGGATTTCAGTCAAGTTGTTATGGATGCAAAAACCACACCGCCCATCAGGACAGAAATAGACACTATTGAACAGAGAAGCTTACAAGTGTACGGAATTCAACAAGAAACATCACTCCGGACAGATGTAACGTACACATTTTTCTCATTACCAGACTTAATTTCTCAAGGTTAGTAAACTGTGAGAGTGCCTAATGAATGGATAGATAGAAAGATAGAGATAGATAGATAGACAGATCGATCGATAGAAAGAAAGAAAGATAGATAGATAGATAGATAGATAGATAGATAGATAGATAGATAGATAGATAGATAGATAGATATCTCCAGTGTCACTATCCATCCAAAGTATGGATGCGAACAGCAACTCGGTTAGTCAGAGGATAAGAGAGAGCCGAAACCCACACACCACAAGACTCCAGGCTCGGATTCAAACATACTATATAATATTTCAGCAAACATTTGATTATCTCTTTGACATCCA
>CM031607.1:38210695-38265695 GCA_018398815.1 Conus ventricosus | reverse complement strand
GCACAACAAGTGCAACACAACCCAACTGACCACAGCTCACAATCCAAAACATATATATACAATTGAGGTCAGTAGCAGGGGATTGGCACGGATCTGAAGAGAGGAAGGACCTCGAAACAAGTTTGTCGTCCCGGGTTTTTAAGATTTACTTTTAATCATTATTTTAGCTGCTCCCGCATGGTGAGCACTTTTTAAAAAAAAGCCGGAAATATATTACCAGCTATATATATTATATATATATTATTATATAATTAATATATTATTTATATAATATATATATATATATATATATATATATAACAAACTAATAAATTCCAAGGATAAGTACCGAGCACCGTTCCAGCAACTTACAGAGCAGCTTGGTGTTGCAATGACTGCAAGAAATATTCAATTATAAACAAAGCTTCCTCTTATGTCTTAGATTGAAGAAATAGGGGGTGGGGAGATACGCATTCACATATCTGCAGTGGTAGATGATTCTGCCTAACTAACAGTGTGTGCTTGAGTGGGTGAATGGGGAATAATAAATACTTTTTCCTTGGAATTTTATTAGTTTGTTGTATTTTAGTCCCTTGCGGATTCATTTCCAAGAACTGGCCCTCAGCACTTGTGTCTTAGAGGATATCTTTTTTATATTTTCTACTTTTCACAAGAAAATGTAGCTTGTTTTGCTCTTTCATGATTTTCTTTTGCTTATTAGATGGCACCTTTGGTTGGTTTTTGAAAACTCAACAAGCATACTACGGTATTGCACACCAGCCTTTCTGGGATTGCATTCTTCTTAAAACTGAAAAGGCAGAGGAGTCAAATTACCACTTTCCGCGGTCACTGAGGAGAAACCACCAAGTTTCGAATATCGGTATATGACAGGAGTTATATGTTAGTGAGTTTCCCTCCCTATTGGAGGATGTCTCCCCCTTGGAGAATATAAGCTTGCTGAAGTCTCATTTTGAGAAGCATTTATTTTATTTTTCCCCATTCACCCACTCAAGCACATACTGTTAGTTAGGCAGAATCATCTACCACTGCAGATATGAATGCGTATTCTCCCCCTATTTCTTCAATCTAAACATAAGAGCAAGCTTTGTTTATAATTGATATATTATATAATTATATATATATATATATATATATATATATATATTAATATATATATATATATATATATATGATGCTGAACAATTAAGTAGTGGGGGAAAACATGCAGGCTAACAATTCTCCGTCATTATAATAATGACCTTGCAAAGATTTGAAATTTTAGCGAGAGAGAAAAAAAAAAGAAGAAAATGGGGAAATATATTATAAATATGAAAAAGCCTTCACTAGCTGCCAAGGGAACCATCGTGATCCCTTCTGGAGGCAGATCTATTGTAATTGCCTGCTCCTAGGCCTTTCGTCCGCTGGATCGGACTCATCGGGGAGACACGGCTGATTGTGTCTGCGCTCCTGGTGTCAAATAGAGACACACCACAGTTCATAATTCTGTGGTGTTCTCACCACCAAGGGTTCAAAAAGAATCCAACAGCCACCCCAAAGCAGCCAGTGAAGGATAGTAAAATGGAATAATATATATATATAGATTAGTGTGGTTAAAATACCCAAAATGGTTATATATATATTATATATATATATATATACATACACATCACCAGTGCGCGTGCATGCATGTAGCATGTCTGCACATACGCATGCATGCATGCACGTGCGCATGTGTGCACATACACATGTACACGTGCGCATGCATGTGCACACGTGCGTGTGCATGCATGCATGCACATACATACACGCACACACATACACATACATATGTGTGTATATGTATATATTATATATATATATATATATATATATATATATATATATATATATATCAAAACACTTGATACATGAAACAAAAAAGAAGAAAAAAAATTAGAACAGAAAAATTGGTTAAGTGCATGAAAATGGGATGTTTTATGCTTTTGAGATTACTTGGTATTGCTTATGTTTTTATTATTTTTTTATTTTTTTTAATTATTTTTTTACCGCAAAAGATGGGTAAGGTAAGTGTTTTTGAAAGTTGTGGTACAATGGATTTGTTTGATGTATTCTGGAAGGGAGTTCCACAAGAGGTTCCCGAGTACGTTAGACTTGATTTAAATAGGTCAATTCTGGGGATTGGGATATGGAGTGTGTGGGAGTTTCTAGACGAGACTTTTGAGAATCGTCTCATTAAAGTTGTTGGAGCATTCTATGTCAGAATCTTGTGCATCATTAGCCTTTTGTTGTATTTGAGTCTCTGGCGGAATGTAAGAATGTGAAGATGTTTATAATCAGAGCTTTCGAGGCTAGTTTTCTTCAGAAGGATTAGCTTGAGCGCTCGTTTATGTAGGCTGAACAATGGTTTTAGTATGTTTGCACTTGCAGAATCCATATAGTCGACGCATAATCAACATGAGACTGAATATGAGCATGGAAAAAAAAGTTTTCGTGAATGAAGGTCAAGAAAGTGCTTGATTTTGGTGAGCTGATAGACTTTCTGGGAGAGCTTTTTGCATAGTAACGCTATGTGGGGATTCCAGCTGAGACTATTGTCAATTATTAGTCCTAATACTTTATGATGAGTGACTTGCTCCACAAGTACATTATTGAGGTGTATAGGACGGAAAAAAAATTGGTGAGCTTTTGTCTTTTTTGCCTAGTTGTAATGTACATGAGTTTTTTTTTTTGAGGTGTGAAGTGACATATGATTTAGTTCGGTCCATTTTACAAGGTCGTTGGTACTCTCTTGCAAATGTTTTGAAAGACTGGAAGGATCATTATGGCTGGTGTGAATTGTGGTGTCATCTGCAAAGAGGTCGCATGTAGATCTCACATGTAGGGGTAGGTCATTAATGTAGATTGAGAAGAGTAGCGGGCCTAAAATGGAGCCTTGTGGAACGCCATACTTAAGAGTTGTTATAGAAGAGACAGCCGTCCCCGATAAGACGCATTGTTATCGTTTTGTGATGCATGATTTTAGAAGGATAAGGGCCGATTTTGAAAGACTGTATATCTCCAGTTTTCGAATAAGGAGATTGTGGTCAATGACATCGAATGTGTTTTTAAAATCAACGAATAAGACACCACAACATCTGTTGGAGAGAGAGAGAGAGAGAGAGAGAGAGAGAGAGAGAGAGAGAGAGAGAGAGAGAGAGAGAAAGAGAGAGAGGAGAGAGAGAGAGAGAGAGAGATTCGGATGTTTTATTCATATAGGCCTTGGCCCATTATGAAGGGGTGGGTGAACATAATATATCATATGAAACAAATACACATGCCTGTGTAACAAATCAAACATAATCAATTTAGAAATTCAAGAGGTAGCTGTTTCTCGAAATTTAAATGCCTTGTATAGAAACAAGGACAACTTTCGAAAAACGTCTGTTGAAGTTGATGACATCAATATAACCAATTTAAACAGGGACGGTTGTCTATAAAATTTGGGCTGAATAAATTCAGTTCTAATGTTCCTTAATTAAAGCTGGACAGCAAAGAACAAAATGGATTTCATTTTCCTGAGATACTTTACAAAGTGGACACAGCAGATCATAGTCATCAACAGTGGCTTTGTATCTTAACTTATGAACTGCCAATTCTGAAATTCCAAATCTGAATTTGGTCATGACATACTTTAAGTGTCTATCCATTTCTAAAGTTAAATAAGGTTTCAAATCATGAAATTTGCGAACATGCCCATAGAAATCAAACCTATCACTATTCTGCACGTGATTTGACCTTCTTTGCCAAGAGCAGTCAATCAATCGTTGGCGAAAGCAACGTATGAATTGTTTAACATTGCCAACACCTTGATTTAATCATGCAAAACCAAAACCATATTCAAAGAGAAAAATACGTACTTTACTTACCAAGTTGTTTTTCCCTCTAGCATCGAGATCATACAACATGTTGTAAGCTTTGCGTGGTAATCTGTGCTCCTGCATGTAAAGTAAACTCAGCCAATAACGGATGCATTTAACTGCTGAATATATATACAAGGGGAATCTATTAGTCTCACCATAAATAAGATCATTAGGCGTTCGTCTGTCTACACCCACAAACCTTTTTAATGCGAACAGGTGTACATGTTCACAATATATGGCAGCGTTGTCTAATCCCCACAATTCAGACAAATATTGTACAATTGGTTGAATTTGACTATCAAACAACTTGATAAAAACATACAAAGACGTATTATTGAAGATGTACAGCTTTTTTTTTATTGAAGATGTGCAGCTTTTTCATGATACTGACCAGCACATTTTTGGCCCTGCTTGCAAGATCCTTGCACGCACTAACAAAACCCAGACGTGTAGAGAAAAATATACCCAAATACTTATATGCATTCACAACAGGCATGGGGATGCAACATAGAACCACCTTTCTCTTGCACTCAAATAACCACCACTTCGAAATACAATAATGTTACTTTTGGACAAATTAACCTTTAGTTGGAGAGAAGCAGCTGCGCGATGTAGACTGTTCTGTTGAGTCTGTAAATCAATAACAGTTTCTGATGTCAAAACCACATCATCAGCTAATAAAAGAATAAACAACTCAAAAGCATCCTAAGTCAGCAGAGCCGCATGTTTTCCATTGTTGATCACTTCAATTGCTAACTCATTGATAGAGAGGGGAAAGAGAACAGGACTGCAAGTTTCACCTTGCCTAACCCTGCTATACAGTTAATGTAATCTGTCAGTTTATCCCCACAACGAACTCTAGCCCTAACCACCTCATACATGCTTCTGATACATCTATAAAGTTTACCTTTAATACCATTTTAACCATGACTGGCCAAAGAAGATTTCTATTGATGGAATCGAATGCTTTTTCAAAATCTATCAAAGCAGCATACAATTTTCGATAACGAGAAAACTGCTTCTGAACAAGAGCCAATACAGTAAACATGTGGTCAACAGTCGAATACCTTTTTTTTTTAAACCAGCTTGGTGATCACCAGTTATATTGTTTTCCTCGACCCACTCTTGCAATCTGTTATTTATTATCATTCCAAATATTTTACTGCTTATGTTACTAAGGCAGACACCCCTATAATTGTTTGGATTATTAGCATCACCCTTTATAAAGATAGGTATTATTATTGACTCCGTCCAGTTATCCGGAAATATACCATCATCAATCAGTTTATTAAAAAAAAAAAAACTTTAAGCAAAACTGCACAACTTGGGCAGAACAGTGTTTGAACAGTTCACCAATTATGCCATCGGGGCCCGCTGCTTTATTGGTTTTTAGTGTTTTAATTGCTAATAACACTTCTTCTTCACTGATGGGACGGTTCATATAGACATCAGACCCCTCTTCAAAACCCTCTTGATTTCGCTTATTGTCACTATTCAACTCTAACAAAGCTCGAAAATGTTGAAACCACACGTCAGTTGGAATGTTATTTCTAGGCTGTTTCCTTTTTGGTGATATCTTGTGAACAACGGTCCAAACTTCCCTCTGTGAGTTTATTGATGCTACTAACTTATCTGTTATTGATTTATTATATTCTTTCTTTTTTCTCTTAAGTAAATGCTTATACTCGCGTCTAGCTATTACATATGCACTTCTATCAGTGTCTTTTACTGTACGGCGACTTATTCTCAGTAACCTCCTAGCCTTTCTTTTATTAAGAACAGATTCTTGATCATACCAGTCTTTTAATTTCCTGGCGTGACTCTGTATACGTTTTTTTATCTTTTCATACATTCAACACATTTCATTATACATTCAGTAAACATATTTAGTGCATCATTAAAATCGACATCCATTAAACTTATGGCAATATCAATACTTTCACTTGCTTCTTCATCACAAAAGGTATTACTAAACAAAGAAGCGCATCGTCATTGCAGACAATTTTTTCAATAACATCGCCTTGACCTGCTTTGCTCATATCTGCTAAGTTTCCACAGGGAAAAAGAACATGCAATGACACAGGAAAATGATCAGAATCTATACGATCTACAACCTGTAGCTCACAAACATCATATAACAGAGCAAACCGTTCATTTGACAATACAAAATAGTCGCTGACACTGCTCCCGTGATCAGAAATATATGTATAGTACCTTTGAGGTCGCCTTGACACATACCATTTAGTATACACAAGTTTAAAGCAGTGCACATGTTTAATAACGATTTTCCGTGACTATTTAAATTTGTATCTTGAGAGCATCGGCTAGTGCTGAGAGACTGACTAGCGTGCCATATATTAAAATATTAAACCCGGAAAATTTCTGAGAGATATTAGAAGTTCTACCATTCAAGTCACCGTTTAGAATGACATAAACATCATTTGTAATCGACAAGTCAGTTAAACATTTTTCCAGTACACTAATTCCATTATCTACATCAAAATGGACATAAAAGGGAGAACCTTCTGGGGGAATGTATGAGCAAACATACAAAATATCCTTGTCTATTCCAAATCAGATTTTGGCAATCAAGCAGACAATTAAATTTGGATCATTTACTTCCACAGCGCTAACAAAGGAGATAAATTCATTTCTTATTAAACAAATCACACCTCCAGATCGTCTCCCTTGTCTCGTAAATTTAACTGCCGGCTTACAAAATATTTCAAACTCAACAAACAAATCATCTTGACATTCCTCTATAAACGTCTCAGTTAAACAAGCAAAGTCAAACTGACACAAAAAAGGAAATAAAACTGGAATCAACAAGTTTTGACATCAAGCCATCAATATTCCATGTCAAAAAAGCAAAAGGTTTCTGTCAATAGGAAAAACCGTGTTGTTCGTGTATTCACACGTGGTAGCGGACGGCAGCGATGCCAAACAAGTTTGGCTCGACGAACAGTGCTCACGTGTGACACTGCCACCAGTGACCGAGAGGTCTACTGGTGTTATGTCACTGAGGTTCCCATTTTCTGAACAGTGATTTTCATCATGTGGCCGACCGACTCCCTATCTTAACTCGCTCAAGTTGCCATGGGAATCGAGGAAGTACTTTTTGCCATCGATAATTAGGTGAATGTCGGGGGAAGGTAACCATGACACAAGGATCCCCCTACACCTAACACTTTATATATTCATTTGTCCTCCAAGCACAAAAGCCATACATAGAAAAACTCTCTACTTACAGCTTACTCTGCCCAGTCCACTATTACCAAAAAAAACCCACTTTGAACTGGTAAAAGACTAATTGAAATCACCCTTTGAATGACAGTATTTAAAAGAAAAACTGATAGTTACATTTAAACATGTAGACATGTAAGTACGGAGTTGAACCAAAATAACGACAAAAGGAATACCACTGGCTCTAAGCGATCTCAATCAATCAATCAATCAATCAATCAATCAATAAATCACTTTGATTATAGTCCAGCCGACCACGGAGGCCATAAGACTATCTCTGAAACTCAATCAATTAAGCATCTTTGAAAGAGGGATGATATGAAAATGAAGCACAAAAATGATATCACCATTCACTCTCCATGCAACCCAATAAAACAGACAAGACAAGGGCGCCTGGTCACCATAAAGGAAAAGGGCGGAGGAGGAAGAAAAGAGGGCGGGAGGGGGGGGGGGGGGGGGGGGGGGGCACGGAGACATCCCCAAACAACTCCCTCACCAACCAACCTGCCCCCAGCCTCGACCATAAGGCGCCAAAAGGTAATGCCATAAATAGAAAATTACGTTGGAAATTAAAAAAAAAAGAAAGTGAAGAATCCTTTTGAATTTCGAAACGGTAATGAAAATAAAATAACGATTTCAGCGCAAAATGTGATACCCTAGTCGACACCAAAAGTGGGAGAGAAAAAAGGGGAACGAAAGGAAACAGTTCCTGACAAGCTGATACACAGAATATTTATGATATAGCTGATACACAGAATATTTATGATATAGCTGATACACCGAATATTTATGGTATAGCTGATACACAAAATATTTATGACATAGCTGATACACAAAATATTTCTGGTTTAGCTGATACACAGAATGTTTATGGTATAGCTGATACACAGAATGTTTATGATATAGCTGATACACAGAATGTTCATGGTATAGCTGATACACAAAATATTTATGGTATAGCTGATACACAAAATCTTTATGGTATAGCTGATACACAAAATATTTATGGTATAGCTGATATACAAAATATTTATGGTATAGCTGATACACAAAATATTTATGGTATAGCTGATACACAGAATATTTATGGTATAGGTAATGCACAGAATATTAATGGTATAGTTGATGCACAGAATATTCACGGTATAGCTGATGCATAGAATATTCACAGTATAGCTGATGAACAGAATATTTATGGTATAGCTGATGCACAGAATATTTATGGTACAGCTGATGCACAGAATATTTATGGTATAGCTGATACACAGAATATCTATGGTATAGCTGATGCACAGAATATTTATCGTATAGCTGATGCACAGAATATTTATGGTATAGCTGACGCACAGAATATCTATGGTATAGCTGATGCACAGAATATTTATGGTATAGCTAATGCACAGAATATCTATGGTATAGCTGATACACAGAATATCTATGGTATAGCTGATGCACAGAATATTTATGGTATAGCTGATGCACAGAATATTTATGTATAGCTGATACACAAAATATTTATGGTATAGCTGACGCACAGAATATCTATGGTATAGCTGATGCACAGAATATTTATGGTATAGCTGATGCACAGAATATCTATGGTATAGCTGATGCACAGAATATCTATGGTATAGCTGATGCACAGAATAGCTATGGTATAGCTGATGCACAGAATATCTATTGTATAGCTGATGCACAGAATATTTATGGTATAGCTGATGCACAGAATGGCTTTACAGGATGATGTCGGGACTGTGTGTCGAGTCATATTTGTGGGGGGTGGGGGGGGGGGGGGTGAAGGTCTCAAAGGTCATTCAAAAAAAGAGGGCCATAGTACACCAAAGCCTTAAAAAAAAGCACGAGTGTACTACTGTTCAATTCTCTCCTTTCTTTTCCGCTTGCAGCCTGTGTATAGCAGCACAGAGAATTAATGGCAGCAACAAAGATGCGGCCTTGATGTTTCAATAATGGAGCTAACCAGGGACAATGCAAAGAATGGCCCTGACACAGTTCTCATCACGTGCAAAGCGAACGATGCCATGGTGTGCACCAATATGTGGGGGAGGGTGCATTTCTGTGTGTCATTACAGAAATCGGTTTTTTTTTTCCTTCTTCAGTATTTACCTTTACTGGGGCCCCATACTTCTTGAATAAATCACAGCATACCAGCTTGTGGAAAATGACTCAATGTGCCGAAAATGAACGCAAAATGCTCTAACAGGACGATGTGAGGACACGGTGTCGCTGTTAATGTAAGGGGGCCATATGCTTCCAAATGTGTTGGAGACGGAGCGGGGAATCATTTTCCACATTTCTATAAAAGGCGGGGGAGGTTGCTGGTGAATCTAAATTCTTGTAAAAAGGGAATTGGGGGGGGGGGGGGGAGGGGGACTCCGGAATTTTCCTAAAGTACATGTGCGTGTGTGGGGTGTCCAAATTATTCTTGTTAAAGTGCGTAAGGGTGGGGATTGGGTGAATGAGGGCAACTTTTGAAACAGTGGAGAGAGGAGCGGGGGCTAGAAACTGCATCTAAGCAAAAGATTATCCATCCATTATAACCCTGGAAAAAAAAAAAGAAAACAAGAACAAAACAAACAAAGCACAAAAAAAAAAAAAAAAAAACCTCTGTTCCTATCAACCCCTGGCTCCCCGGTTCTGACGCTCCTGAAATACGCATTAATTTCTGTACCTGTCTTGTCTACAGTACAGTAGCATACATTCTGTACAAACTGGGCATCATTCTTTTTTCTCCCAGTGACCTGATTTCTTTGAAGAAAGGACAAAATGTGTAAAGATATATAAAACCAACCAAACAACAACAACAACAACAACAAATAAATAAAAACGAACCTGGGAACATGATGACATTGCCAGTTAAGCCCTTACATCTTCTCTCCATAAAAAGGCAGCACCGCAAGATTAGAGTCAGCATTCCTAACCTTTCATGCACCAAGCACAGGACTATGCGTAACGCTAAGAAAGATTGAAAGAGAGAAACAAACAGAAATAAAAAAGAACATTTTAGAAGCTACTTTTTCTGATTTTCAGCACCCGCAAACAGCATGAACTTATGTGTGCTGAAGGCAGGACACACGTAGATTAAAAACAGAAAGAAGTTGAACCAGAGACAAAGTTATGTATTCATAGTGTGTGTGTGTGTGTGTGGTGTGTGTGTGGTGTGTGTGTGTGTGTGTGTGGTGTGTGTGTGTGTGTGGTGTGTGTGTGTGTGTGTGTGTGTGTGTGACAATACATTATCTAATGCTTAGAGAGCAACATAAATAACAAAGATATCGCTCCCATTCTGTATGTCTGACTGTCTGTCTGCTCCCCAACCCCCCTCTCTCTCTCTCTCTCTCTCTCTCTCTCTCTCTCTCTCTCTCTCTCTCTCTCTCTCTCCTCTCTCTCTCTCTCTCTCGTTTATTTTTTTAACTGCCTTCCCATGGTGACTGTTGCCGTTTACAGGAAACTTTTTTTTCCTTTTTGTTTTAATAAGCTACTACCTTTATTGATTGGGCACGCCGTGTCGGTGAATGCAAATGTGTCATGTGACGTAGCATCACATCAAGGCATGTGACGCTCCATCACATGTAGTCTAGTGATATGAATAATTTCCCCATGCCACAACTAAAAAGGAAGGATATTCATGTGGCTTGACTAGTTAGTGTAGCGGGTATCCCCAAATAATTGTGAGAATTACTCATTAAATAAACAAGGGTGGTCATTGGGTGAGAGTAACCACTGAGAGATGGTTTAATAAGGGCTGGTAAGGTGCTGGTCATGTGTTTTGAACACTGAGTATGCACTCACTAGTAGGAGAAAGGAAAGAATCAGTTTTAGCCCAGCAGATGGCCTAGAGACTCGAACCTATCAGGACGTTGGTCAAGGGGTCCTCACTGCTGACCAGACATTACCAGGTGAGCCATAGATAGTTGGGGAAAGCTTCAGGGGAAAACCTAAAGAAAAGAGAAAGAAAGAATTCAAATGCTGAATTGGGAAGCATGTTACTTACACGAACCTTATTCGTGTTTCAGCCCTTCCCCTTCGCCCTTCACTCTTCACCCATCAGCTATTCCTCCTCTGGGACGGGTTGTTAACGATGGCCATGGTGTGGGGAACACACCGGTAGTTCAGCCCCAGCAATTAAAGACTCCAGGTAGAGGAGTTGGATCTCATCATTTCACCAGTGACAGGAGCATTCAAGGGGGCGACACGTTTTCTGATGCAGACAGGGCATCATGACAGTATGGGGCGAGTTTTATCGCTGATGCAGGTATGGCATCATGATTGCAGGAATTATTTATTCTCCTAGTCCGGATCTTGGGCCAGTGTTATATGAAGGCCATGACTTTATAGTCTAGGAGGTTGTGAATATTCTTTCCTCTGACAAGAGGGAAGAAACTTTAAGAATTTATTGAATTCAAATCGTAACCTGATTTATCTCTCAGTGTGAAGAGAAAGAGAGATACATGTATAGAATCTGTTTATTAATTGTTCGATTCATTTAGTAAAGTGTTTTCTCTGAAGAAGAGGGGGAGGAAAAAAAAAACATTCAGGAGTGCGCCTTTAGGTTGATTGGAGGGATTGCGTGTGCATATGGAGTAAATGCTGTCATGAATGCGTGTGTGCAAAAGTGACAGTTTGACAAAATGTCAATATGTAAAAGATTTCTAGTGTACTCATGCAGTGTGCTGCTCATATAATCAATATGTAATCTTATTATATATAATATATATTATAATATATATATATATATATATATATATATATATATATATATATATATATATATATATATATATACAACAAACTAATAAATTCCAAGGATAAGTACCGAGCACCGTTCCAGCAACTTACAGAGCAGCTTGGTGTTGCAATGACTGCAAGAAATATTGAATTATAAACAAAGCTTGCTCTTATATCTTAGATTGAATAAATAGGGTGAGATAAGCATTCATACCTGCAGTGGTAGATGATTCTGCCTAACTAACAGTATGTGCTTGAGTGGGTGAATGGGGAAAAATAAAATAAATGCTTCTCAAAATGAGCCTTCAGAATCAAGCTTATAGTCTCCAAGGGGAGACATCCTCCAATAGGGAGGGGAAACTCACTAACATATAAGTCCTGGTCATATACCGATATTTCGAAACCTGGTTGTTTCTCCTCAGTGACCGCGGAAAGTGGTAATTTGACATCCTCTGCCTTTTCAGTTTTAAGAAGAATGCAATCCCAGAAAAGGCTGGTGTGCAATACCGTAGTATGTTTGTTGAGTTTTCAAAAAAAAAAAAACCAAAGGAGAAACAACCAGGTTTCGAAATATCGGTATATGACCAGGAGTTATAGGTTAGTGAGTTCCCCCCCCCCCCCCCCCCCCCCCCCCCCTAATTGGAGGATGTCTCCCCCTTGGAGACTATAAGCTTGCTGAAGGCTCATTTTGAGAAGCATTTATTTTATTTTTCCCATTCACCCACTCAAGCACATACTGTTAGTTAGGCAGAATCATCTACCACTGCAGATATGAATGCTTATCTCCCCCTATTTCTTCAATCTAAGACATAAGAGCAAGCTTTGTTTATAATTCAATATTTCTTGCAGTCATTGCAACACCAAGCTGCTCTGTAAGTTGCTGGAACGGTGATCGGTACTTATCCTTGGAATTTATTAGTTTGTTGTATTTTAGTCCCTTGCGGATTCACTCCAAGAACTGGCCCTCAGCACTTGTGTCTTAAGAGGATATCTTTTTATATTTCTACTTTTTACAGAAAATGTAGCTTGTTTTGCTCTTTCATGATTTTTTTTGCTTCTTAGGTGGCACCTTTGGTTGTTTTTTTGAAAACTCAACAAACATACTACGGTATTGCACACCAGCCCTTTCGGGATTGCATTCTTCTTAAAACTGAAAAGGCAGAGGAGTCAAATTACCACTTTCCGCTGTCACTGAGGAGAAACAACCAGGTTTCGAAATATCGGTATATGACCAGGAGTTATAATTATGTTAGTGAGTTTCCCTCCCTATTGGAGGATGTCTCCCCTTGGAGACTATAAGCTTGCTGAAGGCTCATTTTGAGAAGCATTTATTTTATTTTTCGCCATTCACCCACTCAAGCACATACTGTTAGTTAGCAGAATCATCTACCATTGCAGATATGAATGTTTATCTCCCCCTATTTCTTCAATCTAAGACATAAGAGCAAGCTTTATATATATATATATATATATATATATATATATATATATATATATATATATATATATATATATATATATATATACTACAAATTTGTTTCGAGCGCGTTGCGCTGTCATCAGGATGGTTTTTGGTTTGCCCACCGCCGATGTTATATAGCGTGTGGGCTCCCGTTTGCGGTTGTTTGCACGTACGGGTTGGCTGCACGTGTTTTTGGGGGGGCTTTCAGGTTTTTGTTTTGGGTGTATTCACTAACAACGATTTCCATTTATGCCTGCAGTTGTTTACTATTTCTGTTTTGGTGTTTAAAGTTGCTAAGTGTGGTTTGCATAGTATTAACCATTTTTCAGTTAAACATAGGTTGCACCTTTTTGAAACATTGCTGTATGGTGATGCTCTTTTTATGATTTTCCAGGATATATTGTAGCTTGTTTTTGCGTCTTTAAGTTTCCAGATATATTTGCTCAGTTCTGTTTGGTTTTCATATTTTTCTTTATTAAATGACTGTTTGTGGTTTGCATATCTGGTTTTGAAGTGGTTTTCAGTGATCCCTATGTATGTTTCTTTTTCATTTTCTGATGTCACAGTGGCTTGGTATACAATGTTGTTGTGAAGGCATTTATTGCTCAGGGGGCACTGCTCTTTTTTGATGCAATTGCAAGATTTCCTTTCTTCACCCTTCTTTGCTGTGTTGGTTTTCATTTTATTAGATGCGTCAATTAAATTTTTGAGGTTGGGCATGCATGAATACGATAGTTTGACGGTGTTTTTGTTGAATATTTTATATAGTTTTTGTTTTTTTGGGAACGAGGTTGTTACAATTTTAAGGATTCTTTTCCTATGTTTGTTTTGATTTTTCCGTATGGTGGGTTGTACCATTGATTTTTAAAACTACAATAATCCTAAAATCATAAAAAGACATGAAAAAAAGGGAAAAAAAGAATAAAAAAGGGTTTTGAAAAGGGAATGCAAACACACGTGAGAAACCAAATCTTTTTTAAATGTTTTAAACAAAACCCCCTTTTAAAACAAAAACTTCACCAAAAATTTTTCATTGCAAAAAAACATACAACAAAATGATAAGGAAAAAGAAAAAATATATTAAAAGAAAGTTATAGCTTAAAAAAAAAAAAATTGCCAAAAAACCCAAAAATACATTTTGGAAAAACCCTTGAAAGAAAAAAACCCAGGGAGACTCAAAAAGACAACTGACTGCATTTAAAAATAGATCACGCATCTCGAAAATTAATGAAAAAAAATTTTGAACTAGAGAACCAAGAAAAGTTGTCACAAAATGATAATCAAAATAGGGAAGAAGAAACAGGTTTGAAATTTTAAGTAGATTATGAATTTCCGATACAAAAAATTTTTAAAGACGTTATGAAATTAAAGAAGAAAAAATCACCAAAAAATTTTGGAATAAAAAATGATTCCTAAAACGGGGTTTCAGAGCTATTCCCTACAATGAAAAAAAAATTTTAATTTATCTTACAAATGGCCAATACCCAATTTTTGGGAAAAAAAAAGGCATATCATTCCCTATTTATAAAGGGGGGAGACAAATCAGCCCCAACAATTTTTAAGGGAACACCTTAATTGTTCATTAAGAAATTCTTTTAGTTGCAAAGCAGATGACTGCAGGGGGAAAATCTAAACAAATCTTAAATAAATGTTACGAACCCCCAAGAACGGGGCCCAAACAGTCCAAAAAAAACACAACCGTTTCGACCTTTTGGGTTTCGTCATGTTAAAACGAATAAAAAACAAAAATTTCACTTACCTTTGACACTTCAGATCGTTTGGGGTTTTCAGCGCAGGAAGAACTTTTGTCAAACAAAATAGAAAAAACACGTACTTAGAATCAAACAATTTTTTATCAAAGGGAACAAGCGGGTTTTTAGAAAGGGGGCCTAGAACTAGGAAATACTTTTTTTTAAAAGGTATAGTAGACCACATATTAAATCGCGTACTGGAAAATTAATGCATGTTTGTGATTTTCAGAAAGCTTTTGATAAATTTCCACAAAGGATTTTTAAATAAATTACAAAGATTTGGCAAAAGGGTAAATGCTTTAATTTTGGTTTAAAAAACATGCACACAAAACACAAACCTACTCTGGGGAAAAAATGGAAGTTACCTTTCAGTTTGTATACGAAGAAATTTTTGAAGGGAAAAACCGTTAAGTCCAACATTATTCAACTTTCAAACATTTAAAAAACCGGTTTTCCAAGTTTTTCACAACTTAGATCCTTCAAGTAATACATTATATCTACTTTTTTAACGCAGATGATTTATACCTTGCAACATCAAGCAAGGTTTACAAATAAAATAAGAAAAAATTTACTTTTATTTGTAAAGTGGGCTTGCAAATTAGCATTGAAAAAATAAAAATTATTTTCTAAAACAAACCCAAAACCCTTATTTTTTAAATGGGGTACAAAATTCTTAAAAACCAGAACAATAAAAATATCGGGGAAAAAATTTTTCTAAGTCGGGGAAAATTTGACAGGGCAGCAAAACTCTAGAAGAAAGGGTAACAAGCAACAATACCCTTAAAAAAACTTTTAGAAATGAAAATATTAATTTTCAAATTTTTTTAAAATTTTTGTTCTTGTGTCACCAATATTAAATGTACGGCCAATTTTGGGTTTCCTTATTGCATAAAATTAAGGAAAATTTCACTCTAGAAAACATATTTAATGATGCCTCTCGATAGATTACCTCAGAGATCCCCAACTTTAATTTTTTTTAAGCAATCTTAGTGTCCAAAAAAACTCAAACTTGGCTTTTGTTGGGGGGGTTGGAAGTTCACCAATTACTTAACAATAATTCATCAATTATAAAGTTCTGGTACCTTTTTGGGATTTGAAGACAACATCTTATAAAAATCATATACACAAGCATTTTTAAACAATGAAATTACCCAAACCCCTTGGTTTAAATTTGTTAAACACATTCTTCACCTAATTGGTTTAGAAAATGTTTGGAATAACCAACCTTTTGTATTAATAAATTTTCATGTAGTGCAAAAAAATGAAAACTGAATCATACATTTTGAAAAAAAAAATCCAAACAGAATCAAAGCTTAAATTTTTTCAATAGCATCACTAGAGATATAGAATGGAACCAACCCAGCAAATCCTTTCATAAGTTTTAACCCAAAAACAATCATTTTGTAAATTAAGAACCTTTCAGACCCACAAATAGAAAAAGGCAATATACAAAAAACGCCAAAAGAAAAAGATTATGATGAAAATTTTATATTAGGGGTGAAAAATTTATTTTAGATAATTTTTACAAATATAAGGGTTTTTAAAAAACATTTTTTAAAAAAGATTGAAGACAATACAAAATACAAAGCGTTTCCCCCCAATTTAATATCGAATGACATGTTTCACGAGGTTGCAAATAGTTTATATGCAGCATTCACAGTTTAATAACAGAAAAAAATACAAAGCAAGAACAAGATGTTTTAAAAATAAAGCATTCGTATTATAAAACTATTGAGTTTCTTACATTTTAACGCTTCTTATTTGTTTTTATTAATTAATTTATTTATTATTTTTATTTAAAATTTTTTATTATTAATATTTTTATTTATTAATTATTATTTTATTATTTACACAAAATTTTTTGTGCATATAAAACCTGTTACGGGTTTTTAAAAACAATAAATATAATCGAATCTAATGAATCACACACCACACAACAAAACCCTCAAAATCAAACACACAAAAAACAATGTCCACACACACACACACCACACCACACACCACACACACACACACACACCCCCACACCAAAACCCAAAAACACAAAAAAACAATGCACACACACACACACACCACCACACACACAAAAAACCCCACACAACACACACAAACAACCCCACACACACACACCACACACACACACACACACCACACACACCCACACACAACATGCAGCAACAGACCCCACACACACACACACACACACAACACACACACACACACACAAAAACACAACCCCACACACACCACCCACACACACAACCACCACCCAAAAAACAAAAACCCCCAAACAACCACACACACACCCAAAACCCCCACACACACACACCAACACACACACAACTTTGCTGTGAATTATCCTGACTTTAAAAATTCGTCCTTCCTTTTCTTGTTTCTTCTCTATAAACATTATTCTTTAAAGGTGTAAACATGCGCATTTTTAAGGTGGATCTTAAATGTCTTATCCAACACCGGTCACATGAGGTTCGACGAAACAATCCCTAGAAACCCCCATTTTAAAATTTTAAAAAACTATCCCCAATCCGGACGTAATCCCAAATAAATGGAAGCAAAAAAACAATGGCACCTCAAAACGTTTTAAAGTCCGTGTTTCATCGCCCACACTTGCATACATCAATAAAAACACAGTATGTTACCCCCCATACGCACGCCTTACTCCATTCATTCAAAGTGAGACGAGGAAAAAAAACCACTTTTGTGCTCCCTTTACCAAAAACAAAAACCCCAAGAGTTTCTATGCCAATCAACCCCCCAAAATAGCATACGTTTTTTTAATAAAGTTTGTTCCGATTTTTTTTTCCACCAAATAAACAAATTTTTCTCACAATTCTTTTTCTTCTGTATGTACAGCACAAACGCATTTTACACATTTTTTTTCGAACAAAAAATTGTTACATAGGGGTTTTTTTTTTGTGTAAAACTTTCCCCCACTTTCCCCAAACAAGCTTCAAAAGTAAGTACGGCCTAAGGTTGAACGCGGGTTGCCATAGTTATCAATACTATAACAAAACAAAAACCTAAATTTTGTCGTACTTTGAACGACCACTCTCTGGTCGTTTGGAAAACAAAGTTTTCTGCTCCAACCCCCAAGGTTGAAAACTATTTAACTATCTTGAGACCAATAGTTTTTCCCCTCTAACCCCCAAGGTTGAAAACTATTTAACTATATTGAGACCAATCCCCCTGTCACACTGTCACTTTTGCACACATGCATTCATGACAGCATTTACTCCATACGCACACGCAATCTTTCCAATCAACCAAAAGGCGCACTACCGAATGTTTTTTCTTCTCCCCCTCTCCTTCAGGAAAAAACACTTTACTAAATCACATCAAACAATTTATAAACAGATTTTATACATGTATCTCTCTTTACACTGAGAGATAAACTAATTCATTCAAGATTCTATAAAGTCATGGCCTTCACATTACATTAGCCCAAAATCCAGACCAGGAGAATAAATAACTCCTGTAATCATTGATGCCATGCCTGCATCAGATATAAGACTCCATACTGTCATGATTCCCTGTCTCTCTCAGACATCGTATCGCCCCCTTGAATTCTCCCCGTCACTGGAGATACGAGTTCCGACTCCTCTCCCTCGACCTTCTCCTGTCACTGGAGAGATGATGAGTTCCAACTCCTCTCCCTGGAGTCTTTAATTGCTGGGGCTGAACTACCAGTGTGTTCCCCACACCATGGCAATCTTTAACCACCTCACGGGGTGAAAGGTGAAGGGCGAAGGGTGAAGGGCTGAAACACGAATAAGGTTCGTGTAAGTAACCTGTTTCCCAATTTAATTATGAATTCTTTCTTTCTCTTTTGTTTAGGTTTTCCCCTGTAGCTTTCCCCAACTATCTATGGCTCACCTGGTAATGACTGGTCAGCAGTGAGGACCAGCGTCCTGACAGGTTCGAGTCTCTAGGCCATCTGCTGGGCTAAAACTGATTCTTTCCTCCCTCCTCCTAGTGAGTGCATACTCAGTGTTCAAAACACATGACCAGCACCTTACCAGCCCTTATTAAACTATCTCGCAGTGGTCACTTTCACCCAATGACCACCCTTCTTTCTTTAATGAGTCATTCTCACCATTATTTGGGGACGCCTGCTACACTAGTCAAGCCACATAAATATTCTTCCTTTTTAGTAGTGGCATGGGGAAATGATTCATATCACTAACTACATGTGATGGAGCGTCACATGCCTTGATGTGAGGCTACATCACATGACACCCCCCATCCTGGGGTGAAAAAATTTTCTCCAGAATTTTTTTTTAAAGGATATAACAACTTCACTTAAAACACATCTTCAGCCATGAATCTCAAAATGTGTATCCATCACACATGATTCACCAGATTAATAATCAACGTATAGAATCAATCATCATGATCCACCATGAATACTATTTTTTCAAAGTTCAGTCTTTCCAAAAAAAATAAAAATTCATAACCACATGTCACAAATTGCATTCTACAAAATTACATGGACAAAACAATTAGGGATATTAACAATTCAAAGCACAAATTGTGTTTATATATTAAGATGTGAAGCACATTTTTTCCCTTAATTTTTGTCTCACATCATATGTTTCAAAACCCTCATGAAAAAAGAATATTTCTAAGTGTAAATGTTTCTCAATAGACATGTAAACAAAATAAACATAGTTTAAACATAGTCTTTTTCCAACATGTAATGTTATTAGTCCATTGAAAAGTGAAACATATTTCCATTGTTGACAATTAACTAATGAAAAACAATAGGTTTGTCTCACTGCACAATCAAGACACGTGTATATACATTTCTAAAGAGTTATTTGCTCATGACACATACATATAATATTCACCTTCACAAACAAGTTTGACATAAATAGTACATGATGATTTTTTCATTGTTTACCGAAGAATAAAGCAAAGAATAAATATGTAATACATCAAGTAGTTTTTTGCTTGTAAAACATATAGTCACTTCAACAAGCAAATTAAGCATAAATACCACTTGATTTAAACAGTCAGTAGCATACAATGCCCTGTCAAATGTGAACACACCGTAATCATAAAGAAAGACAAAAAACAGGAATAGTCTTTCCTTGAAGACAGTTACATTTGTCCATGAATATTCATACACGTGACAATAAATCTGCCATGACATTTTGTGTTCCAGGCACTGGTTCAATAGTAAACTGGAATTCTGCAATGCCAAGACCACCTTAATAATCTGCTGTTCTTAGTTTTTGACGATTGCAAGAACGTCAATGGCCTATGGTCAGTCTGTAACCGAAACTTTCTTCCAGTCAAGAACCTGGCGAACTTCTCACATGCCCATACAATAGCCAAGCACTTTCTCTCAATTAGTGGAGTATTTCTCCTGTGTCTTTGAGAAACTTTTTACTGGCGTATTGCACGGGATGCAACAAAGCACTTTTTTCCTGCAACAGTACCGCCCCCATTCCTTTGGAACTGGCATCGGTTCTCAAAATAAAGTCTTCTGAGAGAGAGGGTAACAAAAGAACAGGAAATGAGTTGAGGGTGTTCTGACACACTCCAAAGCCTTCTGGCACTCATCAGACCACTCAATACTTTTGTTCTTCGTCCCTTTCGTCAGTTCAGTCAAAGGGGCCGTCAGGGACGCAAAGTGGGGTACATATCGTCTATAGTAAGACAACAATCCGATGAGTGACCTGATCTGTTTCTTTGTAGTGGGTTTGTGTAAAGATAAATCTTTTCCACTTTCTTTCCCTCCTGGCATCATTTTTCCCACTGAAATAGTGTGACCCAAAAACTCGAGAGTTTGAAAACCGGCACGAATTTTGGATGGTCTCGCAATCAGACCAAAACTTCTGAGTCTGGAAAAAAACAGCTCGTAAGTTAGAAAGGAGGTCACTCCATGATTTTGCAGCCAACAAAATGTCATCAAAAAAAACTGACTGCACCACATTCATGGAGTTTCAGGGCTCGCATCATTCTGGCAAAAGAAGCTGGGCATTTTGCAAACCGAATGGCATTTTCGTCCATTGGAAAAGACCAAAAGATGTTTGAAATGCTGTCGTTTCCTTGTCAGCTTCAGCCATTGGAATCTGCAGTATCCTTTAGTCAAGTCTACTTTCACAAAATAATTTCCTTCTGAGAGCTGACACAGAAGTTCTTCAATGTCTGGGATGGGCTCGGCATCGAACACAGTGATTTATTTAATTTCCTGTAATCGATGCAGAACCGCACCGAGCCATCAGGTTGTCCACCAATACAACTGGTGAGCTGTACGGAGATGTAGAAGGTTCTATGACCTTTAAATCCAGCATTACTTTGATTTCTCTCTCGACAACCTCTTTTTTTTGCAAATGGGAGGGGGTATGGTCTGGTTCGCACTGGTATTTCAGTAGTTAACTGATACTATTGGGGTTCAATACCAGTCACTGTACCTGGGGTATCTGTCAACACATCCTGAAAGTCTTTCAAAATGTCTTTGATCTGTTCTGTTTGACTTGCAGACAAATCATTCGACAGAACCACACCAATCATAGGTTTCACCTTTGATAGACAGAGTAGGAAGGGTACAACATCATTGCACTGGTAGATGTTAACACTCCTACATTTGCTGTTTTCACAACCTTTGATCTGTCCCTGTACGTTACATTGGGTACAAAATCATCACTAATAATATCTGTCATGTTGACATCAGTTTCTGACACAGGACATATCCATTCAACTGACTGGTTGATGGCAACATTTGTACGTTCAACACACTTCTTCAACATGTTCACGTGAAATATCTTCTCAGTGTTTGCCATTTTGATCTTATAAATTAACTGCAGAAAGTTTTTCGACCACCTGAAAAGGACCCTTCCACATAACACGAAGCTTGTTATGTTCATCAGTGAGTAGTACAAGGACTTTATCCCCTACACTGAAGGAACGTGCCTTTGCTTTTCTGTCTGCAAAGACCTTGTACACATCTGTTTTTCTATCAGCTGACTGTTGACCAAGCTCACATGCATCCTTCAAACGATTATGCAGTTCATAAACGTATTGGTAAACAATTTTACTGTCAGGTATGTCCGTCTTTTTTGTCCATTGTGTCATCAGTAGATCCAAAGGACCCCTTGGTGAGTGTCGAAAAGAAGCTCGAATGGTGAGAATCCCAGCGTTTCGTTCGGCATTTCCCTGTATGCGAAAAGCAAAGCCGGTATGAAAACGATCCCATTCATGGGGTTCCTGCCTTGCAACCTTTCTCAACATGGACTTTAACGTTCCATTGAAACATTCAACCATGCCATTCGATTGGGGATGATATGGCGTGGTTGAAATGGAAGAGATTGACAACAGTCTGTAAATTTCTCTCATGAGATTGGAAATGAATTGCGTTCCACAATCGAGAGAATTTCGTCTGGAAGACCCACTCTGGAGAAAATCGCAAGTAGGGCTTCAGCGACGACACTGTATCAATTTTCTTCAGTGGAATCGCTTCTGGATACCTTGTCGCTGTATCCACCAAAGTTAAGATATAGCAATATCCGGAAGAAGACAGTGGTAAAGGCCCAACAAGATCAATAGCCACCTTCCGAAATGGAACGGAAAATGAGAGGCATTTTGTGCAAAGGTGCACATGGGACGCGACCTTTCTGAGATGTCTTTTGGCAGATGTCACATGAGCGGCAGTATTCTGTAACTTCCTTTGTGACACCTGGCCAATAAAAGAATCAAGAACTCTCTTTAATGTTCTTTTGATTCCACAGTGACCAGCGAACAATGCATCATGAGCCGTGTGTAGTACTGTCTCTCTAAGTGGCTTTGGAACGACAACTTGTTTGTTGTCCTGTCCAGGTACACACCTGTAGAGAATGTCAGAGTCCAGTATGTATGTTGGTTTGTCCGTTGGTATATCAGTGACAGTCTGTTTAGCAGCAGAAAGTATTGTCGTCAGCGTCTCGTCTTTCCCTGCATTTCTTTTAGATCATCTGGGGTAATCTGGAGTTCATCCAGTTTTGAGACTTTTAGCGGCTTTTTCGCTTTTCCCTGCTCAATGATGTCTGATCTAGTACTCACAAGACAAGGAACGAACGATCCTCCAGCACCACCATGTACTGTAGCGACACCTGGCAAATTGCCCAAGATCAAGTCGCAGACTGGGTTATCGATAACACAAGCGGTGAGAAATCCAGAGTAGTACAGTGTATCGACTGAAATTTTCGCCAGCAGAAACGCTTCAATCTTGCCTCCAAACGACCTACACTTTGGACAGTGTCGAGATACTGGTTTTGAAGCACGAAAGATTTTCTTACACCAGCAGTGGTGCACCCAGTGTCTCGCAAAACCAAAGCCTGCAATCCGTTGATGGCTCCGTTTTCTAACACCAGTCCATCAACCGATTGATCTGGTGCCAAAACAAGGCCTTCTTCACAATCAGTGGAGACTAATGCGGATTTTAAATCATTTGGTTTGAAAGGGCAATTCTTTTTCAAATGGAACTTGCCATCACAAAAGAAACATCGCATTGTCTGATCGGCAGCTGACTGATTTTGTGAACTTCGGTTCTGTCCACGAACTGGCCCAAAAGGTCTACGCGGGTGGTCGTTGTCCACGACCTCGGAACGTTTGCTGAGGAACAACGGGTTTTTCCGGCGGTGAGTACTGGTACTGGCGAAAGTCACTCGAACCGCGGAAAGATCCCTGTCCGTTCCTAGGATAGGTATATCGTTGAGGACCCAGAAATGACCCACGATTTCTTTCCTGTAACTTCCCTGTCCCGATAGGATTGCACATGACGCATGAGACTCAAAGATGGAAAATTCTCCTTTTCCTAGCCACGCCCTTATCTGGGTGAGCGATACAATACTGATCAGCCATCTGACACATTTCCTCAACGCTTTCAAATTGCCTTTCTTTAAGGAAAGTGGCCAGATCTTTGCTCACGCTCTGGAAAAGTTGTTCTCTAAGAAGGAGATCTCGCAGTGATTGAAAAGTCTTGTTCGTTTTTGATAAATCGATCCATCGATCTAAACAATGACTCATACGGATTAGAAACGACGGAAATGATTCTCCTTTGTCAGGGCGCACAGAACGGAAACGTTCGCGAAAACGATCAGCAGAACATTGAAATTTCTTGAGTTCTTCCTTCAATTGATCCCAAGTTAAATTTTGTTTCGCCGCGAGTGTGTGGTACAGTGCCAAAGCGCTACCCTTAAACAACGACGCAATATACAATGTCCACTTTTCCTTTGGCCAACCACAAGACGTTGCGTGACTTTCAAATCGGAAAAGAAAACTATCGATGTCATCCGTTTTTTTCCTCAAAAGGCGGTAACTTTGGAATATATGCTGTTTTTTGTTGAGGCGTGCTTGCGGAACCGACTGGTGGAGCTGGTGGAGGTTCTCTCGATGCCTGTATTCTTCTAATTTCAGCATCGGTCTCTAATTCTAACTGCCTCAACTTAAATTGACGTTCTTTTTCTTCAGATTCAGCTTCCCTCTGTAGTCTTTTTTCTTCAATTTCAGATTCCCTCTGTAGTCTTTTTTCTTCAATTTCAGCTTCCCTCTGTAGTCTTTGATCTTCAAACTAGTTTCCTTTGGTTTTCTTCACTTTCTAGTTTCCTTTGATTTTCTTCTCTCTCTCTTAGCCTGTCTGCCCTATCTATGCATTGTTGCACATAGTTGGTAAGTTTTTCTCCATCAAAACCCAAGCGTTCCGCTTGTTGAACATATTTATCAAAATCATCCATAATGAACCGTCAACAAATATAAACACAAAACAATTTCTAAGTATGAATAAAAATAAGGCGATATATGATGGCGTTTTATGTTTCACAAAAACGTAATTATAGTATATACAAATAAAGAATTCAATTTCCGGTGTAAACAGAAAACAGCTTACTAAAACAAGGTAGATATGAAACACAAGGAATGTATTTTTCCAGAAGTATTTTGTTCTCGAAAACAGGTATCAATTTGTAATTTAAAAAAAAAATGACGTTCAATGCTAATCTGTTTTTGTTTTTTTTTTCTAAGAAAGGAAAAAAACACAATAAAGTTTTCTGAAAATAAATTCTTTATAAAGTTTTAGTTCTTAAATGTTCTTGTTGTCAGTCTTTCTTACTTACTTTCAAATGAATTTACAAAACAGATGTATCGCCTTACACAAAAATGAATATAAATTTACAAAACAAATGGAAGCACAAACAATTAAAAAGAGGGGAAGAAACACAAACTAGCGGAAATCTACGTAAAAGATGAAAATGTTGAAAAGAAAACTAGACAGGAGCTTATTGTCAAGAAGTGTAGAGATTTTGAAAAAGTGGGTGAAAAGGAAATGAAAGGATACACAGGATCGGAACAGTGAGAAGAAATCAAGAAAAGCAAAAGAAGCCCTCAGACAGCACCGTAGTGGTCACTGTCTCCCGTGAAACTGGAGACGGGAAAAACAAATCACGCACAATATACACACTACAGTAATAATACAAAATGATTATACAATCACTCAATAAATGCACATTCACCCAAACGCAAAGAAGAAATCACAACACCAACAAAAAAAAAAAAAGAAGAAATTTATTAGGAGTCTTCACCGCACTTGTCAACCTCTGTCCTGTTGAAGGAGACAAGGTCGGTTCAAACTCTGGGAAAAGGGGACTACTTGAAATGAAACGATAGGACAGAGAAAGAAAAAAAAAACAAAATAAACCTAATAAGGGCGATCACGGCTGCGCCCACTCTTGAACTAACCACTCAATGTAGCGAGAAGCGGTGGGGCTCACCGATCGGGGAAAAAAATTAGGAACAAACAAACAAACAAAAAAACACTAGCAAAACTCAGAGTCAGAAATAAGAGAGAGGTCCTCACTCGCACTGAAAATAAATTCACTCACACACATAACCAGAAAAGAAAACAAATGCTAATATTATACTCGATAAATAATTGAACGAATTTCTTTTTTTCCTTCCCTCAAACCCTTGAGGGTACAAATCAAAATCTTTTTTCTTTTTTTATGAAAATATATCTTCCTTTTTTTTCCAAACCCCCCGAGGGGACAAAACAGAAATCTTCTTTTTTTTTTTCTTTCCAGGGGAAACAAAAACAATGGCAGCTACGTCGGGGTCACCACTGTCACACTGTCACTTTTACACACATGCATTCATGACAGCATTTACTCCATACGCACACGCAATCTTTCCAATCAAACCAAAAGGCGCACTACCGAATGTTTATTCTTCTCCCCCTCTCCTTCAGGAAAAACACTTTACTAAATCACATCAAACAATTTATAAACAGATTTTTATACATGTATCTCTCTTTACACTGAGAGATAAACTAATTCATTCAAGATTCTATAAAGTCATGGCCTTCACATTACATTAGCCCAAAATCCAGACCAGGAGAATAAATAACTCCTGTAATCATTGATGCCATGCCTGCATCAGATATAAGACTCCATACTGTCATGATTCCCTGTCTCTCTCAGACATCGTATCGCCCCCTTGAATTCTCCCGTCACTGGAGATATGAGTTCCGACTCCTCTCCCCTCGACTTCTCCTGTCACTGGAGAGATGATGAGTTCCAACTCCTCTCCCTGGAGTCTTTAATTGCTGGGGCTGAACTACCGTGTTTTCCCCACACCATGGCAATCTTTAACCACCTCACGGGGTGAAAGGTGAAGGGTGAAGGGCGAAGGATGAAGGGCTGAAACACGAATAAGGTTCGTGTAAGTAACCTGTTTCCCAATTTAATTATGAATTCTTTCTTTCTCTTTTGTTTAGGTTTTCCCTGTAGCTTTACCCAACTATCTATGGCTCACCTGGTAATGACTGGTCAGCAGTGAGGACCAGCGTCCTGACAGGTTCGAGTCTCTAGGCCATCTGCTGGGCTAAAACTGATTCTTTCCTCCCTCCTCCTAGTGAGTGCATACTCAGTGTTCAAAACACATGACCAGCACCTTACCAGCCCTTATTAAAACTATCTCTCAGGGGTCACTTTCACCCAATGACCACCCTTCTTTCTTTAATGAGTCATTCTCACCATTATTTGGGGACGCCTGCTACACTAGTCAAGCCACATAAATATTCTTCCTTTTCAGTGGTGGCATGGGGAAATGATTCATATCACTAACTACATGCGATGGAGCGTCACATGCCTTGATGTGAGGCTACGTCACATGACACCCCCTGTCTGGCAACTCCTGGTCTGCCATACAGACTGGGAACACACCCGTCCTACAAACAGCGAGCTTCTCTCACCCGTCACGTGCCTCGGCATCCAAGAAAAGGTTAGGGATTCAAGCATTGTTCACATTATGGTCTAACATTCTGTGTATTTCTCTCTCTCTCTCTCTCTCTCTCTCTCTCTGGAGTGAGTTCGTGATCAAGCTGCTGACAAGACGCACTTTTGAAGCGCTCCCGATCTTTTGTTTATTTTGTATTGTTTATTCGGTTTTGGATCCTGTGAAGTTTAGAATATGGATTCTAAGGATAAAACTCAACATGAGGAACCAAATCTACAAAGAATTTTGGTAAACCAAAGAATAGAATACGAGAAATCTCTCGATAAAGTTTTGAATGATCGACTTAGTACAGTGACTCAGCAAGTTTCATTCGATTTGGACAGGGTCGCGCGTTAACTCAAGACCGAGTTTCACGAGCTTCAAAACAAAACACATAAGCTAGAACAAACCGTTGCCACATCAGTGGATGATATCAGCAAAATAAAACACTACGTGACACAGCTGGAAGTGAACTTGAAACAGACAATTGCAACACTGGATGAAAAGACAGAAACATTAGAAATGTTCATCAGACGTGACAACTTGCTGGTTTTCAATGTGCCCCGGCTCTCTCCACTGGATCACACGAAGAATGTGTCAAATCTGTTTTAAGTGTGCTAGAGGGGTCAGTGACTGGGGAAACTTGGACCCAGATGATATTATACGTGCGCAACGCTTGGGACGCTACAATGATTCTGATGGTCGCCCCCCGCCCATGATGGTAAAATTTGCGCGCTGGTCCGACAGAATGTCAGTTCTGAGCGAGGGCAGGGTGGCACTTCGGAAGAGAAATGTGACGGTAGCTGCAGACCTCACGAACCGGCAAAGACAGACGGTGCAAGCAGTATCGGCGCCAGGGTTTCCATGCCTACTACCGTGGTGACAGACTGGTGGTGGAGGAGCAGAACCAACAGCGCTACCCACGCCCGCCATGGAGACGAGGCCTGGTGAGCCACGACACCCGCCACAGGAACAGCTACGGTGGCAACAACTACAAGCGACTACAGAAGCAGCAATTACGTTGGCGACAGCAGCAACGACTCCCGCTACTTCTGGAGGAATGACAGACGCTTACACTGTGATGACACCCGCATTGAAAACTAAGCATCCAGTGTCGACAGAGACAGTGAGTACACGGACATGAGAGTGTGATGAGGTCAGTGGTTTTCAAAACTGGCAACACAACTTCCAACCGTACCCCTACCCAAGTTCGATGTATCATTTTCCGCCTTTGACTACAACACGGACGTCTAATAGTAATGTTCAGCACAACATTAACAACACCTGTCACACTGTTAAAACTCAGGGTACGGCAGAGAATGACATGACAGATCGATGTGAAGACACAGACCACGTTGTGTACGATACAAACGGTGTTACTTGCACAGACAAAAGTAAACAGAGGGACTCAAGTCAAGTTGAAATCAGCACAGTGGAAGAACAGAACAATGCCGACATAGGCAATGTGACAGGAAAGAACTCAAATCTTGTTGAAGTCGGTGAGAGAAAGTTCAGAATTATGTCACTTCAGACACTGGGTGATCTGAATCGTGTTGAAAACAGTACGAAAGATCTACGAAATGACTGTGAAGAAACGAACTTAACAAAGAGAGGGATAAACGGAAATCTTACAGATGACAGTGCATGTGTGTTACATAGTACCGACAGTGAAGACAACATGACAGGGGAAAGGGACTAAACACGACTGACCTTCACACAGAGTCAGAGACTGCTGACAGTGAGGGAATCAATGAATCCACATATAATCTGATCACCGACTCCACTGACATACACAGATCTGAATCTGAACTTCAACATACAACACATAACCCAGACGATGACAAATCGACGGCACCGCCGACGGCCAAGGACACAAAAACGTTTGCAAATAAACCAAACAATAAGGCTGACTCTGCCAACCCCATAAAACCACATACAGTGCGATCAAACACGGAACAGAGGAATGATGACAAAACCACAAAGAAGTGTGGAGACGCAGTTCTACGGACAAAGCTTCACAGCCTGCAACCCGATCAAGAAGCGCTTCCTGCACCAGCTCTGCCTCCAAACAGCAAACTACCATCCATGAAGTGGCATGTGGAAATGTCAAGCAGGCCAGCTTATAGGGACACGGCCGGACCCATGTCACGAAAAACATAACGTTCGTAACTTATAATATTGATGGTCTTTCCCGTGTGTTTGATCATGAAATACCCTCTTATTAAAAGATTTTGATTTTTGTTTACTCGTTGAATCTTTTTCCATCCAATTTCCTGATCACTTATTTCCGAACTATGACACTTTTATTGCACCAGGTATCAAACTGTCCGATGGCATTACAGCAAGGTTATCGGGAGGTTTAGCGCTCCTTGTCAGGAAACAATTTTCACAGTACGTTGAACAAGTGTACTGGTTGTTCTGTCACTTCTGTCATAAAGTACTCAGATGGATGATTCTGCTTTAGAAGACCTGTCAAATTCTGATAATACCTATTTACAAGAGGTGGAACGTTATTGTACATGGTGCAAAGAGAACTGTCTAGATTTGAATGTTAGTAAGACAAAGGAGATGGTAATTGATTTTCGAAGAAACCCAGTTCCTGTCCCGCATTTGTATATCGAAATCACCAAAGTGGAACGTGAAAGTGAATATAAGTATCTGGGTACTATTTAAGATGATAAGCTGAATTTTAATGCAAATACTCAAATTATCTACAAAAAATGCCCATCTAGAATATGCTGTTTTCAGAAACATCGGTCTCTTAGTGTTAAAAAGACGTCTGAAATATGTTTTATATTTGTTTTGTAGAATCAGTGTTGTCATTTGGCTTTTCATGCTGGTTTGGAAATCTTAGCGTGAAAAACAAAAACATTTTAAACAGAGTGGTGAATACATGTGGAAAGATTATTGGCAAAAATCAAGAACAGCTAGATCCATTGTATGAATGTCGTGTCACACAAACAGCTGCGAATATTGCTGCCGACAGTTCTCGTGTTCTTTGAAAAAACTACAATGTTCTACCCTCTGGACAACGATTCCAAATTCCAAAAATCAGAACAAATAGAACTAAAACTAGTTACGTTCCCAATTCCACCAAGCTTGTTTGTACTTATGTTTGTGTAAATATTATTCTGTGTATCTGTGTGTGAGTATGTGTGTGTGTGTGTGTGGGGGGGGGGGTGGATGGGTGAGTGTGATTCGTGATTGTGATTTGTTGTTTTTATGGCCACTCTTTAATTTCTCTTTTGAGATCATACAGTATTCTTGACTTGTCTTTTGGTTATTTTGCTCACGTATTTGTGGCAGGGATACACAAATCTGTGCAAACTAAAATATTTACCACCAGACCTGAACAAAAGAAAGAAAAGCATACAAATCATAGCAAAACAAAAACGAACAAAACAAATGTGAACTTTGTTTTCAAATGGAGCTAGACTGGCACTAATGCCCTCCGTGCTCACATATTCCCAACATTCCCATGGCACTACTATGTGATCATTCAGCAGCTTCCCTCCGTGCTCACATATTCTCAACATTCCCATGGCACTACTATGTGATCATTCAGCAGCTTCCCTCCATGCTCACATATTCCCAACATTCCCATGGCACTACTATGTGATCATTCAGCAGCTTCCCTCCGTGCTCACATATTCTCAACATTCCCATGGCATTACTATGTGATCGTTCAGCAGCTTCCCTCCGTGCTCACATATTCTCAACATTCCCATGGCATTACTATGTGATCATATCACCAGCTGACACGAGGTTAAGGTCAAAATGATGAAATGGTGAAAAAGAAGACGACGAGGAACAGGAATAACAAGAATAGAATTCGCAGTAGAAGCAGAAGCAGTAGCAACAGAGAAAGTAAAAGGAACAGTGATCGCAGCAGCAGCAGTAGTATAGAGTAGTGGCAGTAGTAGTAGTAGTAGTAGTAGCAGTAGCAGCAGCAGCAACAGAGAAAGTAAAAGGAACAGTGATCTCAGCAGCAGCAGCAGCAGCAGCAGCAGTAGTTAGTAGTAGTAGTAGTAGTAGTAGTAGTAGTAGTAGTAGTAGCAGCAGCAGCAGCATACGCAGCAGCAGCAGTAGAAGTTGTGAGAGTGGGGGCAGGAGAAGCATTGTTAGTTATGTTCTCTTTGTAGGTCACTGGCTCCCAAACCATGTCATTGTCTTAAACTTTACTTCCTGGCAGTTGCCGATAGTTTGCTCCTAGTGTTGTCCTCAGTGCACGTTGAAAGTGTGTGGGCATCTGATGCAAATGATCTGAGTGAACTCCTGTCAGAGCTCTGCGAGTATAGATTAGTTCTTTCATTCGGAATTAGATTTTACATTTTTCACATTTTTCGTTAGAAAGCAATGTGACATTTCAGGATACTGAAAAGTTTAAACAAGCAAAACAAACACACGCAAAAAAGAGATACAACACACACACACACACACACACACACACACACACACACACACACACACACACACACACACACACCACACACAACAACGCCCGCGCACGTTCTTAGCCACTTTTCTTTACCTCAACCAGTGTTGTTTGCTTGTCACTGAACTTTTTCTCTGGTACTGCAAGTTGCACTTATCCATGGATTTTAAGTGATGCCTCGCTCTGAGGATCCTAATATGTCATCCCCAGATGCTGTTCTAGGGTTCTTTAACTACTGTGGGTGTCCCAGAATTTGGCTGCTCCAATAACTTTAAGGCAAACTGGATTGTGCTTTCAGGTCTTCCCAGAGCTCCCCCAAACTTTTGTTCTCTGTTTCTGAGGCATTTTATTTTCAGATTCTACTTTTTCGTTCCGATGTTATCCATCTCTCACTCGCGTATGGATTTTTGAGGAGGTGTCTTCTGTTTTGGTTGTCATTCCATGGACGTCCCATCAGATTCCGTATTTAGATTTAGTCTAGTCTTTCCTAGTGTCGTCTGGTCTTTCCCGGACGTCCTCCATACTATTCCCGGAATCGTTGGTCTAGCCACGTATTGATACGAACAAACTCCAGGGAGAGCTTGACAGCAGATCTTCAGAGAAAAAAACAACAAAATTCGTTGGATGTTTTGACCCTGAACTCCTTACACTCTAAGGGCACCGGTCTGCATCCAGGTCATCACTCCCAGATGCCCTTCTGCTGCCAACTCTTTTTTTTTTCCTTTCTTCCTGGTGCTGCAGGGATTCGAACTTGCAACTTTTACATGGATGGACGTCTAAGAGCATGCCTTTTCAGACGGATGCCTTACCCACGTTAACAAAGAGGTACTTATTGTAAGCTGGGAAATTTAAGCCTTATGATGAAGTTCACTTGAAGTTCAAAAAATATACAGAGACAGGGTTGGTGTCCCGCCTGGTCTCACTGACCTTTCCCTCTGTTTTCATCATGCAAAGCAGAAGCTACCCATGGAATAACTCGAGAAGTACAAAGTGGCAAGAGCAAGGCTACTAGCCATGAATGAGGGCTCGGGAGGCAAGGTTGTAAGATCTATCCATCCCAGCTAAAGACTGGCATAAAATGAAAAGTTCCGGTGGGGGGGGGGGGGGGGGGGGGGGGGGGGAGTGGCGGAGGCAGTGGATATAGCAAAGGAGAACCATGAGATCAGGGAAACAACAGGACACACACAGTCCAACAGACAGGGACTGGGATCAACAGTACTGGAGTAGATGGGGACTTGAATACAAGAAATAAAATGGCGGCCAAAGGCAGAAGGAAGACGAGTCCAGAAAAGAAGAGAATGCTTAGAGAACCCAGAAGGCAATCCAGCAAGACCAACCAAGGCAAGGGACTATGTGGGAAAACGCAGTCCAAAGACGTCAGATAGAATGAAGTTGCTTATGGTTCTTCTTAGGACCAGCAAGACCAACCAAGGCAAGGGACTGTGTGGGAAAACGCAGTCCAAAGACGTCAGATAGAATGAAGTTGCTTGTGGTTCTTCTTAGGATCACCTTCATCCTAAGGGTTTGACAGAAGAAACTCCAGGAAGAGCTTGACAGTAGAAAGTCTTCAGAGAAGAAACCACCTGAGATAGTTAAATTTAGAAATAGAGTTTGTTATTTACCGCCAATGACATTGACAAACAAAGCACATGACAAGACACGATGCATTTCAACCACTTGGGTCTTCTTCAGGCGAAAAAATAAATCACATTTAACATTTGGGACAGTACAAACAAAGAACGAAAAATGACTCATCTGTTGTTGTCCATGTGGTGGGGAGAATAGCCGGTAGGCGGAAATGACATGGGGGATTATGGGAGAGGAAAAGGAGGGGGGGGGTGTTTGGGGGAGGTGTGTGTGTGTGTTATGATAGGGTTGTGTGTCTAGTTTATTGGGGTGGTGTGATATCTCTGTGACGGTTGTGGTAATGGTGGATTGATAATAATGGTAAGGGGGAAAGGGGGGGGGGAAATGGGGGGGGGGGGGGGGGGGGGGATTTAAAAAAAAAAGACAATAATTAAAAATAAATTAAAAAAAAATAAAAATAAAAAAGGTTTAGGTGAATAAAATAAATGATTTTGCTGGGTGATGAAAGAGGTGGTGGTAGTTATGCGTGGGTAGTTGTGAAAGGTGTGTGGGTAATGTTAATAAGGGAGGGAAGGGGATGGAAGATAAATGGGTGATAAGGTATGATTAAGGGGTGGAAAAAGGGGCCGGGGGGGGATGGGTAATGTGTTTGTGGGGGGGGGGGGGGAGGGAGGGGGGGGCAAGAGAAGGAGAGCCTCATATCTCTTCGTCCACTGCTGTGGGATGATGTTCATTGTAACAGGTGAAGTAATGTGTTGACATCAATATGCTGATGATTGTTGAGAGAAGATAGCAGTGATCAATGAAAAACAGGGTATCATGTGTTACACACACAAAAAAGGGTGGGGGTTGGGGGACCACATATAAACATTGTTCTGGGTGAGTTAAGATCATGTGATCATAATGAGACTAACTGTGGAAAGTTTTCACACACATATCCACACATATACACTCATTGAACACCACACACACACACACACACACACACACACACACACACACACACACACACAATTTAAAAAAAAATTATCATTAATCAGTCACTGATAGGTGATGATCATATGAGATCAACGGTAGTGTAGGAAGAGATTCTTCTCCGTTCCCTTAGGCAGGAATGGTGGAGGTACTGGCATGGGCTTCTGTATGGTGAAGGCTCTCCAGTGGTCAATAAAGTTTTGCACTCATCGGTGTGTTGGCAGGCCAGGATTGTTCTTTTGGTGTTGTTGGGACTGTTCCACCGTCATTGGGGCTGCATGGATAAATTAAAAGACCCACCAGGGTGGAGTATTGCACAGATGTGATGTCACAGTCTGGAGTGCCAGTTCTCAGTATCACAATGGTGGTCTTCTTCTTCGTTTACTTCGGTAGGAATCCTGGAGGTACTGACGGAGGTTGCTGTATGGTGAAGACCCTCAGTGGTCAGTTAGGGTTTTGCACTCATTGGTGAGTGGCAGGCCAGGTTTTTTGAAACACCTGAGATAGTGTTTCAGCTCTGAACACCTTTCAGCTGGCATTACTTTTTAAATCGGGGTTGTCGGTATCTAAGAAGCAACATCTGGATTGGAAAGCATGCCAGTGTTTTTTAGACGGATGTAGTATCCACATTGCTCTCGGATACCTGATCTAGTTTGAATATTTAATCCTAACAAAGCTACTATTTTATTCTTCCTCGATCGATCCAGCTGGAAAAATTGTCAGCAGCCTCTGCCATTGCCTTATGGATTTAATTCTCCTTTTGCCTGATATCTCGAGCTGATCCGTGTAACCACAGGCTGGTATGCCTACGACGCCCTTGTTCAAACTTTTACGGTGAGGATTTTGTTGAACGCCAGATTTCCAAAAGCTTTTGGCTAGACTGAGATGTGTTTGTCGATCTCGCAGATTAGACCGTGCTCTATTCGGCTTTCAAGTGGCGCAGAGAGTTCAATCAGAATCAGTTACTTTACGTGTGGTTCACAATTCGGTGTCCTGTCACTCTTCCTGATGAACTCTGGGCAGTTTTCCCATCTTGAAGGTCTGCTGTTACACTTGTAATCACTTGTTCATCCAGTAAAACTTTGACTCCATGCTCTTGTCCTCAAGGACAGGTCATCTGCACACCTGATGCAAAAAGGTGGCAGTGTCATGTATCATTCCTCGTGAGACTTCCATTGGAGTTCGCTCTCCCACGTTGTCCTCTGCCCATGCTGGCCTTACCGGACTGTTCTCTAAATTCACTGGGCTTCTGTTCTGTCTTCAGCTTTTATATCACCATGTCTCTTCTTGTGTTCCCTTTTGCTTTAGACCGCTGCTTTTCTTTTTTTCACATATTTAATGTCACGTCTCTCATCCCTCCACTCAACAGTTCCTTCATTTTCTCGCACATTCTCCCTCAACATAAATTTGGCAAAGTATTTACTTAAAACAAATTAATAACAAATTCATGTATGTACAATATATAAGTGTTATAATAAAAGAGTTCAATTCAAATATCCTATGACATTTGTCTTCATGTTCTTTGTATTTAAAGGAATGATATGGGAGATGAGTTGGCACAACTGACACATGTATATGTTGGAATTATATAATCATGCTAGGAAGGTATTAGCAAAGATTTTTTTTTTCTATTTTTTTTTCCAGTTTTTTAAACAAACAAGCACACACTAAAAAATACATATGTAGCATAATAAGTGTTCAAAAACACGGAAGAAGTCAGAAACAATAAGAGAACAAACACACAAGTCCCCCCCCTCCCCCCCAAAAAAAAAATCGCAGACACGCACACAAACATACATGAATTGTAAACAGGATATACAAAACTTACACACCCACACCCACACACGTGTACAAATGTATAACCAAAAACAAGGAAAATACCAAGGGGTGGCAGGGGCGAGAGGCTGAGAGAGAGAGAAAAAAAAATATTAAGATGGGTAATCACAACAAGGAATGGATCATTGGATGGCTAGTAATGTTGGAAGATGCTACTACTAGCGCCTTCCATTCTCAACCATGTAGCATTATCTAGGTTGGGATACACAAGTTGGGACTTAGACCGCTACTTATTTCTGTTGACCCCAGCCCCTGTCTGGTGGTTTGTGTAAGTCCTGCTATTTCCCTGGTTTTGTGGTTTCCTTTGCCACGCCCACTGTCTCCTGGAGTTTCCTTTTTCTGCTTTTCTTTAACTTGGACGAATTGATCTCTCTTTGTGTTCCTCGGGGATGGAGATTCAACTTTATCTGGCAACGTCACTGAGACCAGGTAGGACACTGAAACATTACCTTTCGTGTTTGATCATTTCGGCCTCCATGGATTCCACTGTCCGAGTACTGACACCGTTATCGACTGAGGACAGAAGAGCTTCGGGGAAAGTATGAACTGCAGACACCAGGACTTTGTGTTCGCAAGGGAGGCCACACCAGTCTGTTACATGCGTGCCTACTTCTGTCACTTACTTTGTTTTCTTTCTCTTTGTGTCGTATAAGGAGTCATTATGCCATCTTCTAAGACGTGTCTGGTTCTTCTGCCATTGCTGGAATGGGTGTGGTTGGCAACATTGAAGTAGCAGTTCAGCTATTTTACTTTTCTGCAGTGAGATGTTTAGTGATTTCTTTATTTTAAATACTCTTCTTTACAAAGCAACAAACGGCTTTAGCTGCTCGTACTTTCTTATATTTTATATTTTACTTGATGGAAAGAACTGTTGCGTCAAACATGAAGGGTTTTAGACAGAGCATGTGACATCTTTCACGAAGTCTGCTGACCTAATGGCTGGTTTTAAGACTTCTATTGCCCACACAAACAATATTGGAAAAACACTGCATAGCCCCAGTTCTATGCTGCATTCCACATTGATTCATTCTGTTGAGTGTTCTTTTGCGCAGAAGCAAATGAGGAGACTTGGATCTTTCGGGTGATCTCTGGGACATAATAAATTGGGACAACCAGTTGAATCACTTTGTGTGGAAGTATATGTATGCATTTGCCAGATCCATCCCTACCAAGTCGAGATCCGTTTTTCTTCTCTGCCTTAGCTCTTGAACTGTTATTCACACTCACAGTGGCATGTTCTAAACAGCACGGCACTCTCGGGATGCCTAGCCCCTTCTGGACTGGCAAATCCAAGAACTCATTTTAAGTAAGGTAATAATTTGACCTCACTTCAATAACACAACTCTTTCTCCTCGTTAGTTTCAAAGTGCGGAGTCTGAGGCGGAAATCATAGCAAATTTAAAGATGAATTATTATTCTGCCGAATAAAAGAGACAACAATGAGACAAATCATGACGCGTTTCAACCATTTTGCGCCCAGTTGAGATTATAGGTTGTTCTTTCTTCGTTTCCATTGTCTTGTTTGTCTTGCCTGGAGAAGACCAAGGAGGTCAAAGGGCGTCGTGTTTTGTCTTGTAATCTGTTTGTCTCTTTCGTTCGGCGGAATGGTGATTTTTTGTTAACTTTCTCTCTCCTCTTGTGGAACTTCACGCTACAGTCGCTGGACTTATTCCCCAACACGTGGAAATTCCATTTACTCACTTTACAATTAAAAACCATTGAAGATCAAGATTCATCAGACGTGCATTCACTTTGCATCACTCGTCTCCCTTTTGGTGAGTCATGGCAGATTGTTTTTATTTTCTGAGCTAGAAATTGAAAAATATAGTACATCCGAGGGTTCCAGTGGAACCCAGAGAAGTACTGTCCTCAACGGTCGAACCAGCCAGGCGGAAGCAAATCTGTACCACCCTTGGAAGCTGAGGTGGGGTGCAGGCACGCACTGACCTACCTTTAAGACGTCAAGGGACAGAAACTGTTCCCTGGCAGATACCTTTGTTGTGTGGCCGTTGAACGCGACACAACAGAATGTCCCCGCGGTTTTGCCAGCCGTTTTCATGATTGCTGATCCCACAGGCGAAAGATGCCACACCAAGTGAACAAGAACAAAGATGGACAGAGTGAAATTGGGACCCAGCCCTTAGATCCACAGTTTAGTCCTTCCAGGAGTCATTATTTTTCTTTGACCAGACGTCCTCAAGACTGCTGCAAGAAGTTCAATGGTTAAAGTCAGCTTGAAAGAAATTCAAAAAGAGCTGGACAGCAACTTCCCTGTTTAAATGCTTGGATCCTTAACTCCTAATACTGTTAGACTTCTATACTCTTGTGGTTGCCTTTCGTGTTTTTCCACCGTCAGACTTAAACCAAAACATGCACAACTGTCGGAAAAACTTTAAATCAAGTCACTTTTCATCAAAGTCTTTACTGCACAGCTATCGAACACCTGTCAGATTCAAGAACTACAAGGCTTCTAAATTTTACTTTTTTTTCTCCTTGATCACTGGTGTTTTTTCCTGGTATTAATGATATGTATAACATCTCAAAATGCTCGGCTTTCCCTGGATGTTTACCTGTTTTGGGGTTGATGGTTTCCGTGAAATGATGTGTCTTGTATATGTAATGTACTAGTTGTTTCATATTATTCTTATACACTTTTTCACTAGACTCTGCTGCGAAGTGCTGCAAACCTGCTCATAGAAAGGGAAACCAGGCAATGTAAGTTCCCCACAGGTTTATAGTTCTAATCATATTAATCCAAAAGTTTGCATTATTATGATCTTCTTAATTTGGATGTCAGTTTTTCATTCTTTGCTGTTCTCCCCCCCCCCCCCCCCCTCTCTCTCTCTCTCTCTCTCTCTCTCATCCTCAGCCAACGCAGTTACCACCAACACATTTAATGAACATGAAGCCAAGACATGATATTCTGAAAGCAAATTCATTTAAAGGAAATAGCATAACCTTCTTCGAAGCATGATTCAATAAGCATTGGAAATACAATTATCATCCATACAGAGTCCTTCAACAGAAAAAAAAATCATTGGAACTGTTTGAATACGCCATACTAATTTTGCACAGGCAACATAGGAATTCTCTATCAGACTTTGTTTCATGCATTTGTTGCGTCAGACATACAAGCACAGATGCATCAAGACCTCAACATACCTGTCATTGAGGAATTTTTAAAAAGTTTCTGCTATAAGTAGTATCAACACAGTGGGATCTAATAACATACTGCTTTCTTGAACAAAATAGCCTCTTCTGTGATCTTTTATTTTCTTTGAAACAGCACCTTCCAAAGATATGATAAAGAATTGAATAAGGCACCATACTAGCTTCGTAAGTCAACAACAGCTGTGTTCCCAGAAAATCTGTTTCTGTAGGATAACAAGTACTCCCCTACGGATTACAAGTGTTTTATCACGTTTTCTCAAGAACAGGAGTATTATTGTTATGGGACTCTTTTCCCTGTTAAATCGTTTTTCTTAAAATAATACGTTTTTCCTGGCAGGAAAACAAGGATGTCAGTTATTATGGTTCCTTCAAGAAAATACGTGTTTTCCTCAGGAAAACACAGAAATCAGTTATTATCCTATGGAAAATATAACGAACAATTGTGATCCTCAGGGAAAACGTTTTCATTTTTCAGAAAACTGGGGAAAACAGTTGTCATCCTAAGAAAACCAGTTAATATCATCTCAAGGAAACTAGCTGTGATCCTCAGTGTGAGTTTCCCTTTTTTGCTGTGATCCTCAGTGTGAGTTTCCCTCTTTTTGCTGTGATTCTCAGTGTGAGTTTCCCTCTTTTTGCTGTGATCCTCAGTGTGAGTTTCCATATCATCTCAAGGAAACTAGCTGTGATCCTCAGTGTGAGTTTCCCTCTTTTGCTATTTTCCTTAAGGACAGTGAGCTCCCACATCTATAACACAGTAACAATTCGTTGGAAGTTAAAACAATTTCAGATCAAACGCATATACACTCTTTGTGTTGAAGTTTGTGTTTAAGTGAGTACTGAACCGTACCTAACTTCTGAACACATTGCATTCATATTCAATATACAGTATGAACCCAAACAAATGCATTTTCACACCATCTTCTCCAGACATAGGAAACGGCAGACAGACAATGCAAAATAACGGCTGACTGCGCTCTAGGGAATATTGTTTTTGTATATTTTCTGTCTGCTATTTGCAATGCCTTCAGAATACCTTTTTTATCCGTGCTGTCCCATCTTTCACGCGACTTCACTGCAATGCATCCCTGCAGCTCACCACAGCCTCAGCACCAGCAATCCACATGGAACAGTCAATGTCATCAAGAGGCAACCCACCAAGAGGAGACACTGCACTGCTGCTGACTCACTTCAAGTGGTGTTCAGTGGTGCCTGTTCTGATCCAACATATGCAAGATACCATCTTGTGACCTTCTACGAACAGTATCTGCTTAGTTGTGAGAATAGCTTTCCTTCCGGAAGGTGCCTCCATGTCCACCCAATGACAGTACCCATGATTTGCCAGTACTAGTGACCTGACAGAATCAAAACAAGGGCCATAGACGTGGAGAGGTAGTCTACACTGAGGTACCACCGACAGCCGGGCATGAAGGCTCACAGAATTCGAGGCTTTTTCCCTTATGCTGACGGAGGAAAATGAGGGTAATGACGATGCTGCAGCAGATTTCCATTCAAGGGCGAGACTGCCTGCACTCTACACTTCCTTTCCATGATAGAGCCCAGCATCAACCAGGACTGTCTGCACTCTACACTTCCTTTCATGATACAGCTCAGCATCAACCAGGACTGACTGCACTCTACACTTCCTTTCATGATACAGCCCAGCATCAACCAGGACTGACTGCAGTCAGGGCAGAAAAATCCTGCAAACAAATGACTTTGATGGAAATCAAACCCATGACCTCACAGTTGCGAATCCACAGCACTGAAGACAATTCTAAAATTTACTTGTCTTTTGCACCTTATTGTGTGTGTTCATTTGTATTCTACCTTATGAATATCAACAGTTTTGATGAATTTGTCACACTGAATTATGCATATATACTGACAGACTCTCACTGATTTATAATGGAATATTTGATATATTGTCAAATCTTTTGAGCAACTAACAGGTGAATAAGGAATGTGAGCAAAACACAATTTCAGCATGAACTCCCTCCACTTGTTGCTGGACTTCGGGTTGGGTACATCTGAGAACATATGTGTGCACCTGAATGTCGTTTCCAGTGAAGTGTGTCCACACTTTTAACCTGTGAATGAACCGTGATAAAAAAAGGGAGTACAACTCTGTTGAATCCACTTTGTGTGTGCAAAATTAGAATGATTTCTTTTTCTTTTGGCTTTTTAGAATTCTTTTGTAGACATCACAGCCCATAAAGTATGTTTACACTGAGGAAAGTTAGATGAAATCTTTTCAGACAATCGTAATGGATATTATACTATAAATGCAAAGCTAGAAAGCTGCATGTAGTTGCTGGAAACGTGCTTGACAATAATAGTCAAAAATCTTTTGATAAGAAATGTGGCAATATGACCCATAGAAATCAGAAGTGTTGATAAAGTGACTATTATTCTGTGAAACCCCCAATACGCTAGAAGAATATGTCATTAGATTATTCAACCATCCTGAATTGTTATGCAATAGACAAAAAGGGATTTCTAAAACCATGTCAAAGTGCACCAATTTTGATATGCCAATCAGTGATAAGGCAGTTTGAGTAAAGTGAAGCCGATATTCCAACTGAACAAGGTTATTCAGTCGCTATGTAAGGGCTAGAAGAGGTTGGGTGCAGGTGGTCATAAGTGTGTATGGGCCCAACTCTTGGATGAATGTCGGGCAGAAAGAGGTGATGTAAACTGATTGTTTTTCTTTCAAAAAGTATACATGTTAGCACAGCCGACAGTGTATCTGGTTGTGTGCAATGTGTGCGTGCGTGTGTGTGTGTGTGTGTGTGTGTGTGTGTGGTGTGTGCGTGTGTGCGTGCGTGCGTGCGTGCGTGCGTGCGTGCGTGGTGCGTCGTGCGTGCGTGGTGCGTGTGTGTGCGTGTGTGATTGCTTGCATTGTTACATGCATATTTTCTTTTGATAGTTGTTTCTGATCTGGATTCATGATGACAATGATGACAGATCATGCGTTCAAACCACAACAATGATGAAAATGCTGTTGGGGCATACGACACGACTGACTTCACCTTGTGAAGTGCAATGCCACCAGGATCCCCTCCCCTGTTCCCCTACACAAAGATGTATCATTTATGCCACACATACAGAAAGAACCAAATCTAAGATACAAATTTCATCCCCTTACATTGCACTCGCTTACTGAAAACCATTCAGGTCTAATTTTTTCTCCAAATTATAAATGGGTGAAGCTTTTCAGTGGGATGATCAAAGTTGCTTGACTCAAACTGTCATCGGCTCTGGATCCACACGAAAGAAGGGCAAACAGCTACAAAATAAAAAAGAAATTTCTAACACATACTGAAGTTTCATTTTGTTCCAATCATCCAGCCAGTGATGCCCTTGACAAACAGGGGCTACACAGATACTTCATCACTTCATCAGTACTTATTCTGATAGGTTACATTGTTACATTTGTGAGAAAACACAACTAAACTTGACAATTTCACAGTAAAAAAATAATCTCTGTGACTATGTAAATTGATATGTTTTTAATACTGATACTTTTCTTATTCACAGTCAAACAGATTTTTTGTGACTATGTAAATTTATATGTCTCTCACAATTATTTGCTAAGTCCATCCACAAAGTTTTTAGTAAATTTGCAGTCTTTTGTACTAATACTTCTCTCTTACAGGTGTTTGCTAAGTTCATCCACTATGCTTTCAGCTAAAACTTCCTTCATTGAAATATTACTTCACTGGCTCATAGTGTGGAAATGGAAACAAAAAATGAAAAAAAAAATCATTCAAAATTTGCTGACCAGTACATAACACCAGAAAGAAAGTGTTGTGCAACATTTTCCCCTTTGCTTATTATTATCCACACTGCCTGGATTATAGTGTTAGGTTTGAATCGAGATGCTGGTGGCTATATATGCCCAACCAGAGGGCAGGCACCCGGTGGAAAGATTTAAACATCAACAGGCATGAAAACAATCCTATGATTAATGTAAAAAAAAAAAAGAATGTGCAGTGAACTTGTCTGTACAAGAAAAAAAATCCAATACAAGCCCTACCAACCACAGCACACAGCACCAATACATCTTAATCAGTACGTTGACAGGTTTCCTAGAGGAGGTCTTGTGATAACCATTAATACGCTTTGGGTGGGATGTTTCGCCATTAATATGCTTCGGGTGGGGTGCTTGTCTAGATACTTCAATGATGCGGAAAGGAGAAGATGGGGAGGGTAGGGAAAGCAATGGATTTAAAATGTGTTTTGACCTTGAAGCGCACCTTCAAAATGTATAGGTTTTTTTTTTTTTTTTTTCATTCCGATGCAACATCTTGCTTATATTTAGTTGAGGATCTAGGCAAATAGACGTGTCCCTGGGGCCATTATCTTTTTAAAAAAAAAGAAAAGAAGACAGAAATCGGTCTTCTACTTTTGCAAACAGTATTTTGCCACCAATTACTGGTTAACGCAATCACTGTTCAGTTTTTGTTTCAAATCTAGCATTGGTCAATATTCCCTCTGCTCATGATTCACAATCATTTTCCACTTGCAACTCTCTCTTTCTGCCTCCAGCAGCATTCAAGGTCTAGTCTAGTCTACTTCCTAGAACTTTCAGAAAGCAATATACCAAAGTTCAACAGTCTGGCAATAGTCATAAGGAATACAGTCTTCCAGGACAGAATAGACTAAATGTGTAATGAAACCCTGTGAAAAAGAAAATGATAGACATAGTGAAGCTTATCATTTTGCATTCCAGCACAATGAAAATATTCATAGGAATGTTGAAATCACAGTGCATTCACGTACAATAAAAACATACATGGAATTTAAAATCTTTTGGTTTCGTTTTGTTCTCATAAGGTCACATGATTTTCTAGGACAACCGCATCCTATGCAGACCATACAAAAACAATCAAGAAAAAAATTATTCATTATATTTACAACAACAACAACAACCACATCAACAGTTGCATAGTTTCAGATCATGTGACAGGTTGTACGTCAATATGAACAATATTACAACACCACCCACATCAACAGTTGCATAATTTCAGATCATATGGCAGATTGCACACTTATATGAACAACGAACACCACATTGGGTAATGGACAGATGCTGAGACAACTACCACTGTGACTAATGTACAAACATTTCCATGCTTACTCCTATCTACATCCCTTTGAAGGTCCACATGGTCAGGAAAATCAAACACACACACACACACACACTTCCATGACGAAATCTTAAGCTAACCTGAAAGACTTCCTGAAGGCAGCAGCATTTTTAAAGGCAGTTGGTGATATCACCTACAAAATGACAAATAAGCAATGGAAATTGAGATGGTGCTTTCTGAATGAAAGAGGTTAAAGAAAAAAAATGTATATCTTCTTTTTCGTTTTGATTTCAAAATCTGTCCCCTCTCCAACTTCAGTTCCCTCTAAAAACTTTTGGTGTTATGACTACACTAATAATCTAATTTACTCATATTTGTTCTCTACTGACTTTTCTTTTGCACTGGTGTGCTCAAAAACAAGTATTTCCACATTCCTCTTGTTTCAAATGGGAAGCAACTCCTTCCAAATATTCAATCACAAAGACAGTTATCACATTTCTTTTCACAGGAAATGCTGACAAGCATTTCGGCAAAAATCCACAATGATTAATACTCACAATAAAAAAAACCCACCAAATTCAGATTTGGAATGCCTGGGCATACATGGCTAGTTGTACGTTTATGTTTCAGATAACACACAAGTTCACAGAGGAGCACTGAATGAAAGATAGGTGGGCAAATGAAAGCCCAATCTGAAGATGACACCCAGACAGATGGGCAGGTCATGGCTTCTGACTCAGCAATAGATAGGTGGGTAGATACATTGATAGACAGACAGACTGATCGACAGCTCGATGAAAAGAAAGAAAGATAAATGTGTACGTATATATATTTATGTACAATATTTACAATTCTGTGTTATCGTACTCCAAAAAGTGCATCTTATCACACATGTAAAAAACAAAACAAAGTCATAACTTACATGGATTATATAGTCATGTACCCTGCTCATTACATCATTGTTGAAAACCGAAAGGCAAATATTTTAAAACTGTCCCATGGTGAAGCTGACATTTTGTTTAATATGAAAGGAAATTTTAAGTGAGGCGGGGAACAGCAAGCAGTGAATGATGAACAAGCAGCTCAAGGGGGCCGGAATAGCTCAGTTGGTAGAGCGCCGGACTCGTGATCCTTGGGTCACGGGTTCAAATCTCCACCGGGCCGTTTCAGTACAGGGGGATTTTCCCCCCGGAGTTAACATTGGTTCTGACTCCATTCCCCATACAGTCCTTCGAACGAGACCATAAACCGAGGTTCTGTGTGTGAACGCACGCATAACATCTTGCACACATGTAAAATCCCATCACCAACTTTCGGAAGAGAAGGCCAGTTTGGCCGTTGGTATGGATGACATGTTACACATAGCATGCACCCTGCGTGAGAAATGGAAAGAATGAAGGAAGTAAGAAATTGAGTGAACGATATTGAACAATATTGACTGGATGACACGGGAAACGACTGAATGAACGCCAGCTGGCAGCTCTTCAGTCGGCACTACCCAAGCAAGCAGCCCGTTGTGTAAACAAACGAGTTTGGATTGTAAAGCACTTAGAGCTTGGTCTCTAGCCGAGAATAGGCGCTATATAAATATTCAGTATTCATTATTATTATTATTATTTATTATTATTATTATCAATTCATCCTCCCACGAAGAAATATTTACACGCCAATAACGCCAAAAGAATGCTGCTTACAACACCAAATCCCCTGGCAGAAAAGACCACACACAGCACAGACAACAAACAACGAAACATCTCCATTTTGTTTGTGTTCTTGACTCCAGATTAAAGGAAACAAAAACAAAACCCACAAAAAATGGACACAATGCATGAAAAGCCTAACAGTGTCACTACATACACTAACACACACACACACACACACACACACACCACACACACGCACACGCACACACACCAATACTGGCAAATGAGCGATGGAATGCACTCCAGAATGGACAGCTAATGTAATGACTGGAACTGATAACAGAGCAATGGAAACACCTTTCTGTTTTCCAAGTATGCATTGCACATTTCCTATCCTAAACCAACTGTATTTTACTCTCTCCACTCCCCAAAAAGTATTGAAAAAAAGAAAAAAGAAATAAAAGGTATAATACACATGAAGCGTGTCTGTATCTGTGAACGAACCTCTTTCTGGTCATTTTACCAGCTGCTTAATTGCCCAACACTGATCACTTAATGTTTGCCTAAAAGTGTAAGCTGTGACTGTCTATACTGTCAATCTGCTGGCACTGTCATGAACAGGACGCAGCTCAACTAATGTCTAAAAGCTGAGGGACGTTTAGTAATTCTTTTTTCCCCAAAATCAAACGGGATAAATCTGCCACTCTCAGACTGGGATTCCAGCATTTACTGCTATTCTGCCTTCACGTTGTTATTCACCCTTTTATTGTGGTCTTTCCGTTCCATAATGCATATATTTTCCAGGACCTGGTCTTGCAACTTTCCAGCACCACTCATCATTGGCAGGCTGGGAATCACTCATCATTGGCAGGGCTGGGAATCTATTGGGCAGAGAGTTTCACACATGTGATAGGGCATCACTAGAAATGCTGTGTGCAAATGATCACTGCCCGGGCAAAGGTGTATGATGACACTTGTCCAGCGGGTGAAACTTACAATCAAACATTTTACAATGGTTTTCTCATCAGAAAAAAGCCATATTTTAGGGGATGGTGAAAGCAAACAAAGCGAGTCCTGGGGAAAAAAGTGCAGTTTCATTATTCTTATTCTCTGAGCATCTCAGTAACAATGTTTACAAAGCTATGAAATAGATTTCAAGGTTTGCTTGGTTTCTGTTGGATGAAGAGACTTGGCTACATGAGGAAAACGCTTGGACCAAGTAGGTCTGCTTTTGGATGTCATCATTTTGCTTTAAAAAAGTGTGTGTGTGTGTGTTGTGTGTGTGTGTGTGTGTGTGTGTGTGTGTGTGTGCGTGCGTGCGTGCGTGCGTGCGTGCGTGCGTGCGTGCGTGCGTGCGTGCGTGCGTACGTGTGTGTGTGTGTGTGTGTGTGTGTGTGTGTGTGTGTGTGTGTGTGTGTGCATTTAATGCTGAAATAATGTGAAAATGTTTTGTAGCTTTTTATCGCAGGAAAAGGGGTTCTCTGCCAGGATGGTTCTTCATCTTTCCTTTTTCCTTTTTTTTCTTTCTCAGTATGGTTCTTGTCCAAAAACATCTTTTCATTCATTTCCCGAGGAAATTCTAAATAGATACTGGCAGCTCACACAATAATTTTGTAAATGACATTCAGTGAAAAGGGATCTTGCCTGGGTATGATCTCACTCGAACACGCCAGATGAAATCAGACATGCAGCGGAGAAACCCATGCACTCAAACAGCCCAAATCACCACCAGGTCTATCCAGACTCCTATAATACACAGCAGAAACATCAAACAGGCCCAAAAAACAAATTCAATCGCCAGATGATGCAGCCCCATGCTGCATCAGAGACATGACTTGTGTCGTTGTAATAAAGGGACATGTCCAAGTCAGTCTCTGCCTGCCTATCATAGTGGACGTTCCCATTAACATGGCCGATCCCATCAGCTCTGGACTGGAGAGGGACTTGATGGGCAGTGCTGCCCTGGGAGCAGCGGTCTGAGCTAGACTTGTCATTTTCTTTCACTTGCTTGGCAAACTGAAAGAAGACACAACCATGGTTATCCTCCCGAATGATAGGGTGAAGACTTGTAATGGACATAGAGAGGTAAATATGTCATAATCATAGATAACAGCTTAAGTAAAAATATTGAAATATCATTTAGTAAGTTAGCAAACAACACACATGTATTTTTAATGTTAACTGCAGAAGTAAATATTCACCATGTGATTAGGTTGGAACATATTCAAAGATACTGTCTTACAATTTGTGCCCACTGACAGCTGTTTTAAAGCTAAACTGTAGCATCAAAAAAACTTGGATGTGCTATTAGACACTACCTAGTGAATCTATGTCCCAGCAGGCAAAGACTGGTTTCAACTCGACTTTGGATGAAGGGAGAACCTTCTTCTGAGAAACTACACAATGAGACAGCCTGTGTTCTCTCATGCTTATGATCCTTGATTCCTTGTGCTTACTGTTACAAAATGTCACCCCAGCGCAGAAAACCACCCAACAACATTTTGTACCAACACTGCACTGCAAAATTTTCACCCACTGTGGAAATAACTGTCACCGTATGTGAAACCATAGTTTTGTTGGGGTTGGATCAGATTGGTCAGTTTTGCAATACAATTGTTGAAAAACGCACGCATCTGCTGGCTCTGATGATGGTAGTTATGTGCTCTGATGGTGATGCTAGAGCAAGAAAGCTAACCTAGTTTGACATACCTGACTGTACTTGCATCCAGGTAGCAGCAACACGGAACAAACTACTTCACCTCTTCGACACTTGGATTCTCTTACGACACTCAAGACAAGACTTTGAAAAAGCCTTTCTACCGTAATGATTATTACATATAATATTCACTTGGTTAAATACAGAATATGTATACTTTCTACCACAATAACTAGTACATTTCATGTTCACCTGATTATATACAGCATTTGTATCTTTTCTATCATAATAAGAAGTACACATAATGGTCACATGATTATGTACGCGTTAGGTACAGGTAGAGTCAGTACCGTCTGCGTATTACGAGTATGCCTCTGAACATGAGCAGAATGAGCCAGTGAATGATTTAAGTATGTCATAATGTAACTTCATTGAGCATCATATGTAGGTATCTTGAAGTGCTTTAAATAAATGTCCATAAGTGTAGTAGTTAGTAGTAGTAGTAGTAGTAGTAGTAGTAGTAGTAGTAGTAGTAGTAGCAGCAGCAGCAGCAGCAGCAGCAACCACAGCCATAATAGCAATAGCAGTCAAATAATGACACAAGTGAAAGGCAGTGGCGAGCATCAGAGCTCACAGCCATGAAGGAAACTTTTTGACTTACATCTTGGTTCCCAATCAGATCGACACCCTGAGAGGAAGCCAGTGAACCTTGCAGTGCGTCTGGTGAGCGTAGGTCAATGTCTGCATGGTGATCGAACTCTGCCTGCTGAACACCGTCCTGCACAACAAGACGCACATCATCAGAGCTGGAGGTGGGAGAAGATGACCAGGAATGCTTCCTACAGCACACGAAGGATGAATGTGCAAGTTGGCACCAGAGTGAAAATACAGATGTAGCATTATGGGGAGTAAAGAATACTGCCAGGGCTCTTATTACATCTCTATGTCCAGACATAATACATGCATGCTACATTACAATCTCACAATAACAATGATAAAGGTATAAATTACATCACATATGTGTAAATTCATACATGACACTTTTTGCATAAGCACTATAATATTAGAGGTTTGAAAAACAACAATTACATAACAAAAAACAAACAAACTCTGAATACTACGAATCACCATTCACTATTGCCTCTCATTCGATGCATATGCATGCACAATCATCACAGTATCAAACACCAACAAACGAAAAATCAGAGCATAAGGGACAGAGGCAAACGATAAGAATAAATCACCACATGCAGCAAGCAAAATAGAAGACATCACCGAACAGTTTGCAATGTAACAGTGTAGCAGATTCTTCTTTTTAATGGATAATTTTTCGGAAATCTGTGAGGAGATCATCTGTTTTAGAGCTTGCGTTCAGCGAGAGCAACCCTGTCCATTTAATGGGGCAGCTGACCCTAGTGGGCACACCGTAAGAATTTTACCCCATAAGCAGCTTAACTCAATCAAGTCACAGCCAAATGGACCGGTTTGTCCCTCATATCACACAATTTTTGGCAATTTGTAAAAAAATCGTAAAAAATCAACCGCTTCACCTAGAAGCATGAAACATACACCATGGATAGAAAAACAATACATTCATTAAAATGTTTACCTTGAGTGAGGAATCTACACAGTTCACATGATGTAAGTAATCCAAAATGATACAAGTTTGCAGAAAGCAAAAACTGTTTGTGCACACTGTAATCCACTTCTTCATGTTCTCTATCCTCCCACACAAGTTCAGTAACGCTTCTGAGCACTTGGTATGACCTACAGAGATAGTATATTTAATGAAACTGATCACAAGATGCTTGATCCAGTCTCGATTTCCGCTCAACTTACTTTACTTGGGCGCCGCCATGTTCAAAATCGTGTGATCGCAGGAGCTGAGAGTGGGACAATTCAAATCCGTATAAAACTACCACAGAAAACGTGAAGAACAGTCTAAGGGAAGCAACTAGCAAGAAAAGGGCCCTAAGCTGTCCCTGAAATGAGATTTATTGCCTTAAATGAAAGGCGGTATGATTAAAAATCGTCAAACTCTGTCGGAAGTATGTGTCCGACACGCCTTCAAGCGATGTGAACAGTGTCAGAAACCCGCTTCCGACAAGACTCGCTTGAGTTAACATTTTAACTGGCGATAGAGAAAATGCCGGATGGGTGCGACACAGTGTGCTGGGAATGAAGACATATCCTGATTTCTATCCGGGCATGCACTTCAGATAAAATATTTGATTCCATAGATCTACTTGCTTCATTCATAAACTAGGAAAACGCAACTCTATTTGCAGTGGAAAGACAGGTCTTATCTTCCCCATTTTTTTTTCCCCACAACGGGTTTACTATGGGGTATTCATACCACACTTGACTATTTCAGTGAGTTTTTCATATCCCCCTCCTGACACATGTCAGTTGAAGTTAATCACTCTGATGCTGGAATACCAACAAGGTATGCATCCTTCCTAGTCGTTGGTAGCCAATGTGTGAAGGATAAACCAGAGAATGACCCAGCTGGCTTGTTGAACTGTGACAGGCAAAGGTTTAAGATAGGCCTCATCAAAAGGTGATGCTGCAATGCACACACCAGCCACAGTATTAAGTGTTATAGGAGGTAAAAGCCATATGCACTAGCAGATTTCACTTTCACATGACGAATATGGTTCAAGGGCTTTGCAGAAGGGCATCAAAATCATGATTCTGGTGCACAGCTTCAGAGGCAGAGAGATCCTTTTTTTTCCTTAGTCTTCTCTTCATCACCACTTTAGTGGTATTACGCATAGGTCACTTATTCAGGATTCCCATTCACAGCCGCTCTGCTTTCTCCTGTCTCAGCCCTGGCATTGATAACTGACAAGGAGGTAACCCACCACAGGAGATGCTGCAGTGCTGCTGAATCACTTTGACAGTGGACAGTTGTGCTTGTTCTGATCCAACATGTGCAAGACAACCCGTTCTAAGCATCCTACTGACAACAACTGGTTAGTCCTGGAGCCAGCTCAAGTGTCTCCCTCCGAAAGGAGTCACCATGTCCGTCCAACAGTAGTCAACATGAACTCGCCTTTACTGATGATCTTGACAAGTTGCCAAGGGCACAGACGTACAGAAGAAATTGAAACATAGATCTCCATGGCAGCAGGCCATCAAGAGCCACAGAATCTAAGGCTTTTCTTCTATGCTGACTGCTGTGGATGACGATGAGAGGCTATGAAGTTCCGTACTGTGGGACAGAAAACTTAAATACAAAGCAAACAACACTCAACAAGAGAAATATCACACACACACACACACACACACACACACACACACACACACACACACACACACACACACACACACACACACACACACACACACACACACACACCACACAGAGTACCTGTACACTTACTCCAGGGGACCAGGCGTTGGGGCAAGAGAGGGTGCTGGTTCCTTCGTGGCCCTCCTCACTTTCCTGAACCGGCAACAGGGTCCCACTGTCAGAAGACTCTTCATCTGATCCCTCTGTTTCAGCTGTGTCGAGCAAGGACAGTTGTGTAAAATCTGTGAGAACACACAGAATACAGAGTCACCTTCCCACGCCCTTTATCTGACCTTGGTCCCAAGCCTGGTCAGTTTTTAAGTCATGTTGGACCCTGCGCTATGCAGTGTGAGCATTATCTTCAGACAAGCATGCGGAGAAGAAATGAGAATGGAGGGCAACAACCTGCTATGAAACCCTTTGATCTCAAATTCTGTGTTTCCCCTGTGACTCGTTGATCCCTCTCATGCCATGCCTGGCAAGATTCCCGCGTTACACAAATCCACGGTTACTGTTGCTATGACACGTGCGCCTCAGGAACACTGACGGTTTCTGCATCACATAACTCATCGCTTCCCTACAATGGTATTGGATCGGAACAGGCACATGACCCCTGAAGATCCGCGCTGTCGTGTCTCCATCAGGTGGTTTTGCTCACAACGACTTGACACTAACCCTGTAATTGTGGACACAGGGATGTCGTGAACAAGCAGCTAGGCTGTGGATGTTGGACCACAGAAGTCAGAGTGGGATGCAACAGCACTGAATGAACACAGAATGATAGACACCCATCCCTCTCCCTCAAGAAATGCCACCATGGAAATTGCGAAGATGAAACTAGTGTTGTATCTTCAAAAAAACATGTGTGGTATGTGAACTGTACAAACAGGACAGACTAATGGTTTCAGTTTGAATGAACACTGCATGACACAATGAAGTTTTCTGATCATGTAGTTGTTCTTGACCTTTTTCTACCACTAAACTTTGTCTCATTTTTCCCCATGGGCAAAGGCAGAGAAGCAGGTTTCTGATCGATGAAATGTACACAGGCATACAAATTCAAGAAAGTCATTAGGTCTCATTGAGCCTGGGGCACCACGCACGCATGCACACACACACACCACACACACACACACACACACACACACACACAACACACACACACACACACAACACACACAACACAATCAGTGCCAACACCACTAGTGTCTCCAATATATTTTCACTCTCTGACATAAACAAAAATCACCTACCATTACTATACCATTATAGAAAATTAAAATCCTTGAAGATGTTCTATTATTTATGCAAATAGCCTCTGGAGAAAAATAACCCAACAAAAGAAAACACAATGGGGATGAAGCATGCTGAAATGAAAAATAAATACATCCGCCGTCAATATTTCATTATCTGAAGACTTAAAGATGATGATGTGGTTTGTTCGCACCTTTTCATAAGACTCAATCACCCAGCCAAAACATGTTAAATCACTCCCTCTCCCATTCAAAAAAAAAAATTAAAGCATTTTCTTTGTGAGAATAGCAAGATAGCAATCTGATGCTCAGAGCTGCAAACAACTCGTAAATTGAACACAGAGCTGGCAGGTCTGCACAGAGAGGGGGACAATTATGACCACTTCTGTTCCCCTTGCCTCCCCTCAGATTTGTATTTATAATTAATTGCTTCAAGTATATGATAAATTTCTTACTTTGAAAAGTACTACTTTGGGAGCAGTGTAAAAGTCTCACACAATTACAGTCCGAGTCAGAGGCTGTTGAGAGACACGATTCTGCAATTTGAACAGTCCAGTTGAAGTCTGAACACAACAAATGCAAGAAATTCAATATACAAGAAACTGAGAATGCAGAGTATACAAGACTGGGGATTCTCACCTTTCATGTCTCCTCACTCTCCTCAAGTGATTTTTTTCTCTCGCTCATTTGGTTCTCTTTCATAAAGCAATTTAAGATTAATCCGTTACCAGTTTCATTTGTGAGGACATTGGGTGTTGTCAAAATCGGTGCAAAAGCCAACAGTAACTGACTGTCATTAAGCGCAACCGAGTTAAAGAATACCAAGGTAAAAAACAACACCAAAATACTGTATAGTGCATCAAACAAACCGTTGCACACAACTAAAGAACTCAACATCAGCAGACAACTTATGAACAGATCATGGCACAAATTACTTACTCCAGTGACAGTTACAAAAAGGAATTCAGTCACAGGAAGAAAAGAATGTTAATACATTTCTTAATTCATTTACCTTATTTTTTGTAGCAAGTTTTGGACAATCACTCACTATACACTTGACATCTGTTTTGACAGGTGGTCATACTGCGATTCAAAGCTCAATAATATCACTGTTGTTCATCACCAGAAACACTGCACTTATTTATTAATTACCCAAGGAAGATGACCAGTCAAACACTACAGTGCCATCCTTATCGTTTGTGTCTCAAATAAATCTTTGCTGAACTGCAAATTCATGACTGCAATTTCAAGACTGAATCTAACTGCCTTGTCCATATGTTTCGGAATGATGGAAATTGATCAAGCTCTTCTACTCTGGTGCCTCTGTCACAGTGTCAGTCTCTCTCTCTCTCTCTCTCTCTCTCTCTCTCTCTCTCTCTCTCTCTCTCTCTCTCTCTCTCTCTCTCTCTCTTTCTCCTCTTTGTACAAAGCATATTTATTTGTCCAAGGACGTTTCCGTCCATGTATCTTTCAACAGTAATTTACCATCAGAGGCAGTGTTATGGTGATACTGCGCACTGTCTGATCAATGCTGTGTTAAAACTGTCCAGCTTTTCAACAGCCCAATTTCATATGACAATGTTGCACTGATTTGAGAGACACAGATGGCTAAAATTGTGATGTATACACAGTGTTTGCTTCTCATCTGAACAGAAGTATCAGCAAATTCATTGAAGACTGGACATTGACTGCTCCCTGTGGATTGCCGGTGCTGG
>CM031607.1:38183195-38205695 GCA_018398815.1 Conus ventricosus | reverse complement strand
CTGTGGATTGCCGGTGCTGGGACTTCGGAAGGACAGGACGGTCTGTGGCTGTGGATGAGAGGTTGGAATGAGCAGTGTGGGTGACGGTCTGTGGCTGTGGATGAGAGGTTGGAATGAGCAGTGTGGGTGCAGCAATACCACAGAACTGGCACAGAAAATGCGACAGAAAAAAGAAAAAAAAAAACAAGCAGACATTTGCCCAGATTCAATCACACAGAAATACTGACCTGACATACAACCCTGTCAAGTCTGCAGGAAACTTTTCAAACTGTCTTCTTAATTAAGTAACCCGCAGGGAGACGGACTAACCAACAGAATGTACCACAAACAATTCCTATGCCACAGACTACCTTGTGCAACAATAAATAACAATGATGATAGATTGCATGCCACCAACCATTCCTCAGGCGTCCTGAAGGGCCAGCTTAGTGTAGTCATTCTCATCATCGTGACCAAGGCCAGGCTGAAAAGCATCATGCACACAGTGGTCTGTGGGTACGACTTCTCCCTCCTCCTCTTCCTCGGATGCAGAGCCTTCACTGTAGTCCCTGATGTGTGGAAGTCAAACGATGTTTCAGCTTGCCAACCTGGTCCCTGCAGGGTGAACATGCAATGCATGAAGTGTTACAGACTTCATATATTGTGTCTTGCTCAATGATAATTCATTTCAATCTAAACTAAAAGAAACTGCATGTCAACACTCTGACAAAACTGAAAACGACGTGGCAAAAACAGGCCTGTCCACCTTAAAACTTCCTTCACTGCACTTTCAAATTAAAATGAGCATATCTTCTACAATGTATGTGTACTAATCTCCAAGTTTTGATAAACCAACAGGGAGGCATGGGGAGACAACTGGAGGAGGGGGGAGGGAGTGGGTAAGCAAGGGGAGGTATATCTCCTGATTCTAGGTAAACAAAGTCTTTACACTCACACACACACACACAAACACATGCATACACACATGCACACGCACACACACGCACACACACACACACACACACACACACACACACACACACACACACACGCAAACACACACACAAACACACACACACACACACACATGGGTGCCAGTGATTAAGGGCATGTAAATCTGAAACTTAATCTGAAGCAAAAGTCAAATCTGAAACTTTAAACGTCTGGGGATTCTAATTTTTAAAAATAAAAAAGGGCAATTTGTATCCTTTGATCAGTCATTGCTACATATATATATATATATACAGTTATCAGCAACAATTCTAACATCCAGTTTATGTGTACATGTACCAGAACATGTATGTGCATGCTTGTTAAGTATACATGTGCTTGTGTATGTGTGTGGAGGGTAGGGGGAGGTGGTTACTATGAGCTGGGCATTATAGAAATGTATACAGGCTGCGTGCATAGCGTCCAGTTTATAGCAGGTATACATGCATGTGGAACAGAGAGAAAGAATAAATTAAACACTTACTATTCCCTCAATTTCAATGTCATGTTTTTTACTGGCACATGGTGTTCAATACAGCGTCATTCTTTCTCCTGGCAGCTGGGACAAGTTCACTCATTACAGGTGTTTCTCCAGATAACAGTTTTTCTGCCATAGTCTGTTTCTGCTGAGAATTATCAGCAACACCAGGCAGGCAAGAGGGCAGTATCAGCAACACCAGGCAGGCAGCAACACCAATGAGAGCACTCAGCAGCAATAATTTAGAGTCATGAATGTAAGTGAAAAATAATACAGCCCTTCAAAATGTTAAGCACTGAATTAAAACTTTGCTGTCTTTGCAAAAAAACTCCGGATATCTTGTGCAGGTTTCTGCTTTAATGAGGTGCATTTATCTCCTGGCAAACACACTACAAAATGGTTTGGGCGCCATTCTGCTTCAGGCAAGTCCTTGCCAAGCAAGCGAGACCACATGATGCTTGGGACAGAGTTGCTTGTGACACTTGAAGTTGAAGGCATACGAGGGAAAATCTTCCTGTGGAGATGATCTCTGACAGTATGACCGCCATACTGGGGGTAAACTGACTGGATAGGGGTACACAAAATGCTACAAACTGCATGTAATGGCCACATTCCCATGTATGTCCCAGGCACAACTGCTTCCAAAACTTCTTTAAGATAACGCTGACAGAGCAACCTTGTCAGCAGAAAGTCGCTTGGACAAATCAACCAGGGCCTGACTCAACGAAAGTGGTAAACAATGTTCAGCTAAAAAACAACACAGCACAGACTTCAGTTCAGCCGTCCCCTCGCTTACACTCGATTTGGTGGAGGTTGTTTTTGTTGCACCGTCGAGGGTACACGTTTGTCTGACTGATTTCAAGTTTGCTGCATGCTGTGAATCGTCAGCATGGGAAGAAAGTGCCTTCTTTCCTCGGTTGGAATAAAGGAGCGTTTTACCACACGGGACACAGAAACACGTGCCCGCGACTGGCACTTTTTGACACCATTCTCCGAATTTCACACCACTGTCATTTTTTACCTCTAGCCAGGCCCATCTCCACTTATTTTTTACATCCTTTTCAAGTTCACTCACATCACAACCCCTTTCGACAAACTTCATATTTCCGAGATCTTGACAAACTTATACCAGTTTTTATTCAGCTTTCTCAGACCATGCCGCTGCATTCCGTGATCCACAAGACTGGCGTCTTTCTACCGCATACTGATAAAGTCGATGACATCATTTCCGCTAAGAACGTGTTTTCGCTGACTATTTCCGTTTTTGCTTCACTTGCAGTAAAGAGACAATGTAAGGGAGAACACTCTATCCATCCTCGTCGGGATTCCGACCCGATTTACTCGTCGGAGACATTCGCTTTGGACGGTTTTCTTTCCGATCGGAATGAGATCGGAACGCTACGCGATTTTTGCTTAAAATCGGAAAGCAACATTTTCAAAAATTCGCAAATCGGATTTCCGATCTGAATCGGAGATCTGGCACCCCTGCACACACACACACACAAACACACACACAACCACACACACACACACACACAAATACACACACACACACACACACACACAAACACACTCACACACACATACACACACACACACACAAACACACACACACACACACACACACACACACACACACACACACACACACAAATACACACACACACCACACACACACACTAAACACACACACACACACACACACACACACACACACTCACACACACACACAAACACACACACACACACACACACACACACACACACACACACACACACACACTCACACACACACACACACACACACACACAAACACACACACACACACACTCACACGCACACGCACACACACACTCACACACACACACACACACACACACACACACACACTCACCTCTTTCAGAGCTGTAGCTCCAGCCTCCGCGTCCCCTGGATCCTGAAGATGTGGAGTCTGTGGACCAAGCACATCGGGCACAGCTGAAGCTTCTCCAGTGTGCACGTACTGAATTTCATCTTCATCCGCCACAGATTCCACCCCAGTGCACCTGAAGTCCCAGAACCTGAAGCAAGGGCGTTGTCGGTCTCCACTGACTGGTCAACAGTACCTGCCAATGCTGCCGTGTTCTCCTGGAGGGGGTCGGCATCAGATTCATGAGAATTCTGACCTGTAGCATTGGCAGCAGCGGGACAGACAAGAGCCTGTGAACAGTCTGCGACAGGTGAGTTGCCATCTGGAGCACCAGAGAAACCTTCAGCCTGGTTCTGGCTGGCTGGTGCCTCCCATGTGTTGACGACAGCAACATGACCCTATATAAGAGTTGGAAACGCATGCATGCATGCACGCACACACACGCACGCACGCACGCACACACACACACATGCACACACACACACACACACACACACACACACACACACACACACACACACACACACACACACACCAGTTCATAATTCATTAATTCTTTCACCCTAGGTAATGAAAAGAATTTATGAAGCAAGACAAATGCATGTCAGGGGGGAAACCTCAGAAGAACATCACATCAGAGAGGGAGAGGAAAGGTTCCTAGTCCTACACACATACACAGATCATCCATCAAAGGGAAGAACAAAACAGTCCAGATGTGAAAAACAATAGTAAAAATGGTATACTAAAAAACTTAAAACACAGACAGATACAGACATACTCTCTCTCTCTCTCTCTCTCTCTCTCTCTCTCTCTCTCTCTCTCTCTCTCTCTCTCTCTCTCTGTAGCACTAACACTGACTGACTGAAACCAGTTTAATGTCAGACTCTGTTGTAACAAAATTTGAGGAAAAAGCTAGAATGTCAACAAATATTTATGAAATAGAAATAAAAAGAAAAATAGAATAGGGAAACAAAACAGATAAACATTTTATTTACATCTAGATCAGGGGAAAAAACAAAACACTGACCGACTCTGCCTCTCCTTTCTTCCTTTACCTTCCTGCATTTTCTAGTATCTCCCCCCTCTCTCAGCCCCACCTCAACTCTCTTTTTCTGTCAGTCTGTCTCTGTCACACATATCTCCCCCCTCTCTCAGCCCCACCTCAACTCTCTTTTTCTGTCAGTCTGTCTCTGTCAGCCTTTCCGGTTCCCCCCTGGTCCTAAGATTGGGTGTCGGGGACCACAATTTGGACTGTTTGGCTTTCCGGGGCCCGAAAAACTTGGGAATTTCCATTTTCACCGGAAAACCCGGGGTTCCACTTTCCCCCAGGGTGCGGAAGCCATAAACCTAAAAAAAATTTTTGTCGGCCCCGACGGCAAAAAACCCTGCCAAACCCCCCCCCCCAAAAAACCCCCAAAAACCCAAAACCCAAAAAACAAAATTTTTTCCCCAAAAAATTTTTAAACCAAAAACACAAACCAAAAAACCTTAAAAAAACCCCCCCCCATTTTAAACAAAAAGAAAAACTCCAAATTTTAAAAAAAAAAAAAAAACACCAAACAAAACCACCATCCAACCCCCCCCACCCCCCCCCCCCCCCCCCCCCCCACAAACCCCACACACCCCAAAACCATTTTTTAACTTTAATTTTTTTGAAAATTTTTGAAAAGCAAGGGAATAAGTAGGGCACGATAAATTTTTTTCCATCAAAAAGGGGGGGAAAAGGCCAAAACACTCCGACCTCCTTCCTTTCCCCCTCGGCTTTAAATTCCCCTTCTTACCACCAACCTTCTCGTCCTTCTCTCCCCTTCCCCCTTTCCCCCCCCTTTTCCTCCCTTTTGAGGCCTTGATTATAAAAAACTTCTCAGCCCTCCAAATTTTCCCAAAAATTGCACGTCACAAATTCAAAAAAACCCCATCTACAAAACCCACAAAAAAAATTCTTTTACCTGGCAGGGGTTGAACAACAAACTGCGACTGGCCCTCCTTGAACCCCTTTTTTCTTGCCTCCTTTAGATTCCCCTCCTAAAGCCACCCAACCTTTTCTGCAGTCTGCCATGTCCAATCAGTATCTCCCCCTCAAAAAACCCCCAAAACCTCAACTCTCTTTTCTTCATCTTCTCTTACTATCATATCTCCCCTCTTCTCAGCCCACCTCAATCTCTTTTCGTCAGTTGCTCGTCCCCTACCCCAGTACCTCCCCTCCTCTGACCCCACCTAACCCTTTCTCATCGCCGCCTTCGACTCCCCCCCTCTCCCCCCCTCAACTTCCCCTTTTTGTCAGTCTGTTTCTGCAACGAATACAAAACTCCCAAAACCCCTCCCCCCTTTTTTTCCCCCCTCCCCCCTAATATCTCCCCCCTCTCAGCCCCACCTAACTTCTTTTTTCGCGGTCTGTCTCTGCACTATCAGTATCTCCCCCTCTTTCAGCCCCCCTCAATCTCTTTTTCTGTCGTCTGTCTCTGTCACTATCAGTATCTCCCCCTCTTTTGCCCACCTCACTCTCTTTTTCTGTCGTCTGTCTCTGTCACTTCAGTATCTCCCCTCTCTCTAGCCCCACCTAAACTCTTCTTTCTGTCAGTCTGTCTCTGTACTATCAGTATCTCCCCCTTCTTCACCCCCCTTTAACTCTCTTTTTCTGTCAGTCTGTCTCTGTCACTATCAGTATCTCCCCCCTCTCTCAGCCCACCTCAACTCTCTTTTTCTGTCAGTCTGTCTCTGTCACTATCAGTATCCCCCCCCTCTCTCAGCCCCACCTCAACTCTCTTTTTCTGTCGTCTGTCTCTGTAAATTCAGTATCTCCCCCCTCTCTCAGCCCACCTCAACTCTCTTTTTTGTCGTCTGTCTCTGTCATATCGTATCTCCCCCTCTCTCACCCCCACCTCAACTCTCTTTTTCTGTCAGTTTTTTCTGTCACTATCAGTATCTCCCCCTCTCTCAACCCCACCTCAACTCTCTTTTTCTGTCAGTCTGTCTCTGTCACTATCAGTATTCCCCCCCTCTCTAAACCCCCCACCTCAACTTCTTTTCTGTCAGTCTGTCTCTGTCTTTCAGTTCTCCCCCTCTCTCCCCCACCTCAACTCTTTTTTCTGTCAGTCTTCTATCTGTCCTTCAGTTCTCCCCCTCTTAAACCCCCCTAAACTCTCTTTTTCTGTCAGTCTTGTCTCTGTCACTATCAGATCCCCCCCTCTTCAGCCCCACCTCAACTCTCTTTTCTGTCAGTCTGTCTCTGTCATATCAGTATCTCCCCCTCTCACCCACCTAACTCTCTTTTCTGTCAGTCTGTCTCTGCCACATCGTATCTCCCCCTCTCTCAACCCCACCTCAACTCTCTTTTTCTGTCGTCTGTCTCTGTCACTATCGTATCTCCCCTCTTCTAAACCCCATCAACTCTCTTTTCTGTCAGTCGTCTCTGTCACTATCGTATCTCCCCTTCTCTCAACCCACCTCAACCTCTTTTCTGCGTCTGTCTCTGTCCTATCAGTATCTCCCCTCTCTTACCCCCCCTTTAAACTCCTTTTCTGTCGCTGTCTCTGTCACTTTCGTATCTCCCCCTCTCTCACCCCACCTCAACTCTCTTTTTCTGTCAGTCTGTCTCTGTCACTATCAGTATCTCCCCCCTCTCTCAACCCCGCCTCAACTCTCTTTTTCTGTCAGTCTGTCTCTGGTCACTATCTTTCCCTCCTCCCACAGATTGCTGCTATCCCCGCTTTCTCCCTGGGTTTCCAAACAAACACTTTAACATACCAAACTTGAAAAATGTCACATTCATTTACTGGGATTCACTCACTTTTGATAGGCTAAACTTTACACCATCTTCTGGTCTTGGACCATCATCGGCACCCTGGGATGCTGCCACGGCTTCATCACCTTCAACAGAGCTAGATCCTCCGTTGGCTTTGATGCTAACCCCGATGCCTCCTCCTCATCGGGCCATGGTTCAAGGTCGCGGTCGTCTCCAACGTTATTCCGCTCAGGTGGTTGTGCCACTGCATACTGGAAAACACACAGCAAGGTCTGTTTATTGTACTGTTTAGTTCTATCATGTTTATAGCCAGCTGAAAACACACAGCAAGGTCTGTTTATTGTACTGTTTAGTTCTATCATGTTTATAGCCAGCTGAAAACACACAGCAAGGTCTGTTCATTGTACTGTTTAGTTCATGTTTATAGCAGCTGAAAACACACAAGCAGGTCTGTTTATTGTACTGTTTAGTTCTATAATGTTCATAGCCAGCTGAGCACACTAGATTGACAGATACATACACAGGTAGATACTAGATAGACAGACAGATCAACAGACATATAATACACTCAGATAGATTGATAAATAGTATAAAGCCCACAGCACAAACTTATGTCAACAGCTGAAATCAGGGCACTCGGTTAATTCTGAACAAGCTAATAATAGCAGCTGAAGTCTGAAATTCATGAACTTGCATTCATCGTGTGTGGAAATGAAGTTAGGTTACTAGTGTCACTGAAATCAAATGCTGCCTCTGATGTGTAATCACGTGACCCAAGTTCTTATTTACTGCTGACATTCTTTGGTGACATGAAAATGATATAAGTTTTACATTAATTTGCATTGAGACAAAATGTAACACTAACAGAAATGCTTCAAATTCCAATCAACATACAATATTATGATCATTTTCTTTTTTTTCTAGACACAAGCACTGTTTATGATGAAAACTGACCAAATGTGGCAGACACGGAACGATAATACACAGTATGTAAATGTAACTATTTGTCATGAAAAAATTCATATTTGATGTTCAATAGCTGAATAACAATAAAATAAATTGACAATAAAAACATGACTTGAAGCAGTCACATCACAGTAGAAAGAAACTCGTGGAGAGCGTGGCAGCAGAGAGTCCTCAGAAGAGAACCCCCCTTCAAGCAAGTGTTTCGGCCCTTATCTCCTGACACTCTAGGGGGGTTGGGCCACACCCGGTTCATGACTCCGGATGTCCCTCTGCTGCCCCCTTTTTTTCTCCATCTTGGGACGAGCCATGGCTGGGATTCGAACCCACGACCTCGGACATGCTCATTTTCCACTTAATGACTCGCACTCTAACCATTTTTTTTTTTGACAATACAAAGAGGCAATTTGTTTTGTTATCTTAAAAAGGAATATTATGATGTGAACACATGTAATAAACACATTTTTTCATACATATGTACAAACTCAAAACCTGAGTTTTGTGACAAAAGTTTGCATATGATTTTAAATATTCTACTCTAATTCTTCCTTGCCTTGAACCACGATCTGTTGTCAAAAAGAAGTGAGAAAATATAAGTAATTTTTTGTTTGTTTGTTTGTTTGTTTTTTTTTGGTGTGAATTAGTTATGAACACAGTAAGTGCTTCACAGCTGATGTTGTTGAGAATATGAGTTATATTACTGCGAAACTCAACAAAGCGTTGGATTTCAGAATGCCTACAGAACTTGAATCTTCTAAAGGATCCACATGACATTGGTGTGTGTGTGTAAACATTACCTACCATACACTCCCTCAAAATTCAAATCTGTATTAAATTTTCTAAGGTCTAACATTTTTTTTGTCAATAAAATCATGAATAAGCCAAATCTAAAGCAGTTCTGACAAACAAAAATTCTAATTTGACATTCTTTGAGCATGTTGATAACTTCACCTCAAGTTTTTAAGAATGGAAAATCAAGATTGTAAATAAGTCATTGATTGATTTAGTAACAGAAATAAGTCTGAAATTTTTGTCAGTAAAAATCAGCCAGTAGCACAATTTTACCAGTCAAATTTCAACTGTTTGCAAAGAAATCAGAAAAAAAAATATTTGAGGAAGGTAATCTCACATTTGTGCAGGCGGTACTTTCTGATGTAATAGACTCACTGGAGGTGGGGGGTGTGGGGGTGGGGAGGGGGAGGGTGAGGGGGGGAGGGAGTTATTGTGACGCTTATTTTGTAACAGAAATAGGACCCTCATAATGAAGTCGTTTTCAATGTCCCAAGGAAACATTTTTGTGGAAGACAAATCACCCAAAGATATGAAATGACCTCATATTCCTGTGAAGTTCTGAACAAATTCTCTAACTTCTTGCTCCTGACTTTTTTTAAGGCGGAATAACTTCAATACTTGTGTAATGCCTTCCAGTGCTAGGCAAACCCCTGCCATTGCAAAAAGAATCCCAATCTGAAATCTTATTTCTACATAAAAGCAAAACTGGAATTACTATGTCCCCAAACAAAGGAACAAATTACAAACAGACACCTGTGCATTTCAGCATGTTGGCTCCAATTCAGGCAGGAAAAGCAAGTTTCAAAACAAAGGGCAAACAAAACACTGACTTGTCTCTTTGATCTTGGTGCAAACAGTGGCACGGGAGAAAGACTTTAACATTACAGAGTGAAAAGAGCTTTAAACGTGAGTTGCCTCCTGAATGTCATTGAGTGTTTGTGCATATATCTGCAAGTATAATTGTTATGTCTGAATAAATCAGATGAACGTGTGTTGATCAAACTTCAGTGCTCCAGTTACAGATCAGTTAAATGCTTAGTTGATGTTAGGGGCAAATTCTCAGCTCCTGTGAAACATTGTGTAAATCATTTTTCTATGTTCATTTTTTAGGTTGACATTTTTCTTCTTTTTTACCTGTTGACATTGATATTGTGGCATTATTTTGGTAATTTGGGAATACTTACAGGTGTTACATCATCTTTTGATCTATCTGTGTGTCTGTTATATCGTTTCCATCAATCTGTCAACCTGTCTGCCAATATCTCTCTCTATCTACCTCTCTGTCTGGTCTAAAGCACACAAACACACACAAAAAGTGTCCATTTTTGTGACATTGATCATTTATTTTGACATCTGTAACTTCTGTAGAGTTCTGTACACTGATTTAAGGCTAAAACAATGACTTATGAAAAGATTCACTGTAATTTTATGTCATTGTTTAATATATGGTATAAAACTGCAATCAGATAAGAAAAATGTCATAATTCCACACAGTGTCACGAAACAGAACTGAGACTTTCCTCCAGTTTATAACCGTATGTAGTTAGTGTATTTGAGTGAGTCAGTGAACAGTATTCCATCACCTTTACATTGGTTGTGGGAACATTTTTCTTCAGGAAAAAAAGAGAGATATATCTCTTTTTTTTTATTCTGAAGAAAACGTTGGCATTATGATATCATCATGCCAACAATTCATAACTTCGCATGATTTTCTTTCATATTTATCACATGATTTTGCCAAATGTAGACAAATGCTAAAATTCCTTTTGCAGGGAAACTAGAATACATAAACTTTCAAATCTAATTATCAGTGCGATTTTGCGGTATTTTCTACATATGTTTGGCAAAAAGATAATGAATATGATGAACCAAACCAAACCAACAAACAAAGAAAAAGGTCTGTAAAAAATATCGGAGACGACGTTTTTGAGCGTTAATTACATCTGACATTTTTTAGCGTTAATTACATTTCTGGTAATTACACTTGCAGACTTTAACCATAGCTGGGAGCCAAAGACCGACAACTTTCGCTGAATTCTGTGTGCAAAATCGTGTTAGACCAAAGACAGTACGCCCTACGGAGGAGTACTGTCTTTGGTCAGACTGACAACATGCCCTGAAACAGTGAAAGAAACCAGCGAAACAGCATGAGGTTATGCCAAAATATGCAGATGGATCAGGTTTGAAAGTAATTTGTGTCAGAAAGAACTGATTTTTACAGTAGTTAATGCAAAATCTGAGGAGGTTGTTACCTGGAAGAGGCCACTAAGTACAGTGCAATGGAAAGTAAGGACTAAAAAAAAAAAAATGCTATCTGTAGGCTGGGAAGTAAAAGTCCCGACAGAAGCATTAGTCGTCTTCACCCCAAACGTAACAATAATAGTCAAATACTTGACTGTGGTTACTACCGGATGAAGAAGAAGAAGAAGAAGAAGAAGAAGAAGAGAGAGAGAGAGAGAGAGAGAGAGAGAGAGAGAGAGAGAGAGAGAGAGAGAGAGAGAGACATCGTGGTGACACACGCGCAACCATTGAATCAAGATCTACCCTAGATCAGTGGCGTAAACTTCTGGCGTGGTTTTTCACTCAAAGAAGAAAACTCAGCAATATTAGCATTCTCAGAAGAACACCGTCATGTACATGATTAAAGCAATACCTGGCAAAAAGCTGTACAAGTAGCGATCAGAAAAATAAACTTAACACACTCGCTCCTCATGATAATCAGCTTGTTGATTGGGGCCGTCAATTGGATGATGATGATGATGATTCGCGTTGCTAATATTAGCACACATCTTTTTACTGCTTTAAGGTACAAGAAATACCCCACAAATGAAAACTACAAACTGTATGCAAGAGCTAGAAACCAAGTAACATGGGGACAAGGACAAATGTAAAAGCAAAGGAGGCTAAACTGGCTAAAGAATCTAAGCAAAACCCAAAAGGATTTTTCCGTTATGTTACGAGTAAAACCATACCAAAAGAATCGATAGCTAATTTACTAAAGGAAGATGGTACCTTAACACAAAATGATTCTGAAAAAGCAAGTGTACTAAACAGCTTCTTTGCCAGTGTTTTTACTAAGGAAAGTAACATAAACGTTCCAGAGTTTTCATGTAAAAAAGAGGTTACAGAATTAACAAAAGTGGAGATCACAACCGACCAGATGGAAAAAACATTTAAACCCATCGAAGTCCCCAGGACCTGACGAGATTCACCCAAGAGTACTGAAGGAGCTGGCTAACGTCATCGCTTACCCATTGAAGACATTATTCGATAGAACACAAGAAAAGGGTGTAATACCGAAAGATTGGAAAGAAGCAGAAGTACGTCCTATTTTTAAGAAAGGAAACAAGAACTCAGCAGGAAACTACCGTCCAGTCAGCCTAACATCTGTTGTCTGTAAAGTTTTCGAGGGTTTTATTCGAGACGCTCTTTGCCAGCACTTAACCAAACATGACCTGTTATCTAGAGAACAATTTGGATTTACCACGGGGCGTTCATGTGTTACACAACTACTTGTTACTTTACAAGATTGGTTAGTTACATTGGATGAGAAAAATACCAGTTGACGCAGTCTACCTAGACTTGAGGAAAGCATTTGATACAGTTCCACACCAAAGACTGATAAATAAACTGGGAGGCTACGGTATAAAAGGCAAGTTACTATTGTGGATCAGAGATTTCTTAAAAGGAAGATCACAGTTTGTAAGTGTAAACAGTAGTAAATCATCGAAGGTCAACGTGACTAGTGGAGTACCACAAGGTAGTGTTCTCTGACCGACCTTGTTCATATACTTTATAAATGATATGCCTGAGGAGGTAGATTGTAAAGTAAAAATCTTTGCAGACGACACCAAGGCTTACTCTGCCATCCGAAATATTGAAGACAGAGATCATTTACAATTGTGTATACACAATCTAGTGAAATGGACAAATACTTTGCTATTGCAGTTTAATAGCGAGAAATGCAAAGTTCTGCACCTTGGAAAGAATAATCCACACTATCAGTACACAATACTGGAAAACGGGGTTAATAGAACACTGGAAAGTACTATTGCTGAGAAGGATTTAGGTGTCACCATGGACCCAGATTTGAACTTTGAGACTCATATAAACAACATTGTGAAAAAAGGTAATCAAATGGCTGGTCTTCTTGTGAGGACTATTACAAATAAATCTCCTGAAATTATGATTCCATTATTCAAAGCTCTAGTTAGACCAATTATTGAATATGGAAACTCAGTATGGTGCCCCTATCTTAAAAAACATATAAATATGATTGAAGGTGTTCAACGAAGATTTACCAAGTGTATAACTAGAACGAGTACTCATGATCTTAGTTATGAGGAGCGCCTAACTCTGTTTAGGTTGCCTAGCCTAGAATTCAGAAGACTAAGAGGTGATCTCATTGAAGTATACAAAATTATGCACAATATTTATGATCCTTGCACCACCTCTTCCTTGTTCACTATGGCTAACTATGAAAAGACTCGAGGACATAACTTCAAAATAACCAAAACTAATTTTGCAACTAACCAGTTTCGCAAATTTTTTACTAACCGTATCATTAATCTGTGGAATAACCTTTCCGATGACACTATCAACGCGCCATCAGTAAACGCATTTAAAAATCAAATTGACAAAAAGTTTAAAGACCAGGTATTTTCCACTGAGTTGGATCTTTATTAAGATGATGATAAATGTAGTATAAACTATGCCTGACTTAAGCCATTGGGACTTTCACGAGAAAGTGATCCAAAAGCACATAAACGGATACTGATTATGAGGGCAAAAGGCTATTAGCCTATAGCCATACATTTCTGTGATTCTGTGATTCTGTGATTAAGACCTAATTACCAGAATGGGACATAGAACTTGCACAAAGAAAGATGGACTAATAAAGACGAAATTTGGATGTGTTTAGTGTGTTCCTCGTGAGAGCTGTACAAACAAAAGGACAAAAAGTACATATGTTAATCTCTGTCCTTAAACATTTTAGGCCTTCAGAGTATGTTGGCATGTGCATCATGCATTCGCCACGCAATCGATAGTGAAAACATACACCTGAATGTGGAGTAGCAAGACAGCGGGAATGACGGCATCCTCTTCAGAGGGCACGTACGACCTCATGAGGCAAAAGCTCGATCATGTCTGCATTTGTGCTGTCTTCACCTGTCAGCCGAACAGCAATGAACCAGGCTGCTGGATGCACACGGCAGCTGCTTGACGGTGGCGTTTTCTGCGGGTTGGCTCTGCTGTCATGAAATATGGGCTGATACACCAATGGGGATGCTTCCGTTGAGGTTCTGTCGTGTCACATCCACTGGCCATTCAGCAATGGCGTCTGCCAAGGAGCAAGTATGTCTCTTGACCTCTTAAAAGGAATGCCCTGTGCGTGCCTGCACACTGTGTGAAGACAGCGCAGGCTTCCAAGGATGGTGCAGGATTGCTCCCAGCTGGTTGGTTCGGCAGTTGAGGACATCACGTCTCTGGGTCCCCCTCGCGCCTTCAGGTGTATCTTTTTTCGTGCATTTGCCACGTGACAGCTAAATATGTGTCAGGTATGAGGCTCAAGTCCTACTGCGTTTCATACTATGCTATCTCGTACACAGTACATTCGTGTAGAGTCAAATTTTGTTCCAAATTTTAGTAGAGTGCACTTGGTTTTTGAAATATTCAACAGTTTTTCTTTATTATTATTTTTTTAATGCATTCATTTAGACCTTCAAATCGTGAGTAATAGGGCCTTAAGTTGCTGTCTGTAAAATGATGTGTACGATTCACTTCACTAGTCTGTATCACAAGAGAATATCGGGGGCCCTCAGGGTGGCCAGACATGTGCGGCTCCATCGTATTTAACTTCAGGCCTCGTGGTAAACTTTGTACGCCCTTCCCAAATGGTGTATGAACATGATTTTTCTACTCATTTGTCAAAATAATTTTCAGTAAAAATCACTAACTCGTTTGAATCAAACAAGAAGCCTTGGTGCTGAAACTGGTAGCTTTTAAAATTCTTTTTATTCATGTATTTTGAAATTAATTCATAATTTATTTTGTGCCTTCAATTCAACAGGATCTGGTGGTGCCACAGCTAAACTGCTGTCTGGGTTCATAGAGGCCTAGTCAACTGTTGACCTGAGATATACACTTCACCTACTGCCTTGGCTATACCCCGCTGCAAGGGATTCTAAGTGTAATTTCTGTTATTTTGTCTGTTTCAACTGATTATTGTTGACATTAAATTCGATCACCATTATTCATTTGTTAAAAGAAGGACGGAGCTTGCACCGAGTACTGACAGTAACTTGTACCATTGTGCGTCAAAGCCAAATGCCCTATATAACCTGAGCCTGAATCTGAATAATTAAAGAGAAAGACAGTTTTGAAATCCTCTTGTAGTCGTCACTTCATCTATGTATAGCACATGAAACGTTCATTTCTTAAACGATAGTGTAACGTGCTTTTTGTAATGACTTACAGTAAAAAGTCTTTTTCCGAAAAACTCCAAGTGGGACTTCCCCATGTTTCTCGGAAAACCCTAATAGTTTTTCATGAAGCGATTTTGTATACCAAAACCTCTTCGCATCAATGTCGATGAAGTTATATCTGCCTTGGTTTCTCATTTTCGTGCAATGTGACAATGACGGATTAAAATCCGAGACTAGCAGTAGTTTTACCGTACACGTTTAGACTTCGTTTATCTATTTCGATTTATTTCCAAGAGAGTACATGTGCCTAATTTTAGATTAAGTGAAAATCCGGAAATGCATTTTCGCGTCCCGATTATAGGTTTCGAGCCGTTGACGTCACACGCAATGATTTATGGGATCGCCGGCCATCGCGGGAAGGCAGCACAGTAGCAGACAGCGATTGATAAACACCGTGAGCTCGGGCCGGGCGAAGACTGAACAAATCTACAATGGCTCCAGGGAAATATTGTTGTGTAATCGGCTGTCATAGCTGATCACACACACACAAGAGTACAAAAAGAGAACATGGCTTGCGATTTTTTAGAATTCCGAGTGTGAAACGGCATCACGGAAAATTCATGGAAGAAACTCACCGCACGGAGCATGAAGTAAGACAGCGAGTGATAAACACAGTGAAACACTGTTATGTTATCGGCTGTCATAGCTCTTCTCACACATACTAGGGTGCAAAACGAGAACATGGATTGCAATTTTTTTAGAATTCCGAGGGTGAAATGCCATTGCGGAAAATTAATGGTAGGGTCTGACAACACGGAGAAGAAGAGCGTGGATTGCCGCGATCAGGCGTACGGACATCACGTTTGAGCACAGTGAAGAAGGCGCTCGAGTCTGTTCCAAACATTTTCATGGATGTAGATACCCCTCGATTCTGTATGCAACATGCATTAAGATTTTAAGTGTATGGAAGGGGTACAGAGTTTTAAAATGCCCAAAAACGAATGTGTGTGTGCGTGCGTGCGCGCGCGTGCGTGCGTGTGTGTGCGTGTATGTGAGTGAGTGTGTGTGTGTTCAAGTCCAGCTTCCTTACTATGGGAGACTCATTAACTGATTCAGCTTGTCAGTATGGTTCTTCCTTTATCCAACATTGTCATTAGTGTGACAAACATTGGGAGATCAAATCTGAATGACTGACATGAGAATCCTCATACTGTAGGTGAAAGTGGTACAGGAAAGTAATGAGGCAGGAAAACTTTTGAAACTGATCATTTCACATGGTAAAAAAGTTCAGCGTGAGTACTTTCTGAAAGCAAATCTTTGAAAAGAGTCAGAACTGACTCCAAAATTTCCAGATGTAATAAAGTAATAATTAGCTGATCTGTAATCTTGTGCAGTTTAAATACCACACACACACACACACACACACACACACACACACACACACACACACACACACACACACACACACACACACACACACTGCTTGGAACACAAACTGACGCACAACTATGCAAAACAACTCAGAAAATGTACAGAAGCTGCTTTCATTCAAAATATTTTTCCCCTGCTTTTTTTTTTTAATCTCCATTTTGGATTAAAATACATGAAAAGTCAAAAGAATCACTAGCATAAAATACATGAAAAGTCAAGGAATCACTAGCATGCACACATTATGCACACAAAAAGCTAGCATTGAAAGTATACTTGTAGAATCATAATTTGAATGAAACAATGTATCCAGTATTTTCCTAAACAATCTGAAACATCAAATTCACACACACACATGACAGCTTAACTAAAAAACAAAATCTAGAAAGAGTGGGTTAGTTACCACCAAGAACATAGACAAACAAATTACAGGACAAGACACAATGCATTTCAACCTCTTGGGTCTTCTAAGGTAAAGAAAACAAGTTTGCTATGATTAGTTAAGTGATATTTGGCCATCTGGCCATAGCACAACTTTTCAAGATGATTTTTTTTCTTCAGTTTATATCTGACCCCTTTGGGGGCACAAAGATGAAGCAGAACTGGTAAAATAGAAATACTATTTTAAGATGATTTTTTTCTCCAAGAAAACTGTTAAAACAGAAATATTATTTTAAGATGATCTTTTTCTCCATGTATATCTTCAGCTTGTATCTGTTGCCTTTGAGGGCACAAAGATGGAGCAAAACACTGTTAAAATAGAAATATTTCGAAATAACCTTTGTCTCCATGTACAGCTTCAGTTTGTAGCTGTCCCCTTTGAGGAAACAAAGATAACAGCAGAAGACACTTAAAATAGAAATATTTCAAGATGAATTTTTCTCCATGTATATCTTCAGCTTGTATCTGTTCCCTATGAGGGCACAAAGATGAAGCAGAAGACTGTTAAAATTGAAATGTTTTTAAGATGACATTTTCCTCCCTACATACATTAGAGATCATATCTGGGCACAAAAACTGTGTCAGTGGGTTTTCCATGACAAATTGTCTGTCTTCCTCCAGTATTATTTTACAAGTGGAGAGTTTGTAAAACAAACAAACAAAGAAAAAAAACACTTTTCATTTATGATCTGTGTGGCATTGTATTACTCTGAGTTTCAAAACAAATTGATTTTGAAAGTTCAGTGCACACTATTAATATTCTACTATGTTTGTGTGATGTGATTCAAGAGCACTTGTTTTCCAGCAGTGCACACATGCTGGTTTATGTACACATGCATGAGCAGTACAATTAAAAAGAATTCCCCCAATGACTGATTTAAAACAGGAAAATTATACTGCAATGGTAACACAGCTGTACTGTATGCAGCATGACACATAATTTTGCTGTTACACACTTCAAACAAAATGATCAGTGCGAAAGTTGAAACACACACACACACACACACACACACACACACACACACACACCACACACACACACACACCAAAATAGATTGTGATATAAGAACATTTTTTCCCGGCAGTGTTACTCACATGTATCTGAGTTGTATGCATGAACAGTGTGGTTGAAAAAAGCATCACCATTATTAACAAAGACTGGTTTACAAGAGAAAAATTTTCCTGAAAACATTAAAAAGAGCTGTAAATGACAACGATTTTGATTTTGCTGTTACACACATCAAGACAGACAATAAATTTTCACACACAGTTTTCTGAAAACTACAGGGGAAACCGCATCAACCATGACACTTGAATGCATATACCAATACTACATAATGCAAATGGTATTATGATGAACATTCTTTGCAGAACCAAAAAAAGGCAAATTTCAAGTGACAAGATGACTGCAAGTGAAAAAGTAGTAGAGGAAATATCTATGGTCATTGTGAATGTTAAATGTGTATCACACTTAAGACTACATTAAGAGTTAACTCTGTTACAAAGTTCTTTAACTTGCACACTGTGCGCAGATTAGACACTACAGTACATCGCAGTAAAAATTAATTGTTAATACTACTAATATTTTCATTCTTATGAGAGTATTTTTCTGTCACAGTAGCTAACAAAACTGTACACATTATTAAACAAAAGCATTATAATGCTCCTGCAGTTGAGCATGGATCAAATATGTTTGGATTAATAAAAGCGGTATGTGACCTTTCCTTTTCTCTTTGTTCCTCATTCTTTACCCCCCCCCCCCCCCCCCCCCCACCTATTTCCAACCACTCCTCCCCTTTCCCGTCAACTCCTCTCCAGCCATAGACAATACTTATTGTTTTATGCCAAGAGTTGTGTGTTGTTGTTTTTTTAATACTTTTGATATTATTTTGCTTTTGTTTTTATTTATTTATTTTAAATTTTTGTTTGTTTGTTGTTGCTCTATTTTCTACTCAGCATCAAATACCCCTGCAGTTTCATGTGAATTTCCTTTTGTTATTCTCTGTAATGAATGACTGCTATATCAAATAGATTTGGACAATGTTGAAAAAAGAAGTTCTTTAACTTTTCTTTCTTTCTTTTTTGCTCAGTGTTAGTGGCTTTGTGGCCTTTAAGGTTTGTGCACCTGCCAAGGAAGCGAAAAGTCCCCTGCGAACGCAGAGGAAGAGGAAGTAGTTCCTCAGTCTGGAAGAGAAAGTATACTTTAAATGCTGAATGTTGATGCAATGTTATTATTGTTAATAAGAAAATACACATCTTCATGATGTAGATTCATCTTTCTAAACTCTTTAACAAAGGTGCAAGATATTGTTAGTTATCAGCTTGATCTACATAATGAAAAAAAACATGAAATGATGCAAGACACGTCAGACATGCACACAAAAAAGAGAAAACACACACACAAACGCAGAACATGCTGAGAAAAAATCAAAGCTTAATCAAATTTGTTTATAAACTTTATCTCCTTTGCGTTTGATAATGAAATAATGTATGAGCACACTCACAGCCCTACATCTACACAGCATAACCTAGTGTGTGTGTGTGTGGGGGGGGGGTACAAAGGATGTGTGATGCATTGATATGGTGCATACTCAGTGGATGTTTGTTGTTTGTGGGCTAGATCTTCACTGTCACCAAATCCATGTGGACCAGTATCAATACATTTAATTCACGCATCCTCAAATCAAACATTTCACGCGAATAACTGATAACCTGAATGACTGAATCATGATGTCCCCCCCCCCCCCCTCCCCCTGTTTCTTTGCTGCTGTAATGCACACACACACACACACACACACACACACACGCACACACCACTTTAAATAAATTACAAAATTGAAATTTGAAAAGCTATGCCTTTGAATCAAAGAGAAGATTCTCCAAGTCGTGTTGTACATCTAGTGAATTGCTGCATTCAAATGTTGCATTCACTGACACATTTTAACACAGTTTACAGAGAATACTTTGTAAAATCTACCTTTGCTTTGACAACCGAGTGTTCACAGTTGGGGGGGGGGGGGGGGGGGGGGGGGGGGGGTTGTGACTTCAATTCATGCACCAGCATCAGTAAATGCATTATATGCTTCAGGCTTTGGTAGCACTCTAATGCTGAAGGTGTATGCGGGTTGCGCGAGACAGGGTAACTCACGGTCGTATGGATCAATATTAGCCACTCAATTTTGGGCGATAGCGAGATTCATCCCATCTACTTGCATATACTTGTGTTCTTTTTTGCTGCGATCTTCTGCAGATGGCTGAGAAAAGGGCAAAACACGACACGCCGCAGTGACAGATAGAGAGGGGAATGACCGCGCGGAAGGGTGCCTTCCAATATGGGGGTTGCCGTTCGCGTTCGGTAGAAACGTGACGTCATCGCTCGAAACTATTTAAGGGAAGGAAAGGAATAAAACAGCTCGATGTTGGCCTTCGGTAACGCTCATCCGAAGAACAGAACCTTAACATCCATTTTCCCCTCTCTTCATGAAAAGGACGATACTTTCAGGCAGATGAATCCATTTTAAAAACGGTGTTGAAATCGGCCTTGACCAAATGCATCATGGTGTTCAGGAACATTCTACTGAATATACCGCACAACAAACAAATAAGAAAACAAAAATCGCTTTAAACACATGCAGGGGATGTTAAAAAAACAACCATAATTTTTGTCTCTCATTATGCGATCATGTCACGTCGGTGAATGTTAAAGCAGTGCTTTATAAAACCATGCTTATCTAAAAAGGAATACTCAGCGAAACAAACTTGAAATGCTGGTTGTCTGAAATACACATGGTTTTGTTTAACAAATATTGCAGGTGCTCCGAATAGCTATTTCTCCAGCCAAAGAATTTTGAATGCTGGCTGTCTGAAATGCACGTGGTAGTGTCGTGACGAACATTGCTGGTTCTCAGATCAGCTGTTTCTCCAGCCAAAGAAACGTGAATGCTGGTTGTCTGAAATGCACGTGGTACCCTTTTGTCACGAACATGGCAGGTGCTCAGAACAGCTGTTTATCCAGGCCCGCGACACACGGTGCTACTTCTGTATGACGGTACCGAAATGGGAAAACCCCATAACGTAACACTGAAAGAGCTGTTTGTTGCAATGATAATTTCCCTGGAAGTCGTGTTGTGATGACGTATGCACGTCCACGACAGTGCTGCACATTACAAGACATGCACCTTTTTTTTTCTTTTTTTTTTCTTTCTTTCTAATCATAGATGTTTGATGAAGTCATTGTGAGTGTTCATATTATGAAGTTGAAAGGCGTCGATCAGAGACATGGAGTGCATATAATACATCAGTTTTAGGTGGAGAAATGCAATATTATACATCATGTTAAAGGACATCAACATGTACGTATCCCCCTCCCCCTCCCCTCCCCTTTCCCCAGTAATTAATTTTCACAAAGCTATGAAATAAATTTCAAGGTTTGCTTGGTTTCTGTTAGATGAAGAGATCTGGCTACATAAGAATAAAGGCTTGGACAAAGTAGGTCTGCTTTTGGATGTCATCATTTTGCTTTAAAAAGTGTGTGTATGTGTGTGTGTGTGTGTGTTGTGTGTGTGTGTGTGTGTGTGTGAGTGTGTGTGTGTGTGTGTGTGTGTGTGTGTGGTGTGTGTGTGTGTGTGGTGTTAGTTAGTTCTTTAGTTTAACGTCTGTTCACTATAAGTGTTATTAGAAGGGGGGGGGGGGGGGGGGAGAAAAAAACATATGATTGTGTGTGTGCGTGTACGTGTGTGTGTGTGTGTGTGTGTGTGTGTGTGTGTGTGTGTGTGTGTGTGTGTGTGTGTGTATTTAATGCTGTAATAATGTGAAATGTTGTGTAGCTTTTTATCGCAGAAAAGGGGTGTCTGCCAGGATGGTTCTTCATCTTTCGTTTTTCCTTTTTTTTTCCTTTTTTTCTTTCTCAGTATGGTTTCTTGTTCAAAAACATGTTTTCATCATTCCCAAGGAAATCCTAAATAGATATTGGCAGCTCACACAATATTTTGTAAGTGACATTCAGTAAAAAGGGATCTTGACTGGTATGATCTCACTCCTAACACGCTAGATGAACTCAGACATGCAGCAGAGAAACCCATGACATTCAGTGAAAAGGAATCTTGACTGGGTATGATCTCACTCCTAACACGCTAGATGAACTCGGACATGCAGCAGAGAAACCCATGACATTCAGTGAAAAGGGATCTTGACTGGGATGATTTCACTCCTAACACTGAGATGACATCAGACGTGATGCAGAGAAACCCATGACATTCAGTGAAAAGGGGTCTTGACTGGGTATGATTTCACTCCTAACACGTGAGATGACATCAGACGTGCAGCAGAGAAACCCATGACATTCAGTGA
>CM031607.1:38174347-38182195 GCA_018398815.1 Conus ventricosus | reverse complement strand
TTCTAGTATTGATCTTATGTTTATTTTGTTTGCTGCAGTGCAAAAACAGTTTGCAAATAAACAAAAATTGTACTTTGCTTTCGTTGATTTAAAAACAAAATTGATTCAAGGAAATCTTAGATAAATGTTAGCAAACCGAAAAAACAAACGTGGACAAACGAGTCACAAGACAAAACACGACACGCTTCGACCATTTAGGTCTTCTGCAGGCAAGATTAAAAATTAAAAAAAAAATAGGACAACGAAAATGAACGAGCAATCACTTATCTTCAATCACTTCAGCGCAAGATAAGCGCTGAATTTTCGTTGTCCTAATTGTTTTGTACCTTGCCTGAAGAAGACCTGAGAGGTCGAAACGCGTCATATTTTGTCTTGTGATTCGTTTGTCCACTTTTTTTTTTTTTTTCTTTTTTTTTTTGCGGTTTGCTCACATTTGTTTAATTTAAAAAAAATAGATTTCCGCCTGCAGTCATCTCACATTGCAACTAGTGAAATATGTAGGATGATGTGAAGGTGCAAATTAGATCAGGAGCAAAACTGTCAGATGCCGTGAATTATATGGGGGGAAGGGGGTAAAACTAAGGGATGATTGTGGTCCTTTTCTGTTTTCACTGTTTGTCAATGAACTTGCCTTGAACATTATTGAGAACGGTCGTCATGGTGTGCCTTTTGATCTGATTGAATAATTCATATTGTTAATTGCTGATTTCTATAATATAGCTGGATTACAAAGACAGTTAAATAGTTTACATTCATCTGCTTCTAGATTGGAGCAGACAGTGAATATGGCCAAAACTGGTCTTATTGTTTTTTGTAAAGGTGGCTCTCTATCACGGATTCAGAAATGACATTATGGCAATGAGAAAACAGAAGTTGTCAACGCATAAAAATATCTTGGCGTTTATTTTTCAACCAGACTTGGTTTTGAGCGTGCATGTAAAGATATAGATAGTTCAGCTTAAAAAAATAAAATAAAATAAAGCAGTAAATAGGAATTCTGCGTGTATTGTTGAGACTTGAGGGTGGCTCTTTTACTCTTTATAGTGAATTGTTTGATTCTCAGTTTCAACCAATAATGAAATATGGAACCAAAATTTGGAGATTTGAAAACGGTTTAATTGTTATTGTTAAATTTATTAAGAACACACTGTGCAAGACTCCACACAAAGGAAAATGGTTCCAATGCACTGGTTTTCCGGAACTATGCAAGACGTAGGCAGGAAGAGCATCGTCAAAAGAATGATACAGAGCTTAAACGGGTGCATAATTCTGTTATAACATACAATGTTTGCAGAATTTAGTTCATGCTGCTTATTTACAAGACAATACCGCTTTAACAGGATAGAGGCATATAATGATGAATGCAGAACAATAAATCTGCATTCCGTGTGTGTGTGTGTGTGTGTGTGTGTGTGTGTGTGTGTGTGTGTGTGTGTGTGTGTGTGTGTGTGTGTGTGTGTGGAGTGTGTGTGTGTTGGGGTCGGGGGAGCATGTGGCTAGTGTTTACCAATGGAAGCACGATGTGACAACATGCCTCACTGCCTTCACGGTACGGATGAACTACTGTGTCATAAATATGGTGGCTCGTATTCTGAAAACCCAAGCGACGCTCTCATAGTTTTTCTGTGGCCCGATTATAAAAACAAACACAGTCTGACAGCTACACCTGCTAGTCTTTTTATGAATGTTGATGATGAGTCTTGCCATCCCAGCCATTTCAAATGTCCAAACAGAGATCCATTTATTTGTCTGCCTGTCTTCCTGCGATGCAATGACGTGGCAGATTGCCCGGGACACGAAGATGAGAAGGGCTGTGAAGATTCCACCTGCCCTGGCTACTATCGCTGTAGAGATTCCAAGATTTGTCTGCATGCTTCACACGTGTGCGATGGAAAATACGGACAATGTCCACAAAATGACGATGAAATGGGCGTGTGATGTCCATTGTCCACATGGATGCACATGTTACGGTTATGCGTTTTTCTCCCACCAGTCTTTTGCTGTTGAAAACCATCCCTAATTTTCTTATTTGCATGCAAGGGAAAGTAATAGACGCTGGGAGGCTATACACTAACACAGCCATTCATCTAGCCAGCCCCTTTTTCCCTGTATAATCTCACAACGCTCATCTCACAATGCCCGACTTCCCCAACCTCCATGCCCTTTTATTTGAGTGATAACGGATCATCGTTTTTCTCCTCATCTCTTCATGGAAAGAGAACCTCCGATCTTTTTTTTTTGCCGGGCCAAAAAACCCTTTGGATCACAAACAGTCTTCCAACAATCACAACTCTTAAAAGTCTTAAAAAAGCGGGTTTTTGTCTTTTGTTTTTATCCCAACACTGGACCCAACCCTTTTCGGGAGCACCATCCCCCCAAAAAAATTTGAACTGCCCCATACCAGTTAACTCACGAAAAAAACGGGGGTTTCATACATAATCTTTGAAAATTAATTGAGACTTTCCCCTTTTAAACCCAATTTCCCAAATTTATTCCCAATCTGACCAACTCGTGAAGTGAACCCCGAAATTTTAAAAATGTGCGCCAACTTTGCCTGAAACTTCAATCCTGTTGGGTACTCCTTCAGACCATTTTCCCCGCCGTGCACTTGCTCCCAAATATCGTACCGGACAGGTGGTTTCTGGCAGCGTTCTCTCTGCGGGGAATTTTCTATCAGTCTGTTTTTCCGTACTGTTGTTGACAAGTGGGGCCACGTCTTTTGGGTTTTGGTGTTTTTTGTGTTCACTTGTTTTTTTCTGTTTTTCCTGATGGGGTGTTTTTGAGGGTGTTTGGGGTGGGGGATGCGTTACCGGGAATTACCTTTGGAATGTTTTATCAGGGAAAAGCAGTCAGTCTGCAAGGCGGTTGGATTCTTATCGCTGATGCCCCAAAAAGTGTCACCCTTTCTGGTCGTTGATCACAGGGGATCGTTCCGGGTCTGGGGTTTCTTTCAGCAGGTTCACTTTCCCCAGATCAGCTCACGGTCCAGCCTGTCCTTGGGGGGACTGGTGTCTGCGGGTTTTTTCCCTTTGCTCCCAGCACCCCCCATGGCATTTTTAAAACGGCCAACAGGGATGTGCTTTCCCGCTCCCCATCACCGCACTGGTTTTGCGGGCCGGGACTTTTCCTTCGGGTGTTTCATTTCCCTCAACTTTACCCTTTTTCTTTTCATTGCAGCGGGTCAAGGTTCATCACTGGTCAGTGGGGTCCAAAAACGATAAAAAGAGGCCGCGGGTGAATCCAAAAAATTACTATGCCCCTCTGATCACTTTGTATGCCGACTTCCCTCTGTTCCCCATTGGGTTCTGGACGTGGGGACAGGGATTTCGGGTGTAAAATAAACCAACGTGGCTATTGCTTTTTTTGTCCTTCCACCAACTCTCCCCTCACCCTTTTCCCTACATGTAAACGTCATTCGGAACGCAGAAAAATCAAAAAACAGAAACGCTGATAGATTTTTCCCCAAAACCTGCAACAAAACAGAAAGGAGAAAGATAAAAGTGACTACACTAAACTTTTTATTTTTTTTCAGGCCTTTTATTGCGTGGTGCTTTTTTGGATTTCAAATCATAAATTGCTTGTGTGGGGGTTTGTGTTTTGTGTGTGTGTGTGGTTTGTGTGTTGTGTGTGTGTGTGTGTGTGTTGTAACTGACATTGGTCACATATATACTCAGCGCAAAAACGGGCCACAAACACAAAAACACGCTCCCTCCCTCCCTCCTGCTCTCTTCTCCTTCTCCTCTCCCCCCTCTCTCTTTCTCTCTCTCTTCCTCCTCCTCTCTTCTCTCCCCCCCTCTCCCTTCTCTCTCCTCTCTCTCCTCCTCTCTCTCTTCCTCCTCTCCTCTCTCTCTCCTCTCTCTCTCACAACACACACAAACACACACACACACACACACACACACACAACACACACACACACAGACGTACGTTTTCATATCATTACTCCACCATGGTACTGATTAACTAGTAAAGGGTGCGAGTTCCCGAAGCCAGGTCTTTCCTGGAAAATCAACGGTCATTTTCCTGGACAATCAAAGGGGCATTCCGGGACTTTAAACGGTCATTCCTGAAAATCAAACGTCATTCCCTGGAGGGTCGGGTTTAAATTTTTCGGGAAAACCAGTGATAAATTTTCAGAAATTTTTAGCTTTGCCGAATTTCAACCACCCATGAGCCATATGGGGAAAGTCCACACACACACCAACACACACACACACAACACACACACACACAACTCACGCGCGCGGCGCAAGCACGACGCAGGGGACGGACGCCGCACGCACCCCCAACGCACGCACGCACACACACACTTTCCCTCTCCTCTCCTTACACACACACACACACACCCACACACATACACACACACACACACACACATACGCACACACAAAACACACGCCGCGCACACCACACACTCACACACACCACACACACACACACTGTCAAGCTCGCTAAACTTAACTGGAGTGGAAAACAAGAAATAGCCCTATCATTCTAGCGCCCCCTTTAACAACTAATTAAATTCTTTGAACAGATATCTTTCGCACTTTTTATTCCTTTCATTCTCACATTCATGTCCCAAAAAAAACACATGACCTCAAAACACCCCAATTTAAAAAATAAACCCCGTTGGGGCTGCCCAGGCAGCCCCAAGGGAAAAAACATAGTATTACACGACCAAAAATTATTTAAACCCCAATGCGCACAAAAGAACATCCCTAAAGGTATTGAAGAAAAACGTTCCAAAACAAAGAACACAAAGGAAGATCCGCAAAAGGGTATTGAAGAAAACTTTTTCCGAAACGAAAACACACGGAACGGGTGGAAGTAGTCACGACAAATGAAAAAACAATTTTGAATTCCACTACTTCTTTACAACCAAATTCGGCACTCGGAAGAGGAAAACACCACAGTCACAACCAAATCCAAAAAAGATACATTTTGTATCACATCACCCCCTAAGCAGTTCGGTCCCAAAAACTTGACTTAAAAACACTCAGAATGAACTAGAGGGATGATCGAAATTTACACTGCAACTACATTGAACTGAAAAAAAAAATGACGAGAACCAAACGACGACGCGGGAAATGAACAAAATATGGAAGCGATGGAGCAGGAAGCTTGTAGCCAAAATTTAGGACAAACAGAAGGCCTGCAAAGAACCCCCACCGCCATACTTGCTGAAACAGTGACGGGGAAAAAACGGCGATGCTGGAACCGAGGATAAGATTGTGTAGGTGGGGGGACACTCGCCCCCAGCCCCGGAGGTCGATTTAGGGCAACGAGTCCACTTTACCCCCGATCTTGCGGAAAAGAGCTGAGAACCCCATCAGCCACGCCATCCGCACGTTTTGACCGGACCCACCAAAAGATCGCCCGAAACCTAAACATCTGTGACCCTTTTTCTAACTACTCACAAACCCCAAACCGAACAAACCGCACATTCTCGTTCTGAGATATTTCTTACGCTCCACACACGGGCCCCCCCGCTCTTCTCCCTTGAACCACCAACTCTCCATTACCACAAAAAAAACAAAAAGACGTAAAACCCTTTTTTTCATCATTTTTACGCAATCGTACAAACTTTATTTTCCCCTTTTTTTTCTGTAAGATCGGGGGAAGAAAATTAAAAAAAAATGTGTTTTCATGCAAAATCACCCAATATGGTCGAGCGTTGCACACAAACAACAACTTTATACAAAATATCAAGCCTTTTTAGCTATTTCTATTAATGCAATCACATCAACCAACCGGGTAGTCAATAAAGGCTGCCCTTTGGGCTAAACAAGGGTAAATAGGACACTGGTGCGTACACATGACGGGAACACCACCAAAGAACAGAAAAGCAACCTACCCCTGCCGACTAGAGGATAGAAGGCCAAAATAACAAGAAACCACCGAAAACATTTCACCCTAGACATAAAAACCCAAAAACAGGTAAAAAACACAACCAAAACTGGCTTTAACCACCCTAACGCAAACCGACTGTACAGAAAGGGGAAATAAACCAACCCCCAGATAACAAGGGTTCAACCACCCCTCCGACGAAGGTATAACGGTTGCAACACTAACATAGACACATAAAAACATTTCACCTCTAGGACAAAAGTCCAACAACAGGGAAAATCATTAACCCGAACTGGCTTAAAAACCCCCTAACTGCAACCCGACCGTAGCAGAGAGGGGGAAATGAGCACCAACGACCCTCTCACCTAGCAAACAACCCCGATTAAAAACCACGTTTTACTACAATAATCAACAAAAAACCATTTCAGATAGCAAAGTACAAACCTAGCACAAAGGCATTCCAAACCGAACACAGGCCCAAAAGAACAAAAATAAGGGATTTAAATTTTTTCCAGTTGGCCAAGCTTCACAGCAACTGTCCAAAATTTAAAAGTTCCGTCCTTTAAAGCAAATGAAGAAAAAATAAAAAGAACAAAACGCCGTACAATACCCCCCTCCTTAAAACAAAACTGTATTTGAAATTTTCCAAATCAACACACGGGGATTACGTTGCCCCAGGGTCCATACATCGCATGCACACTAACCTCTATTTCCTCTCTGATTTTAAGACAACATTTTAAATGTGGGTTTTCATACTACTCCTTGCAAAATTTTTAAAACCGAATTTGGACCTACGCCATTACATACAAGGGCTAACACTGATCCAACACCCCTACAAATTTTCTGATCTTACGAACCGATTCCTCCACCCGATCTTAGCTTTCCCTCATTGCCTGAACCCCTCCCTGCTGGGAAAACGCCCAAGAATCCCCTACCTGGGAAAGGTTTCCCCAGAAAAACCCTTCTCACAAGTGGGGTGGAACTTTCACCTGCTCCTCCCAAAGGGACGTGGCATTCGACCTTTTTTCGACGTCCCTTTACATTTTTCGCATGATTGGCATATCGACGATTCGGGGGCACATTTCCCCGGGCCAATAAAACATAAAAATGCGAGCCTTGGGCTTCCCCCCACCAGATGTCCAACATTGGAAGGGCATGGCCTATGCCAAACTGATGGACGCAATTCCTTTGCACCAAATTTGAGGGGGGTCCCCCTTGCCACTCACGAACTTTTTCAAAAGGAGCCCCCCTTCTTCACATACGCACCCCCTGCTTCTCTGGTACACAGTCCCTTTGGGAAAATGCAGCTCGGCCTTTCTCACGTTTTATCCTTTTCCGCTCTCCTTCAAAAAAGACTTTTGACGCCACCCTCACTTATCCTTAAGAACAAAGGGGCCACAGGCTCATTTTTCCCCCCGGGGTTTTGCCGGGTCTGCACTGCCGCTACAGCTGTACAGCATACACTGGGCCCTTTCAAACGGCGATGTTTTTCCCCCCCTGTTGAAATTCCCAAACCCTACGTCCTCGCTGGTTTTTTTTCTCACAAGCCTCTCTCTTCCCCCGCACAAAGGGGGAGCGAGGCCACTTCCGCTACTGGAAGGCACTGCGGCATCTGGTTTCAGCCAAAAAACGGGTTACGATCCCCAGTATAATCGTCGGCAGACACGAAACCTTCTGATACAACGTGAACCGCACCGTACTCGAAGCCCGTTGCTGGGATACCATTCACCAACACTTTGCATCGGGTGGTGGTTTTCCCGCCATGAGACACAAAAATTTTGGGGTAAAGGGGGCTCCAACGTTGAGGGTCCCCTTGATCCCTAAACCTTTTGGGGGCCTTCTTGGCATTTACGTGCAATGTGTCCTTTCTTTGGCATTTGTACATTTTACATCCCTCTCAAGCAACTGTTGTTTTTTTCCTATCATTTTCCCCTTTCCCGTCCCCATCTTGGTTTTCCCCAAGGAGTTTCCCCCTTTCCCACCTTCAGCGTTTTCCTTCCC
>CM031607.1:38161847-38169347 GCA_018398815.1 Conus ventricosus | reverse complement strand
CTCCCTTCCATTGCCATTGATGTACCAATCTGCACGCATAAAAGTATAAAGTGAATTGGATCATCCAGCACAACAGACGTGTTTATGCATCAAACTGATATACGCATGTATCCGTTGATGTGCTCGATTCACGGACAAGTATAGCATCTCTCCTGATCTGTCGTTTAGGAAGCAAGCTGTTTCAACACCGATTACGATACGAACTGTGAGCCAGGGGTGTTCATCGTGTCAAACTGGCTCCTACCGCTGTGTCTGTCGATGTGTATGATGAATAGGCCTCATGTGGTAAGTCTCTGTTTTGGACCTCTCTCGTCGTCATCTGAGGACTGGTGTGTCCCAAAATGAGCATGAACTGCTCTGGGGCGTGCATTTAAAAAAAACATGTATGTCTGTGTCTAGAAGGTGGCTTTGGTGGTGTGTTTTTCGCCTTTAGGATGTCTGTGTCCAGAAGGTGGCTTTGGTGGTGTGTTTTTCGCCTTTAGCATGTCTGTGTCCAGAAGGTGGCTTTGGTGGTGTGTTTTTCGCCTTTAGCATGTCAGTGCCCAGAAGGTGGTTTTGGTGGTGTGTTTTTCGCCTTTAGCATGTCAGTGCCCAGAAGGTGGTTTTGGTGTGTGTTTTTCGCCTTTAGCATGTATGTGTCCAGAAGGTGGCTTTAGTGGTGTGTTCCTCGACATGATCCAAGTCAAGACTGCCCTTAGCATGGTGTTTTGCCTCTGTGCGTTTTCGTTATGACCTGTTCCCAATTTAGGAGTAGTCTGCACAGAAAATGAGAACTCTATATGCATCGTGAACGGTCTATGGTGTGTAATGCCTCAAAATGATTGTAATAAATGAGTCTGTCGAGTTCATAGATTAAGCCAAATATAATATGTCGCGGTTTTGAGTCATTTTTGTTCCCAGCTGAGAATCAATTTTTTACCAAAGTTAACCACGTGCTTTTGAACGTACTAATCCTGGTGCAACATGGACAGTCTCAGAGTATCAGTTTATAAGGTCAGTACCACAAAGTAATATGATAACGCGATCATTTGTTAATGGTTCTTTCTATGAATACGTAACCTGGTTATTCCAAAACAGTTTGAAACAAAAGATAATCCCGGGAGATCTCAACTGCTTACTGGGATGTTACCGAGAGAGTATGGGACAGATGCATTCTGGGCCTGTCCAATGGCAGACGCAAATGACTAATCACACATCAGCTGAGATAATGGACTCTGAATCTCTCAGGGTCTCCTGTTTCACTTACTGCAAATGTATGTGCAACAGCAGAAGCAACAGCAGCAGTGGATGCAGGAAAAAAAAGCTGTAGGCTGATGAAGACGGCATATTTTACTTTCATTTTAAGTTGGACGTTGGTTGTGTGACTCGTTGGTGATGGCGCCTAACGGTATGTAGACAGAAGTCTAAGCAACACACAGTGCCCACACGTATGCATCTGTCTCATAGGTCGATGTCTCGAGATAGGCTTGGACAGTTTTTGTAGCTGTAGTAACGTTGCTCAGTCTTCTGAAATAAAGGACGCAAAGATGGCATACAGAGAAAAGGTAGAAAAGCAGTTTGAGTCGGAAAATATACCAAATGCACGGGATGGCCTTAAAACCCTCACTGGACAGAATAAACCACGAAGTGAATGTAATCTATCAGAAGAGAAATGTTATGATTTTGCTAACAAACTGAATGATCTTTATTGCCGTTTTGAAATAAAACATATTGGTGAAAATTTGTAATCTGTTTTGTCGTATATTTCAAACAGCTGTAATAACGATGATGGAATTTTACATATAGATGATTCCGCTGGTCGAGGTTTATTCGGAGAGATAGATAAGTAAAACCGCAAGCCCAGACAATATTTGTGAAATCTTTTAAAATCATGCTCAGAACAATTGTCATGTATTTACTGCGGGTTGTTCTCATGGTCTTTGAATTGTGGAGCTGTGCCCTCTGTCCTGAAAATATCAACAATTTGTCCTGTACCCAAAACAAGAAATCTTAGCGATTTGAATGGCTATACCTGTTGCTTTGACATCTCTTGTAATGAAATCTTTTGAACGCCTTGTCCTCCAGATTCTTCTTCCTCAACTCAAACAGCTTTGTGATCTATACTAATTTGCATACAAACAGAACAGAAGCACACATGATGCAATAATGACACTTTTAAACCATGCATACGAACATCTTGAAAAAGATTCTTTTGTTCGCATCCTGTTTATTGATTTCTCATCAGCTTTTGATACTATTCAACCACACATTATGGCAAAGAAACTCCAAACTTTACAGGTCAACCGAAAATTGATTTTATGGATTGTAAATTTTTAGTCAACAGGTTACAGTGAGTACGCTTTGAGGGAAAATGTTCATCAGCAACAACCACATTTACAGGTGCACCTCAAGGCACTGTTTTCTCCCCTGTACTCTTTTCTCTTTATACAAATAATTGCACTGGTTCTTCTGTCACTCCTGTCATAAAGTACTCAGATGAATGATTCTGTTTTAGAAGACCTGTCAAATTCTGATACCATTTATTTTCAAGAGGTGAAATGGCAATTGATTTTCAAGGAAACCCAGCTACTCTCTCTCATTCGATATATCGGAATCACCAAAGTAGAACGTGAAAGTGAATATAAGTATCTGGGTACTATTTTAGATGATAAGCTGAATTTTAATGCAAATACTCAATCTATATACAACAAATGCCAATCTAGAATATGCTGTCTTCAGAAACATCAGTCTCCCGCTGTTAAAAAGGACATCTTAGATATGTTTTATCATTGTTTTGTAGAATCATTGTTGTCCTTTGGCTTTTTATGCTGGTTTGGAAATCTTAGCGTGAAAAACAAAAACATTTTAAACAGAGTGGTGAATATATGTTGAAAGATCACTGGCAAGAGGAAAAACAAGAACAGCTAGATAAATTGTGTGAATGTCGTGTCACACGAAAAGCTGTTAACATTGCTGCCGACAGTTCTCGTGTTCTTTCCACACAAAAAAACTACATTGTTCTACCCTCTGAACGAAGATTCCAAAATTCAAAACAAATGGAACTAAAACAGTTCCGTTCTCAATCCTACAAACTCCTGAATCAAAACTGACCTTTCAAAAAGATCCGGTTCAGAAGTCTTGTTTGTATACATATATGTTTGTGTGTATATATTAGTCTGTGTGTGTATATATTAGTCTGTGTGTGTATATATTAGTCTGTGTGTGTATATATTAGTCTGTGTGTGTATATATTAGTCTGTGTGTGTATATATTAGTCTCTGTGTGTGAGACGGTGGGTGGATGGATGGGTGGGTGTGATTCGTGATTAGTGATTTGTTGTTTTCATGGCCACTCTCAATTTCTCTTTGGAGATGATAAAGTGTTCTTGACTTGACTTGACTTTTGATTATTTTGCTCATGTATTTGTGGCAGGGATACGCAATTTTGTGCAAACTAAGATATGTATCACCAGACCTGAACAAAAGAAAGAAAAGCATACAAAACATAGCAAAACAAAAACAAAATCTGAACTTTGATTTCAATGGAGCTAGATTGGTACTAATTCCCTCCGTGCTCACATATTCCCAACATTCCCATGGCACTACTATGTGATCATTCAGCAGCTTCCCTCCGTGCTCACATATTCCCAACATTCCCATGGCATTACTATGTGATCATTCAGCAGCTTCCCTCCGTGCTCACATATTCCCAACATTCCCATGGCATTACTATGTGATCATTCAGCAGCTTCCCTCCGTGCTCACATATTCCCAACATTCCAATGGCACTACTATGTGATCATTCAGCAGCTTCCCTCCGTGCTCACATATTCCCAACATTCCCATGGCATTACTATGTGATCATTCAGCAGCTTCCCTCCGTGCTCACATATTCCCAACATTCCCATGGCACCACTATGTGATCATTCAGCAGCTTCCCTCCGTGCTCACATATTGCCAACATTCCCATGGCACTACTATGTGACCATATCACCAGCTGACACGAGGTTAAGGTCAAAATGATGAAATGGTGAAAAAGATGAAGACGAGGAACAGGAATAACAAGAACAGAACTCACAGTAGAAGCAGAGATAGTAGCAACAGAGAAAGCAGCAGTAGTATAGAGTAGTGGTAGTAGTAGCAGCAGCAGCAGCAGCAGCAGAAGCATATGTAGCAGCAACAGTAGAAGCTGTAAAAGTAGGGCCAGGAGGAGTATTGTGTGTAATGTTCTCTTAGTAGGTCACTGACTCTCTAACCATGTCGTTGTCTTAAGCTTCACTGCCTAGCAGCTGCCGATAGTTTGATCCTGGTGTAGCCCTCAGTGACCGTTGAAAGTGTGTGGGCATCTGATGAAAATGATCTGAGTGAACTCCTGTCAGAGCTCTGAGAGTCTAAATCGGTTATTTTATTCGAATTAGTTTCTACATATAGCAAAGGAGAACCACAAGATCAGGGAAACAACAGGACACACACAGTCCAACAGACAGGACTGGGATCAACACTCCAACACACAGGGACTGGGATCAACACTCCAACAGACAGGGACTGGGATCAACACTCCAACAGACAGGGACTGGGATCAACACTCCAACACACAGGGACTGGGATCAACACTCCAACAGACAGGGACTGGGATCAACACTCCAACACACAGGGACTGGGATCAACAGTACTGGAGTAGATGGGGACTCAGATACGATATAAGAAAGGAAATGGTGGTCAAAGGCAAAAGGAAAACGAGTCCAGAAAAGAAGAGGATGCTTAGAGAATCTAGAAGGCAATCCAGCAAGACCAACAGAGGCAATGGACTGTGTGGGAACAAGTTGTCCAAAGACGCCAGATACAATGAAGTTGCTTATGGTTCTCCTTAGGATCACCTTCCTCCTAAGGGTTTGACAGAAGAAACTCCAGGATAAGATAAGATAAGATAACATAATGTTGCTTATAGCCCAGCCGACCACAAAGGGCCACATCAGGGCTGTCACCACGTTAAAATCAACTCACAAGTCATTTAAAAAAAAAACAAACAAACAAACAACCTTTCACACATCTCTTTAAATGACATCTAGAAACGCACCAGAAACTTCGTTAAAATCTTTCTTCCGTAAAATCTTAAATCAGATGAAAAATGTTAATCTCTCTCAAAAACCCAAAGATCACGTCAGGCGGGACATCCCTGAACAGGATTTTCATGGACACTGCTGTAAAATGTTTGGAAGAGCTCGACAGTAGAAAGTCTTCAGAGAAGAAACCCCGCTAGAAAATGTTTCAGCTCTGAACGCTTGTAGTCGGCATTCTTTTCAAATCATAGCTGTCAGTGTTTAATTAGCAACATTTAGATTGGTAAGCATCTCAGTGTTTTTCTTTTTTTTTTTTTTTCCTTTTTTTCTTTTTTTTCTTCTTTTTTTAGTTTTTGAGATGGATGAATTATCCATATTGCTATCAAATACCTGATCTAGGTTTGACCATTTAATCCTAACGAAGCTACTATTTTGTTCCTCCTCGATCCGATCCAGCTGGAACAATTTTCAGCTGCCTCTGCCATTGCCTTATGGATTAGTTCTCCTTTTGCCTGATATCCCGAGCTGATCCGTGAAACCACAGGCTGGTATGCCTACAACGCCCCTTATTCAAACTTTTAACGGCGAGGATTTTGGCTTGATTGTCAGATTTCCGAAAGCTGCTGGCTAAACTCAATTTTGTTTTCGATTCCGCACATTCGACCCTGCTCAATTCTGCTTTCAAGTGGCGCAGTGAGTTCAATCAGAAGCACTTATTTCACGTGTGGTTCAAAATTCGGTGTCATGTCCTTCTTCCTGAAGAACTCTGGGCAGTTTTTCCCATTCTTGAAGGTCTGGTGTACATTGTAATCACCTGTTTACCCAGTAAACTTTGATTCCATGCTCTTGTCGTCGAGGACAGGAGGTCATCTGCACACCTGTGGATGAAGGTGATGCAAAGAAGTGGCAGTGTCGTGTATAATTCCTCGTGAGACTTCCATTGGAGTTCGCTCTCTCCCACGTTGTCCTCTGCCCATGCTGGCCTTACCGGACTGTTCTCTAAATTCACTGGCTTCCTGTTCTGTCTTCAGCTTTTATATCACCATGTCTCTTCTTGTGTTCCCTTTTGCTTTAGACCGCTACTTATTTCTGTTGACCCCAGCCCCTGTCTGGTGGTTTGTGTAAGTCCTGCTATTTCCCTGGTTTTGTGGTTTTCCTTTGCCACGCCCACTGTCTCCTGGAGTTTCCTTTTCTGCTTTTCTTTAACTTGCACCGAATTGATCTCTCTTTGCTTTACTCGAGGATGGAGATTCAACTTTGCTAGGCAACGTCACCGAGATCAGGTACGACATTGAGAGCTTACCTTTCGTGCGTGTTCATTCTGGCCTCCGTTGACTCCACTGCACTAGTACTGACACACCGTTCATCGGCAGAGGACAGAAGAGCTTCGGGATAAGTATGAACTGCAGACACCGGACTTTGTGTTCGTAAGAGAGGCTACAACAGTCTATTACATGCGGGGCTACATCTACGTTTTTTTTTCTCTTTGTGTCTTTTATTAAGGATTCATCATGCCACCTTCTAAGACTTGACTGGTTCTTCTGCCATTGCTGGAATGGTGTGGTTGGCAACATCGAACGTAACAGTTCCAGCTATTTTACCTTTCTGCAGTGAGAGGTTTAGTGATTTCTTTATTTTAAAACTCTTCTTTTACCAAGCAACAAACGGCTTTAGCTGCTCGCACTTTCTTATGTTTTATATTTTATTTGATGGAAAGAACTGTTGCGTCAAACATGAAGGGTTTTAGACAGAGCATGTGGCATCTTTCACCGAAGTCTGCTGACCTAATGGCTGTTTTTAAGACGACTTCTATTGCCCATACAAACAATATTGGGGGGGGGGGGGGGGGGGGGGGGGGGGGGGGGGGGGGGGGGACTGCATAGCCCCAGTTCTATGCTGCATTCCACATTGATTCATTCTGTTGAGTGTTCTTTTGCCCAGAACCAAACTGAGGAGACTTGGATCTTTCGGGTGATCTCTGGGACATAATACATCGGGACGACCAGTTGAATCACTTTGTGTGGAAGTAATATGTATGCATTTGCCAGATCCATCCCTACCAAGTCGAGATCCTTTTTTTCTCTGCCTTAGCTCTTGAATTGTTATTCACACTCACAGTGGCGTGTTCTGAACAGCACGGCACTCTCGGGATGCCTCCCTTCGGGACTGGCAAATCCAAGTACTCATTTTAAGTAAGGTAATAATTTGACCTCACTTCAATAACACAACTCTTTCTCCTCGTTAGTTTCAAAGTGCGGTGACTGCAGGCGGAAATCATAGCAAATTTAAAAGATGAATTATTATTCTGCCGAATAAAAGAGACAAACAATAAAAGATGAATTATTAATCCTGGCGGAATAAAAGAGACAAACATAAAGATGAATTATTATTCTGCCGAATAAAAGAGACAAACAATAAAAGATGAATTATTATTCTGCCGAATAAAGAGACCAAAAATAAAA
>CM031607.1:38140788-38160847 GCA_018398815.1 Conus ventricosus | reverse complement strand
CAAGTTTCACACCTAGCTTCTTATGTCCAATTTCCTTCTGTCGCTTTCTCAGGCTTCCTCTGTCCCTGCATATGAGCTGTCCGTCCCAGTCCTCCACTTCCCTTCATCATCACCAGCCATTTTTTCCCATCAGTCGTCCCCCGAGATTGCACCCTGGGACCTTCGTCTTCATGCCACTTCGACGCCCCAAGTTCAAGAATTCTTGTGTGCACTCGCAGGGCTACATTGCCTGCGTGCTACCATGCCCCCCATACTGCCAGCAGTTAACCCTTGCGCGGGTGCTCGGACTTTTGGACATTTTTTTTTTCGTTTGTTTTTTTTTTGCTCACAATCTGTGCTATAATTATAATTAATTCATCCTCATCCCCATCCTCCTCATCATATGCGCTTTGATGTATGTTTTGTGTGTAATTTTATTGTTGTGGATTTGTGTACTATGAAATGTCAATAAATGTTGGAAATTGAACTGTGTTAGTGGGTTAGTGTTAGAGTAAGAGTGGGAAAGGGTGTGGGTCTTGGTTTCGTGGGCACTAGGCCTGCGTTACATATATATATATATATATATATATATATATATATATATATATATATATTATATATATATATATATATATTAAACAATCAGTAGTGGGAAGACAAGCTAACAATTCCTTCATCACTACATTAATGACTCGGCAGAATTTTTTGGAAAAAAGGAAAAAAAAAAAAAAAAAAAAAAAAAAAGATTAGGAAGGGGGTTGTGGTTGGGGTGGTGTGGGGAAAAGAACGGGGAAAGGAAGAAAACGAAAGCGGAAAATCAGGGAAATATATTATAAATCTGGACTCCTTCGTTAATAGCAAACGGGAACCATTATATTCTATCCTGAAGACGAAACCATTCATAGTGCCTGCTCTGAGGCTTTTCGTCTGCGTGAACGGACTCATCAGGGGGGCATGGCTGATTGTCCTGTGGTATTCGCACCACATACAGGGTTCAAAAACAGAACCCAGCGGGACCCCAAAGCAGCCAGCGAAGGGTAGAAAAGTCGCAGACTCCAACGCGAGGATCGTCGGCGGAGACAGTACACAGACGCTGAGCTGATGGAAGCCCTGGCTAAAATGCAGCAGGAAGCTGAAGACAGCTACAAGAACGGCACCAACGTCTTCAAATCCTTCATCCCCCGTCATCATCATTGTAATGAGGTTACCCATCGTTTTGTTGGGGACGGTGACAAAGTCCAAGTGAAACCGTCTTCCTCTGCATCTTAAGGGTAAACTTGTTGTTTTCAGATAGTTTGTGGATCAGATATAACATGCGTTGTAACTGCTTGTTTCAGAGCACAATAAGTACTGTGACGCATTCGCTCACGTATATCATAGACAATGTTTGGTAATTATTTCGATCGTAAAATACCTGGAGAGACTGTTCACTTTTATCAGGTGTGTGTGTGTGTGTGTGTGTGTGTGTGTGTGTGTGTGTGTGAAAGTCAGTTCTCTCGTACATGTCTGAATACTTAAGACTATTGATAAAAGATCATGCTGTATACATCAGGGCGCCGTGGAGGTTGAACGGTTGGACTGAACACGGTCGAACGCTCCCTGAATGGCAACGTGCACACGCACTCCGAGATCCCTGCACGTTCCTTAGTGTGTAACGACTGTTTGATTCTTGTTGAAAGTGGAAAAAAATGCATGGCTTTTACAGATATCGCACCGTAAAGCAGTGCATTTAGTCACTAGTTACGCTGACTGTTTTAGTGAAGATGTAAAGTTTTTTTTTTTTTTTTTTTTAAACAACTAATAGGTTCACGCGTGGCAGCCGACCAGTGCGGACGCAACAATTCATCGCTCCGATGCGTATGTGAACTCGCCGTGCTGTCTGTGGTGGGCTCTGTCCCAAGTGCAGTGATAATGAGACTAAAAAAAAAAATTAAAAAAGAAAAAAGAAGCTAATTGCCATGCAGTGAAGTGCGCGTTTATTTGTTGTTTTTTCTCAACCAAAGACACTGATGAATTGTTTCGTGTGGGAGTCTTGATTTGCTTGAACACTTGAGTCGGCTAAAAAGTGAGTTGAGTGCGTTAGTTTGAGTTTGTTTTGATTTCCTTTTGTCCCTCCGGAGAAGTATTCGACAAACTTGTATAGTCTCTGACATGGTTTGTTTCTTAAAGTTGATTTTGCTATTATGAGTTCAAGAATTTCGAGTTACTTTTCATCAAAAGTGAATTCGAAACGCAGACAATCGTCTAACTCTTCTGAGTGTAGTAGCCCCACAGAAACTGAACAGTTCAAGGAAAATAGATCCGTGCGAGAGCGAAAGAAACAGAAACGTGACAGTGTGGAAAATACAGAGGAGGACAGTATGAAAGACATTGAGGAAATAAATAGTAAGTTATCTAAGACGTCCTTTTTAACAGCGGGAGACCAATGTTTCTGAAGACAGTATATTCTAGACTGACATTTGCTGTAGATAGATTGAGTATTTGCATTAAAATTCAGCTTATCATCTATAATAGTACCCAGATGCTTATATTCACTTTCACGTTCTACTTTGGTGATTCCGATATACAAATGAGAGACAGTAGCTGGGTTTCCTTGAAAATCAATTGCCATTTCACCTCTTGAAAATAAATGGTATCAGAATTTGACAGGTCTTCTAAAACAGAATCATTCATCTGAGTACTTTATGACAGGAGTGACGGAAGAACCAGTACAATTATTTGTACAGAGAGTAAAGAGTACAGGGGAGAAAACAGTGCCTTGCAGTGCACCTGTAAATGTGGTTGTTGCTGATGAATATTTTCCCTCAAAGCGTACTCACTGTAACCTGCTGACTAAAAATTTACAATCCATAAAATCAATTTTCGGTTGACCTGTAAAGTTTGGAGTTTCTTTGCCATGATGTGTGGTTGAATAGTATCAAAAGCTGATGAGAAATCAATAAACAGGATGCGAACAAAAGAATCTTTGTTTTCAAGATGTTTGTATGCATGGTTTAAAAGTGTAATTATTGCATCATCTGTGCTTCTGTTCTGTTTGCATGCAAATTGGTATGGATCACAAAGCTGTTTGAGTTGAGGAAGAAGAATCTGGAGGACAAGGCGTTCAAAAGATTTCATTACAAGAGATGTCAAAGCAACAGGTATAGCCATTCAGATCGCTAAGATTTCTTGTTTTGGGTACAGGACAAATTGTTGATATTTTCCGGACAGAGGGCACAGCTCCACAATTCAAAGACCAAGAGAACAACCCGCAGTAAATACATGACAATTGTTCTGAGCATGATTTTAAAAGATTTCCACAAATATTGTCTGGGCTTGCGGTTTTACTTATCTATCTCTCCGAATAAACCTCGACCAGCGGAATCATCTATATGTAAAACTCCATCATCGTTATTACAGCTGTTTGAAATATACGACAAAACAGGTCATTGTTTTGTATCAATGTTGTCCTTTGGCTTTTTATGCTGGGTTGGAAATCTTAGCGTGAAAAACAAAAACATTTTAAACAGAATGGTGAATACATGTGGAAATATCATTGGCAAAAAAAAAAAAAAAAAAAAAAAAAACAACAAGAACAGCTAGATAAATTGTGTGAATGTCGTGTCACACGAAAAGCTGTGAACATTGCTGCCGACAGTTCTCGTGTTCTTTCAAAAATAAACTACATTGTTCTACCCTCTGAACGAAGATTCCAAAATTCAAAACAAATAGAACTAAAACAGTTCCGTTCTCAATTCTACAAAACTCCTGAATCAAAACTGACCTTTCAATAAGATCCGGTTCAGAAGTCTTGTTTGTGTACATATATGTTTGTGTGTATATATTAGTCTCTGTGTGTGAGACGGTGGGTGGATGGATGGGTGGGTGTGATTCGTGATTTGTGATTTGTTTTCATGGCCACTCTCAATTTCTCTTTGGAGATATATAAAAAGTGTTCTTGACTTGACTTGACTTGACTTTTGATTATTTTGCTCATGTATTTGTGGCAGAGATACGCAGTTTTGTGCAAACTAAGATATGTATCACAAGACCTGAACAAAAGAAAGAAAAGCATACAAAACATAGCAAAACAAAAAACAAACAAAATCTGAACTTTGATTTCAATGGAGCTAGACTGGTACAAATTCCCTCCGTGCTCACATATTCCCAACATTCCCATGGCACCACTATGTGATCATTCAGCAGCTTCCCTCCGTGCTCACATATTCCCAACATTCCCATGGCACTACTATGTGATCATTCAGCAGCTGACATGAGGTTAAGTTCAAAATGATGAAATGGTGAAGAAGATGAAGACGAAGAACAGGAATAACAAGAATAGAACTCGCAGTAGAAGCAGAGGCAGTAGCAACAGAGAAAGCAGCAGCAGTATAGAGTAGTGGTAGTAGTAGCAGCAGCAGCAGCATATGTAGCAGCAACAGTAGAAGCTGTAAGAGTAGGGGCAGGAGGAGTATTGTGTGTAATGTTCTCTTAGTAGGTCACTGACTCTCTAACCATGTCGTTGTCTTAAGCTTTACTTCCTAGCAGCTGTCGGTAGTTTGATCCTGGTGTAGTCCTCAGTGAACGTTGAAAGTGTGTGGGCATCTGATGGAAATGATCTGAGTGAACTCCTGTCAGAGCTCTGAGAGTCTAAATCAGTTATTTTATTCAGAATTAGTTTCTACATAAAGCAAAGGAGAACCACGAGATCAGGGAAACAACAGGAAGCGCACAGTCCAACAGACAGGGACTGAGATCACCAGAAATGAAGTAGACGGGGACTCGGATACAGGAAAGGAAATGGTGGTCAAAGGCAAAAGGAAAACGAGTCCAGAAAAGAAGAGGATGCTTAGAGAATCCAGAAGGCAATCCAGCAAGACCAACCAAGGCAAGGGACTGTGTGGGAAAACGCAGTCCAAAGACGCCAGATAGAATGAAGTTGCTTGTGGTTCTCCTTAGGATCACCTCCATCCTAAGGTTTTGACAGAAGGAACTCCAGGAAGAGCTCGACAGTAGAAAGTCTTCAGAGAAGAAACCCCCTTAGATAATGTTTCAGCTCTGAACATTTGTAGTTGGCATTCTTTTCAAATCATAGCTGTCAGTGTTTAATAAGCAATATTTAGATTGGTAAGCATCTCAGTGGGTTTTTTTGTTTGTTTGTTTTTTGTTTTGTTTTGTATTTAAGTTTTTGAGATGGATGAATTATCCATTTTGCTGTCAAATACCTGATCTAGGTTTGACCATTTAATCCTAACCTCCGCCATCCGATCCAGCTGGAATAACTTTCAGCTGCCTCTGCCATTGCCTTATGGATTTAGTTCTCCTTTTGCCAGCTATCTCGAGCTGATTCGTTAAAACTACAGGCTGGTATGCATACAACGCCCTTTATTCAAACTTTTAACGGCGAGGATTTTGGCTTGAACGTCACATTTCCGAAAGCTGCTGGCTAAAGTCACTTTTTTTTTCGATTTCGCACATTCGACCCTGCTCAATTCTGCTTTCAAGTGGCGTAGTGAGTTCAATCAGAATCACTTACTTCACATGTGGTTCAAAATTCGGTGTCCTGTCACTCTTCCTGATGAACTCTGGGCAGTTTTCCTATTCTTGAAGGCCTGCTGTACATTGTAATCACCTGTTTACCCAGTAAACTTTGATTCCAGGCTCTTGTCGTCGAGGACAGGAGGTCATCCGCCCACCTGTGGATGAAGGTGATGCAAAGAGGTGGCAGTGTCGTGTATCAATCCTCGTGAGACTTCATTGGAGTTCGCTCTCCCACGTTGTCCACTGCCCATGCTGGCCTTACCGGATTGTTCTCTAAATTCACTTGGCTTCCTGTTCTGTCTTCAGCTTTTACATCACCATGTCTCTTTTTGTGTTCCCTTTTGCTTTTGACCGCTACTTATTTCTGTTGACCCAGCCCCTGTCTGGTGGTTTGTGTAAGTCCTGCTATTTCCCTGGTTTTGTGGTTTTCCTTTGCCACGCCCACTGTCTCCTGGAGTTTCCTTTTTCTGCTTTTCTTTAACTTGCACCGAATTGATCTCTCTTCGCTTTACTCGATGATGGAGATTCAACTTTGCTTGGCAACGTCACTGAGATCAGGTAGGACATTGAGAGCTTACCTTTCGTGCGTGTTCATTTCGGCCTCCATTGACTTCACTGCACTAGTACTGACACCGTTCATCGGCAGAGGACAGAAGAGCTTCGGGATAAGTATGAACTGCAGACACCGGACTTTGTGTTCGCATGAGAGACTACAACAGTCTATTACATGTGGGCCTACATCTACTTTGTTTTTTTCTCTTTGTGTCTTGTTTTAAGGAGTCATCATGCCACCTTCTAAGACTTGACTGGTTCTTCTACCATTGCTGGAATGGCGTGGTTGGCAACATTGAACGTAACAGTTCCAGCTATTTTACCTTTCCGCAGTGAGAGGCTTTGTGATTCCTTTATTTTGAAACTCTTCTTTTCCCAAGCAACAAACGGCTCTAGCTGCTCGTACTTTTTATATTTCATATTTTACTTGATGGAAAGGACTGTTGCGTCAAACATGAAGGGTTTTAGACAGAGCATGTGGTACCTCTCACCGAAGTCTGCTGACCTAATGGCTGGTTTTAAGACGACTTCTATTACCCAAACAAACAATATTGAAGAAACTGCATATCTCCAGTTCTATGTCGCATTCCACATTGTTTCATTCTGTTAAGCATTCTTTTGTGCAGAACAAAACTGAGGAGACTTGTATCTTTCGGGTGTTCTCTGGGACATAATACATCGGGACGACCAACTAAATCACTTTGTGTAGAAGACTTAGTAATATGCATGCATTTGCCAGATCCATCCATACCAAGTCGAGATCCTTTTTTCTCTGCCTAAGCTCTTGGATTGTTATTCACACACAGTGGCGTGTTCTAAACAGCAAGACATTCTCGGGATCCCTCCCTTCTGGACTGGCAAATCCAAGAACTCATTTTAATTGAGGTACTAATTTGACCTCACTACAATAACAAAACTCTTTCTCCTCTTTGGTTTCAAAGGGAGGTGACTGCAGGCGGAAATCCTAGCAAATTGAAAAGAACAATTATTGTTCTGCTGAACCAAAGAGACAAACGAATAAGGAGAAAAACACGACCCGTTTCAACCATACTGCGCCCAATTTGAGGAGATAAGTGCTTGTTCATTCTCCGTTTTCATTGTGTTGAATGTTGTCTGTCTTGCTTGGAGAAGACCAAGGAGGTCAACGTGCATCGTGTTTTATCTTGTAATCTGCTTGTCTCTTTCGTTCGGCGGAATTGTAATTTTTCTCTTAACTTTCTTTCTCCTCTTGTAGGACTTCACTCTACAGTTGGGGGACTTATTCCCTCAGACACATGGAAATACCATTTACTCACCTGTAATTAAAAACCATTGAAGATTAATATTCATTAGACGTGCGTTCACTTTGCATCACTCTGTCTCCCTTTTGGTGAGTCATGGCAGATTTGTTTTTATTTTCTGGAGCTAAAAAATTTTAAAAAATAAAGTACATCCGAAGGTTCCAGTGGAACCCAGAGAAGTACTGTCCTCAACGGTCGAACCAACCAGGCGGAAGCAATCCTGTACCACCCTTGGAAGCCTGAGGTAGGGTGCAGGCACGCACATTGCATACCTTTAAGACATCAGAGGACAGAACTGTTCCCGGCAGATACCTTTGTGTGTGTGGCCATTGAACGCGACACAACAGAATGTCCCCACGGTTTTACCAGCCTGTATCCACGAGCACGGGCGAAAGATGCCACCACCAAGTGAACTAGAACAATGATGGACAAAGCTTAAATTGGGACGCAGCCCTTACACCCGCAGGTTAGTCTTTCCAAGAGTCATTATTTTTCTTTGACCAGAAGTCATCAAGACTGCGGCAAGAAGTCAATGGTCAAGTTGGAAAAAATTCAAAAAGAGCTGGACAGCAACTTCCCTGTTCAAATGTTTGGATCCTTAACTCCTAATATTGTTAGACTGCTAGACTTTTGTGATTGCCTTTCGTGTTTTTCCACCGTCAGACTTAAACCAAAACAAGCACAACTGTCGGAAAAATTTAAAGTCTAGTCACTTTTCATTGATGTCTTTACTGCACAGTTATTGAACACCTGTCCGATTCAAGAAATACAAGGCTTATAAACTTTACTTTTGTTTCTCCTTGACCACATCCAAATTGAACTTGTCTTAGTGCCTCAGGCATTCCCTGTAAGAGTCTTGTACTCTGCTTTCCAGAAATCAAGAGCTCTCCATGAGATCATGGGTTGACATACTGACAACCTCTTGTCACAACCTTCATGACAAGGGTTTAACTCAGAATTAGATGTCCCCACGCTCCTGGCCGGATTGGTAAATATTTCAAGGTCTTGTGTCCGTGTGATCCCTCCTCTCTGCTGTCACATGGCACAGTGAGTTCAGTGAGAATCATGAAGTAATGTGTTCTAATGATTACAACTGGAGCACTATATCTGCTCTCCTGCCAATGTTATGCTGATGATGTCTTCCTGTTGCTTTACATTCTGGTCGGTCTGCTGAGCACCTGTCACATGCTGTTGTTCAGTATGGATTGATCCCATGCTTCATGTGGCAAAGCTGTTCCAGACTATGATTTGCTTCACCAGTTGTGTTTAATGTAGCAATTTACCGAAGCTATTGGTGGTGGTGTTTTTTCTGGTATTAATATTATGTTAAATATCCCCAAATTCTTGGCTCTACCTCGATATTTACCTGTTTTGGGTTGATACTGCTGGCAAGGTCTCTTTGCCCTGGCAGCGAAGACACACGGGATCAGCTGATTCAGCATTCACCTTTGTTGTTGTTGTTGTTGTTGTTGTTGAGGTTCAGAGATCATGTACATATCTGAGAATGGAGCTGATCCTAAGTGGGTTATTTTTCACATTTCATTCCCACACAGATTTCACTGGTTTGCTCTGTCCACGGTGTCCATTGGCCCTGTCAGCCTTGCTAAGCTTCCGTCTTCATTCTTTTGGTAATCATTCTTTTCTCTGTCGTCTGTATTTCTCTGTTCGATTTGCTATTCGTTTTGCCGTTGTCCAGCAGTTCCTTAAGCCTTCCGGTCCCTGCCTATAGATTGTGTCTGCCCGACAATTTACTTGATTTTGAAGCTTTTCCTTCCCATGTCCGCCTTCTTGGGAGACTTGCTTTTTTTCTGCAAGCTTTGGCTTGGCTGATCTTACAGGCGTGTCTATCGAGCCATCAAGCTCACGTAACATTCTAGGTCCCCCGATTTGGCTTTCGTCGACAATGGCATTGATATTTAGCTTTAACTTTTCTCGGACTCTATTGAGGGCACCAACACGTTAACTCGTGTCAGACACGTATCCATTTCCTTGTGTGCTTTGTTGATTTGGGTCTCTGTCAGTTCCGCTGATCTGTTTCTGTTACTGGATACTAGTAGAGTGCAGAGAAGCTTTGAGTTCAGCCTGAACTGCAGGCTCCAGATTTTGTATGCTCAGGAAGGCCAGACTGGTTTGTTAATTGCAAGTGTTCCTCTGCCATTTGTGTGGTTCTGTTTCACTCTTTGTGTCTTTTAAATAGTCATCATGCCACCTTCCAAGAGTTTTAATCTGCTCTTTCATCGCCGTTGGAGTGACATGGATGGGTACAGTAAAAAAAAAGTGTTTTTCAGTTACTTTTCCTCTCTGGAGTAAGGATCTCTATCATTTCGTTTTATTTGAACCCTGCCATGGATCAGGAACCTACTTAAATAAAGTCCTTCCGGACATTATTTCTTCTCTCTCTCTCTCTCTCTCTTCTCTCTCTCTCTCTCTCTCCTCTCTCTCTCTCTCTTCTCTCTCTCTCTCTCTCTCTCTCTCTCTCTCTCTCTCTTCTCACAATCAGGTTACCGAACACCGTGTCTTAGGCGTGATCATTGATGAGAACTTTAAATGGCAATCACAAATAAATCATGTTTGCAAACAGTTGGCTCGCAATTTGTTTTTACTCAATAAGCTCAGTTATTATGTTGAACCACATATCCGGAAATTATTTTTTGAAGCCCATTGCCTTTCTCACATCAACTATGCGTCCACTGTCTGGAGTGGTGCCGGTGAAAATCACATAAAAAAGATCAACTCTATGCATAGACGGGGAATTAAGCTGATTCTTCCCGACAAGTCTCTATCAACCACGGGCAAATTCGCAAAACTAATGATGTTACCACTGCAGAGCCAACTGACCTATAATAAGGCAGTACTAATGTTTAAAGTCCATGCAAACATGGCGCCAACATATCTTGCTGAGTTTATCCAAATGGCAACAACGCGATATGATTCAAATAATTACATTTTACCACGTGTCCGCATTGATTTGTTCAAATCTAGTTTTGCATATTTTGGTCCATCTGTGTGGAACTCTCTTCCTCCGTCTGCCAAAACATGTCAATCACTGCCGTCCTTCAAATCAGCAGTACTTAAACATTTACTTGAACAATAAATCTAACCTTTTGATCATAGTCTCAACGCCCTACTTTTATGCTTGCCTCTATATTAGCTAATGAAAATGTGTGTGTGTGTGTGTGTGTGTGTGTGTGTGTGTGTGTGTGTGTGTGTGTGTGTGTGGTATGGGTGTGGATGTGGGTATGCGCATGCATGCGTGTATGTGTGGGCGTGTGCATGCATGTGAGCGCGCGCGCGTACGTGTCTGATTGTGTTTGTGTAATTTTGTAATGGATTTTTTTTTTCTTTCTTTTTTTTTTCTTTTTTTTTTCTTTCTTTTTTTCCTTATAATTATTATTCTTATTACTAATGTTATTGTTAATATAATAATGTTGCTATATTCTTCATTGTTTCTGTCATTAATATGTGCAGTCTGTTTAGTTAAATGTTGTAGAATAGCAAGGACAGATTGGAAGAATAGGCACTGCCTAAAATCTCTATCCTTGAGTAATAAAGTTTTTGAGTCTTGAGTCTTGAGTCTCTCTCTCTCTCTCTCTCGTGTGTGTGTGTGTGTGTGTGTGTGTGTGTGTGTGTGTGTGTGTGTGTGTGTGTGTGAAGGACTGCTGTTCAACGTTCGTCTATAATATAAAGGTTTTAAGAAACAGCATTTCCTATCAGCCTAGGGGTCTGTTTTTGCTGTACTGCTCGTTGCTGCTTTCAAGATGATATCCATTGCCAACTTTGGACGTACTGAAGAAAGAAATTGCACATCTCACTGATTTGCCGACTTCCTGATTAATCTACCTGTGTGTATTCGTTTGTGTCTGATTAATCTGCATGTTTGTATTTGTTTGTATAAGCCTTTAATGAAAAGCAGTGAAAAGTACTTCTTCGACGTTTCCGGTGTTCTGTAAACAGGATGCTACTCAAGAACCAGCTGAATTTTGCGTGGAACTGCCCCGCATGTATTTGCCTGATCAGTTCACACATTATAGAGGTCTCGTTTCTCTGATGAACCCTTTGGATTGCTTCCCAAGCCGTGGTAGCATCATCTACGCTCTAAGACACTCCTGGGATGCTTCCTCTCTAGACTCACACAACCAAGTACTCATGTTCTCTGAAGTCTTTGTTTATCCTCACTGCCATTGCCGAGAAGAAAAATCATCAACAGCTCTTACAAGTGATACTGATCTCAAGCGGTTGAATCGATTGAGTGTGATCTGTTTAAACATCATTCTTGGCGTGGTGATCATGGACACATCTGACTGCACTGGGCACAGATGGTGCAGTCTGCACCAAAGGAATTGCCCAATAGGCTCTGCTTTGTTTCAAAGATCGATTTTTGTGTTTCTTGTTCATCATCATCATCCAATTGACGGCCCCAATCAACAAGCTGATTATTATGCCGTACTAGGGAGGTTGTGCTGAGTTAGAAAGGCCAAGATAGAAAGATAAAGCCTGAGATAGTGAGAGAAACAAGGGCAACTGATGCATATAAATGATAGGAGAGATACCTACTCTATGTGGGTTTTATCAGCAGGCTACTACTTTTCGCTCTTCATCCGGAGACAGGCTCCAGACTAGCTGATCCAAATTCTCTCTGAGAGTGAACCCGGCCCCAAAAAAAAAAAGTTAAATGTGTTCCTCTATTTTCCGTGGCCTGTCTGTCCGTCTGTCTTGTCTGTCTGTCTGTCTGTTTCTCTCTCTCTCTCTCTCTCTCTCCATTTATTTGTAATGTGTAGTTATTACAGTTAATCAGCTTATTAGATTACAATCAAATGTACTTAAGGGAACACCTTTTTTTCTTACTTTAATGTGTCATCATGTGTCTGCCTCATTTACTGTCAAACACATCAAGTCACGCCACCTGGAGGAGGAATGGGAGACTGAAAACTGTAAATCTGGTGTTAAGGTATGAAATTTATTATACTTCAACCTTGTATTGGGGGGTTCTCTCTCTCTCTCTCTCTCTCTCTCTCTCTGATGACCTAACCTTCTCGACAAGAAGGCTGAAGAAGCTGGTCGCTTGCAGCTGACATTTTTTCTGCCAATCACTCTCGGTAAAAAATATATATAAAAAGAAATATGCATTCTCGTCAGTGATGTGCACGGAGTAGATGATGTGGAAAATGAATGGGGACGGACTTGTAACCCTTATTTTGACAACAAGTATGTCAACTTGACGAACTCCAAGTCATCCTTCATACACAGACAAGAATTTAGCAGTTAACCCAACGGTAGAGACCAGCGGTTAACCCAGTGGTAGAGATCAGCAGTTAACCCAGCGGTTAACCCAGTGGTAGAGATCAGCAGTTAACCCAGCAGTAGAGATCAGCAGTTAACCGAACAGTAGAGATCAGCAGTTAACCGAACGGTAGAGATCAGCAGTTAACACAACGGTAGAGACCAGCAGTTAACCCAGCGGTAGAGATCAGCAGTTAACCCAACGGTAGAGATCAGCAGTTAACCCAGCGGTAGAGATCAGCAGTTAACCCAGCGGTAGAGATCAGCAGTTAACCCAGCGGTAGAGATCAGCAGTTAACCCAGCAGTATAGGTCAGCAGTTAACCCAGCAGTAGAAATCAGCAGTTAACACAATGGTAGAGATCAGCAGTTAACCCAGCAGACATCAGCAGTTAACACAGCGGTATAGACCAGCAGTTTATACAACGGTAGAGACCAGCAGTTAACACTGCGGTAGAGATCAGCAGTTAACACAACGGTAGAGATCAGCAGTTAACACAACGGTAGAGATCAGCAGTTAACACAACGTAAAGATCAGCAGTTAACACAACGTAGAGACCAGCAGTTAACACAACGGTAGAGATCAGCAGTTAACACAACGGTAGAGATCAGCAGTTAACACAACGTAAAGATCAGCAGTTAACACAACGTAGAGACCAGCAGTTAACACAATGTAGAGATCAGCAGTTAACACAACGGTAGAGATCAGCAGTTAACCCAGCCGTAGAGATCAGCAGTTAACCCAGCGGTAGAGATCAGCAGTAAACCCAACAGTTGAGATCACAAGCAACACACTGGTTAAAAAAAAACAAGATGCGAAGCATATAAACCTACTCCCAGTTTTCCAAACCGCTTATAAATCGGCCAAGTGCTTTGTGAGATAAGAAATAAAGTCAAAATAACGGTTTCAACGGTTATTTAACCGATGTCCACTTTTGAAACTGGTATTTTAGTCCTCACTGGGCTAAAGCCTGTGTACATACCAAATTTCATCCAAATCGGACAATATGTCAAGAATAACGTTTTTTAACGGTCAGATTTTGAAACACTACATGGAAGTGCCATTTGGGCATGATAACCTTTCTATATACAAAATTTCATTAAAACCCACCAATATATAAAAAATAACAGCAAAATAATGGTTTAACAGTTATATAAACAATATACACTTTTGAAACCGGTATTTTTGTCCTCACTGGGCTAAAGCCTGTGTACATAACTTGTGTACATATCAAATTTCATCCAAATGGGACAATATGTCAAGAATAACACTTTTTTTTAGCAAACGTTTACTTTTATGAAGCATCAGTGACATAACCGTAACTCTAAACTAATACTGCGTGCAGTCCCCCTTCACATAGCAAACATCAGACATACTGAGAAAAAAAAAAAACATCAAGCAAGGGAAACTTCCATGAAATAGGAAACTCAACCCGCCCAATGATCAGTTGTGCATCTCGAGTGTTTTTCTGTGTCATGTGTATGATGTGTCATTTTCACATTGTGTCACTCTTGCTCTTCTGCTTTTTCGTGAAATGATGTGTCTTGTGTATGTAATGTACAAGTTGTGTCATATTATTCTCGTACACGTTTTCACTAGTCTCTGTTGCGAAGTGGTACAAACCTGCTCATAGAACTGGGAACCATGCAGTGTAAGTTCCCCACAGGTTTATAATTCTAATCATATTAATCCAAAGGTCTGCATTATTACAACCTTCTTACTTTGGATGTCAGTTTCCATTCTTTAGCTGTTCTCTCTCTCTCTCTCTCTCTCTCTCTCTCTCTCTCTCTCTCTCTCTCTCTCTCTCTCTCATCCACAGCCAACGCAATTACCACCAAAACATTATGATGAAGCCAAGACATGATATTCTGAAAGCAAATTTAATTAAAAGAAATAGTATAACCTCATTCAAAGAATGATTCAACAAGCATTAGAAATATTATCATATACAGCGTCCTTAACAGAAAAAAACATTCATTGCAACTGTTTGAATACACCATCATCATCATCATCATTCTCTTGCCCATGATGGGCGTAGAGGAGAGATGAGAGACACTCTCGAAGCCAGGCACCGCCATCCAGCCCTGTCCTCTGCCTGTCGTATCAGCGTAGGGCAATACGAATACACCATACTAAATTGTAAAGGAAGCGCGCTTCAACTGCATAGAAACTTTTAAGGAATTCTCCATCAGACTTTTCTTCATGCCATTTGTTTGGGGTTTTTTGGTTGTTTTTTTTTCTTCACATTTTTAATGTCACCTCTCTCATCCCTCCACTCAACAATTCCTTCATTTTCTCACACATTCATCCCTCAACATAAATCTGGCAAAGTACTTGCTTAAAACAAATTAATTACAAATTCATGTATGTACAGACATAAAGGTAGTTATAATAAAGAGTTCAAATCAAAATATCCTATGACATTTGTCATGGTGTTCTTTGCATTTGAAGGAATGAATGGGAGAATGAGTTGAAATAACTGACCCCATGTATGTTGGAATTGTATAACTGTGCTATTAAAGTATTAGCAAAGAGGGTTTTTTTTGTTTTTTTAATTTTTGTTTTTTCTTTTTTTTGTTTTTAAACAAACATGCACACACAAAAAAGACATAAGTATCATAATAACTGTACCAAAAAAAACAAAAAAAGTCAGACACAATAAGAGAACAAACATGCATATCTCCCCCCCCCCCCCCCCCCCCAAAAAAAAAGGCGCAGACGCGCACACAAACATACATGAATTGTAAGCAGGATATATAAACTTGCACACCCACACACACACACATATACAAATAACCTCAAAAACAAGAAAAATACCAAGGGGTGGCATGGGTGAGAGGCTGAGAGAGAGAGAAAAAAAAAGAAGAAAAAAAATTAAGGTGGGTAATTACAACAAGAGAATGGACGGCTAGTTATGTTAAAAGATACTAGCATCTACCATTCTCAACTATGTAGCATTATCTAGGTTGGGATACTCAAGTTGGGACCATGTGTACGTAAGATTTGTCAACAACAACAAAAATAAATAAAAAGTCACAATCATGCTAGGAAATGATAAAGGAATAGGGAAACCAGGTTTTGTCAAATTGATCTGAATCATAGTTCAGAAAGGCAAAGTATTTTTCCAGTTTAAATCTATAGCTTAAGATTGTTTGGAAAACATGAAGGTCTGGGTGGTTATTTTGTAGTTTACATTTGTAAACATAAAACTTAGCAAACAGCAGAATAAAGTTAAGAACTTTGTCAGTTTCCACATTTTGTCTCACTCCAATTCATGCCATTTGTTGTTTCAGACATACAAGCACAGATGCATGAAGACCTGAATACACCTGTCGTCAGGGCATTTCAAAAACGTTTGTGCTAAAAGTAGTATCAACACAGTGGGATCCTAACAACACACTGCTTTCTTAAATAATAATAGCCTCCTTGGTGATCTTTGTTTTCTTTGAAGCAGCACCTTCCAGAGATGTGATAACGAATTGAATATGGCACCATACTAGCTTCAAAAATAGCCTCCTCTGTGATCTTTGTTTCTTTGAAGCAGCTCCTTCCAGACATGTGATAACGAATTGAATATGGCACCATACTAGCTTCATAAATCAACAACAGCTGTGTTCCCAGAAAAACTGTTTTCTGTAGGAAAATAAGTACTCTCCTATGGATCACAAGTGTTTATCCTGTTTTCCCAAGAGCAGGAGTATTACTGTTATGGCACTCTTTTCCTTAAAATAATACGTTTTTCCTCAGGAGAACAAGGATATCAGTTATTATCCTTTCCTTCAAGATAATACATGTTTTCCTCAGGAAAACACAGAAATCAGTTATTATCCTATGGAAAAATATGAAGAACAATTGCAATCCTCAGCAAAAATGGTTTCAACTTTGAGAAAACTGGGAAAACAGTTGTCATCCTAAGGAAACCAGTTATCATCTCAAGGAAACTAATTGTGATCCTCAGTGTGAGTTTTCCCTCTTTTTGCTATTTTCCTTAAGGATAGCGAGCTCCCACATCTATAACATAGTAACATATTCATTGCAACATTAAACCAGTTTCAAATCACACACATACACACTCTTTGTGTTGAAGTTTGTGTTTAAAGTGAGTACTGAACCGGTACCTAACTTCTGAACACACACAGTGTGTGTAAGCAAGTGTGTGTGTGTGTGTGTGTGTGTGTGTGTGTGTGTGTGTGTGTGTGCGTGTGTGTCTGTGTGTGTGTGTGTGTGTGTGTGTGTGTGTGTGTGTGGTGTGGTGTGTGTGTGTGTGTGTGTGTGTGTGTGTGTGTGTGTGTGTGTGTGTGTGTGTGTGTGTGGATGTGTTTGTGTGCGTGCGCGCACATGCACGCATGCATGTAAGCACGTACGCGTGTGTGTACTGAACCTGTGTCTAATGTTAGAATGCACATTACTGCATATCCTCCTTCTAAGATTACCAAACTTGCCATGGCATGGCTGAAAGTGCTTCTTCTCTGATACATATGTATGTATATATGCAAGTATGTGAGCAAAGGTTGTCCTGCACAAGTCTTAGCTGGCCCTCTTGAATGTATTACATGAATCTATTAAAAAAGTGATGTAGCAGTACTACTTTAAGTTCATAGAGGGATGTATTCTATAGTTCATACAGGGGTGTATCAGCAGTGTACCATTTTAGTCCATAGAGGGATGTATTCTATAGTTCATACAGGGGTGTATCTGCAGTGTACCATTTTAGTCCATAGAGGGATGTATTCTATAGTTCATACAGGGGTGTATCAGCAGTGTACCATTTTAGTCCATAGAGGGATGTATTCTATAGTTCATGCAGGGGTGTATCAGCAGTGTACCATTTTAGTCCATAGAGGGATGTATTCTATAGTTCATACAGGGGTGTATCAGCAGTGTACCATTTTAGTCCATAGAGGGATGTATTCTATAGTTCATACAGGGGTGTATCAGCAGTGTACCATTTTAGTCCATAGAGGGATGTATTCTATAGTTCATACAGGGGTGTATCAGCAGTGTACCATTTTAGTCCATAGAGGGATGTATTCTATAGTTCATACAGGGGTGTATCAGCAGTGTACCATTTTAGTCCATAGAGGGATGTATTCTATAGTCCATACAGGGATGTATTCTATAGTCCATACAGGGGTGTATCAGCAGTGTACCATTTTAGTCCCTAGAGGGATGTAGCAGTGTTTTAAACAATAAACAAATAGTATAACTCTTGTTCCCATGATAAAATAAACACAGCCCATAACTCCAAAGGAATGCTTCTTACGACACCGAACCGCCTGGCAGATATGACAGCACACAGCACTCTGAAGAAACCAGCAAACATCCCCAGTTTTAGTTCATACAGGGATATAGTAGCAGCAGTGTACTATTTTAGTTCATATAGGAATGTAGCAGTGTACTATTCTAGCTCATTTATGCTTTCGTCATGTAAAACAACTGACCCATGAAGTTCGAAGAACGCTGGGAAATGTAAATCAAGAAACATTCAATCAAGAAGGGAAAATTATCAAATTTTAGGTCTCTTTTTCAGTGTAAAGTGCATGAATTGTATTCTGTTGATCAATACAGTGTAAAGTCATCAATTTTATTCTGTTAATCAATAAAATCAATCACAGAAATCAAATACAATGGTAGTATCAATTAATGCTGATGAAAATGTGAACACCATGAGAATGAAGCAAACGGAGTTTTTGAAAACAAAGTGAAACAGGAATTACACACACACAATCCAATGCATTTTCTTCTTCCTTAACACCATCTTCCCTGGAGGTAGGAAACGACAGACAGACAATGCAAAACAAAGGCTGACTGTGCTCTGGGGAATATTGTTGTGTATTTTCCCCGAAGTTGGACAATGGCTGCCTTAATGGCGGGATAAAGAACGGTCACACACACAAAACTCCACTCCCTTTGTTTGGTAGATGGGATTAATCCTTGCCTTTCTACACAGGGGGTGTCCGCAGAGTATCAGCCTGCGTAAGCAAAAGAAGAAGTTTAGTATCTTTTCTGTCTGCTATTTGCAACGTCTTCAGAATACTCCTTTTTCCCTGCTGTCGCATCTTTCATGCCACTTGACTGGCATTGCATCCCTGCAGCTCACCACAGCCTCAGCACCAGCAATCCACATGGAACAGTCAATGTCATCCAGAGGCAACCCACCAGAGGAGACACTGCACTGCTGCTGACTCACTTCAGTGGTGTTCAGTGGTGCCTGTTCTGATCCAACACATGCAAGATACCACCTTGTGAACTCTCTTCGAACAGTATCTGCTTAGTTGTGAGATAGCTCTCCTTCCGGAAGGTGCCTCCATGTCCATCCAATGACAGTCCCCATGAATTTGCCAATACCAGTGACCCGGACAGAATCAATACAAGGGCATAGATGTGGAGAGGTAGTCAACACTGAGGTTACCACTGACAGCTGGGCATGATGGGTCATAGAATTTGAGGCTTTTTCCCCTTAATATTGACGGAGGAAGGTGAAAGTAATGACAATGCCGCTGCAGATTTCCATTCAGGTCCAAGACTGCCTGTACTCTACTCTTCCTTTCATGATCAGCCCTGATGTGGCCCTTTGCGGTCGGCTGGGCTATAAGCAACATTATCTTATCTTATCTTATCCTTTCATGATAGAGCCCAGCATCAACCAGGACCGACTGCAGTCAGGGCAGAAAAATCCTGCAAATGAATGACTTTGATGGAAATCAAACCCATGGCCTCACAGTTGGGAATCCGCAGCACTGAAGACAGTTCTTCAAAAAATTCACTCGTCTTTTTGCACCTTATTGTGTGTGTTCATTTGTGATTATGAATATCGACAGTTTTTAATGACTTTGCCACACTGAATTATGCATTTATACTGACGTCAGACTCTCACCGATTTATGATGGAATATTTGATATATTGTCAAATCTTTTGAGCAACTAACAGGTGAATAAAAGAATGTGAGCAAAACACAGTTTCAGCATGAACTCGCTCCGCTTTATGCCTGACCTCGGGTTGGGTTCATCCGAGAACACATGTGTGCGCCTGAATTTCAGTTCCAGTGAAGTGTGTCCACACTTTAACCTGTGAATAAATAGTGATCAAAAAAGGGAGCACAACCCTGTTGAATCTACTTTGTGTGTGCAAAATTAGAATGATTTCTTTTTCTTTTGGCTTTTTAGAATTCTTCTGTAGACATCACAAGCCCATGAAGTATGTTTTACACTGAGGCAAGTTAGATGAAATCTTTTCAAACAATAATAATGGATAAAATACTATTAATGCAACGGCCAGAAACCTGCATGTAGTTGCTGAAAACATGCTTGACAATGATAGTCAAATCTTTTGATCAGAATGTGGCAATATGACCCATAGAAATAAGAAGTGTTGATAAAGTGACTATTATTCTGTTGAACCCCCACTAACTCAATCAAGTCGCAACCAAAATGGACCAGTTTGTCCCT
>CM031607.1:38045788-38138288 GCA_018398815.1 Conus ventricosus | reverse complement strand
CTACACAGATACTTCATCACTTCATCAGAACTTATTCTGACAGGTTGCATTGTTACATTTACGAGAAAATGCAAATAAACCTTGACCATTTCACTGTAAAAAAAAATAATAATAATTCTCTGTGACTTTGTAAATTGATATGTTTTCAGTATTGATACTTTTCTTATTCACAGTCAAATAGATTTTTTGTGACTATGTAAATTTATGTCTCTTGTATTGATACTTCTCTCACAATTATTTGCTAAGTTCATCCACAAAGTTTTTAGTAAATCTGCAGTCTTTTGTACTGATACGTCTCTCTTACAGGTGTTTGCTAAGTTCATCCACTATGATTTCAACCAAAACTTCTTTCATTGAAATATTACTTCATTGGCTCACAGTGTGGGGAGGAAAACAACATTTTTTTTTTAATTATTCAAAATTTGCTAACCCAGTACATGATACCAGAAAGAAAGTGTTGTGCAACACTTTCCCCTTTCCTTTTTATTATCCACACAGCCTGGATTCTATGTGTTAGGTCTGAATCGAGATTGACATCTGACCACTTGTCTGATGCAGGTGGCCATATATGCCCGACCAGAGGGCAGGCACCCGGTGGAAAGATTTAAACATCAACAGGCATGAAAACAATCCTATGATTAACATACAAGAATATTTCTAAAAATGTGCAGTGAACTTGTCTGTACAAAAAAACAAATCCTATACAAGCCCTACAAACCACAGCCCACAGCATCAATACATCTTCATCAGTACATCGACAGGCTTCCCAGAACAGGTCTTGTGATAGCCATTAACATGCTTTGGGTGGGATGCTTTGCCATTAATATGCTTTGGGTGGGATGCTTCGCCATTAATATGCTTTGGGTGGGATGCTTTGCCATTAATATGCTTTGGGTGGGATGCTTCGCCATTGAGATGCTTTGGGTGGGATGCTTTGCCATTAATATGCTTTGGGTGGGATGCTTCGCCATCAAGATGCTTTGAATGGGATGCTTTGCCATTTATATGCTTTGGGTGAGATGCTTGACTGGAAACTTCCAATGATGCGGAAAGGGAGAAAATGGAGGATGGGGAATTTGTATGAGTTCTAAATAGTCCTGCCTTAGATGTAGTGGGAAAACACAAACAAGCATTGGATTTAAAATGTGTTCTGACCACGAAGCACACCTACAAAACGTATAGGGTTTTTTCCCCAAGTCTGATGCAACCTCTTGCCTATATTAGCTGAGAATCTAGGCAAAATAAACTTGTCTCTGGGACCATTGTCTTTCTTTTTTGATAAATTAAAAAAAAAAAAAGAAAGACATCGGTCTTCTACTTTTGCAAACAGTATTCTACCACCAATTACTGGTTAATGCTATCACTGTTCAGTTTTTGTTTCAAATCTAGCATTGGTCAATATTCCCTCTACTCAGGATTCACAATCCCTCATTTTCCACTTGCAACTCTCTCTTTCTGCCTCCAGCAGCATTCAAGGTCTAGTCTAGTCTACTTCCTAGAACTTTCAGAAGGCAATATACCAAAGTTCAACAGTCTGGCAATAGTCATTAGGAATAGTTTTCCAGGACAGAATAGGCTAAATGTGTAATGAAACCCTGTGAAAAAAAGAAAATGACAGATGAAGCTTATCATTTTGCATTCCAGGACAATGAAAATATTCACAGGAATGTGGAAATCATTGTGCATTCACACACAATCAAAACATATATGGAATTTAAAATCTTTTGGTTTGGTTTTGTTCTCATAAGGTCACATGATTTTGAAGGACAGGCACATCCTATGCAGATCATACAAAAACAATTTTTTGTAATATATTATTCATTATATTTACAACAACAACACCCATATCAACAGTTGCATAATTTCAGATCATGTGACAGATTGTACGCCGATATGAGTAGTATTAACAATAACATCATCCACATCAGCTGCACAATTCAGTTCGTAGTATTAACAATAACATCATCCACATCAGCTGCACAATTCAGTTCATCTGGCAGATTGCACACTTATATGAACAACGAACACCACATTGGTTTGATGGACAGATGCTGAGACAGATGCTGAGACAACTGCCACTGTGACTAGTGTACAAACGTTTCCATGCTTACTCCTATCTGGATCCGTTTGAAGATCCACATGGTCAGGAAAATCAAACACACACACACTTCCATGAAGAAATCTTAAGCTAACCTGAAAGACTTGCTGAAGGCAGCAACATTTTTTAAAGGCAGCTGGTGACATCACCTACCAATTAACAAATAAGCAATGGAGACTGAGATGGTGCTTTCTTTCTGAAAGAACTTAGAGAAAAAAAGAATGTGTATAATCTTTTTCGTACTGATTTCAAAACCTGCCCCCTCTCCCACTTCAGTTCCCTTGGTGTTATGACTACACTAGTACTCTAATTTACTCCTTTTTTTTTCCCTCTACTAACTTTTGTTTTGCACCGGTTTGCTCAAAACAGGTATTTCCACCTTCTTCTTATTTCAAATGGAAAGCAACTCCTTCCAAATATTCAATCACAAAGACAATTATCACATTTCTTTTCACAGGAAATGCTGACAAGAATTTTCGGCAAAAATTCACAATGACTTATACTCATGATTAAAAAAACCCATCAAATTCAGATCTGGAATACCTGGGCGTACACGGGGCTTGTTGTACTTTCATGTTTCAGATCACTCGACACATGAGTTCTTGTTGTACTTTCATGTTTCAGATCACTCGACACATGAGTTCTTGTTGTACTTTCATGTTTCAGATCACTCAACACATGAGTTCTTGTTGTACTTTCATGTTTCAGATCACTCGACACATGAGTTCTTGTTGTACTTTCATGTTTCAGATCACTCAACACATGAGTTCTTGTTGTACTTTCATGTTTCAGATCACTCGACACATGAGTTCTTGTTGTACTTTCATGTTTCAGATCACTCAACACATGAGTTCTTAGAGGAGCACTGAATGAAAGACAGGTGGGCAAATGAAAGCCCAATCTGAGTATGACACCCACACAGATGAACAGGTCATGGCATCTGACTCGGCAATAGATGGGTGGATAGATACATTGATAGACAGATAAATAGACAGACTGATCAACAGCTTGATGAATAGACAGAAAGATAAATGTGTATGTATATATACATTTATGTGCAATGTTTATATTTCTGAGTTATCGTACTCTAAAAAACACATCACACACGGAAAAATCAAAACAAAATCATAACTTATATGGATTATATAGTCATGTACCCTGCTCATTACATCATTGCTGAAAACTGTAAGGCAAATAATCTAAAACTGTCCCACGGTGAAGCTGTCAGACATTTTGTTTAAATATGAAAGGAAATTTTAAATGTGCAGGAACAGCAAACAGTGCATGATGAACAAGAGCAATTCATGTTCCCATGAAGAAATATTTACATGCCAAAGACACCAAATCCCCGGCAGAACAGCCCACACAGAACAAACAACAAAACATCTCCACTTTGTTTGTGTTTTTGACTCCAGATTAAAGACAACTAAAACAACCCCCCCTCCCCCTCCCCCCCCCCCCCCCCAAAAAAAAAAGGAAACAATGCCTAAAAGCCTAACAGTGACGCAACATACACTAAAACACACACATACACCAATACTGACAACTGAGCAATGGAACACACTCCAGAATGGACGGCTAATGTAATGACTGGAGCTGATAACAAAGCAATGGAAACACTTTTCTTTTTCCTGGAAACACTTTTCTTTTTCCTGGAAACACTTTTCTTTTTCCACGTATGAACTGCACTTTTCCTATCCTAAACCAACCGTATTTTACTCTCTCCACTCCAAAAAAAGCATATACAAAAAAAAATGAATAAATAAAAGGTATAATACACATGAACGCGTTTCTGTATCTGTGAACAAACCTCTTTCCCGTCATTTTACCAGCTGCTTCTAAATACGTACCCAACACTAATCACTTAATTTTTGTCTAAAAATATAAGCTGGGACTGTCTATGCCGTCAATCTGGCGGCACTGTCTTGAACAGAACGCAGCTCAACTACATGTCTAAAAGCTGAGGGACATTGAATTTTTTTTTTTTGTCTGAAAATCAAACGAGATAAATCTGTCACTCTCAGGCTGGGATTCCAGCACTTATTCTATTCTGCCTTCCTTCCGTTATTCACCCTTTTTTTTTGTGGTCTGTTCCGTTCCATAATGCCATATATTTTCCAGGTCCTGGTCTTGCTACTTTCCAGCACCACTCATCATTGGCAGGGCTGGGAATCTATTGGGCCTGCTACTTTCCAGCACCACTCATCATTGGCAGGGCTGGGAATCTATTGGGCCTGCTACTTTCCAGCACCACTCATCATTGGCAGGGACGGGAATCTATTGGGCCTGCTACTTTCCAGCACCACTCATCATTGGCAGGGCTGGGAATCTATTGGGCCGACAGTTTCACACATGGCAATTGGGGCATCACTAGAAATGCTGTGTGCAAATGATCACTGCCCGGGCTAAGGTGTATGATGACACTTGTCCAAAGGGTGAAACTTAACAGTCAAACATTTTACAATGGTTTTCTCCATCAGAAAAAAAGCCCATATTCTAGGGGAGTGGTGAAAGCAAAATAAAGCGAGTCTTGGGTGGAAAAAGAGTAGTTTCATTATTCCTTTTCTCCAAGCATCTTGGTAAACAATTTTTGCAAAGCTAAGAAATAGATTTCAAGGTTTGCTTGGTTTCTGTTAGATGAGGAGACTTGACTACCTAAGGATTAAGGCTTGGACAAACTAGGTCTGCTTTTGGATGTCATCTTTTTGCTTAAAAAAAAGTGTGTGTGTGTGTGCATGTGTGTGTGTCCATTTAATGCTGTAATAATGTGAAATGTTTTGTAGCTATTTATAGCAGAAAAAGGGTTGTCTGCCAGGATGGTTCTTCATCTTTCTTTTTTTTCCTTTTTTTATTTCTTAGTATGGTTCTTGTCCAAAAACATGTTTTCATTCATTCCCCAAGAAAATCCTAAATAGATACTGGCAGCTCACACAATATTTTGTAAGTGACATTCAGTGAAAAGGGATCTTGACTGGGTATGATCTCACTCCTAACATGCTAGATGAAATCAGACATGCAGCAGAGAAACCCATGTACTAAAACAGCCAAGTCACCACCAGGGTCTATCCACACCTCATATTCCTCAGCAGGATCACAAAGGCCCTATAAACAGAGTAAAGGCAAAAAAGCATGTAGATCAGTGCTGCATCAAAACAGTGACCTGGGTCGTTGTAATGAAGGAGCATCTCCAAGTCAGTCTCTGCCTGCCTGTCATAGTAGACGTTCCCACCAACATGGCCGATCCCATCAGCTGTGGACTGGGCAGGGACTTCATGGGCAGTGCTGCCCTGGGGAGGAGCAAACTGAAAGAGGACACAACCATGGTTATCCTTCACCAATATCCTGAATGACAGGGTGAAGACTTCTAATGAACATGGAGAGGTTAATAATAATGTGTAATAATCATAAATAATAGTATAAGCAAAAACACAGAAATATCATTTAACAGTTAGCAAACAATACACATGTATTTAATATTAACTGCGGAAGTAAATATTCATACTGTGATTAGGATTGAAACAAATTAAAAGATATTGTGTTACATTTTGTGCCCACTGATAGCCATTTCAAAAATATAACTGTTGCATTAAAAGAACTTGGATGTGCTATTAGACATTACTATTGTGGAATCTATGTCCCAGCATGCGAAGACTGGTTTCAACTCGACTTTGGATAAAGGGAGAACCTCCTTCTGAGAAACCACACAATGAGACAGCCCGTGTTCTCTCATGCTTATGATCCTTGATTCCTTGTGCTTACTGTTGCTAAATGTCACCCCAGCGCAGAAATCCACCCAGTGACATTTTGTACCAACACTGCACTGCAATATATCACCCAGGATACTGTGATGGCATTCTGTATAGCCAGGTCACATAATCAAGTCCACTGTGAAAGTAACTGTCGCCATATGTGAAACCATAGCTTTGTTGGGGTTGGATCAGATTGGTCAGTTTTGCAAGACAATTGTTCCAAAAATGCACGCATCAGCTAGCTCTGATGATGGTAGTTATGTGCTCTGATGGTGATGCTAGTGCACGAAAGCTAATCTAGTTTGACATACCTGACTGTACTTGCATCCAAGTAGCAGCAATGGGGAACAAACTACTTGTACCTCTTCGACACTTGGATTCTCTTACGACACTCAAGACTTTATAAAAAAAAAAAGCCTTTCTACCATAACGATCAGTACATATAATGTTCACTTGGTTAAATATAGAATATGTATTCTTTCTACCACAATAATTAGTACATTTCATGTTCACTTGATTATACACAGAATTTGTACTTTTCTACCATGATATGTACGCGTTATGTATAAGTAGAGTTAGTACTGTCTGCAATTTATGTGTATGCCTCTGAACATGAACAAAATGAGCCAATGAATGACTATGTCATAATGTAATTTCATAGAGCATTGTATTTAGGTATCTTGACATGCTCCAAACAAATGTCCAATAGTAGTAATTGTAGCTGTAGGAGCAGCAACCACAGCCATACTAAAAGTAGCAGTAGCAACAGAATTAAAAGCAGTAATAGTAGAAATCATTACAGTTGATGTAGTAGTCATAGAACAAAGACTTTCTCAACTGATGATGATGACAATGTTGATGCTGACCATATGAAATAGCTTATAGTTGATATGAGCAGGTCAGTGTCCTTGCTTCATTGTCCACCCAACACATTTTTTAAAATAATCAGTAAGCGCTATCTGCAACATGGATGCAAATACAGTTGCAGCGCTAACCATGATTTCATGTCACTGGCGCTGTTGGCCATGGTGTCACTTGCTGCTGCAAAAGCCATTTCAGGACAGTTCTAGCCCACACAGCATCATCCTAATTGTGCCCCTCATCAGCTGTCATGAATTTTGCCTGTATGAGTCTATGCTAACATTGAAATATTTTTGGCCATGGGCTTTTCATTTGAAAGGTTTTTTTTTTCCTTTTCTTTTTGAAGCTAAATCCAAATCTGCTGTTGATGATCATTTAGGCTTACTATCTTCTCTCCACCTCATTCACAAATGGAAACAGACATAAATGTGACCTGCTGTAACAAAATGTTACCCTGTCTGTATTAGGTTGACATTTTGTGCCACAACCTTGGTACAGGATGTCACTTAAGGAAACATTTTGTACCAAACTGACATTTTGCACAGCAACAGTTGGACTTACTGTCAGGTCATTGGTGATAATGTCTTGGTTCTCATCGAGGCCAGCGTTCTGCGAGGAATCCGATGAGCTTGGTGAATGTACATCAATGTCTGCATGGTGATCTGACGTGGCCTGCTGACCATGGTGCACATCACCAGAGCTGGACAGGGGAAGAGAAGGACCAGAAGCATCTCCCGCAGCGTTTGGAGGATGAACATGCACGCTGGTGCCAAACTGAAAAGACAGACTTCAGTTCATAGTGAATACCACAGAGACCAGTAAGAAAGATGACAATAGACAATTCATACATAGTGGCAACTTTCACTCTACCACACGCAGCTAAAAGCCGCTTTCTACCACTCAAGCCCTCTTACACATCCTGCACAGCAATGGAATACTGGGTCAATCTTGATGGGAGGATAAAGGCATACTGACCATTTAGTACTGGCAAAAACACATGGACTGATTAACAAAGACACGGTTAACACCGACTTCATCCTAGCCATCTCCCTCTTACAAATGGCCTGGACTGCAGCAGGAAGAAGTAAAGGAGCAGTGGGGATCCTTTTCAACTCTGAAGTGTTTGGTAGCTTTCATGTATTATTATCATAAGTTGCTAGATTAGGGAGAGGGTGAATCAAAATAGGCAGGATAAAGACACAAGCAACATACTGTGATGAGCAATCAGAGCTCACAACCATGAAGGAACGCATGTTTAACTTACTCCGTGGCTCCCATGCAGATCGACATCTTGGGAGGAATCTCCAGAATGCCCATCCTCAGAGCCGGACGGAGAGGATCAGGACCAGCAGCACTTTCGACAGTGTAGGGAGGATGAATGTTTAAGTTGGTGCCAAACTGAAAAGATACAATTTAAGTTCATTACGAATACCAAACAGATTGATAAGAATGCTAATATAAGACAGTTTACAGATAGCGGCAACATTTGCTTTACCAGTTGCAGATAAATGCCATGGCATAACGCTCAAACCTTACTGACATACTGAATAGGAACGGAATGTATGGTCACCTCTGACAGGCAGATATGGACAGACTGGTACTTAAATGGCAATAACATGTGGAGGCATTGGCAGTGTTAAGGTAAATACCGACTTCACCATACCCATGTCATTGCTATCATTGACCTGAACTGCAGCTGGATGAAAACAGCAAACACAGCCTGGAATTGCAAGGGGAAAAAAAAAAAGGACAGTCCCTATTTGTGAGGATGTAAACCACCCAAGTTCAAGGTGCACTGCGCCTGAGGCTGCTATGGGGATCTGAAGGCATGTTCCCCCAAAGGAAATTTTGAAGTTTGATTAAAAAATCTGTGCAATCTGAGACATTCCGGTGGCAAAATGAAAAGTAACAGATGTTTTTTTTCTTTCTATTTTTACCTAATGAAAAATCTGTTGCCAGTATGTAAGAACACGAAACACTGTGTGTGTGTGTGTGTGTGTGTGTGTGTGTGTGTGTGTGTGTGTGTGTGTGTGTGTGTGTGTTTGTGTGTTTGTGCGTGTGTGTTTGTGTGTGTGAGTGTATGTGCGTGTGTGTGTGTGTTTGTGTGTGCGTTTGTGCGTGTGTGTGTTTGTGTGTGTGCATGTGTGAGTTGGGGAGAGTGGGAGTGTGCATATCGACAGCTGAGACAGATAAACAGATAGACATTTTCAAACTTAACACTCTAAGAGAAAACTTTGAGACTGCAATTCTTTACTGACATTTTTCAAATGGCTTTTCTTGATTCTTTTCAGAAGTAGATACTGTATAAAAAAGAAAAAAGACAAAGAAATTAAAATGACATGAGCACAACAACAACAAAATCATGTGACAAAAGCATCAAGCAAATCACTGCTAATTCAAGAAGATAAATGGATAGAATGAAATTTCTTTACCTGTACACAAACTTGCCATGATTATCTCCATTATTCTTTTCTCGCCTCTTCTTGCACTTCTCGGTCTTTAAGTGGACTTACAGGGCGATCTGACCTCTCATGTTCTAAATGATCTCACAGCGACACAGATCCCAAAATGCAGTGCCACACACATCTGTTTTCATGGGTGTGTAGCACAAGTCTTTCTTTGCCTACAACAGTCTCCATCCAGCTCCATTTCCACGATTTGTTGGCTTTGGAAATGTCGAAATCATCGAAGTAGTATACATTTATCCACCATCTTGTTTTTTATCAGCCATCTTGGAAAGGGCCACTACTCTTTGACCACTGCACAATTATGCCCTACACCACAAATCAAGTCAAACAAACGTTCCACCTGCAGTATCAAGAGATTTTTAAGAATTTTCATTCAATTTTTTTTTTCCTGCAAAAACGTTTTTTTGTTGCTATTTTCCAACTGACAGTGCGCCAAAATTTGCGTAACAATAGAAATTCCAGGCTGTGAGCAAAAGGAGCTGTGGGCATCCATTTCAACTCTGAAGTGTTTGACAGCTCCACAAACTTCCTAAATGAGGGAAAGGAGTTGTCATCTTAGGCAAGATAAAGACATAAGCAAAGGTAGTGTGATGAACAATAGAAGGCCCACAGACATGAAGAAAACGTTTTTTTTTACTTACATCTTGGTTTGCATGCAGATCGATATCCTGATAGGAATCCAGTGAACCTTGCAGTGCATCTAGTGAGTGTAGGTCAATGTCTGCATGGTGATCGGACTGCCTGCTGACCGTTCTGAACACCGTCCTGCACAACATGATGCATACCATCAGATTTTGAACTGGAGAAAACAGGACTGGCAGCACTTTCAGCAGTGTAGGCAGGGTTTGAACATGTGCATTGGAGCTAAACTGAAAAGTTGAAATTCAGGTTCACAATTAATACCAAAAAGACTACTGGACAGTTAACATAAGGTGGCAATTTTGCTTCACCAGTTACAGATTAAATGCTATGGCTTAACAACCCAAACCTTACTACTATCGTGTATGGGAATGGAATGTGAGGTCAACCTTCACACGCAGATATGGAGAGATTGGTATTTAACTGGCAATAACAGATTGACAGTTAAGAGTGGTAAGACACAAGCAGATATGGACAGATTGGTACTTAATTGGCAATAACAGATGGACCAATTAGTAGTGATAAGACACAAGCAGATGTGGACAGATGGTTCTTAATCAGCAATGACAGAGGAACAGATTAGTAGCGACTAGAGAAATGTTGACTTCATCATAGCTATGTCAATGGAGAGGAGTCCACATCTGCAAAATAATGACACAAGTGAAAGGCAGTGGCGAGCAATCAGAGCTCACAGCCATCAAGGAAACTTTTTAACTTACATCTTGGTTCCCATGCAGATCGATATCTTGATAGGAAGCCAGTGAACCGTGCACCGTGTCTGGTGAGTGTAGGTCAATGTCTGCATGGTGATCGGACCTGCCTGCTGAACACCGTCCTGCACAACAAGACGCACACCATCAGAGCTGGAGGTGGGGAGAAGATGACCAGGAATGCTTACTACAGTACACGAAGGATGAATGTGCAAGTTGGCACCAGAGTGAAAATATAGATGTAGCATTATGGTGAGTAAAGAATGCTGCCAGGGCTCTTATTACATCTCTATGTCCAGACAGAATACATGCATGCTACATTACAATCTCACAATAACAATGATAAAGGATAATTTATATCGCATATGCGTAAATTCATACATGACACTTTTTGCATAAGCACTACAATCTAACAGCAGTTGATAACAACAGTTACATAAGAAAAAACAAACTCCTAATACTACTGGAATCGCCATTCACTACTGCCTCTCATTCGATTTCATATGCATGCACAATCTTCACAGTATCAAACACCAACAAACGAAAAATCAGAGCATAATGGACAGAGGCAAACGATAAGAATAAATCACCACATGCAGCAAGCAAAATAGGAAGACATCACCAACAGTTTGCAATGTAGCAGTGTTGCAGATTCTTCTTTTAAATAGATAATGTTCGGAAATCTGTGAGGAGATAACCTGTTTTAGAGCATGCTTTCAGTGAGAGTGGCTCTGTCGATTTAATGGGGCAGCAGACCTTAGTGGGAACGCCCTAAAATTTTACCCCATAAGCAGCTTAATTAAGGGGAGAGGTGGCACCTTAGTGGGAACGCCCTAAGAATTTACCCCATAAGCAGCTTAATGGGAGAGGTGGCACGAAAATGAGACCATGTTCTTTCAAAAATCATGTTTTGGGTTTTATGTGTTTTTCTGCCAAGAAAATCTGTTTGAAACCATCTGTGGTGTTCATTTTGTCTATTTTCACATTTTCTTAGTAAAAAAGGACTTTATTTCAAGGTGGTGCATGTGAAAATTGCTCAACTTCTTTATTTTCAAAGGTCGTTTTCTCAAAATCACTTTTTTTGACAATGGTTGATGTGCAAGGAACACAATATCTCTGGATCCAGACAAGCTAGCTTGGTAATTTTTTTTCTTTTGATCGAAAATGACTTCTGCATGCAATTACCTTTCATTCATAAGTCAAAACAGTACTTATCATTTGCTATTTCTATTTGAAAAATTCAAAAGCAATGAAATGCGAAGCCTGATGGCCACCACATTGAAAATTATTATTGAAAAAAAAAGCAGTTTAGATATATAAAAAATCCTTTAGTAATTGCATTATCATAGCTCAGCAAAACACGAAAAGTCATGTTTCAAGTGCTTAACATCTGTATGATAGAAATACAGTTCTTGTTATGAACCGTAATTTTTTTTTCATATTTCATCATTTTGCCCCCATTTGTGGCCCCCGAATCACACAAGAGCTTTGAAATCACCTAAATGCGTTTTTTTCCCATTTTTTTTAACATAAGCAATAGAAAACAAGATGCAAAGCATATAAATGTACTCCCAGTTTTATCCTGAATATGCGCGAGATATTCCATAAAGAGGAAAAACCATCTGGACTGGTGTAACCGTTAGTAATGGCTATTCTGGTAAACATCGACCATCGTCTGTGACCTATAATGAACATACTTACAAATTTTCAGAAAGATCGGCCAAGAACTTTCTAAGATTTTCCATAAAGAAGGAAAACCATTATGGGCCGTTAGTAATGGGTATAACGGTACACTTAAACATCGGGCATCATCCGTGACCCATAATGAACATACCTACAAATTTTCAGAAATATCGGCCACGTACTTCTGAGATATCCATAAAGAAGAAAAACCGTTACAGGCCATTACAGCCGTTAGTAACGCTATAACGGTAAACTAAAACATTGGGCATCGTCCGTAACCCATAATGAAGATACCTGCTCATTTTCACAAAGATCGGCCACGTACATTCTGAGATATTCTATAAAGAAGCAAAAGCGTTACAGGCCGTTACACCTGTTAGTAACGGCTATAACGGGTAAACTAAAACATCGGGCATTATCCATGACCCATAATGAACATACTGCTATAAGTTAACAAAGATCAGCCAAGTACTTTCTGAGATATCTATAAGAAGAAAAGCGTTACAGGCTGTTACTGCCGTTAGTAACAGTATATATGGTAAACTAAAACATCGGGCCATTATTGTGACCCATAATGAACATACATACAAATTTTCACAAAGACAGCCAAGTGCTTCTGAGATATTCCATAAAGAAGAAAAACTGTTACAGGCCGTTACAGCCGTTAGTAACAGCTATAACGGGGTAAACTACAACATCTGGGCATCATCCGAGACCCATAATGAACATACCTGCTAATTTTCACAAAGATCGGCCAGTACTTTCTGAGATATTCCATGGAGAAGAAAAACCGTTACGGGCAGTTACAGCCCGTTATTAACCTATAACGGTAAACTAAAACATCAGGCATTATTCGTGACGCATAATGAACATACCTACAAATTTTCAGAAAGATCGGCCAAGTACCTTTTGAGATATTCTATGAAGAAGAAAAACCGTTACAGGCGTTACAGCCGTTAGTAACGGCTGTAACGTAAACTGAAACATCGGACATCATTCCTGACCCATAATGAACATACCTACAAATTTTCAGAAAGATCGGCCAAGGTACTTTTTGAGATATTCTATAAAGAAGAAAAATCGTTACAGGCCGTTACTGCCGTTAGTAACGGCTATAACAGTAAACTAAAACATCGGGCTCATCCGTGACCCATAATGAACATACCTACAAATTTCAGAAAGATCGGCCACATACTTTTTGAGGTATTCTATAAAGAAGAAAAACCATTACAGGCTGTTACAGCCGTTAGCAATGGCTATAACGGGGTAAACTAAAACATCGGGCATCATCCGTGACCCATAATGAACATACCTGCTAACTTTCAGGAAGATCGGCCAAGTACTTTCTGAGATATTCTATGGAGAAAAAAAACCGTTACAGGCCGTTACAGCCATTAGTAACGGCTGTAACGGTAAACTAAAACATCGGGCATCATCCTTGACCCACAGTAAACATACCTACAAATTTTCAGAAAGATCGGCCCAGCAGTTTTGTCTGGAGCGAGTGGAACACATTTTGACCACGGACACACACACACACACACACACACACACACACACACACACACACACAGAGCATTTCTTTGTTCCCATTCTAAAGTACTCCCTGTTCTTTAAGAACTGGGAGTACAAAAAATGAAGAAGTTTTAAAAGAACAATGGTTTAATTTTCGTACCACCTCTTTCTTGCCTTAACAGAGAGAAAATGCCAGAGGATGGGTTTGACATGGTGTGCTGGTAAGGAAGACAGTCAATATCCTGATTTTCATCCTGGCATGCACATCAGATAAAATATTTGATTCTATAGATGTACTTGCTTAATTCATAAACTAGGAAAACGTAACTCTATTTGCAGCAGAAAGACAGGCCTTATCTTCCCCAAATGTTTTTTCCCACAACAGGTTTAATATGAGGTATTCATACCCTGCCTGCCTATTTCTGCGAGTTTTTCATATCCCCCTCCTGACACATGTCAGCTGAGGTTAATCACTCTGATGCTGGAATAATAGTATAATATGCAAGACAACATGTTCTAAGCATTCTACTGACAACAACTGCTTAGTCCTGGAGCCAGCTCAAGTGTCTTCCTCCGGAGGGTGTCACCATGTCCGTCCGACAGTAGTCCACATGAACTCGCCTTTACTGATGATCTTGACAAAGTTGCCAATGGCATAGATATACAGAAGAAATCGAAACATAGATCTCCATGGCAGCAGGTCATCAAGGGCCACAGACTCTAAAGCTTTTCTTTCTATGCTGACTGCTGAGGATGACAATGAGAGGCTTTGAAGTTCTGTACTGTGGGACAGACAACTTAAATACAAAGCAAACAAAACAACAGAAATATCACACACACACACACACACACACACACACAGTACCTGTACACTTACTCCAGGGACCAGGTGCTGGGGCAAGAGAGGGTGCTGGTTCCCTCCTGGCCCTCCTCACTTTCCTGAACCGGCAACAGTGTCCCATTGTCAGAAGACTCTTCATCTGATCCCTCTGTTTCAGCTGTGTTGAGCAAGGACAGTTGTGCAAAATCTGTGAGAACACACAGAATACAGAGTCACCTTCCCACACCCTTTATCTGACCTTGGTCCCAAGCCTGGTCAGTTTTTAAGTCATGTTGGACCCTGCGCTATGCAGTGTGAGCATTATCTTCAGACAAGCATGCCGAGAAGACAAATGAGAGTGCAGGGCAACAACCTGCTATAAAACCCTTTGAGTCTCAAATTCTGTGTCCCTTCATGCCCTGCTTTCATGGTGACCTCGGTTTTGATCTCCTCTCCAAGTCCATGCCCTTGGCAAGATTGCGCTGGCCGTTACCAGAAAATCCACGGTTACTATTGCTAGATGAACACAGTGACGCCCTCCAGAGGGAAACACTGACGTTTGCTCTGCAACTACACAATAACTGTCATCAGCTTCGACCTTACCAGATGGTGTCATGTTGGATCGGAACAGGCACCACTGAACACCACTGAAATGACTCTTGCAAGCACTGCCGTGTCTCCTCTGGTGGGTTTTGCCTCACAACGACTTGACACTAACTCCTGTAGATTGGATTTAGGAGCCAGGGCTGTCGCGGGACAAGCCAGGCTATGGCTGTGGATGGGGAGCCACAGTAAGCAGAGTGGGTGCAAAGCACTGAGATGACACAGAGGATGAGACAATCCCCCCCCCCCCCCCCCCCCCCGAAAAAAAAAGAAGTCCACCATGGACAATGTGAAAGATGAACTAGTAGTTGTACCACCTCAACCACGCTGCACATAAAACTGATGACTGCCAACTCTGGAAAGAAAAAAATAAAATACAAAACTGACAACGCAACATCCTGGTAGCTTAGTCTTAGAACCATGGTGACGATGAAGATACTGATGATGTCATCTGATATCAAGTTCGGCTGAAGCAGCTTGTGTCACTTTTTTAAAAGAAAAGCTGTTGGATGGCACTTAAGGTTTATAAACTATAGGTAATGTTAACCTCTACATATACAGGTGTGTTCATACACACACACACACACACACACACTGTACCCTACAATCTACATTTTCAGTAAGGCTCAAACATGATGTAAAATACTGAAACATAATTACGTTCTCTCAGCCTCCGCTGTGCAGCCAGGTCTATGAAATGATCAGAACTTTCACCGTCCTCCTCTTCAGCAGGTTCTGGCTGCTCAGAAACAAATGGCGTCAGTTCAAAGCCAGCCCCATGACTCTGAACAGGGGCTGGGGAGGATGCTGTGTCAGCCCCCTTGATGAGCGTATGGTCATGACCGTCACCTTCCTCATTACCAACATCATCTGACTGTGCCTGTCTTAAAGTTCCTGGAACAACTGCAAGCAACAATTATGAGACCCTCCACCATGGGTATTCCATAAGGCAGTGTTATACAGTTATGCGTTACACAGTGGCTTACACTTTGTGAAATCCTGTCGTTTTTGCATGGGACTTTCGTCAGAAAGGTGCAGGGGAGGAGGGGAGGAATAGTAAGAGAGGGGGGTTGGGGGAATCATGTTGTGGTATGTGAACTGTACAAACAGGACAGACTAGATGGTTTCAGTTTGAATGAACACTGCATGACACAATGAAGTTTTCTGATCATGTAGTTGTTCTTGACCTTTTCTACCACTAAACTTTGTCACATTTAGTCAAAATAATGTCGCACTTTGGTTACCTTGCACATCCTTTCCCATGGATAGTCAATGATTTCTTTTACTATCTATTTTAACATTCATGCCATCAAAGGCAACAAGCAAGAAGCTGTTTACCATAATAAAATAACCAGCCAGATGATTATATAGAAAGCCGTGTTCCACATTTTTCCCCATGGGCAAAGGCAGAGAAGCAGGTTTCTGATCAATGACATGTGCACAGGCATAAATATTTAAGAAAGTCATTGGGTCTCATTGAGCCTGGGGGTTCAGGGGAGCTGTGTAGCATGCACACACGCACGCACGCACGCACGCACACACGCACACACACACACACACACACACACACACACACACACACACACACACGCACACACACACACACACACACACACACACATCGGTGTCAACACCACAACCGTCTCCAATATATTTTCACTCTCTGACGTAAAAAAAATCATCTGACAGTACTAACACAAATTTTTACTTTAGAAAGTAAAAATCAAGGAAGATGTTCTATTATGTAAATACCCACTGGAGAAAAATAACCCTACATAACAATATGTACATAGCTACTGGAGAAAAATAACCCTACAGAACAATATGTAAACAGCCACTTGAGAAAAATAGCCCAACAAAATAAACACAATGGGGATGAAGCATGCTGAAATGAACAATAAATGCACCTGCTGTCAATGTTTCATTATCTGAAAACGTAAGGATGATGACATGGTTTGTTTGCACCTTTTCATGAGACTCAATCAATCACCCAGCCAGGAAAACATGTTGCATCACCCCCTCTCCCATTTGATAAAAAAAATGACAGCATTTTCTTTGTGAGAATAGCAAGATAGCAATCTGATGCTCAGAGTGTGTTGAGCAAGGACAGTTGTGCAAAATCTGTGAGAACACACAGAATACAGAGTCACCTTCCCACGCCCTTTATCTGACCTTGGTCCCAAGCCTGGTCAGTTTTTAAATCATGTTGGACCCTGCACTATGCAGTGTGAGCATTATCTTCAGACAAGCATGTCGAGAAGACAAATGAGAGTGCAGGGCAACAACCTGCTATAAAACCCTTTGAGTCTCAAATTCTGTGTCCCTTCATGTCCTGCTTTCATGGTGACCTCGGTTTTGATCTCCTCTCAAAGTCCATGCCCTTGGCAAGATTGCGCTGGTTGTTACCAGAAAATCCACGGTTACTATTGCTAGATGGACACAGTGACGCCCTCCAGAGGGAAACACTGACGTTTGCTCTGCAACTACACAATAACTGTCATCAGCTTCGGCCTTCGGCCTGCATGTTGGATCGGAACAGGCACCACTGAACACCACTGAAATGACTCCGCAGCACTGCAGGGTCTCCTCTGGTGGGTTTTGCCTCATAACGACTTGACACTACTCCTGAAGATTGGATTTAGGAGCCAGGGCTGTCGCGGACAAGCCAGGCTATGGCTGTGGATGGGAAGCCACAGTAAGCAGAGTGGGTGCAAAGCACTGAGATGACACAGAGGATGAGACAATCCCCCCCACCCCCCAAAAGTCCACCATGGACAATGTGAAAGATGAACTAGTAGTTGTACCACCTCAACCACGCTGCACTTAACTGATGACTGCCAACTCTGGAAAGAAAAAAATAAAATACAAAACTGACAACGCAACATCCTGGTAGCTTTGTCTTAGAACCATGGTGACGATGAAGATACTGATGATGTCATCTGAGATCAAGTTCGGCTGAAGCAGCTTGTGTCATTTTTTTAAAGAAAAGCTGTTGGATGGGCACTTAAGGTTTATAAACTACAGGTAATGTTAACCTCTACATATACAGGTGTGTCCATACACACACACACACACACACACACACACACTGTACCCTACAATCTACATTTTCAGTAAGGCTCAAACATGATGTAAAATACTGAAATATAATTACGTTCTCTCAGCCTCCGCTGTGCAGCCAGGTCTATAAAATGATCAGAACTTTCACCGTCCTCCTCTTTCAGCAGGTTCTGGCTGCTCAGAAACAAATGGCGTCAGTTCAAAGCCAGCCCCATGACTCTGAACAGGGGCTGGGGAGGATGCTGCGTCAGCCCCCTTGATGAACGTATGGTCATGACCGTCACCTTCCTCATCACCAACATCATCTGACTGTGCCTGTCTCAAAGTTCCTGGAACAACCACAAGCAACAATTATGAGACCCTCCACCATGGGTATTCCATAAGGCAGTGTTATACATGTGTTATACAGTGGCTTACACTTTGTGAAATCCTGTCGTTTTTGCATGGGACTTTCGTCAGAAAGGTGCAGGGGAGGAGGGGAGGAATAGTAAGAGAGGGGGGTTGGGGGAATCATGTTGTGGTATGTGAACTGTACAAACAGGACAGACTAGATGGTTTCAGTTTGAATGAACACTGCATGACACAATGAAGTTTTCTGATCATGTAGTTGTTCTTGACCTTTTCTACCACTAAACTTTGTCACATTTAGTCAAAATAATGTCGCACTTTGGTTACCTTGCACATCCTTTCCCATGGAGAGTCAACGATTTCTTTTACTATCTATTTTAACATTCATGCCATCAAAGGCAACAAGCAAGAAGCTGTTTACCATAATAAAATAACCAGCCAGATGATTATATAGAAAGCCGTGTTCCACATTTTTCCCCATGGGCAAAGGCAGAGAAGCAGGTTTCTGATCAATGAAATGTGCACAGGCATAAATATTTAAGAAAGTCATTGGGTCTCATTGAGCCTGGGGGCTTCAGGGGAGCTGTGTAGCATGCACACACGCACGCACACACGCGCGCGCACACACACACACATCGGTGTCAACACCACAACCGTCTCCAATATATTTTCACTCTCTGACGTAAAAAAAAAATCATCTGACAGTACTAACACAAATTTTTACTTTAGAAAGTAAAAATCAAGGAAGATGTTCTATTATGTAAATACCCACTGGAGAAAAATAACCCTACATAACAATATGTACATAGCTACTGGAGAAAAATAACCCTACAGAACGATATGTAAACAGCCACTTGAGAAAAATAGCCCAACAAAATAAACACAATGGGGATGAAGCATGCTGAAATGAACAATAAATGCACCTGCTGTCAATATTTCATTATCTGAAGACGTAAGGATGATGACGTGGTTTGTTTGCACCTTTTCATGAGACTCAATCAATCACCCAGCCATGAAAACATGTTACATCACCCCCTCCCATTTGATAAAAAAAATGACAGCATTTTCTTTGTGAGAATAGCAAGATAGCAATCTGATGCTCAGAGTTGCAAACAACTCCTAAATTGAACACAGAGCTGGCAGGTCTGCACACAGAGAGAGGGGGAGAGAACTGACCATTTCTGTTCCCCTTGCCTCCCTCCCATTTGTATCATTTACTGCTTCCAGCATATGATAAATTTCTTACTTTGCAAAGTACTACTTTAGGCACATTCTAAAAGTCTCCCATGATTACTGTCCGACTCAGATGCTGCTGAGCAATACAATTCTGCTATTTGAACGGTCCTGTCGTAGTCTGAACACGACAAATACACACAAATTCAACTTACAAGAAATTGAGAATGCAGAGACTGGGGAATCTCGCCTTTCATATCTGCTCACTCTCCTCAAGTGATTTTTTTTCTTCTCTCATTTGGTTCTTCATAAGGCAATTTGAGATTAATCCATTACCAGTTTCATTTGTAAGGACATTGGGTGTTGTCACAATCAGCGCAAAAGCCAACAGCAACTGACTGCCATTAAGCGCCACTGAGTTAAAAAATAATGAGGTAAAAGCAAAACTAAAATACTGGACGGTGCATCAAACAAACCGTTGGCTGTCAGCAATTTGAGAATCTATGTCCGTTGGTCTATTTGGTCATAGGAGAAAACCCATCCAGTCATAAATAGACCAGTGTTGTACAACTTTCATGCCTGTGTATAAATAACATCTCTGAACCTGCAAAAGGATACTAGACTTAACGATGTTAATATCTTGATCACTTACCTTAGATACCAATCATCTTTTGCCTCACTCACGCAAAATCACACAAATGTGATCAAACAATCACTACACATCCTAATTAGATATGCTTACCCTCACTATCATTCCCCAGACAGTCAGCTTCAAACGACTCTGATGAAAAACTATAAAACATAATTACGTTCTCTCAATCTCTGCTGTGCAGCCAGGTCTATAAAATGACCAGAACTTTCACTAGGTACCGGCAGCCCTTCTTTCAGCGTACGGGAAAGTTCAGCTGAGTGAAAAATATGCTTGTTTTCAGTAGGCAGTATCTATGAATAACGCGTTTAGAATCAGATGAAAATTGTGAAGACTAAAGAATACAGTTTCCTTTTGAACTCTGTGTTGTTTATTTGTGTTTGCAACAGACGGTATGATCATTGTTTTATTCCAAATACACCCATCCGTTCACACGAAAACAAAGCACATCACATATCCCGATTCGCCGCAGGCGGCATTTAGCCGAACGTTCGAGCTACACGGTGTCGAAAATCAACACTTACAATGTGTTCATTCCATTCATTGGCCTTTAAATAGGTCAGAATACAAGAGCATGTTTCAAGCTTTATTTCAGTCTATTTTTCTTTTTAGTATGATGTGTTTAAATTAATTAGAATCGAAGTTTTATTAGGCTTGTTACAAGTGTTGTCTTTCCAACGTCGTTGTTAAAAAACTTGCGAAAAAAACATACACATTAACGATGCGCTAGAAAGGCCGTTCTCTCCCGCATTCATTGGTGTATCAAGCTAAGCGATTGGTTGAATGCTCAAAAAGCGCAAGCCAATCAAAGTGAAGGTATCAAATGCAAACATTCGCTCCTTGTCCAAGATTTCAACAATGGCGGAACGAAGCCGAGATCCGACAATGACCGAGTCGAATGCACTAATCGTTGTTGAATTGCAAGACGCACTTGGTAAGATAACTCATATAATATCAAACCAGAACATTATTGAAATGATTCTATTACTTTATTTCGCTTAATACCGTGCCAATGCTTCGTTATTTTGTTTGTAATTCAGCTGGTGTTCGTCAAGATTAAACAGGTCGGAAATGGCCCACGCGCTGCGCCGTTCGAAGCAATCGTATTTTTGTACAAGACAAACTAATGGAAACAGATATCAGTAATGGGCTTCACTTATGTCGATTCATGTATTTGTGAACTGGTTACTGATTCCATTACACAATTACTGAGAAAATCGTAGTTAAAAAGCTCTGTTTGGGACAGATATTCAAACCTGAAGTTAGAACCGTGCATACAAGACAGTCCGACGCTTTGAAAGCACTGTCTTCTTCTGTTAATGACCATCGACCATCCTACTCTCAGTTCCCGCGATCACACGATTTTGAACACAATCACACGATTTTGAGTGGATCAAGCATTCTGTGGTCAAATTCTTGTGTTTTATGCAGTTGTCATAAATATACTATTCTCTGTAGGTCATACCAAGTGCTCAGAAGTGTAACTGAACTTGTGTGGGAGGATAGAGAGCATGAAGAAGTGAATTACAGTGTGCACAAAAAGTTTTTTGTTTTTCTGCAAATGTGTATCATTTTGGATTACTTACATCATGAGAACTGTATGGATTCCTCACTGAAGGTAAGTATTTTTGATAAATATATTGTTTCTTCTATCCGATGGTGTATGTTTCATGCTCCTAGGTGAAGTCATTGATTTTTTATGATTTTTTTTTTTTAATTGCCAAAAATTGCGTGATCTGAGGGACAAACTGGTCCATTTCGTCTGTGACTTGACTGAGTTAATCACACAGAAATACTGACCTGACAAACAACCCTGTCAAGTCTGCAGGAAACTTTTCAAACTGTCTTCTTAATTATGTGGCTGGCAGGGAGACAGACTAACCAACAGACTGGACCACAAACAAGTCCTATGCCACAGACTACCTTGTGCAACACAAAAAATAGCAATGATGATATATTGCATGACACCAACCATTCCTCAGGCGTCTCTGAAGGGCCAGATTAATGTAGTCGTTCTCATCATAGTGACCAAGGCCAGGCTGAAAAGCATCATGCACATAGTGGTCTATGGATATGACTTCTCCCTCCTCCTCTTCCTCGGATGCAGAGCTTTCACTGTAGTCCCCTGATGTGTGGAACGATGTTTCAGCTTGCCAACCTGGTCCCTGCAGGGTGAACATGCAATGCATGAAGTGTTACAGACTTCATATAGTGTGTCTTGCTCAATGATAATTCATTTCAATCTAAACTAAAAGAAACTGTATGTCTACATTCCGACAAAACTGATAACTCCCAAGGCAAAAACAGGCCTGTTTACCTTAACTCAATGAAGACGCAATTTTCTGCCACAACCGTGACACGCCGAGACGCACTATTTTCAGTATTTTTACAAAAAATATACAGACAGAACCAAACCGAATACAACAATAAATATTATGTTTTTGAAAACTTCAAATCATGTTCTTTTTGAAAAAATACTACAGTTCTGTGCTCAGTACACACTTCACTCGCCACTGGTTTGAAAAGTATCGGCAAACGCTATCAGCAAAAACTTTATCTCCACGTAAGTATGGATGAAAAATCAATATGATCATAACTAGTCAACAAAATGTGTAGCAAACACATAAAAACAATGTATCTTTCACACACACAGCTGTGTGCTTGGTCTAAACCTCAAACAGAGAGCTGCTGTCACATATTTGAAGAAAAAATGCAAAAAATGCATCATCATTTGGTACGTGCAACTCACCATCGTCACTTATATCCTCTCTGTCCGATTCGGCAAGTTCGGAAAACAGTTCGGAAAATTTCCACAAGTTCAGAAAACTGTTCCAGTTCTTCATTTGATCGTTCTTCCATTATTCTTTCAATTACTTCTTGAAATAAGATGTTTCTGTTCGCTACCACTCGCTGACGCTTCGGTGCCGACAACATGATGAACACGGGCAGCCAGAGTTATCTCCAGCTATCCCATAATATGAGCAAAAAAGTAGAATTAAACGCGAGATATACACCAAGGGAGAGAACCATCTAATAGAAGAGATCCTCAGCTTTCTGTAGATACCACGATTGTTTCCCTTAGACCGCACAGCTGCACGTGAAAATTCGAGTAAATCGTCAATCACCTGGTGGGCGACGTGTCAGTGCGAAGCAATCAACCCGTCGCCCGCCAGGTGATCGACGAGGCGGCAATGAGATATTAAAACTGCCTTCAGTGCACAAGTTTTCAAATCAAAATGAGCATATTTTCTACAAAGTATGTGTACTAATCTCCAAGTTTGGAAATAACAGCAGGGGATGCATGGGAGAACGGCTGGGAGGAGGGGGAGAGGGAGGTGGTAAGCAAGGGAGGAAAATCTTCCAATTCTAGGAAAACGAAGTCTTCACACACACACACACACACGCACACACGCACACACACACACACGCACACACACATGCGCGTGCACACACACACACACACACACACACACACACTCACCACCTCTTGAGCAGACTCCTGCACAGGCCACAGAAGCCGCTCTCCTACATCCCCATCAGACCCACTCGCCACCTCTTGCAGAGCTGTTGCTTCAGCCTCCGCATCAGCAGCAGCCGCGTCCCCTGGCTCCTGAAGATGTGGAGTCTGTGGACCAAGCATGTCGGGCACAGCTGAAGCTTCTGCTGTGTGCACGTACTGAGCTCCATCTTCATCCGCCACAGATTCCACCCCAGTGGCACCTAAAGTCCCAGAATCTGAAGCAAGAGGTTTGTCGGTCTCTACTGACTGGTCAACAGTACCTGCCAATGCTGCGCTGTTCTGGAGGGGGTCGGCATCAGATTCATAATTCTGAACTGTACCACTGGCAGCAGTGGGACAGACAGGAGCCTGTGAACAGTCTGCGACAGGTAAGATGCCGTCTGGAGCACCAGAGAAACCTTCAGCCTGGTTCTGGTTGGCTGGGGCCTCCGATGTGGTGATGACAGCAACATGACCCTGTATAAGAGTTGGAAACACATGCATGCATGCACACACGCACGCACACACACGCACACGCACACACACACACAGAGTTCATAACTTAATTCTTTCACCCCAAGTAATGAAAAGAATTTACGAAGCAAGACAAATGCATGTCTGGGTAAAACCTCAGAAGAACATCACATCAGAGAGGGGGAAGAAAAACTCCTAGTCCTACACACATACACAGATAATCCATCAAAGGGATGAAGAAAACCGGTCTGTGAGTAAAAATGGTATACCAATAAACTTAACATACACACACACACACACACACACACACACACACACACAATCTCTCTCTCTCTCTCTCTCTCTCTCTCTCTCTCTCTCTCTCCTCTCTCTCTCTGTAACACTAACACTGATTGACTGAAACTAGTTTAATGTCAGACTCTTGTAACAACATTTGAGAAAAAAGGTGGAATGTCAACACATTTTTAAGGAACAGGAAAAAATTGAAAAATAGAACAGCGAAATAAAACAGATAAACATTTTATTTACATCTGGAACAGGAAAAAAACAAAATCATTGATAGACTCAGCCTCTCCTTTCTTTCTTTCCTTCCTGCTCTCTAGTATCTCCCCTCTCTCTCAGCCCCGCCTCAACTCTCTTTTTCTGTCAGTCTGTCTCTGTCACTGTCTTTCCCTCCTCCCACAGACTGCTGCTATCCCCGCTTTCTCCCTGGGTTTCCAAACAAATACTTAAACACACCAAAACTTGAAAAAATGTCACATTCATTTACTGGGATTCACTCACATTTGATTGGAGAAAATGTACACAATCTTCTGCTCTTGGACCTCCAGACGCTGCCACAGCTTCATCACCACCAGCAGAGGTAGATCCTCCATTCGGCTTTGATGCCAACGCCTCCTCCTCCTCCTCCTCATCAGGCCATGGTTCAAGGTCGCGGTCGTCTCCAGCGTTATTCCGCTCAGGCGGCTGTGCCACTGCATACTGGAAAACACACAGCAAGGTCTGTTCATTGTACTGTTTAGTTCTATCATTCATGTTCATAGCCAGCTAAAAAACACACAGCAAGGTCTGTTCATTGTACTGTTTAGTTCTATCATGTTTATAGCCAGCTGAAAACACACAGCAAGGTCTGTTCATTGTACTGTTTAGTTCTATCATGTTCATAGCCAGCTGAAAACACACAGCAAGGTCTGTTCATTGTACTGTTTAGTTCTATCATGTTCATAGCCAGCTGAAAACACACAGCAAGGTCTGTTCATTGTACTGTTTAGTTCTATCATGTTCATAACCAGCTGAAAACACACAGCAAGGTCTGTTCATTGTACTGTTTAGTTCTATCATGTTCATAGCCAGCTGAAAACACACAGCAAGGTCTGTTCATTGTACTGTTTAGTTCTATCATGTTCATAGCCAGCTGAAAACACACAGCAAGGTCTGTTCATTGTACTGTTTAGTTCTATCATGTTTATAGCCAGCTGTGCCGACAACATGATGAACACGGGCAGCCAGAGTTATCTCCAGCTATCCCATAATATGAGCAAAAAAGTAGAATTAACCCTCTGCCCCTTGGATCGCCCACTCTGGCCCGAAACGCGATGCCTTTCGTATCCTTGTAACGCCCGCTGTGGCCCGAAATACACCGATACCGTTTGGCTGCCCCTAGCAGACGAATTTTTCCCACAATGCTTTGCGGCGTTATACAGTGACGTAGTTCCGGTTTCCAACTTCCTTCCAGTCCAAACAGCGCGTTTTTTCATGGAGTACTTCGGTCGCAGTGATTTTTGAAGTTGAGAAGAGCAAGTTTGTGATCGAGATTTTTGCTTCGGCAAGATGGACGACGAAACTGTGGAGATGTTGGCGAACATTTTTGGTGGCAGTGACAGTGATGAGGAGCTATTTACTGGCTTTAAATTAGAAGAAATAGTGAAAGGAGAGGAGTCCGATGTCGATTTTGGTGGCTGATGGAGGCGATCTCGGCGAAAATCTTAACATTAATTAACTATGCCGATTACGATGGCGTTTCATGCAGTTCGGTCAGTAGTGTTGAACTTAGTATAATTTTTTTACACCATTTTATCAACAAAGATATAAGCTTTGATGCATGTGGAATTTTACTTCAAAATGTTAACTTAATTTTGGAGCAAATAAAACATATTTATGACCAAGGTTTGTATTTTTTCTGATTTTTTTATTTAACATCAGTACATCCAATTTACGGAGTTACTTACCTTCCCTTAAGATTTTGATACTAGTAAGCACTCAGACGGTCCAAGGGGCAAAGGGTTAAACGCGAGATATACACCAAGGGAGAGAACCATCTAATAGAAGAGATCCTCAGCTTTCTGTAGATACCACGATTGTTTCCCTTAGACCGCACAGCTGCACGTGAAAATTCGAGTAAATCGTCAATCACCTGGTGGGCGACATGTCAGTGCGAAGCAATCAACCCGTCGCCCGCCAGGTGATCGACGAGGCGGCAATGAGTTAAAACTGCCTTCAGTGCACAAGTTTTCAAATCAAAATGAGCATATTTTCCACAAAGTATGTGTACTAATCTCCAAGTTTTGAAATAACAGCAGGGGATGCATGGGGAGACGGCTGGGGGAGACGGGGGAGAGGGAGGTGGTAAGCAAGGGGAGGAAAATCTTCCAATTCTAGGAAAACGAAGTCTTCACACACATACACAAACACAAGCACGCACACACACGCACACACGCACACACACACACACACACACACGCACACACACACACGCACACACACACACACACACACACACACACACACACTCACCACTTCTTGAGCAGACTCCTGCACAGGCCACAGAAGCCGCTCTCCTACATCCCCATCAGACCCACTCGCCACCTCTTGCAGAGCTGTTGCTCCAGCCTCTGCACCACCAGCAGCCGCGTCCCCTGGCTCCTGAACATGTGGAGTCTGTGGACCAAGCATGTCGGGCACAGCTGAAGCTTCTGCTGTGTGCACGTACTGAGCTCCATCTTCATCCGACACAGATTCCACCCCAGTGGCACCTAAAGTCCCAGAATCTGAAGCAAGGGGTCTGTCGGTCTCTACTGACTGGTCAACAGTACCTGCCAATGCTGCGCTGTTCTGGAGGGGGTCGGCATCAGATTCATAATTCTGAACTGTACCACTGGCAGCACTGGGACAGACAGGAGCCTGTGAACAGTCTGCGACAGGTAAGATGCCGTCTGGAGCACCAGAGAAACCTTCAGCCTGGTTCTGGTTGGCTGGGGCCTCCGATGTGGTGATGACAGCAACATGACCCTGTATAAGAGTTGGAAACACATGCATGCACGCACACACGCACGCACGCACACGCACACACAAACACGCACACACAGAGTTCATAACTTTATTCTTTCACCCCAAGTAATGAAAAGAATTTACGAAGCAAGACAAATGCATGTCTGGGGGAAAACCTCAGAAGAACATCACATCAGAGAGGGGGAAGAAAAAACTCCTAGTACTGCACACATACACAGATAATCCATCAAAGGGATGAAGAAAACCGGTCTGTGAGTAAAAATGGTATACCAATAAACTTAACATACACACACACACACACACACACACACAATCTCTCTCTACACACACACACACACACACACAATCTCTCTCTCTCTCTCTCTCTCTCTCTCTCTCTCTCTCTCTCTCCCCTCTCTCTCTCTCTCTCTCTCTCTCTCTCTGTCTCTGTGACACTAACACTGATTGACTGAAACTAGTTTAATGTCGATTGACTGAAACTAGTTTAATGTCAGACTCTTGTAACAACATTTGAGAAAAAAGGTGGAATGTCAACACATTTTTAAGGAACAGGAAAAAAATTGAAAAACAGAACAGCGAAATAAAACAGATAAACATTTTATTTACATCTGGGACAGGAAAAAAACAAAATCATTGACAGACTCAGCCTCTCCTTTCTTTCTTTCCTTCCTGCTCTCTAGTATCTCCCCTCTCTCTCAGCCCCGCCTCAACTCTCTTTTTCTGTCAGTCTGTCTCTGTCACTGTCTTTCCCTCCTCCCACAGACTGCTGCTATCCCCGCTTTCTCCCTGGGTTTCTAAACAAACACTTAAACATACCAAAACTTGAAAAATGTCACATTCATTTACTGGGATTCACTCACATTTGATAGGTGAAAATGTACACAATCTTCTGCTCTTGGACCTCCAGACGCTGTCACAGCTTCATCACCACCAGCAGAGGTAGATCCTCCATTTGGCTTTGATGCCAACGCCGATGCCTCCTCCTCATCATCAGGCCATGGTTCAAGGTCGCGGTCGTCTCCAGCGTTATTCCGCTCAGGCGGCTGTGCCAATGCATACTGGAAAACACACAGCAAGGTCTGTTCATTGTACTGTTTAGTTCTATAATGTTTATAGCCAGCTGACCACACAAGATTGACAGATAGATACACAGGTAGATCGACAGACAGATCAATACATATAATACAGATAGATCGATGCATAATCCAAAACACAAAATTATTCAAAATTTAGAAAGAGAGGGGGTTAGTTACCGCCAAGGACACAGACAAACATGGCACAGGACAAGACACACGTGTCTTGTCCTGTGCTATGTTTGTTTGTGTCCTTGGCGGTAACTAACCCCCTCTCTATCTAAACCTTGCTTCATTTTCCGCCTTCAGTCACTCCTTCTTGAAGCACAAAATTGTGTCAACAGCTGAAATCAAGGCACTCAGTTAATTCTGAACAAGCTAATGATAGCAGCCGAAGTCTGAAATTCATGGACTTGCATTCATCGTGTGTGGAAATGAAGTTAGTTTACTAGTGTCACTGAAATCAAATGCTGCCTCTGATGTGTAATTACGTGACCCAAGTTCTTATTTACTGTTGACACTCCTTGGTGACATGAACATGATATGAGTTTTACATTAATTTGCATTCACTTGAGACAAAATGTAACACTAACAGAAATGCTTCAAATTCTTATCCACATCATACAATGTATGATCTTTTTCTCTTTTTATTTTTCCAGACACAAGCACTGTTATGATGAAAACCGACACCATGTGGCAGACACTGATTCGAGACTGAACCCATGATATGCAGTATGTAAATGCAACTATTTGTCATGAAAAATTCATATTTGATATTCAAAGCTGAATAAAAATAAAATAAATTGACAATAAAAATATGACTATAAGCAGTCAGTGAGTCACATTACATATGTTATTTTTGACAATTAAAGAGGCAATTTTTGTTTTGTTATCTTAAAAAGGAATTATTATGATAATACTCAAAAGTGAATGTTCATGTGAACACATGTAATAAAACACACTTTTCATACATATGTACACATTCACTTCACATGTTCCCATCTCAGAATTTGTGTGATAGGCGTATAAGACAACACACACCAAAATATTTCAAACCAGCAAGTTATAAGGTACACACACACACACGCACACACAAGACAAAGATTTACTTGTATGTACCTAGATATGGTCAGGGAGTTGGGAGAAAATCCATGCAGACAAGGAGCATCACCATATATCCAATGATGTCACAAGAGTGGTCATTCCTGAAAGTAACTGTAGCATCTCCTTTAGACTCTGATTTTAATGCCTGCTTTGCTGCAAGAACTACTACTTCTATCACCTTTTAGAATGGAAGAAGATATATGGACACAGTCTTCAAGGACATTTCTCAATCCCATGATTGCTACTCATGAGAATGCCCAAGCGAGACCAAAACATCCTTGACAAGAAAGGAGAGGCAGACCCTACCAGCACCACTGACATCTCACCTTTCACACTGGACAGCATAGCTTTTATCCAGACGACACAATAAACAAGGTACACAATGTCTTTCATTCCAATTGATTTGCTCTGCAGGATTCATCAATTTCCCTTGTGTATCTTGAAGGGCACACCATGATTTATTTTCCTTTGCTACCATTGCAGTTGGGTTAGACTTAAAGGATTTTTTTGTTTTTTGTTGTCTTTTTTTTGTCTGTACACACATGTAAATTTTAGAGCACGGCTCTTGCATGGTAACAGGTTTGTCCTTTCTCTTTCATGCACTTGTCTTTTTCTTCCAGCTCACTTAATAAAACGTGTTTAAAAACCTTTTTTAAATTTTCTAACTAAAGGAAAGAAAGAAATCTACTGATGAGTTTGATGACCACAATGTACCGGAGTAGAATCAGTTCACATTTGACCACCAGTTATCACACTGATGTGCATATCATATAATTATGATTCTATCAATATACAAGTATCTCGTCCCTGCTTTGACCCTTGCACATTCGTGTACCACACTATTTCATGTTCTTTCTCCTTGCTGTCTGTAGAGTCAGTTACTACTGGTCAAACAAAAACTAATTTCAAAGATATGCTGCCAGATGCAGTCTCCCCAGATGCCAGGTTGGTTACAAACTTTTAATGACTGTGATTCAGAAAAGATAAATCACCAACTTTACTGAACTGCCCTCTTCAGCTGCAATATCCACACACCTACATACATTTTGGATCCATTTTTGCTCAATCTCAGCCGCACCAAACCAACCCACATCATTCTTTCATGCTGGACCTTACACAATCAAACATTTGCATGGTTAGTGAACAAAGTGGCCACAAGAAAAGGGCAGACTATGGGATGATAAAGTGGGAATTCCACACAAACTGTAACAAGAAGCGTTCTCTTTCCAAGCACTGTTATTTGCCACTCACACCCAGAACTTTGCATGAAAGACAATGCATACATATCAACACACATAAACTGTTCAAAGTTTGTTCATCTTTTATGATAGTTATACAATTAAAAAATTTTATGAGACAAGAAATAAGCAAATCGTGCAGTTCATGTTTTCATCCTATGATACTAGTCATATTTAAGGAACTTTCCAACATTACAATACCATACCATACCAATGGAAGCTACTTAACATCCATCTAATCATCAACAACAATAATTTAATGAACAGACAGAACTTTCAAGCTGAAAAAAAGGATAACCATTGCCTGCAATTCTGAAACAAAAAAGTTGACCCACAGACAGATATGCAAACCATAAAGGAACAAACAAACAAAAACAAACACCACACACACAAACATACCAACCCTCTCTCGCACACACATAGTGACATACACACCAGCAGAATGCAAATGATTGTATTCTGGCAAATATATTAACAACATGATTTAGGTAATGCGACAAAACCAGTTTTGTATTAGCCTGGTCCTGTTCATCATCCAAACTATTCTCCATACATGGGGTATCAGACATGTGGGGCTAACCAATTGTTTTTCATAAAACCAGAGTACTGATTACTCAACAACAACAAAAATAACAATAATAAAAAACCAAACTTTTCCACAAATGTTTTTAATGCACAAGTTTACAAACAAACGTCTATGACAATGATGTTTGTCTCTCACTTTCCTATATATGTAAGCACTGAGAACGTTCACTGCCAAACGCGTAAACTGTATTCTTTGGGGTTTTTTTTTTTTTTTTTAAACAATGAAAACTAAAATTTTCAGCTCACTCACTTGTCTACTTCTAGCACATTATTTTTTGTTAAAAGGAAAGATCTTTGAAATCAAGTTTTAAGGCTGAATACACTTCAGTAAACCAGAAAGGGCAAGAGATTAACTTCTGTAGAACTGCATCCATTTCACGCCATCTATTTTGCACCTTTCTTTTCTAGTACTAACACAAGGTCTACATTTTTCATTTCATCCATCTGCACATCCATATGTGCATGTTGACCCATGTTCACAAAAATACCACACTGTTCCAAAATAAAAAATTTACGACTTCTGATAGATAATAAAATGTTCTTCTCACTCAATGGATTGTTATCTCTTGCTTTAGAACATGCACGTTGAAAATATCTATAGCTTGACACTTAAAGAAAAGAAAGAAGTTTTTCATGTTTAGGTCTGCATTATTTTTTCTTCTAATGCCAGCTTGTACTGGTGTGCTAGTGCAGCTATGCAATGCATAGCAGTTCTGACACTGGCAGATGACTATCCTTCAAATGATGGTGAAACAGGCTATTGCTTTCAACATTTGAAGACAGCAGACAAGGATGAGTGGGATAGAGAGTCAGCCAGAGAGAACTCGAGACAAAGAAAGAGAGACAGACAGACAGACAATGGGGAGGAAACTGCTTAGCACATTACAGTGGTCACATGAAACAAATCAATTTTGGAAAAGACACAAAAAAACAAAAATTAAAGCAAAACTGTAGCACTTTAGAAACTCTCCAAATTCTAATAAGAGAACAACTGTTTCCCTTTGACATTTGACTGGTGACAAATGTGATTGATCAGTAGGAAAAGAGATAACAAGAAAAGGCAAGGTACAGCAGAGTGTGGAACCAAATGTCTTGCACACCCGTAGAACCAAAAATAATTTCTGGATGATAGTCATGGGTGCCAATAAATAAACCATGACTTTTTTTTTTCACTTAAATTAATTTCTGTCTTACCCAATGCAAAGTAAAGGAAAATAACCCCAACTGGATATTTTAGTTGCGAACAGTAGCATTTTTGAAACATCACAGACAAGATCCAAATCAAGCCACAATAACTGCAACAGACAAACCCCCAGCCACTCATGCAGTTTCTAAACACAAAAGGAATACCAACAGCAAGAATTTAAGACAACTGAATGGATGAACCATTCTTCTTCTAAGGAATACCAAAAGCAAGAATTTATGACAACTGAATGGAGAAACCAATCTCCTTCTTCTTCCGTAAAGTCTCCACAATCAACAGGCTGATTATTATGAGACTATAAAACAAGGGATCTGCTTTAAAAAAAAAATAATAATAACCCACCCTATTCTGCTTCCAATTTCTATAGCACGAGATTACACACGTTCATACCACAAAGTGACACCCCCCCCCCCCCCCCACCCTTATCTTACCTACTCACTAGCCTACACAACCAAAAAAAAAAAAGGTAAGTGCGGAGCTGCCAGCAGGCTACCACGGTCGCTTTTCATCCATTACTATGGACTAGCTGGCCCCAGGTTGCAGTAGGCAACTCAGGCCCGCAACACCCTTCCACTCATCCATTCACACAACGAGACAGACACCAAAAAACAGTCTACTGAAGATGCCTGTTGACCCGTGACACAAATGTGTCAGGGGTTTGGGCATCAACAGCATCCTGGGGGAGGACATCTTTCATGATGTGGGATCTATTGTCTGTTACTTTTCCATTGATCTGCCAGCCAGTCCAGTCCTTCACAGAGGCCATCTCCTGTGGTGGCACAAGTAGTCTGGATGTACCAAGCACGGCAACGCAAAGCGTGGAGGCCCAACTTGTCCGTGACCTCAGCAGCACTCATGGCATTTGGTAAATCCTGTTTGTTTGCAAAGACCAGCAGTGTGGCATCTCGAGGTAGTACCATCTTCACCCAGCATCCTGTTCAACTCTTCCCCAGCCTCTCCCTCTCGTTTACCGTCACTGCTGTCAACTACAAAGATGAGTCCTTGCGTGTTCTGAGAGTGATCTCTCCACAATGGTTGAAGTTTATCCTGTCCACCCACATCCCACACTGTAAACTTGATGTTCTTGTACTCCACGGTTCCCCACACTGAAACCCATAGCGGGTGTGGTTGTGACTATTTCTCCAAGTTTAAGGTTGGAAAAAATGGTGGTTTTTCCTACAGCATCCAACCCAACCATCAATATCTTCATCTCCTTTTGTGCTCCTGCCATTCCAATACTTCTTGTTGGATACACAACACAGGAATCAACGTCTAGTGCCGAACAGGATTTGGACCGTAAATATATATGCCTCGTCACTCCACAACCCAGACTAAATGGCGGACATAGAAATTACTTCGCTGAACACTCAACGTCACTATCCTCCTTCTTCTTTGTTTGTTTGTTTGTTTGTGTAGTTTGTGAACATGTTCTGGTCCAAGGGACGTTACTCATGGCTAGAAAGGAACAAGGAGAGGAGAACATAGAAACGGACAGATTGTGAAGGTGAACCCCAAGCCTAGAGCAGAGGGAGGAGGAAGGTCAGGGGGTACCGGAAAGACCAAATGAACCAGCAAAAGCAACGGTGTACATAATGTAATTGTAAATGTAAGTGCTCATACAGCTCAGGAAGAGTGCATTTTTCTTTACTCTAATGTAGATAGTTTGTTGAATAAAAAAGATGAGTTTTTGAGTATTATAGAAGATTTTAGCGTGATTGCTTTGACTGAAATCAAGCCAAAGAATATTAAGAATTTCAATATAAAAGAATGTTATTTTCCCAATTTTGATATGTTTGTGTGTAAAAATCTTGTAAAAGGTGCTGCAATATATACTGAGAAGAGTTTAAATGTGTGTGAGTGTGAGGACTTAAATAAGGAGGATTTTAGTGAAAGTGTATGGTGTACCTTTAACGGATCAAAAGGAGAGAAAGTATTGATCGGTTGCATATATAGAAGCCCGAATGTAAGTACAACAGAAAACGACAAGTTATTTAAGATCCTTATATCTGAAAAAGTTCAAAAATATGATAAAATTTGCATTGTTGGCGATTTCAACTATCCTAATATTGGTTGGAATGGAGAGTGGAGAGGAGATAAAAGCAATGAGATAATAGAGAATGTACATGATGCGTTCCTATGAGATAATAGAGAATGTGCGTGATGCGTTCCTATGAGATAATAGAGAATGTGCGTGATGCGTTTCTATGAGATAATAGAGAATGTGCGTGATGCGTTCCTATGAGATAATAGAGAATGTGCGTGATGCGTTCCTATGAGATAATAGAGAATGTGCGTGATGCGTTCCTATGAGATAATAGAGAATGTGCGTGATGCGTTCCTATGAGATAATAGAGAATGTGCGTGATGCGTTCCTATGAGATAATAGAGAATGTGCGTGATGCGTTCCTATGAGATAATAGAGAATGTGCGTGATGCGTTCCTATGAGATAATAGAGAATGTGCGTGATGCGTTCCTATGAGATAATAGAGAATGTGCGTGATGCGTTCCTATGAGATAATAGAGAATGTGCGTGATGCGTTCCTATGAGATAATAGAGAATGTGCGTGATGCGTTCCTATGAGATAATAGAGAATGTGCGAGATGCGTTTCTATGAGATAATAGAGAATGTGCGTGATGCGTTTCTATGAGATAATAGAGAATGTGCGTGATGCGTTCCTGAGATAATAGAGAATGTGCGTGATGCGTTCCTATGAGATAATAGAGAATGTGTGAGATGCGTTCCTATGAGATAATAGAGAATGTGCGTGATGCGTTCCAATGAGATAATAGAGAATGTGCGTGATGCGTTTCTATGAGATAATAGAGAATGTGCGTGATGCGTTCCTATGAGATAATAGAGAATGTGCGTGATGCGTTCCTATGAGATAATAGAGAATGTGCGAGATGCGTTCCTATGAGATAATAGAGAATGTGCGTGATGCGTTCCTGTTACAAAAGGTTCTGGAACCAACTAGAAGAAGACAAGGACAGAATCCTACAATGGATGACTGGGTTCTAGTCAACGAAGATAGCTTAATTTCAAACATAGAACACTTGCCACCAGTAGGCAAAAGTGACCACGACGTATTAAAATTCAATCTGTATGTTTCATTAAAAAGGGAGCCTAAAGTTATCAAATTTAAGTTAGATTTCAACAAAGGTGATTACAATAAAATGAAAAATATTGTTGAAAATACAGACTGGAGCAAGCTAGACAATATGGATGTGGAGAGTGCATGGAGCATGATAAAAGATGTGCTAAATGCTGGGGTTGAGGAGTGTGTTCCAAAAGTGAAAGTTAATAATAATAAACGTTTCAAACCTATATGGCTAGACAAGAAAGCCATGAGAAAAATAAAAAAGAAATATAATGCGTATAAAAGATATTTAAAGACAAAACATGGTAGAGACTATGTTAGATATGTTATAGTAAGGAATGAATGTGCCAAACTACTGGAAAAAAAAAGAAAAAATTATGAGAAAGATATTGCTAAGAAAGGTAAAACTAATCCAAAAATGTTTTGGAAATATGTGCAAGAAAGGACAAAAACTAATACAGGTATTAGTCCCTTAAAAAGTGAGGATGGAAAGACGGTTGTTACAGATAAAGACACAGCAGAGGTATTGAATAATTTCTTTGCAAGTGTTTTTACAACTGAGAATGTAAATACATTACCTTATTTAGAAGCAAGCTCAAGATCTAATGGTATATCACTATGTGACATGAGAGTTACTCCTACTGCTGTAGAGAAAAAATTAAGTGAACTTAATCCTAATAAAGCCAAAGGGCCTGATTCCATATCCCCTAGAATACTAAAAGAACTGAGCAAAGAAATTGCAAAACCACTTTGCATATTGTTTAATAAGTCTTTAGAAACAGGAGGGTTACCAAATGATTGGAAAACAGCTGATGTTATTGCTTTGTTTAAGAAAGGGAATAGGAGTGAAGCTGGAAATTATGACCAGTAAGTCTAACTTGTATTGTATGTAAAGTATTGGAATCACTAATAAGAGACTGTATTGTTTCCCACTTTGAAAGCAGTCAATTATATGCAAAGTGTCAACATGGATTCCGAGGAAAAAGATCATGTGTAACCCAACTATTAGAGGTAAGATAAGATAAGATAATGTTGCTTATAGCCCAGCCGACCGCAGAGGGCCACATCAGGGCTGTCACCACGTTAAAATCAACTCACCAGTCATTTTTTTAAAAAAAAAAAAAAAAAAACTTTCACACATCTCGTTAAATGACATCGTCTACAAACGAACCAGAAACTTTGTTAAAAATCCTTCTTCCGTAAAATCTCAAATCAGATGAAAAATGTTAATTTCTCTCAAAAACCCAAGGATCACGTCAGGCGGGACATCCCTGAACAGGATCTTCATGGACTCCGCTGTAAAATGTTTGTGTCTCACATCGTGCAAGTCCCAACACTCTAAAAGAACATGTTTCATTGTGAGTGGTGCATGACAGGAATGCACCAGGGAGCTTCTTCACTCTTTAAAAGGTAAGAAGGGTAAAATACGAATGGCCGGTGTGCAGCCGGCACAAAAACCATTTCCTTTTTAAACGACGTAGATGGGAGGAAGTCTTTAAAGGGGTTTGGACGGATCTGAAAGAGTTTGTTATTCGTCGTGTGTTCCAATCCCCCTGCCAGAGGTCTCTCACATAATCGTTAATTTTGGGTTTTCACATCTGAGCAGGGGATATAAGTGTTGGACAGTTTCTCTCTTGTGGCTTCTTGGCTAAACGATAAAACCATTTCGTTCCCGCCGATGCCAACATGCCAGGAACCCAAGCAAGAGTAATGTTGTAACCGTCCCCCCTTCAACTTGCTAAAAAGTTCAAAAAAAAGTAAAAGTTCTGGATGCTGAAGGTTGCGGCCAGCTAGGGCCTCCAAACTGACAGCGAATCCGACAGAACCAGAAAGTCCCTCCTCGAAGAATGGGAGATTATCTTCAACCAGTACTAAGCAGTAAGTTCAGCAGAATAGACAGAAGCATCTGAAGTATATTTTCCCCAAAAATACTGAGAAGGAGCCCCAGGGCAGTAGGCTGCACAGGCACCCAATCCTCAGACTTGGGAACCGTCAGTGAAAACTTTTTGATGGGATGGGAAATTTTGGAACAAGCTCGGCATACAAACCCTTTGTACGCCAGAGAGCTGGTAGACCCCTTTACGGAAAGCTGCGAGATCAAAACGAACTCTGGTGTGAAAAAGGTCCATGGGGATGATCCGGAATTGGAAAATTTGGAACTACTCCGTCTTACCTGCATTCCACGTGAGGCTGCATACGAAGCCCAAACGGCGGAATACATTTCGGGTTTGTTTCAAACTTACTTTGGAACGGAGGGTCAAAAACACAGTCATAGGCAGGATTCTGCGGTTCTGAGAACAGTCGGATGTAATAATTCAAAGAAAATGTTCAGCCTGCGGTTGGATAGTGAAGGGTTCACCTGCCTCTGCGTACAGGCTGTACACAGGGTGGTGCGGAACGCTCCAAGACAGAGACGAAGCCCTTTATGGTGGATAGGGTCCCCGAGTTTGAGGTAAGATGATCTTGCGGACCGTACACAGCACAACCGTAGTCAGTTTGGAACGGACCGGGCTCTGTAAGGTGCAACAAGTTTTCTTATCAGCGCCCCAGTCGGTGTGTCTACGACCCGCAGAATATCAGTGCCTTTTTGGGAAGCAGTTTTGAGGTTTTTAATATGGGTGAGAAAGTTAAGTTTTTGGTCAAAAATGACTCCCCAAAATTTGGCCTCTTAACAGCTGGAATGGGAGATTTCCCTACTTGAAGGTTCCGGGTCTGGAAAAAACTGACGGAAATTATGGAAGTGAATACACTGGGTTTTTGTAGCAGAAAAGGTGAAACCGTTTCATCCGCCCACCGATGGGTTTTATCAAAGCAAAGCTGGAGCCTGCGCTGGACACTCCCGGGTACAGGCTTCCAGTTGGGGTAGACAGCAAAATCATCCACAAAATGAGCATCTGAACCCTGCTGAACTGATTGAACAATGTTGTTGATCTTAATACTAAAGAGGGCAGGAGATGTATGCTCCCCTGTGGAAAACCCAACTCCTGCTCGTGGACATCAGAGAGAGTGGTGCCAACCCGGACCTGAAACTGTCGTTCTGCCAAAAAATTTTGAATAAAAAGCGGAAGATGACCTCGAAAACCAGATCGTGGAGATCATGAAGTATCCCGACTTCCAGGTGGTATCGTAGGCCTTCTCCAAGTCAAAGAAAATTGCCACTGCATGCTGTTTGTTCAGAAAGGCGTTTCCGAAGTGTAGATTCCAGACGAATCAAATGGTCAACGGTAGTCCGATGTTTGCGGAAACCACACTGTTCTTTCGCCAAAAGGCCATCGGTTTCGAGTTTCCACATGAGCCTAGCATTGACCATTTTTTCCATCAATTTACAGACACAGCTGGTCAAAGCTATGGGACGGTAGTTAGATGGATTAGAAAGATCTTTTCAGGTTTGGGGATGGGAATAATGAGGGCTGTCCGCCAAGAGGGTGGAAAGCAACCTGTAGTCCACACGTGGTTGTATACCTGTAACAGGATGTTCAGACCTTCTTGCGGAAGATGTTTCAATAGTTGATAATGAATGTCATCTATACCTGGAGAGGAATCGCTGCAAGAGAGTAAGGCAGATTTCAGCTCGTTTAATGTGAAAGGAAGATTGTAGTCTTCCATGTTGTCGATGAAAAGTTGCAGGGTGATTTTTCTTTAGGGCTTTGTTTTTGACAAAAGTGACTGATTTATTAGAAGAGAGGAATTTCTTTTCAATGGTTTGAAGCAAGCAGATTAGCAACTGCTTTCTTCTCTGTTATTAAAGAATCTGAAAACTTGAGATGGTTCACAGTGGGACAGGTGTTCTTCCCTTTGATTTTCTTAATGATGTTCCACACTTTTTTCTTAGAAGTTTTTGATGTCAGCCTGGAGCAGAAGCTTCTCCAGGACCGACGTTTACTGATTTTAAAAGTGTGTCTTGATTTAGCACGGAGTTTCTGATGGGCTCGAGCGTTTGGGACCCGAAGGTCGTTGGTATACCTGACGCTGAGCCGTTTTCTAACTTTAGAAATTTGTTGGCATTCTGAATCGAACCAGGGTGTTTTTGGCATTTGAAGTTTATCGGAAGACACTGGAATACAGGCCTTAGCACATTTAATCATAATGTTAGTCAGTGATTCAGCTGGGTCAGGACTCTGAAAAAAATCAGTGTCCTGGAACTCCTTAGAAACAGTGGCTGCAAAGAGATCCCAGTTTGCTTTCTTATAATTTAAATGCTGAGAGACAGAGACGTGTTCAGTTATTACAGGTTGTAGAAGGACAGGGAAATGGTCACTTCCGTGCAGTCGTCATGGACAGACCATCTAGTCCAGGACCAGCGAACGGGCGTACACAAACGACAAATCTAAAACACGAAAGTGAACCTGTGGAAGAGTGGAGGTAAGTTGCTGATCCGTCGTTCAGACAACACCAAATCCAAGTCTGAAAGGACATCCTCAATTAGCAGACTCTGGATGACGTACCGGCACTACCCCAAGAGGATTGGTACCGTTAAAGTCACCCAACAGCAAAAAAGGTCGAGGAAGGTCTCCTATCAGACTGACAAGGTCCTGACGACAAACCGGGACTGAAGGAGGTAGATAAATAGAACAGATTGTCACAGTCCTGTGGAGAGTGACTCTCGCAGCAACAGCTTGAAGGGAGGTAGACAGAGCGACAGGACTATACAGCAGAGTTTTGTGTATGAGAAGGGCAACACCGCCCGACCGTCCCACGTGGTGGTTGTGCAGATTTGAAAGAATATTAAAGCCAGAAAGAGTAAAGGTCTTCTGGCTTTGATTTGAGTTTCCTGAAGAGCCACGACAGAAGGTTTTATAGACTGACACAGAAGCTGCAGCTCCTCAAAGTTGGAATTTAATCCACGGATATTCCAATGGAATATTGTACTATCCATGGTGCAGAGGGCGAAAAGGAGAGAGATCAGGTCATCTCCTCATCAGCATCTGCGGCCAATGGAGTGAACTTATTTTTTAGTTTCACTGGACTGTGTTGGTCTTTGGACCCGCTGGCAGACTTGCCCGCAGGTGACAAAGGCCTGGATTTTGGAGATGGTGGAGGTCTGGATTTGGGAGATGGTGGAGGTTGTTTCTCATCTCCACCGTCTCCACATTGGGTGGAACTCCCTTGCCCGCACGGGCACTGGATAGGAGAGTTCGAGGGGGAACTGCTGGTTTTTAATCTGCCCAGCAGCAGATGTTGTAGACTGCTGGGCAGTCTGAGGGGTGGCGGATTTTTTGCCTCCACCAGGGGCAGTCACTTTGGGTGGGAAGGTGGTGGACTGCTTCCACCAGAGTTGACAGTTCTGACTTGCAATGTTTTGGAAAATGTAAAGTCATCAGTCTGACAGCAGACTGATCGAGTGAAAACTGCGGGAACCGACTTTACGGCGAAGCATATGAGCTGTTGGAGTCTGACTGCCCACAACCTGCTTGCGGGCTTCAAAAAAGGAGATCTCTTTTTCCGTTTTTATTCGTTGAATGGTGGATTCTTGAATCCAAAGAGGACAGTTTCTTGAAGAGGAGGATGATCGCCGCTGCAGTTAGCACAATGTGCCGGATCTTTGCACGGCCCATCATGGATTGCCTTGCAGCAAACACCGCACACCTCCTGCCCAGAACAGCGGTCTCTGACATGTCCAAACCTCTGGCACCTGAAGCATCTCAACGGGGACGGGGACATACAACTTGAACACGGACGTTCAGGTAGCCAACTTTGATGACCGGAGGCATGCACAGGGTTGCAGAAGGTCAGAAAGAGGGTGTTGGTGGCCACTCTTCTGCACCTTTCTTGACTGTCACCCTGCGCACCTCCGTCACACCCTGGGACGCCAGTTCTGTTTTTATTTCTGCCTCTGAGACACCCGTTAGATCTCTGCAGCGAATCAACCTTTTGAGGAATTTAACTGTTTATGGGGAGTCACCCTGATCTCCCTATCCACCAATTTTGTTGCCCTCAACAGCTGTTCAGATTGTTTTCTTGATCGACATTGAACTAAAAACGATCCATTCCTCAACCTTTTGACGGAACTGAGGGTCACCTGCTAAGCTTGAAAAGCCCTTTTGAAAGCAAAAGGGCTCAGAGCTGAAAGGGGTCTTTTCCTGCTCCGTCCCTTCCCACGAGCCAGGAAGCCCAGAAACCTGTTCTCTGTCGTATCTCCGTGTCAGAATCGCTGTCAGAATAACGTTCCCTGAAATAGGGGATGCCGCCTTCCTCTTCCTTTTGGGGGGATGTTTTTGAAAGAGCCATATTTGATTTATTGTGATTCATCCCTCCCTTACTCACCCACCTTGGAGTCCAACTAAGGGGCCAGGGCCAAGAAACCAATGTCTTGACCCCTTCCAGGCTTCGGGAGAGACATACGACAAGCAGAAGCAACCAACCCTATCCCCCTGATCATGCTCAACTCCCGGGAACAGAGAGCTGAGCACTGCAGGGGTTTACTTGGCCAGCTGGGGAACTGCCCGTCTTGACCCAACCCCAAGAAGGGGAGCCGATTAGTACACCGGGCCAAAGTGTACTCCCTGTCTAGGAGAGGTCCGAGCCAAAGTGATGTGTTGAGAGCGCTGGCCCTCTCAATCACCAGGATCTCATTCCCCTCCGACACAGGTCGCACCGCACGGCAAACGCGGCGGATCTTAAGGAGACCACAGAGAGAAAAGGAGTGTGGAAAAGAAGACTTGAAGGGGAGACGAAGATAGAAAAGGGCCAAATAAGGGAGCAGAAAACAAGAAAAGGATAAAGGCGGGTTACTCTTAGTCAGGATCCTCACCCTTAGCCTATCTGACATGGGAAGCCCTACCAGGGGCATCAACTCCTTACCATGTTACGCTTAGGCCAAACAGCATCTGCACCTCTCAGGCCTAGAAGCAGTGTGAAAAAAACAGCCTATCTCCAAGTATTGATGCCCCGCCAGCAAAGCCTAAGGGATCACTGGACCACGCAAACCCTCCGACCACGACAAGGTCGCAACCCCCCGGAGGGAACTATTAGAGGTAATGGAGGATTTTACCAATATGATGGATGATGGGGATCCTTTTGATGTTGTGTACTTAGATTTTAGAAAAGCATTTGATTCTGTACCTCAGATCACATACTGTTTGTTGCTTGCTCTGTGGTGGTAGGGGTACCCTATGTCTAAGCACACCCGACCCATCCGCAGTACGACCCTGATAGTGTCATGGATCCACAGGCCCCTAGGGCAGATACCAAACCTAAGGTTAGTGACCAGGATGTGGGGGTGGATCAAGAACAGGGGACGGGCGCTTATGCAAAGTTTGCGAAGTTGGGAGCGGCGATGGGTTTAGCTGGGGGAGAGCTCGCCAAGTTCGTCACAGACTCGGTGCGTAATGAAGACGAGTAGCAAAGGTTAAAGCAGAAGGATGAGGATGAGAAGATAGCGAGAGAAGCAGAGTTGGAGCTCCGGATGGAGGAGAAAGTGAGGCAGAAGATGAAGGATGAGAGGGAGTTAGAGATACAGCAGAGGAAGATTGAAGAGGAGAAAGCTGCTAGGCAGAGAGAGTTAGAGATAAAGCAGAGGAAGATAGAAGAGGAGAAAGCTGATAGGCAGAGGAAGATTGAAGAGGAGAAAGCTGCTAGGCAGAGAGAGCTAGAGTTAAAGCAGATGGAGTTGGAACTGCAGAAGAAGAAGATGGAGGAAGAAAGGGCGATAAGAGAGATAGAAGTTCAAACACGGCAAGCCAAGTTAGAGGCAAGAGAGCGAGAGATACTGATACAGGAGAGGCAGGCCTTAGATGAAGCAGCGCATAGGAAACGCTTGATCGAGGTGAAGGAAACGAAGCGTGTCCACCTTGAGCCGTTAGGAAGAACGACGACGTGGACGCTTTCATCGCCCAATTTGAGCGTGTAGCCCAGATGTGCAAGTGGAGCGAGACCTCATGGCCCACACGTCTGATGTCTCTGCTGAGAGGAAAGGCTAGAGAAGCAGTGATGCGGTTAAGTGTGGATGAGTTAAGCGACTATGATCAGATAAAGAGCGCCCTGTTCAGTCACTTTAGGCTAGATGCTGAGGCCTACCGGGAAAAGTTCAGAAGCATCAAGAAGGACGCTGCTGAGACTTTCGCCCAGATGCTGGGAAGGATGAAGCGGTGGTTTTCCCTCTGGTGTGCGGCAGCGGCAAGGACGAGAGTGTGGCAGAGGATGTTAAGGATCTGCTTTTCCAAGAACAGTTTTACCAGCTGCTGTCCCCAGAGTTCACGATTGAGGTCCGGAAGACATGCCCGAAAACTGTTGAACAAATGGCAAAAGAAGCTACTGTTTTAGCAGAGGCCAAAAGATTGGGGAGGAAGGCGAAGCAAGACCGAACAATTAACCAGCCCAACCTGGGTAATAGGCATGAAACGACAGAGAGCCAGCCTACAGAGAGGTCCCAACACAGTGATGGTGCACTACAGCAGCAGAACAGGAGATCAGAAGGGCCTAGATCGACCATAGTTTGTTTCAACTGCAAGAAGCCAGGCCACATCGCTAGGAAATGCCCTGAGCCCCATTCTGTTGGAGCTGTTCATTGTTGTGACCAGCCCCAAGCTCGAGCAGTCCCTACGTTGTGTCGCCCATGCGCTGAGCAGTGGTACGAGCCTGCGTGCGTTGTAGAAGTTAACGGAGCTCCGGCCAATGGATTACGAGACACGGGTGCCGGATACACCGTAGTGGCCAAGTGGTTGGTACCAGCAGACGCGTACACAGGAGAGACAGTTCCAGTAGTGTTAGCTGAATCCAGATGTAGATCTGTGTTACCTGTGGCGGTAATAGAGTTGAAGTCACCATTCATCGCAGGGAAGTTGGAGGTTTTGGTCATGAATAGCCCTGTGCAGGAGGTCCTGATAGGAAACTTCGCAAAGAGAGTAGGAGATTCCGGTTGGACACGTGTGCCTGTATACGCAGACCCGGCGTTGGTAGGGGCAGTGCAGACACGCGCGCAGAGAGCCAGGGAGCAGCAAGAACCAGTACCACTGCCCGTCGAGGAGTGCATTCTGAACACCTCTACCCAGCAGTTAATTCAGATGCAGGACCAGGATGAAACCTTGATGAAGGCTCGGAATGCGTGTGAAGCAGGGACGCATTTCCACACCAAGTTTGGACGAGTCGAGTACGCTCGGAAATCTGGTGTACTGGTCAGGCGGTTTGAAGGTCCCAAGGACGTAGCGAGTCAGATCTGGTCCCAGCTGAACTACGGGCCACGGTGATGAAGCTAGCTCACGACGTACCCATGTGTGGACATTTAGGTACCACCCGAACCAAGGAGCGAGTTGGTCGCCATTTTTATTGGCCAGGCATGCACGCTGACATTCGTCGGTACTGCCAGTCATGTTTCCAGTGTCAGCGTACTGTTGATAAAGGAAGAGTCGCAAGAGTACCCCTCGTGAAGATGCCACTGATGTGCAGGCCCATGCAGATACTGAGGATCTCTGGTTGCAACCAGAAAGGCAAGAGTTCCGCACAGCGGCAGAGTACGTCGTCAACTTAAGGAACAAGGTAGCTGAGACGTGTGAGTTGACAAAGAAGAACTTGGCAACAGCAGGTTGCAGGTACAAGCGACATTTTCATTTGAGGACGAAACCCAGGAAGGTAGCTGTGGGGTCTAGAGTACTAGTGGGAGGATCACAAGGTGGGCACTGCAGCTGCAGCCATTCCAGTTTACGGTGCAGGCAGTGTCTGGAAAGGACAATGTGGCGGCAGACTTCTTGAGTCGCTTGCCGTAGAGAGATAGAGAGTGAGAGTGAGTGAGAGAGAGTGTAAGTTCCATTTACCTGTGTCAAGAGGGGTTGACATTGTCGAAGATATGCATGTGACAGTGTCATTGGAAGAGAATGACTTAGCAAAGTGTTGCTGGAGGTGTGGTATTTGTAGCACGTGTTGCATAGCGGTCGTGCATGGTCACCCTCAGTTAAGAAATTCATATAGAGTGTAGTGTAACGGTTGCCTGTTAGTGCCTGCGTTAAGGTCGTGTGAGGCAGAATTAGACCAGGTTGATTAGTGTATTCTGCGGTTAATGATGTATTTAAAAGTGATGTTGTCGGAATGATGATGAGGTGCATCAAAAGTAACAGCAGAGCAGAGTGAGTGGTGTGGAGTTGGATTGTTATAGGTAGGGTGTGAGTAAACGCCGATCGAGTGAGGAGTTTTTGTTGGTTTTAACCTGTAGTTAAAACTTAGGCAGGGGGGGGTGTCACCGATCGGCGGTACTAAATCAGCCGTCCATGTGTTTGGAGTAATGGTAGTTCAGAAATAGAGAGCATGTGCGCGTGTGCATACATGTGTGTGTGCGAGCGTGCGTGTGTAAGATTGGGGTTTTGGTTAAGGTGGAAGGTTAGGCTAGGTAGGGGGCTGGGGAAATAAGACATACAATATTCTTGAGTTCCAGTCTTCACTTGTTGAAGGGATGGAAGCGGGAGGCTGGTTTCGTTTCCGATTCTTACCCTTTTTGTTACTTTGGTTCTACACCAGAGAAGGCGGGCAGGATATCGGCTTGTTCTGGTGTTGTCAAGTCTGTGAGTTGTCGTGGTAAATTGTCGTGTTGTTGCACGAGCAACAACTAGTCCGTTGGTCGGCGTGTCAGCTCTGCGGAGGGATACGCTGCTCTGACCAATCGCTGTTTTGTGTTGTGAGTAGAGTTCGCTTGATCCGACCAGGTCGGAATGCGTTGGATAGCTTCACTTCGGTCCCTGGTGTTCGTCGGAGTGGACGTGCCTTGTAGTTGCGGCGGGAGCGCCGTTAGTCGAGCTCAGTGACTTCGAGTCATAGTTAGGGCCAGGTCCTCGTCGGGTCTGGTGTGCCCTTGGCCTGTGCCGGGTTCTGTGTCGTCTTCGTTGGCAGCCACTTGTAGCCAGTTGTAGAACTGGTGTGGTTGATCGTCTGTCTGTTCAGGTTGGTGATTTGTTAGGTTCATGGTGGTGTCATTCTTCATGTTGTCTTGTATTATGGCGAGTTGTACTGTAGTTGTCTCATGTTATGTTGAGTTGTATTATGTTTGTTGCGTATACTGGTTGTCTGGTATGTCGTCTTGGTTCTGTGATTGAAACTTCTTGTCAGCCGGTTTGTGTTGTTACCTCTTTTCTGAATATTCTGTAAGTAGTGTACATAGTGGTTGCTGAGTTCGATTGTCGTGTGACAGTTTGGCTAGACAATGTGGGTTCGATATAATAACCGTTGATGGACGGTGATGCAGATATTGGTTGTGATTAGTTCATGTTAATTTCAGGGGGGTCAGTAAGAAGGTAATATGAGGTTGCATTTTGTTGAGGATCATATGAGTCGGGTGCAGATATGTCTGCATGAATCGTAAAGGGATTGTGCTCAATTTCAGTTGTAAATAGTAGTGGTTCGTTGAAATTGATTAACGATTTCGGAGTAGACCTGCACAGCGTTGGAATCGGTTAACTGTACAGTAGGGCCAAGGCTAATTGGTAGTCGAGTGGTTTATACTGGAGTACGGTCGTGACTGTTCAACTTATATTGGTGTCTTTTCACTTTTGTTACAAGTCATGGTTTTCGACGCGGGTGTCGTGCGCGTGCGGACTGTATCTGTGACGTACGTATTTGGTACAGGACAGTGAATCCAAATGGTTAGACGTGGTTTTTTTTTTTTTTTTTTAAGTAAATGACGGTTGACACATATGCAGGGACGTATGTATTTATGATAGAATAGGGTTGGAGAAAGATATTTTAGGTTGCAGGGAGACAGTCCCATTATGAATTTTAGTAGTCGGAAAGAAGGGTAAGGTAAAGTTTAAGGCGGGTAGCTCAGCAGTTGATAGGATAAAAACGGAGGATGTGCAGCATGTAATATTGTGTGAAGTATGGTTGTGTTGGCATAACAAGGATTAACCACTGGGGTTATCCGACAAGAGATGACATGAGAGTGGGGTGCTGGATGGAAATTTTGGCGAACAAATCATGTGTTGATATATGATTATAATTGACAGTGCAAAGAGGGATATGAAGGATTGTGGCTGCGAGCCGATTCTCTGGTATGAATATGTTAGAACTGTGAATCGATAAAAATTGATAAGTTTTTTTTTTTTTTTTTGTTGTTGTTTTTTGTTCTATTGTTGTTGCTGTTTGAGAGATGTGTATTACTACTGATTACTATGTGGAAACATTTCCTTGTGAGATTGCCATTTCCTAGTTTATTTAGTATTTCCTAAGGGGGCCCATGGAGTCCGTGTTGGATTGCTTAGATTGGTTTTATTTCTCCGAGAATTGGATATGATTTATAATCTTATATGTAATAGCGTAGACTGGCTCAGAGAGAATATTGTTGTACTGCTGTTGTAAGGGTTGACAGGGAATGGATCTAAAACCCAAAGTGAGCAACGGGCTGGGGGGGTGTATTCGAAATTCAAGGGGTCACTCTCATGCCAAGTGGGAAGTAGGCAAGGGAGATGGAGGATTAAAGTGTTACCAAGTAGCCTATGAGCTTTGATGACTCGGGTAGTAGCAACATTACAGTAGTGGCCTACAGTTGTGTCAGCAGGTATCCTGTTCCTTGCCGAGGTTGGGGCCAGATCACCGCAGTCTGCTGCCGCATGCTGGCAGGTGAGCGACGGCGTCCCGTTACTGCTGCTCTTCCGGGAGAGGGGGACCACCCAGGCCGTTTGCCGTCTGCGAGGCAGCTCTCCTCCTGCTGCGGGTGCTCTTCCGGGAGTTGTCCGGCACCTGTTCCTCTTCCCTGAGCAGGCGTCCTGTGAGGGGGTGCTGCACCAGGCCTTCCCTCACCCTCAGTGTCCGGCAGGACCTTCAGAGGAGGAGGCGTCGAGCTCCGGATCCGTCGAGAGGGCGCCGGGGTGCAGGAGCTTTCCGGGGAGGTGTCAGCCTGTGAGGGGCCACGGACAGTGCTGAGGAGTGGAGCTTTCCGGGGAGGATGGGGTGTCAGGTCTTTGTGGTAGGAAGGGGGTGTAGAGTTTAGGCAATAGGGTTAGGGTGTTAGCTACTGCCTCCTTTTGGGACGTAGCGGCCAGCACGGTGTAGGGTACTTGTTGTTGCCTCCCTTAGGGACGCAGTGACCAGTGCGGTAGTGGTCCCGGGTCAAAAGAGAAGGGTGGGTCCTGGGGAGAGGTGTGGGTGGTAGTAGTTTAGAGATTAGAGTCCCTTGGGTTTGTCCTTGTCCCTAGTAGTTAGCCACCACGTGTGCGGGCTATCTTTGCGTCCCTAGGTTGCAGTGATATACCGCAACTGGTGCTGTAGCATAGGTTAAGGTTCGCAGGGTCATAGAAGGGTTGTGTAGGTCAGTGAAGAAGTGGGATACCGGTGTGTGGTTGTGGATGGACGTGAGTGGTGGCGCCATAGTGTGTGTGTGTGTGTGTGAAATAAAGAAGTGCGCATGATTGTAAAGCTGTGTTAGTGTGCTGTGTTGTCTGCTCTAGTGTGTGATAGGCGTGGGTAGGGGTGGTAGGGCCGTCCGGCTTAGCGACCATGACAGGTGCCATTGCACAACACAAAACTAGAAACAAGAGTTGTACAAAATCCTCCTGGACTACAGATCCACTCCTCATTCTTCCACTAGAACTCCACCTGCTACTGCATTTTTTGGTCACAACCTCACGACAAGACTACCAGAAGTCCCAGTCCAACAGCCTGGTGATGAGAAGATGAGACTCAAAGATGCCCAGTCCAAGAAGAAGATGAAACAATATGCTGATAAGAAACCCTACGTCAAGCCAAGCAAAATTCAGACTGGTGACAAAGTCCTGCTGAAAGAACATTCCATGTCCAAATCCTCCACTCCCTACAATCCTGTTCCATTCACAGTCATTCAGAAGGGCACCAGAAGAGACAATCAAAATATCACCAGAAACAGCAGTTTCTTCAAACCTTCTCCCAGAACTTCACCTCCTACTAAACTGATGTCTGACTTCAGTGATATAGATGCTGATACACACCCCCATGCAAATGCAAAACATGTACAACAAAATACAAACACAGACAAAACTACTTCAGACAGGCACTCAAACAACTCACATCCTCCTGTGACCATTCCAAATATTCCCGAACCAAGAAGATCCAGCCGTGCAATTTGTTTGCCAAAGAAATTCAATGACTATATTCTTTCATACACTTGAACAGACAAGTATTGAACTTGAAGAAGATGGACACACCGCTGTGTAATGAAAACACCACATTTGAAAAGAATTCAGACATTTCATTGCACCACTGTGCGCACTGTTGTTTAATTGTCACTATGCAGACTGGTTATTGATGCTTGTTTATTCTGTTCAAGTTCAAGTATTTTTTTTAAGTCTTCAGGGGAAAAAAAGAAAGAGAGAGATTGACTGTTATATCCACTTTGAAATATGCATGACATTTAATGTGAAGTTTTAAATGTAAACAAAAGGTTTTCACTGAAGTGCTATGTAAGTGCTTGTATTCATGAGAAATATTTTTATTAATAAGATTAGAAACAAACAAAAGGTTCATTAACATTTTGTTTTATAATTAGCTTATTCTTTTATAAATGTCAGTGAATTTACCATTCACTTTTATTTGTTCTATTAGTATATTTAAGAGTTAAATTTTAAAAACAACCCTTGATTTCAGAAAGAGGGTGATGTAGTGTTGTGAACAAGTTTTGGTCCAAGGGACATTACTCTTATGCTCTTATTTTTGGAGCCTCATTCTGATGACAAACAGTTTTTGTTGACAACCGTCAAGAAGATCAGTCAATACAACGTTATCATAGTATCAACAAGAGTTAATCGTTTCTATTGTATGAATCCATACAGCAAACATTCTTCAAACCCCAGCAATCACATTACAGTTTGGTTCATCATATCTGTCATCTTTTTGCCAAACATATGTAGAAAATACTGAAAACTAGATCGACAAGTTTATAATTACATATTCTATATTCTTTCTACAAGGAATTTTAGCATTTGTCTACATTAGGCAAAATCATGTGTTCAAGTATGAAAGAAAATCACGCAAAGTTATGAACTGTTGGCATTATGATATGAAGAGAGATATCTCTTCTTTTTTTTCCTGAAGAAGATGTTCTCACAACCAATGTAAAGGAGATGAAATACTGTTCACTGACTCACTCAAATACACTAACTACACATGGTTATAAACTGGGAGCAATTTATCAGTTCTGGTTTGTGACACTGTGTGGAATTATGAACCCTTCTTATTTGACTGCAGTTTTATCTTATAGATTAAACAATCACAAAAAATTACAGTGAATCTTTACATCAGTCATTGTTTTAGCTTAAATCAGTGTATCTTTCTTAGTTCTACAGAACTCTACAGAAATTACAGATGTCAAAATAAATATGTTCAATGTCACAAAAATGGACACTTAATGTGTGTGTGTGTGTGTGTGTGTGTGTGTGTGTGTGTGTGTGTGTGTGTGTGTGTGTGTGTGTGTGTGTGTTTGTTTGAGTGTGGTGTGTGTGTGTGTGTGTGTGTGTGTGTGTGTGTGTGTGTGTGTGTGTGTGTGTGTGTGTTGCTTTAGACCAGACAGAGAGACCCGAGAGAAATATATAGACAGACAGGTGGACAGATTGATGGAAATGATATATAACAGACACACAGATAGATCAAAAGATAGATGTAACACCTGTAAGCATTCCCAAGCACCCAAATTACCAAAACAATGCCACAATATCAGTGTCAAGAGGTAAAAAAGAAGAAAAATGTAACCTAAAAAAACGAACATCGAAAAATGATTCACACAATGTTTCACAGAAACTGAACCAAGAATTTGCCCCTAATATCAACTAAGCATTTAACTGATCTGTAATTGGAGCACTGAAGTTTGATCAACACAACTTCATCTGATTTACACAGACATAACAATTATGTTAGCAGATATATGCACAAACACTCCACTGACATTCAGGAGGCAACTCACATACAAAGAGAATAAATGTACTAAAAAAAATGCTATCTGTGGGCTGGGAAGAACAAGTCCCAACAGAAACATATCGGTGGATCTGCTCTGTACCAGAAGTGAAAATTAACATTACGACTTGAAGTAGTGCCACACACTTGAGTTTCATCCACTAAATGAAAGCATCTCCAAGTATAGTTCAAATTCCCGATCAGTTATGTGCAGGTGTTTGTATTGTGTATAGATTTCTTGGATGCTGAGACCAGAACAGGACTTCATCTATAGTGCATCTTGATCATCATGTCCTAAATAATTCCTCCAAGCCCTGCTCTTGCAGTGATCTCAGTACTTTCCTTTCACATGTGTCCAGTCCATCTGCATGATGAGTTTGTTGGATGGATGTGGGTGACGCCCACTGGGGATGGAAGGGATACTTACTGATGACTCATGCTGGCTCCACTGCAAAGCAATTATTTTTGTCAGTTGGGGATTAGTTGACCACAAATGTTGTTCTACAGATACGTTGAATCTGAAGTCTGATCGGGCACCATTCACTGAACTCAACTTAAGTGACTGCAGCAGTACAGTGTCACAATAAGTAGTTCTTGCAGCAAAGCAGGCATTAAAATCAGAGTCTAAAGGAGATGCAGCAGTTACTTTCAGGAATGACCACCCTTGTGACATCATTGGATATATGGTGATGCTCCTTGTCTGCATGGATTTTCTCCCAACTCCCTGACCATATCTAGGTACATACAAGTAAATCTTTGTCTTCTGTGTGTGTTGTGTGTGTGTGTGTGTGTGTGTGTGTGTGTGTGTGTGTGTGTGTGTGTGTACCTTATAACTTGCTGGTTTGAAATATTTTGGTGTTTGTTGTCTTATATGCCTATCACACAAATTCTGAGATGGGAACATGTCTGCCTGCCTCATGTTACAACAACCTGAAAGACAACCAGACAGAGAGAATTAGCCCATCAGTCCAAAGAGCCCACAAATCAAAAAGCTAAAGAAGGCTAGCACTTCTTTTTTTTTCAGATTGCCTGATCTGTCGCTCAGATAATGCCACATATCAGGTTGGAAAAAGCGGCATGTACAAAGCAAAACTAAATCAAGTCTTGCATAACCTATCAGGTAAGCATGAGATGAAGTGTTTAAAGATGAATCATGAAAATGACCAGAGGCCTCACTCGTGAATTATTCCCTCAGCAGGAGTTTATGTACCATGATGCGCATGTCAAACAGTCTTTGCACAATGTATGGAATCACTAGTGCTGAGGACAATTTTCAGATGGCCACCCATAGAACTCAAACTGAGAGCACAGTCCACCTAACATGATTTTAAGATGCAAGAAGCAAAAATCAAATCTCAGCCCTGGATCAAAGCAGTCATATTGATGAAGATAGCAAGACTGCAATCAAATGAAAACCTTGTCTAAAATTGGCTGGACAACAGCTCCCCCCATCCCCTCTCCCCTTCTGGGGAATCTGAAGATCAGCTCCTTTAGGGTACACTTGAACAATGATTTAATGGGAGTGTCCAAAGCCACATATACTGCCAGCCAGTAAAACTAGTAAAAGGCTGTTCTACATCTGATATAGAAGACCTAGATAACCACCCCAAGTAAGTGGAAGAAAGGGAAAGGTCTAAACAGTACAGACAGGCAGATAATGATTAAATAATGTCGCTGTCCTGACAAGTTAGCCCTCCCAGTGAGAAGACACCACAGATGGCCAACCTTAAATGCTCAATCATAGAGCTGCCCATCCACATCTTTATAGGAAGGCAACGTACGTAACGATAACAATCAGATTTAAAATGAACATATATATGTCTAGTGACAATGTTCACATTTACTCCTATGTAATCTGCTTGAAGTGTGGCATAGGGTGGAGACCAGTGTCTATAGGAAACCCACCCACGCTGACCAATACCTGAACTTTCACTCTAACCACCCCCTCCAGCACAAGAGATCTGTTGTCAATACCCTCATGCACAGAGCCTCTGTACTGTGTTCCACTGAGGAGGAAGAGCTGAAAGAAGAACACATCAAGACTGCCCTTTCCGCTAATGGATACCTTGCATGGATGTGGGACAACCCTCGAGTTCTCTACCCTTCTTCTACAAATACTGACAGTGCGAAAGTGGGGATCCTTTACATTAAAGGAGTCTCAGAGCATCTAGTCAGGACCTTCCAACAACATGGATGCAAAGTGTTCCACAAACCCACCAACTCCTTATGCCAGCAACTGACTCATGTCAAAGACAAAACAGACCCCCTCAAGCAGTGTGGTGTTGTGTACCTAGTAGGTTGTCATGACTGTGCCCATACCTACATTGGTGAGACAGCAAAACTACCCACCCGCCTACAGGAACACCAAAACCGATCTACTTCTGTCATACACAAGCACCTACAAGCCACATGCCACAGTTTCAGCCCCTAAGAAACCAAGATCTTATCTACAGAGCCCTTTCTCACAAAAAGAAAAGTTAAAGAAGCCATCGAAATCAAGACCAGACGCCCCAGCCTGAACAGCGCTGGTGACCTACTCGTTTTTGAGTGAACCAGTATTTTAGGAAGAAGAAGAAGAAGAACAGAGACTAAGGTTTTGAACTTCCCCATATTTACAATCAGATCCTGACAACCGTTCACCCCACACAACAGTCGCCCCACCAGGCCTCGTTACCACAACAGCAACAGTGAGCTGATGAAGACTGGGCGACCCTGTTATATTCTCCACGTAAGTTTTTGATTCTGAGTCCTTAACTACTTTTCTAAAGATCTGTTGTTGAATGATCTCGTCGAAAACCAGCTTGATTTTCCGAAAGTGTGTTGTTATTCTCGATAAACTTTGTCAAACAGTTATTCAAAATTGTTGCGAAATTAGCATTTCTGAAGGACACTGTCATGTACGCACAATGCTTAAAGAATACCTTGAAAGTAGCTGCACACAAAATCAGAAAAGTCCACTTCATCTCCATCTCTTCTAGTCGTCTTGGCGTCTTTTTACTAAGCTTACTTCGGATCTAAACAACAGAATGGAGCACAGGAAGTGCGTAGGTGTCATGTCCTAAAACTGGGGAACAAGAACTCAGATGCTGTGTATCACATGACGGAGGTAAACATCAAGGGTGAGACATGTACCACAACTCCATCTGAAAGGGAAGTTGAGAAGGACCTTGGGGTTTACATTGAAAACAAATTGAATTTCAGAGAACATGTGGCCAAGCAATTGCTGTAGCGAAGAGAGTGGTTGGTATTATCCGTCGCTCGTTTGACTTCCTCACTAAAGGTATTTCCTACAACTGTACAAGTCTCTTGTACGACCAGCACTAGAGTACGGACATTCCGTCTGGCAGCCCTACCACAAAGCACCGTGCCATAATGTAGAGGATGTTCAGCGCAGAGCAACTAAACATTAGTATCTCTAAAAGATGAACCACACCCTGAGCGTCTCTCTACTCTCAAACTTCCAAGTCTGGTGCACAGAAAAAAAGGGGTGACATGATAGACTTGTACAAGTTTATGCATGGGATTTACTGGAGTGATAAACCACGGTCTGAATGTTTTCACCAATGTGCACTAAACAAGGTAGTGAATATATGAAGTATATAAGGAAGAGGAATAAATGTAAAAAAAAAAAAAAAAAAGAAAAGAAAGGATCGAATTCGAAAAAAAAGTTCGTCAAATTGTAAAGATCATCCTAAAAATTTTTGGGAAATATTACAATCACAGACCAAGTCAAATATTGGCATTATTCACTGAATACAAAAAATGGTGGTTTAGCAGTGTCAATGAAGAAAAGGGAAAATACTTTAAATGACTTCTTTTCTAGTGTGTTCACAAAAGAAGATAATAGAATGTTCCGATTTTGGGAAGTTGGTTCAAGGTCCAGGGGAGTCACCGAAACTGATATGTGATTACACCCAGTGCAGTTAGAGAGAGACTTAAAATATAAACCCAAATAAATCTTGTGACCTGATATGATCCCTGCAAGAGTTTCTTAAGGAGTCATATAATGAGCTAGAAATACCTTTCAGTATTTTGTTCAACAAGTCAATTGAATCAGGTGTGGTACCAATGGACTGGAAGTCTGCAAATGTGACACCCTGAAATTTAAAAAAGGTACTAGACAGTTCCTGGAAATTATAGGCCTGTTGTCTTACATCAATTGTTTGTAAGTTTTTTGGAATCAATTATACGGGGTGTGATCGTAGATCATATGACTTTGAATAATTTAATACAGAATGCCAGCATGGTTTTCCGTTAAAAATCGATCTTGTGTAACACAACTTCTACTTGCATGGAGGATTTAACAAAACTTTTTGATAATGGCAACAATGTTAAAATACTTTTTTTAGACTTTAAAAAGGCCTTTGATTCTGTTCCCCATGAGAGGCTTTTAGTGAAAAATTTATTATCATCATATGGAAATTTCAGGTAGAGTGCATACATGGATAAGGATTTTTTTAACTAAAAGACAGCAAAGAGTTAGAGTAGGGAAATTCATATTCAGATTTTACAGAAGTTCTAAGTGGTATACCACAAGGGAGTATTTTGGGCCCCCTATTTTTTACAATATTTATAAATGATTTGCCAAACTCGGTGGAAAGTATTTGCAATATATATGCAGACGATACAAAAATTTATAATACAACTTATAAACATAATGCATTACAAAATGATATTGATAATTTTATCCAAATGGTCTACCCCATGGAATTGCATTTTAATGCGGACAAGTGCAACGTGTTACATGTTGGACGTAAGAAACCCAAGATACCAATATTCAATGCTAAACAGTAATACTGGTGAGCGTGCAGATATTTCAACATGTGATTATGAAAAAGATCTTGGTGTCATTTTTTTTATTCTGGCCTGGTATTCGATAAGCATATTCAAAACTCTGTAAATAAAGCTAATAAAATGATTGGTATAATTAAACGTACTTTTAGTCACATAGATAAAGATATTTTTATAAAACTATACAAGGTTTTCGTTAGACCTCATTTGGAATATGGCAATACAATTTGGTATCCTCGATTAAAGAGGCAGTCTGCTGCTTTGGAAAGAGTACAAAGAAGAGCAACAAAGCTTGTAAAGAATATACAAAATCTTTCCCATGAAGGTAGGTTAAAAGCTCTTGGACTGCCTACCCTAAAAACAAGACGAGTGAGGGGCGATTTGATCCAAGTCTATAAAATATTTAATTGTGTTGACAATATTCCTATTTCAAATTTTTTTACTGCATCAAGAGTTGATATTACCAGAAATAGTGTGGATAAAATTTATCATGAATATTATCGCACTAACCTAAGGAAATTTTCTTTTAGTAACAGAGTAACAAATCTTTGGAATAAATTAACCCCTAACATTAAACGTGCACAAAATACCAACCGTTTCAAAAGCTCTATCGATGACAGTGTATTATTGAAGACTATTTATTTTGACTATGATAAATAAAGACTTGAGCGAGTTAAAGACCTGACCGTGTGAAAACAGATAACATATAGAAGGGACATGTAAAGCCAGTTCTGGCTATAATTGCTAAAGGCAATTGTCCCTACAAACCTAAACCTAAACCTAAGGGACAGCAGAGGACACTCCTTGAAACTGTCCAAAGTTCATCACAGACTGAACATTAGGGGAAATTACTTCTCTCTTCGAGTTATTGATGTTTGGAATGGTCTTCCTGACTCTGTAGTAACAGCCCCTACAGTCAGCATCTTCAAATCACGGTTAGACACTCATTGGCAGGAACTGCCGACAAAATAAAATCCAGAATGTTTATCGACCTAGTTAGTCTAAGTCTGTGACTCTCTTCCTTCCACGCATGCAGAGTTTTTTTTACCTAGATATTATATATTAGAACGGTGAACAGGCCTCTTAAGGCCTCTAACACCTACAAGTTCAAGTTCAAGTAAACAAAGATGGACTGATAAAGATGGTTGTATTTGAATAGGTATAGTGAGAGGGTGACAAATACTGTCTGTTTTCATCTGTACTTTAAGCTTTTTGGGCTTTCAGAGTGTGTTTGCATATGTGTTATGCACCCGCTGTGCAACAGTCAAGGAAAAGATACATAATTATGAAGGTGGGACAGCAGGAAAGACTGTAACCCAGGATCCTCTTCAGAATCCACGTAAGACTTCATGTGGCGAAAGCTTGGCCATGTCTGGAGTTGTTCTGTTTCACCTGTCAGTGGAACAGTAATAACGAACGAGGCTGCGAGATGCACACGTACGGCATTTGCTTGATGGTGGCATCATTCAACGGTGAGTTCTGCAGTCATGAAATATGGACCCATGCGGTGGAAACTTCCGTGGAAGTTCTATCTTGTCACATCAGTGGTCATTACACACCGGCGTCTGCCAGGGAGCAATTGTGTCCCTTTACGGTTTAATGAAATGTCCTGTACGTGTCTCAGCCCTGATGTGGCCCTTTGCGGTCGGCTGGGCTATAAGCAACATTATCTTATCTGTACGTGTCTGCACCCTATACACGGAAGAGCCTTCCAAGAGCGGCAAAGGATTACCTCCAGCTAGGTGGTTCAGCAGCACTTCTCTGGGTCCACTCGCACCTTCGAGTGCATCTTTTTCTTTTTCTGCATTTTCTGCGCAACAGCTCAATATGTGTCAGGTTCGAGATTTAAGTCCTACTGTATTTCATACTGCCATTTCATACATAGTGTCTAGAAGCTTTTTACCCTCTGATAAAGTTGCCCACGTACAAAAAGCTACAAATTTCAGTGGAGTACACTTGCTTTTTGAAGTATTCAAAAGTGTATTTTATGCACTCACTTAGACCTTTAAATCGTGAAACATGTTGACTGCGGTAACAGCCTGAATCGAGTCTCGTTCAAGGCCGTAGATAACCTATTTATCCACACAAATATCCTTATCCAGTACTTCAGTAAAGTTCAAAATCTCTTATCAATGACATATTGGACAACAACAAAAAAAAGAACGGCTTGACCGTTGAATATTTGTTCAGGATCAGTTCAGTTTTGAACAGCACGCCAGCGCATGAAGTGAATAAACAGACCAAAACACATGTTTACGTTACATCTAGCAGGTTACAATTAGACTACATGAGAATCTGACTCAGTAGTTCTGAAATACTCAGTATCTAGAACTGCAGCTAACCGAGTCGACTACACAGACACTCATGTCATCGAATCGATCATTACCGACGGAAACGAAGACTGTGTAGAGACCTGGCACACATTCTCAAGTGGATAAAGGACGAAGAAGAGGGTGCGAATCCACTGCCAGACGTATACATGTTCCGTCACAGCAACCAGCCCATCATGTTCTACAACACACACACACACACACACACACACACACACACACACACACACACACACACACACACACACAAAACCAAAAAAAAAACCAACAAAAAAACCCTGTACATCATTAGTCATAGAGCTAAGATACAAAGAACTGCGACATCCCCCCTCCCCTCCATCCCCCCCCCCCACCCCCCCCCCCCACCCCCCCCCCCCCCCCCCACACACACACACACCTCACCCCTCACATCCCACGACGGCTTCCCCTCTCTTCAACTCTTCCCAAATCATTCGCACGGTATCCGTGCCTGGTTGCAGAGGATTCCAAGCGCAATTTCTGTGATGTTTTTTGTCTAAACTGATTAATGTTGATATTAGAATTCGGTCATCACTATTTACGAATATGACCTTTGTTGATGAAGGACTAAGCATACTCCGAGCACTGACAGTAACTTATAACAGGATGCATCAAAGCCAAAGGCCCTATATATAACCTAAACCTGAACCTGAAAAGTAAAAGAAGTGAGTTTTGAAATTCTCTTGTAGGTCATTTTATCCATGTAAGCACATTAAACATTCGTTTTCTAAATAATGTTGTAAACGATTGCTCGAGTATTTTGATGATTTTTTCTTTTAACTAACAGTAAAAAGTCTTTTCCCGAAAAACTCTGATAGGGACTTGCCCGTGTTTCTTGGAAACTCCTCGTGGTTTCACGAAGCGGTTATGCATATATTATTGTACCCAAACCCCTCCTCATCAATATCGATCAAGTTATTCCCATCTTGGTTTTCCTTTTTTTTTAATGGAAGATGCAGTGTGACAATGACAGATTAAAATGAGGCTAGCAGTAGTTTTATGGTTCATCTTTAGACTTTGTTTATCTATTCATTTATTATCGTACTTGTTTCTAATTTTAAGTTAAGAGAAAACCCGGAAAGATATTTTAGGGTCCCGAAAAAAAAGAACAGGATAAAAAATAAATCTGTCGGCCTTCCGCAAGCGCTCGTTCCTAAAGATCAGCACCTCCACATCCATTCTCCCCCTACTCTTCGTGAAACACAATATTTTCAGGCAGATGTATCCATGCTGAAAACGGGTGTTAAAATCGGCCTTGACACAAATGTACCATGTGTGTGCAGCAACACTACAGCTGAATACACCATACAAACTAATACCAAAAAGAAAAAAAAAATCGCTTAATACATGCAGGGGATGTTAAAAACCAACCATAATTTGTTTCACATTATACAATCATGTCACGTCTGTGAATGACATGGCAGTGCTTTATAAAACCATGCTTTTCTAAAAATGGAATTCTCAGCCTGGTTGTCTGAAATGCACATGGTTTTGCTGTAACAAATATTGCAGGTGCTCCGAACAGCTGCTTCTGCAGCCAAAGAATTTTGAAAGCTGGTTGTCTGAAATGCACATGGTACTGTTGTCACGAACATTGCCGGTGCTCAGAACAGCTGTTTCTCCAGGCCGGCGAGACACGGTGCTACTTCTGTATGACGGTACCGCAATGGGAAAACCCCATAATGCAACACTGAAAGATCTCTTTATTGCAATGATGATTTCCCCGGAAGCCGTATCGTAATGACATACGTACGTCCGCGACAGTACTGTGCATTACAAGACATGCACCTTTTTGTTTTTTCTTTCTAAGCACAGATGTTTGATGAAGTCATTGTGAGTGTTCATATTATGAAGTTGAAAGGTGTCGATCAGAGATATGGAGTGCATAAACATTATAAGGCATCAGTTTTAGATGGAGAAATGCAGTATTGTACATCATGTTAGAGGACTGCCCACAGCACTGTTTAATGGGTTTTGTTTTCAGAAAAAAAATGGCTAAGACCAGTCATCAACAGGCATGACATCTCCACCCCCATCCAACCCCCTTTCTTTAAAATAAAATTGTCTCGGAAACGTTTTGGGGTACCAGTTTAATTGTGTTTTTTTTCATGATTCCCTATTTTTTAGTGTGTGTGTGTGTGTGTGTGTGTGTGTGTGTGTGTGTGTGTGTGTGTGTGCGTCCGTGCGTGCGTGCGTGTATGTGTGTGTGTGCGTGCGTGTGTGTGCGCGTGTGCTGTGAGCGTGCATGCCTAGTCATTTGCACGACCTACTAAACAAAGTGCTAAGTATAAACTCATGTATCTCGATCTCAGTTACCGAGGCTTACACTGATCGACGCCGAAACACGTAAATGGTGGCAAATTAGCATGTAGGCCACTATTTTTCACAAGCATTTACTGCAGACACATGACGATGACCCGGTAATTTTAAACTAAATTTAGAGTGGTGCACTAATGGTCCACTATAAGATATAAAAATACGTTCAGAGCCGGCTTAAAGAGTATATGTGTCGCACACCTACAAGCTACCTCAGTTCCCCTAGCTGTGTAACTCCGGGTACGATCATTTCACGCTGCTGTAGCCTACACACGTGGCCATTCAAAACAGAGGGGCCGATCTTTGTTGTGCTGTGTAACTTAGGGTATGATCACTTCACAGAGCTGTAGCCTGCACACGTGGCCATCCCAAACAACAGAGATGTCGATTGTTGTTGTGCTGTGTAACTTAGGGTATGATCACTTCTCAGAGCAGTAACCAAAACACATAGTCATTCAAAACAACGGAGATGCTGATCTTTATTGAGCTGTGTAACTGAGGTATGATCACTTCACAGAGCTGTAGCCTACATACGTACGTGGCCATTCAAAACAACAGATGTCGATCTTTATTGAGCTGTGTAAATTAGGGTCTGATCACTTCACAGTGCTAGCTGTAAGTGTAACATATACACGTGGCCATCCAAACAACAGCGATGTCGATCTTCATTGAGCTGTGTACCTTAGGGACTGATCATTTCCCATAGCTGTAGCCTATACACGTGGCCATCCCAAACAAAATATCTCCATTGACAACACATAGAGCTGACACGGACAGCTTCTGCACAACTTGTCACAACACACCTCTGCTCCATCTGTGCTTATAGTTTCCCTTTGGGACAAACCGCTCAGTACCAGTGCCGTGTACGGCATGGAAAACAAACCAAGTGGCACCGCCCCACCCATCCTCACCCCCTGGTTATTTCATTTGATAAAGGAACACTTATTTCTTTCCCTACAGGGTACTTTACTGTTTCAGTCACTCATTACTCATTCGTGTGTGTGTGTGTGTGTTGTGTGTGTGTGTGTGTGTGTGTGTGTGTGTGTGTGTGTGTGTGTTAGGTCTTCAATTTAACGTCTATACCCCATTGTGATATTAGACGAACCTAATCTATAAGAATAACATTAACAGCAACAGCAAAAAATGGATGACTAACCATAAAACATCGAAGAATAACCGGTCATAACAAAGAAGTTACTAAAACACCAGTTCCCATTTTATAAAACAGAAAAGATAGGACTTTGATGCAATGAAACAGCAATTTTACACATTATGATAAATCGGTTACAACTGTATCCAGAGAACAATTATGTAAAGGTGGTAGAAAAGGTTTTAATTGCTTGCAGTGGAACAGTATGTGGGAATTTGTTATCATTTCACCACAAAGGCATGTTATATTTTTGCAAAACTTGTCTTAAAAGCGTTAGTTTGATCTTATATATTAGCGAAATTATGATCCGAGAAAACGACAAACTACATTGATAAAAAGAATGAAGTGTGTCAAAGTTTAATAGCTGGTTTATGCGTGTATCAAGAGAACATCCCGAATTTTGTTGTTTTTTCCTAAAATGTTTCCAGCATGCATTTTCTAGAAGACTGTATCCCTCATGGATAGACAATGGGATACTGATAACCTCCGACCCGCTAGTATTTTTCGCTCCCCGTTTTGCTGCTCTGTCTACTCTCTCATTAAACTGAATCCCACAATGAGAAGGAACCCAACAGAAACTAATTCTTGTACCCCTAATAATCAAAAATGTATTAGGTGATGAATATCTGTAATCAGATCTTGTCTTACTATAGGGTTTGTTTTACTTAGGGCGAATAAAACCGATTTTGAATCGACACAAAAGAGGACTTGGAATATTGGTTTGAAAAGTCAAGTAGAAAATACAATGCCATTAGAATGCAGTTAGTTCTGCTGTAAAAATAGATCTGTTTTTTCCAAGATAATAAGATTTATCAATTTTCAATGAAGGAATTGTAAATGCTGCACCTGCTTCTTTGGTATCCAAAAGAGACCCATCTGTATAAATTTTAAGATGAAAGGGATACGAATTTTCAATATACTCTTTTACTATTTGGCCTATCAGGGTTTTTATTGTCACTTTTTTCATCGACGTGTGGCTAATATCAAATGAAGCTCTTTGAAGTTCCCATGGCGGGCTGGGAGATGCGGGGAATTTAGGTCGATTATATCGTTGAAGTTAACTTTTGACTCACTGAACAGATCTGAAGTGAAAGTTCCAATAGTTGTGAGTGAAGAAATTGATTTTGCCCTTTTTGGAAGCTAATGTCAGATCTTAAACTGACTTCATTCTCAACGTTTGCTGTCACGTGTTGAGATCGTAAGACATATTTAGCGACAGCTAGCCGTCGATGTTCATCTAATGGCAATACTCCTACTTCGCTATATGTTCCCAAAGATGAAGCATGATGCGGCACACCAAGAGCCAGTTTGAAAGCTTTGCAATCCAAACTTTGCATCTTATTAAGTAAACTTTTCGGAGCACTGAAAAAGACTTCCTGCCCGTAAGAGAGTCTAGAACGTATCAGTGACAATGCCAGCTGTTTCAGAACATTAGCATCTTGGCCCCAGTTTTGTTTCTGTATAACTTTTAAAAAGTTAAAGCTTTTTCGAGCCTTTGTTAATAAATTGTATATGATAATTCCACGACAATTTTGAAGTAATATATACTCCGAGAAATTTCACCATTTGTCTGTACTCTATAGTCTCGCCATTTATTTGTAAAATGGGTAATTCTGGGGATCTGGCCCACTATTAAAAAGAAGAAGATTTGTTTTTTCCGGTGATAGCATTAATCCATTCTCCTTCATGTAGTTACTTAGTTTATCGAGTTCCAGTTGATATAATTTTTTTAAAATAGTTAATCTGTCTTTTGGGTGTTTTCCTTTTCATAGTAACTTTCATCCACATAACTATATCATCTGCATATTGTACTAGTACAACATTATTCGATACAGACTGTGGCAAATCATAAAGCAAAATATTAAATAAAATATGGGGCAATAACTGACCCCTGTGGGATTCCATTTTAGGAAATCGTAGGGTGGAATACTTGTTGCCAACATTTGTCTGCATGCTTCTTTCAGATAAAAGTTCTTAATATAGCCATATATATTTCCAGATAGACCAATACATTTTAGTTTGTATAGTAATCTATCATGCCACACGTGATCGTAGGCTTTCTTTATATCAAAGAATGTGGCCAGTATATTTTCCCTACGAGCAAATGATGTTTAATCTGCGTAGTCAGTTTAACTAAATGGTCAACTGTACTTCTACCCTTCCTAAAACCAGCCTGGTTAGTGGGAAATAACTTTCTTTTATCACAGTAATGAATTAATCTGTTTAGAACTATCTTTTCTAGCAGCTTCCCTGTATGTGATGTTAGAGCAATAGGTCTATAATTATTTGTATCTTTTTTTTAGACTTTCCTGTTTAGAAACTGGTACTACGATGGAGTGCTTCCATATTTGGGAATACAGCCCTCATCCCAGCATTTCTGTAATAATTCGTGCAGTAGTATTATCCAGTTATCTGGCAGATGTTTTAACAGAATGATGGATATTGCATCTGCTCCAACAGCTGTTTTCTTAGCGCTTGAAGAAATAGAGTATCTTTTAGTTCACTTAAAGTAATTGGAGCATTGATATAATTTGCGTTATCTGCTACAGGATCTTTGTACATATCTTTTTGGGCCTCATTTGCCCTAAACGTTCTGATTTCATGTGGAAGTTTACTAGGAAGCATTGTATCCGAAAAGAGTCAGCGACGACTCAGCCTTTTGTAAGTTTGTAGGAAGATCATTGCCTTCAATCCTGATTGGATATAATGTAGATGTATCCCATTTTCATATCATTAAATTTTTTCCATATCTTTTGTATGTCTTTATGGCTGTAGTGTGTGTGTGTGTGTGTGTGTGTGGTGTGTGTGTGTGTGTGTGTGTGTGTGTGTGTGTGTGTGTGTATGCGCGTGTATGTGCGTGTATGTGCGTGTGTGTGTGTGTGCGCGCGTGCGTGCGTGCGTGCGTGTGTATCTGTGTGTGTTTGGTGGAGGGTGTCTGTTTGTGTAGATCTCTCTCTCTCTCTCTCTCTCTCTCTCTCTCTCTCTCTCTCCTCTCTCTCTCTCTCACACACACACACACTCTCTCTCTCTCTCTCTCACACACACACTCTCTCTCTCTCTCTCTCTCTCTCTCTCACACACACACACACACTCTCTCTCTCTCTCTCTCTCTCTCCTCTCTCTCTCTCTCTCTCTCTTTCGTCATTTCCCACTTCATAAGGACCTGATCAAGCACATACGCCATGTCATTCACATAACTCAAGATATCTGGTGTGATTTTTTTTTTTTTTTTTTTGCGTCTGCTGATGGCTGCAATGTATCACGACCGTTTACACCACACTGCTCCCTCTTTCAACATGGAACTGGGAACAACACATGCGGTCACTTGTCCATTTTGTCAGATAAGTTGTCGGTGTTGACTGGCTCCTCTATATCTGATCCTATCGTCAGGTCCGATTCATATTTTCGCAGGAAACGAATGAGTTTTCCATGTTTAAATATCATCTGTCGGCACTGAGTTGGCACTCATTGTATGGGACATCAACCAACGAGACAGACCATCATTTTCTGCTGCAGCAAAGATCAGTAAGGTCTTCTCCATGTTTTTGACTGGAACAGTTGTCATTTCAGAGTCGTTAGGTCTGATTTGCATATTTACCTCTTTCAATGACGCTGTTGAAAAGATACAGAAATGAACGAGGAGAAGGGGGAAATGGTAAAATCTCTCACATGTGCCTAAGATTTTTGAAAAGTGGCATGCAAAAGTACAAGAAGACAGAATGAAGACAGTGAGAAGAAAGGAAAGAGGAACACGGTTCCAACGTTAGCTGCAAAGTGAGGCGACTGGAGGCGAAATCCTAAACAGATCTGAGAAAGCTGAATACATCCGCCAAACCTAAACAGATCTGAGAAAGCTGAATACATCCGCCAAACCTAAACAGATCTGAGAAAGTTGAATACATCCGCCAAACCTAAACAGGTCTTAGGAAGTTGAATACATCCGCCAAACCTAAACAGATCTTAGGAAGTTGAATACATCCGCCAAACCTAAACAGATCTTAGGAAGTTGAATACATCCGCCAAACCTAAACAGATCTGAGAAAGTTGAATACATCCGCAAAACCTAAACAGATCTTAGAAAGTTTAATACATCCGCCAAACCTAAACAGATCTTAGAAAGTTGAATACATCCGCCAAACCTAAACAGATTTTAGAAAGTTGAATACATCCGCAAAACCTAAACAGATCTTAGAAAGTTTAATACATCCGCAAAACCTAAACAGATCTTAGAAAGTTGAATACATCCGCAAAAACCTAAACAGATCTTAGAAAGTTTAATACATCCGCAAAACCTAAACAGATCTTAAAAAGTTGAATACATCCGCCAAACAAGAACAAATGATGGTGATTCGTTTGTTCATCTCTGGCGGACGTGTTACTCAAACTTTTTACGACGGTTCCAGTCATTGTTCAATGACAGTCTGCTGGATCCCGTTTTGATTTAATACACTACATGTTGCTAGATTTTGACTAGTTCTCGAATGACAGAGAATGAAGCTTATGTGTGCTTGCGTATACACACACACACACACACACACACATCTCTCTCTCTCTCTCTCTCTCTCTCTCTCTCTTCTCTCTCTCTCTCTCTCTCTCTCTCTCTCTCTCTGGGTTTTGCGTGCGTGTGCGAATGCGAGAGCGCGCGCGCGAGCGTGTGTGTGTGTGTGTGTGTGTGTGTGTGTGTGTGTGTGTGTGTGTGTGTGTGTGTGTGTGTGAAGGGGGTGGGGGTGGGGGGTTGTGTCTGTGTGTGCGCGCGCGTGTCTGTGCGTGTGTGTGTGTGTTTGCGTGTGTACACGCGCGGACGATTCCACTGATCACAGTTCAAAACATTGTTTTCCTGGCAAACGAAGGCCTGTAGGACTCTATACTTTTTTCTCAGTCGTTTGTCAGGATTATCATTTCTTAATGCGTGTAGCGCATGCTCATTCTTTTATAATTCATCAACGTCTGTCATTGTAAATCCATTTAATTTATTAGATATCTTTATCCTCCAAAACAACAATCTGATTTTCTCATTTTTCCAGATTTTTTTTTTTTTTTTTAACTCATTCATTCTATGATCCTGTGGACTTGGGATGAGCATTAACGCAGGAAATGACGAAACAGATTTGAGAAACTGCTTTGGGCGGATTAATACTGGCGATAAGAAAGCAATAAATGGGACTGTTCTGTACTTCGAAATGTATCTCAGAGGTTCTGGGTTTATACCGAGTCTATCCTTTCTTTCAGCTCATCAAGACTTTGAATCATGGACATCATTCTTTTACCACTGGAAGCAAATTTTTCAGGTCTTCATCTTAAACTTGTGATGTGTATAGCGACAAAAAAACCATAATCTTGTGGCAGTTTTTTTTTTTAAGTAAAGGATTCCTTCCCTTTAAAATGTTGCCATGACCAAAGGAACTTTGTATTAGAAGCCTAATTAAACACAAAAAGGTGGAGCTGGGAGAACAAGACCTGGTCTTAATCACTTGTAAGCACTGAGCACACAAATATCTCTTTACGATATCTGTATCTCTCAGTCCTGGTTGACCAAGGACATATTATGAAATGAAGAGCAGTCTAAACCTGTTGCCTTGTCATGTGGTGTCAAACCACACTGAAGATCCTTCGCATCTTCTTCATCATCCTCACCACACCAACCGCAAAAAGAAATAAAACACACTCCATGGCTCTTCGCGCCCTGCTGTAGTGATGATGACCTCAGTTTTGATTTCCTCTCCACATCTGCGTCCATGGTGAATTCGTGTCAAAGGTCACCGGTAACAGCAGGTTCATACGGACAGTCGCTGAGTAGACGTGGTGGCGCCGTCTGGAGAGGACGCTCACTCACGCTGGCTCCACGAGTAAGTACCAATTGTTAGCAGTTAAGGCTTCTTCGCAGGTAGTGTTAATACTGTTATGCATGGTTTGGATCAGGAAAAGTCATTAAACACCTGCGAGGTGACACAGCAGTAAGCTTAGTGCAGTTTTTACCTCTGATGAGGACCCACAATTGACTGCTGCCTGTGGCTTGCTGTGCTGGGCTGCGACAGGAAAAACCAGGGTGTAACTGTGTATTGGGAAGCCGGAAATAAATGCACGAGAGTAATGCCATGGAGGGCAAGAAGGATGGAACAGAAAAAAAAAATCCTTATACATGATAAATAAGCATTCAGTTGTATCGGAGTCATCTTAATAATAATAATAATAATGAATACATATATAGCGCCTATTCTCGGCTAGAGGCCAAGCTCTAAGCGCTTTACAATCAACACTCGTTTACACAACGGGCTGCCTACCTGGGTAGTGCCGACTGAAGAGCTGCCAGCTGGCGCTTCATTCAGTCGTTTCCCGTGTCATCCAGTCAGCATCGTTCAATATCGATCACTCATTTTCATTACTTCCTTCATTCTTTCCATTTCTCACGCAGGGTGCATGCTGTGTGTAACGTGTCATCCATACCAACGGCCAAACTGGCCTTCTCTTCCAAAAGCTGGTGATGGGATTTTACGTGTGTGCAAGATGTTATGCATGCGTTCACACACGGAACCTCGGTTTATAGTCTCATTCGAAGGACTGTATGGGAAATGGAGTCGGAACCAATGTTAACTCCGAGGGAAAAATCCCCCTGTACCGAAACGCCCCGGTGGAGGTTCGAACCCGCAACCCCAGGATCACCAAGATTACGAGTCAGGCGCTCTACCAAATGAGCTATTCCGGCTCTTGTGGAGAGGCAGACGCACGCAAATCCAAGGCTTTGACAATACTTCGCCAGACACGCTTATGCGCACGATAAATACAATGCACAATTTTACATGAAAGATCAATCATAATGCTTCAAACTTGAAAGAAGTAGGTAGATATTATTTGAAAGTCACAAGCCACGACAGCACTATTGTGGTATCTAAACGGAAAATAAAACTCCTCTGATAAAGAAAAACAATCGGGAGCCGTAACGCTAACAACTGACAAAGTTCAGTTTTTCCTCTTTAGATTAAACTGTTTGTGACTCATTCGGGCTTCCACAGGGATGGAGTTTTCTAGGGAGATGAAGGGTTGGGAGGCGGCCAATGTAAAGTGTTCGTCCGCTGAGTGCTTCAAAATGGGATGTGTTGGTTGATGAATGAGGAGTATTCCTCTATTATCGTAGACACGTTGGAAGCTCAGACTTTCAGTTGATGCTGGCAGCTGTTGATGAACGAACATGCTTGTTCATTGTCGCCATGAAGCGTTCTGCCTCTCCACTGGATTCAGGCCACAAAGGAGTCATTTTTCTATGGTGAAAACCAAAAATTTGGAAACGTTTGCAAAGTCATGTCCATTAAATGGAGGTCCATTGTCTGTTTTAACAACTTTGGGGACGCCTTGGCGGGCAAAAATTGTGTCACGTTTGCTCAGCACAGTCTTAGAAGATGTTGAAGGAATGATTTCAACCTCTGGATATCGGCTGTATTCATCGATCACAACCATCACGTAACCACTTGTTGGAGATGGGCCTGTAAAATCTATTGTAGTACTATGCCAAGGTTCATGGAGTAATGGAGCAGGAACGACGGGTTCACGTTGAGTAGGGTTTGCATAGGATACCTGCAACTCTTAACTGTCTCTTCCACAGGCTTATCTATCCTGGGAAACCAGACTTTCTCACGAATTCACTGTTTAGTCTTCACTATCACTTGGTGAGCCTGATGTGTTACGTCAACAACTCTTTGTTGGAGGCTGTCAGGAATGACAAGACGATGTCCTCTCAGGATCAAACCATCACACAAAGAGAGTTCTTCTTTGAAACGAGCAAAGTCAGTACGATGTTCACCTGACCAGCGTCCACTCTGTACGGCAGACATCACTTTCTGTAGATTGGAATCTTTCTGTATAGCTGTCTTCACTTCTTCAAGTGTCATAGCTTTGGGAATGGCATTGTGAGCTATGTAGTTGATGTATATTTCCCCCAGCTTCCTCATGTGTAGGTCTCACTGTTGGATGACGACTGAAATAGTCCACTGGATTCAAATCGTCACGTCCAGGACGATATTTCAGCATGAGTTCATAAGTTGAAGACGCAACCGTTCAATGCGTTGTCATAGGTCGGTCACTGAAAATTAGACCAAGAAGAGGCTTGCGGTCAGTGATGACAGAAAAAGGAGAACCATACAGATACAAATGGAAATTTTCAACACCGAAAGCTACCACTAACATTTCCCCGTCCGTCTGAGAAAACCTTTTTTCTGTGGGCGTGAGTGCACGACTTGCACAGCAGATGAGTTTTTATATTCTGAGCCAAGATAGCACACAGTCCAACTGGGCTAGCATCAACCATGACCTCTATATGTGCTCCAGTGAGTACTTGTTTCAGACTGTTAAATGCATGTTCTTCATAACCAGGTCACGGCCAAGGAATGTCTTTTCGTGTCAGTCGTTGAAGAGGTTCTGTTATAGTAGCATATCCAGGAATGAACCATGAGACATACTGAGTCATACCCAGAAAAGATCGAAGGTCACCAATGTACTTGAGTGGAGGAGTGTTGGCGATTATTGAAATCTTCAGGATCAACTGACACGCCCTTCATACGGAACACGTGACCAAACAAAAATCAGCTCATCAACAGAAAAAAACACACATTTGTACTTGTTTAACTTCGCACCACAGTCATTGAGCTTCTTCAGTGCTGCATGAAGACTGGCATCATGTTCTGCTTGATCTGTCCCAGGTATGATGATGCTGTCTGACAAGGTCTTGGCCCCTTAAATGTCTTCCAGAAGATTTGCAATAGCTTTCTGAAAACGTTCAGTTGCAGCATTGACACTGAATAGGAGCTGGTCGTATCATCCCAGACCAACATGTGTAGAAAATGTTGTGATATAACGACTTGCTTCATCAAGCTCCAGTTGATGATATGTACTGCTGAGCTCAAGTTTCGAAAATAAAGTTGACCCATTCAAATCAGCAATGAGGTCATCCAGTGTGGGGGGGATACGATGTTTTCGTCTCTTTATAGCTCTGTACGGCTCTCGCATATCAACACATGTACGAACACCTGAGTTTTTCTTTGGCACAACAACAATGGGACTGACCCACAGAGTCGGACCACTGACCATCTCAATAATACCGACCTTCTCCAAACATTCAAGTTCTGTTTCTACATTTTTTTCGCCCTTGAACAATCCGTGCTTTTAACACTAACTTGTGTTTTATTGGGGATAAAATACTTTCTCAGTGAAGTTTTCAGAGTATTGTACTCATTTAGCGTTGCTGGATCACCTTTGTTCTGACCTGGAACAGTTGCCCTAATCTCCTTCTCTTAATCAGTGAATGACATAACTTTCGTAGACCTCGTTACCTGCATATTGTAACAGACAAGCTTTTTGGCGAACGTCGGCTGTAATGTCTAGGGTATATATCAGATTTTTCTGATTTGTTAATCCATTTCTTCCATCTGGAGTATGAGGTTTGCTTTTGTGACCGTAATTTATATTCCAGCCTCACTTACCCAATATAACAATATTGCAAGTCATAAAATGATGTCGTCGGGGCCTCGAAATAATATTGTAAGTTGGTGTTTCCAAGCTTGGCGACTTCACTGTCTAAACTTACCTGAGCTGTAGCGCTGATGTTCTACCCTTATCACATACCCGTTTGCTGGTATACCAAATGCAACATGGTGTCAGAAGTGGGATCCGAACCCACGTCTACATTCGTGGACCAGAACTTGAGTCTGGGTCGATGGCGATTCCATCTTTTGATACAATGTGTCCTAGGAACTAGTGACTAGTTTGCGAGGACTGACATTTCTCTGCATTCAGTGTTGCTCCAGCTTCCTATAACTTCTCCATGACTTGCTTCAGACAATGGTCATGCTCCTGCTGCGTCTTCCCATAGATCAATATGTCATCAATGTCACAGATCACACCCACTTGATCCGCTAGCAGCTGTGTCATGTTTGTCTGGAAGACCTCTAGACCTAACTTATCCCAAACGGTAGTCGTTTGTGGCAGAACCTGCCAAAAGCTGTTTTAAAAGTCGTCAGGAGCTGACTATCTTCGTCTAGCAAAATCTGGTAGAATCCACTATTACGATCAAGTTTCGTGAAAACTTGAGCTCCATCTAACTGTGCTAGAAGTTCGTCAGGCGAGGGCAATGGAAAGTTCTCTCTTCTAACTGACTCGTTGACATTTGTGTAATCCACACAAAGCCGTATTTCATCGTTGGCTTTTGGTACCACCACGTCGGCTCACACCATTCTGTGGGCACCGTCACTGGTCGAATGACAACTTGCTGTTCCAACTTCTCATGTTCAGCCTTGACCTTGGCATGGAGTGGAAGAGCGAGGCATCTTGGGATTGCAACTGCATACGGCTTCGCATCTGCTTCAGACTGACCTTGTATGCATTCTTCAATTTCCCACGTCCACCAATTAGTTTGGTGAAAGTCTGACGGTATTTCGTTTTGAGGCTTTCTACAACCTGATTCACCTGTTGAACCAGCTGCTTAGCGTCGATGACAGCCAAGGTACGGCTCATCTAGTTCCTTGATGACACAGACATCCTGGCTGCAGGACTTCCCGTTTCGGCTGAAGATCGTTGTGAATTTCCCTTGGACTGTCAGCACGTCCTGGACCAGTTTCTTTGTGTGTGTGTGTGTGTGTGTGTGTGGTGTGTGTGTGTGTGTGTGTGTGTGTGTGTGTGTGTGTGTGTGGTATCATGGAGAGGTCCTTTGCCTGGAGAAATCAGTCTCTCAGGTATAGCTGTCACATTTGCTCCAGAGTCTAGTTTAAAATTCACTTCCAGCTCATCCATTTTCAGTGTAACCATCCATGGGTCGCTAGTTACTTCCTCTATGATTGGTCTGAAAAATCCTGCTGAAGTTTCCAGTTCCTCTTCTTCTCTGGCAAATACGTGATCATTTCTGATCCTCCACAGGGCATGATCATTGTCATCACACTGTCATGACCTTGGGGCCTCGAAGTGAAATTGTAAATTGGTGTTTCCAAGCTTGGCGACTTCCCTGTCTTTCTTATGGACTTTTCTCTAAACTTACCTGAGCTGTAGCGCTGATCTTCTACCCATTCGCCGGCATACACGCCTTCATTCTGATTCTATTTGAAATACACCCTTAAAGCAATCTGCGCTGAGATCTCTTGATCAGCATCATGACAACTACAATTAGCTGCCATCGTTCTCAGCCTAGTGTGAAAAGCATCGATTGTCTTTGATTCTTTTTGCTTCAGCTGACGAAATTTGAACACATCAAAAGATGTGTTTTGTTTTTCAGGATTCAGGATATAGAGACATGTGTTAAGCATATAGCCATCTAGGCTTTTAATTGTGCCATCTTTTGATGATTCAAAAATAATAATAATATAGGTCATATAAGAACATATGTGATCGCTCAGTCTCTAGTGACAGTTTTAATCGTCATAATCATATTTTATATCAACGAAGTACTGCCTTTTGTCAGTCAGGTTTTTGAAGGTGTTAGTATCTTGTGCACATTTAATGTTAGTGGGCAACATATTCCATAGAGATGCAACATGGTTACTAATATCATATTCTGGAATGTTTAAATCTGCATGTCTTTTGGAACAAAATTCAGTTATGGCGATAATGTCCGGTTTCTATTCATCTATAAGACTTTGCAGTTCTTCCTTTTTATTTAATAATCCATCAGCATTTGTATGAATGACTTTACTCTTATTCAAAGCGTCAATATTGCAACTATGTACACTATCTACATTGTGTTTGGTATGTCTTGGAATTAGTCGATGCTGGCCAGGCTGACCAGACAGGCCAGCTGGTGGCGGCTTTCCCTTGACCAGTTTGTCCCCTCTAATCTTCCAATCATATTGTCCAGCCTCCTTTAGCCTCTTCAGTTCTGCCCTATGTTCTTTCTGCTTTACTCGTTCTGCAGGTGTATAGTCTGGATTAATAAAAATCCGATTTGGGGGGTCTTTCACATCTTGATTTACCTTAGACGCATTCCTAAGGATCTATTTTTTTTGCTTGCATGGATTTGACCTTGACTTTAAGGAGTCTAGGCCTTGTCCCCCCAACTTTCCCTAGTCTCACATACAGGTTCTTCAATTCTCTTATCCTCCAACTCTGGCCAAATATTCTCAATTATCTTCTCTACTTTCCCTCACATCTTCATCCCGTCTGTCCCTAGCCTCAGTTTTACTGCCAGACCAACAAAAATCAAATTCATTTCTCTTTTCTCCTTCTCCTGGAGCTTTTCTGCAAGCTTCTTATCCACTGTTTCTTCTATCGTCTCCTCCAAACTGGCCCCTGTAGCTGACTGTATGTTTTTTAGCCTTTCATCCCCCGCGATAAACATTTTGAAAAGCAAGTCAAGTTTTGCTTCCAACGGACCCTTCTTCTCCTTCTCCCCTGACAAGCAATCTGGGCAAACCCACTGCATGGACGGCTTTCTCCCGACCTGTCTGAACTCTAACCAAGTCAGGTCCATGCAGTCCCTACGAGCCCACTGATTGCAGTCGTGACACTCAACCGGACCGCATTGTCGAAACCATACTCGCCTATCTCGTCAGAGCATTTCAGGCACAAGAAAAGTTCCCTTGAGCTACTCTCAGCACTGATAAATCAGTTCTCTTGTCCACACTATTTCCTCTCCCTCCACTTCTATCAGTACTAATAACTATCCTTTCTTTCTCCACCTCCGCCTTTTGCCGGGCTTTTCTTATTTGGGCCTTTGGGGTTACCTACCCCTTTGCCTTCCGTTTGAGACATGTTTTTCATTCCAAAAAAAAAAGAAAAGAAAAGAAAAAAGTATACAAGTTACGAAAATTTATCTCTACACTGTAAGTAATAAAGAACAAAGAAAACTTACCTTTTGCACCGTTAGCCAGTAAATGTTAATGTAAGAACAAGTGAAAATGAGTGGAACTGATTAAAACTGGTTAAGACAGCTACGAGGTGCAGCATGCGACACGGTCGCCACTACGGTACATGCATTCTGTGTTTAGTGAACTTTGGGGGTAAAACACTTCGTCAGTGAAGAGTACTGTACTCATTTGACATTGCTGGATCACCTTCATTCGGATCTGGAACAGTTGCGCCAATCCCCTTCTCGTAGGCCTAATCAGGGAATGACTCCAATTTCGTTGACCTCGTCACCTGCATAATGTAACCGAACAGCTTTCTTGCGACTGTCAGCTGTAATTTCCGGAACATGCATCAGATTTTCTAATTTGTTAATCCATCTCTTCCATCTCGAGCCTGTTGATTTTTCCTCTGAGTGAACTGAAAATCGTTCATAGTTTGGTAGACTAGTACCACTGACCATGATTCACAATAGAATTAACTGTCACCGACGTTTAGATCTGCAGCGTTCAGATCAGCTGGAACCATGTTTCGTTGAAAAAAAGAAAATCACATAAATTCACTAGAATCCTCGTCGCCAAAATGTTACATTCACATCCTTTAAAATGTTACGTTCTTATCCATGTGTAGCAAACGCAGAGAACACAGCACGTGTGTAACAAATAATATAATTGTTCAACAGAATAACTTCACATGAAAACTTTGATAATGAAAAGGTGCATGGCTAACCGTCTCTAGCAGAGCGCATGCCTGAACGTTAAGTGTACTGGGAAGGGTATATGCTTAAAGGGGTTCTCGCCCATTCTTACGAATCTATTTTGACCAAATACACGGTTTTGGTATGTAGTCGTATTGCGAAACCCAGCCCCGAATAAGCCGCATGTGCTCTCATCTTGCAGTGAGAGCAGCATTTCCTGCGGATTGGGAAAGCGAGCGGCTGAAACAGGAACGAGAGCCTCGATTTCGATAAAAGGGGAGTTTCCCGATTGATGACGTAGAAAAACCAAGTGGCTCTTCGTGTTCGGCTGAAGTGAGATGGGGCGAATGTGTGCTGTGTCTGGTTGCGGAATTTCAATAGAAAATAAGCAAAGAGTAAGCGTTCATGCTTTTTCAGGTGCCTCCAGCCAGTTTAGGCGATTGTGGATAAATTTTGTCACCACAACGAGGAAAGATTTTGTTCTTCGGGACAGTTATCAAGGCATTTGCGGTCGTCACTTCGAAGAGCACAGTTTCCAAGACCAACACACTTAACTTGGAAGGTAAAGGTGGAAGCTGGAATTAGGTTCCGAAGACAGCTGAAAGAGGATGCTGTGCCAACTATTATAACAGAAAAAATGTATTAAAGCACTCTCTGTTCATTCGCCAGCTGCAAGTGCAAGCCTCAAACGCAACAGTGACACTGATTGTGTCAGGAGCAAGAGAGCCAAACTCAGAGACGTAAAGAAGGTAAGGTTTGTGGAATGGGAGGTTGATCTTTTTGTGTTTCATTTTATTCTCAGTGTATGGTTGGTTGTAAAGAGAGTTGGTTTTTGTTGAGTGTTGGCATCAAACTGAAACATACATTATTACTGTCATAGTGGCAGTCAGTCAGTCATGCTGCCTGCTGCCACTGAAACTGTTGCATGTCTGATTGATTTTTTCCCCCTGCTGTTACGGTTTCCAACAAAACTGAAGTTACGATTCTTATAAACAAGAAAGTGTCCATGTCCACAAATAACAACTTGTTGGACTCCAGTGAATAATAGTTTGGGTTTTTATTTCTCAGGACATTGCTGAACATCAGGCACCCCTGCAAGTTCAAGTTTCCACCCAACAACCATATGCTTTAGTAAGTGAATTATTTATCAGTATTTGGACACAGGATGGTGACTTAGTGTGCATTTTAAGATACATGCAGGCGTGGTATGTCTGTATGCTATAAACTGCCCTGGTGAGTAAGAGAATAATGTGCTTAGATCTGCAGCTTAGATCTGATGTACGGCACGTCACGCATCAGTTTTTAAAATAACAGCCAGAATTTTTGACTGCAATATATTGTAAAAGACCCCTCAGATTCTAATTGTCATTGTGGAACTTCAGAATTTAAGTGGAGGGAGTGAGATTGAAAATGAGGAATGTAAAAAAAAAAGGGGGGGGGGGGGGGGCTGAAAGTGAACAGCAGTTAAAAAGATTTCTACGGCAGGGAAGAGAATAAGTGTGATGATGCAGTAGCTGACAAACTCCTGTTCAAAGGAAAAGGCATTATCTGATAGATCTAAACAACTGAAGGAAAATGTGGTTTATCACATAATCATTTTAAAGTTATTTACATACTACGGTAATGCGCGCGCGCGTGTGTGTGTGTGTGTGTGTGTGTGTGTGTGTGTGTGTGTGTGTGTGTGTGTGTGTGTGTGTGTGTGTGTGTGTGTGTGAACAGATGTATGTATGTGCATGTGTATATCATGTAGTATCTGTGTCGTGCGTATGTGTGTACATAATATGGTCAACCTGTAAAAATAATGTCGAACTTCCTGGAAAGAAACACAAGCGTCTGATGGCGAGGGAGGTGGTACTGTACAAGGAGGTTCAAACTGGTACGGCTGAACACCATACACTTCAGTGAAAATTTCACGTTCGATGTCCTCTTCGTTGGAACTTGACTCGTAGCTGGGAGCATCTGCCATTATCGCCGGAAAATAGTTGAATTTTACGTCCTCATAGCGAAAGCTTTTAGGGACATGTCTTCATTCACGGTAGTCTTGGCATTTATACGTCACTTGCAGAATCCCGACACTCGTCTCTTTCCGTACTGTGCTCGGCAATCTCCGTGGCGATTCACGATTTGGCTACTTGCACGGCCCGAAACATGGAGAGAAGTGAGTTCCAGAAGAAAAGTAACACGTACATCGAAACACGCTCGATCATACTTTTGAACAACCCAAACATGCTATTTATGGGTGAGGACCCCTTTAATGCATTATGGGAATAACTGACTGTATATGCATAAGTCTATATAAGTATATGTTTCAGAAAGATAATCAATGTTAACGACCGTAGCAATTACAGAGGTGTGTCACATCGTAATGCAAGGCAGTAACGTGTACTATTCTAGAATAAATTAGAAGTTACAGGTAGAGGCAGAACAGTACCATATTACAGGCGAATATCAGGCTGGTTTTAAGATAGAATTACTACAGTGGATTCATTTTACGTTATTTGCAATTAAACGAAAACCGTTTTCATTCAATTGTAAATTAGTTATAGCATTCTGTGATTCTGAGAAGACGTTTAACTCCATTTCAGGAGAAATCGTTATGACCCAATTTGCAAAAGAATGATGTTACTAAAAGGAAGTTGTTTCGGTGTTTTAAACAACTATGTTTGACATTAAAGTAAAGGTAAGATTTGAAAACGAACTCACGGACTTATGTATTACGTGTACATAAGGTGTGAAACTGGCTGATACTTGTTGCCCTATATTGTTGTTGTTGTTTTTTTTTTAATGAATGAATTGGCCTCGGAAATCGTTGACAAGGGGCGACATGGTTCGACAATATCTCATCCTTGAATGATCTATCTTGTCCTTAGCTAACTATGTTGCTCTGTTACCAGAAATTTTTGTTGGACGCCAAGCCCAATTAATATACTGTAACTGCGACTTCAGATTAAGACGGCAAACGGCACTGATTTCACCATCTGACTCCGCCTTTAAGCTGCTCGTCAGGACCTTGCACTAGTGTAAAACATGCATTACAATTTCAATTGAAAAATATGTACATGCTTAATAAAAAAAAATTTTAAAAATTCTTTAATTGTATTCATTAAACGTTTTTATGCACAGGTTCAACTAATTATTCAGTATGTTCTGAGTTATGGGGCCTTGGTGAATCTGTTCTTGATATAGAAAAAAAAATCTCTGATGGCTCTAAAATATTCATTGGAGTTCAATGTAAAAAGCAGAATGCTATGCCAGAAAAAGGCTGGTGTGCAATACCATAATATGTTTGTTGAATTTTCAAAAATTCTTTGGAGGCATCTTTGGTGGTTGGGTTTTTTGTTTGTTTGTTTGTTGTTTTTTTAAGTTCAACAAACATACTATGGTATTGCACACCAGCCTTTTTCTGGTATAGCATTCTGCTTAAAACCTAAAAGGCAGAGGAGTCAAGTTACCATTTTCCGAGGTCACTGAGAAACAATCAGGTTTCGAAATACTGGTATCTGACCAGGAGTTATCATATGTTTGTAAGTTTCCTCCCCTTTGGAGATTGTCTCCCCCTTGGAGACTATAAGCTTGCTGAAGGCTCATTTTGAGAAGCAGTTTTTATTCCCCATTCACCCACTCGAGCACATACTGTTAGTTAGGCAGAAGTATCTACCATTGCAGATATGAATGCTTATCTCCCCCCCTGTTTCTCCAATCTAAGACATAAGGGCAAGCTTTTTTTTATAATTCAATATATAATATATATATATATATATATATATACAACAAACTAATAAATTCCAAGGATATGTACCAAGCACCATTCCAGCAACTTACAGAGCAGCTTGGTGTTGCAATGACCGCAAGAAATATTCAATTATAAACAAAGCTTGCTCTTATGTCTTAGATTGAAGAAATAGGGGAGATAAGGCTCATTTTGAGAAGCATTCATTTTACTTTTCCCCATTCACCCACTCAAGCACATACTGATAGTTAGGCAGAATTATCTACCACTGCAGATATGAATGCTTATCTCCCCCTATTTCTTCAATCTAAGACATAAGTGCAAGCTTTGTTTATAATTGGATATATATATATATTATATATATATATATATATATATATATATAATGCTGAACAATTAAGTAGTGGGGGAAAACAAGTGCAGGCTAACAATTCTTCAGTCGTTATAGTAATGACTTGGCAAAGATTTAAAAAAAAAAATTGAAGATGAAGAAAATGCGGGGAATATATTACAAATATGAGAAGCCCTTCACTAGCTGCCTGAGGGCACCATCGTAATCTCTCTCGAAGGCACATTTATTTGTATTGCCTGCTCCTAGGCCTTTCGTCCGCTGGATCGGACTCATCAGGGAGACACGGCTGATTGTGTCTGTGCTCTTGGTGTCAAATAGAGACACACCACAGTCCATAATTCTGTGGTGTTCTCACCACCAAGGGTTCGAAAAAAGAATCCAACAGCAGCCTCAAAGCAGCCAGTGAAGGGTAATAAATGGAACAAAACAAAAGTGTGGAGAGGAAAAAAGTCGCTGAAAAACTAAAAGCATTATTCAAACAGTATAAAATGTTGGGGACAATCTTTGAGCCTGTGCTTGAGGATCCATTCAAGGATGCAAGGGAGATTAAAAGATATGGAACAGTCTGAGTGGTCAGCTCTGCTGTTCAATAACCCAAGCATTGTGAGTGGCTAAGAATTGCACAGAACAACCTTTACTTGGATCTCTAAGAGATGCAATCTCCCACTGATTGACCAAACAATATAATGCTGAACAATTAAGTAGTGGGGGAAAACAAGTGCAGGCTAACAATTCTTCAGTCCTTATAGTAATGACTTGGCAAAGATTTTTAAAAAAAATTGAAGATGAAGAAAATGAGGGGAATATATTACAAATATGAGAAGCCCTTCACTAGCTGCCTGAGGGAACCATCGTAATCCCTCTCGAAGACACCTCACCTCTAACGAATTCTCCATTCGATGATGTAACAAATGTGTTTTTAAAGAATATATGGAACGGTAGTCGAGTCGATACTGAGGGTTTGCTTGTTTCATTTTGTATTGTTGATGTTTGTTTGTGCTTGTATTGTCGAGGTGGCATGCTCCTCATACATCTGTTGGCATTTGTGTGAAGGGAATGGCAATTCCTCAGCAAAGTCGACATCTTTCAGCAGTCACCAGACTGTCCAGCTTTTCCCATCGTTCCTCCTGTCTGTTCACTAGGTCTGCAGGTTGTCAAGCTTTTCTCAATGTTCCTGTCTGTTCACTTGGTCTTCATTATCCAGTCGACAAACAGGAGGAAGAGGAGTGATAGCAATGGAAACCCTTGTCAAAATCCAGGATGGACTTAAAATCTGTCTGACAGCAGGTCTGTTGTGGTTCAGAATGTCACCGTGCGACATGTTATACTGATGTTGCGGTACAAAATGTCACCGCCGGTATAAGATGTCACCCTCGGTACACAATGTCACCCCGGTACAAAATGTTACCCCCGGTACAAAATGTCATCCCTGTATAAAATGTCACCGCCGGTATAAGATGTCACCCCCGGTACAACATGTCACCACCGGTACAAAATGTCACCGCCGGTATAAGATGTCACCCCCGGTACAAAATGTCACCACCGGTACAAAATGTCACCACCGGTATAAGATGTCACCCCCGGTACAAAATGTCACCACCGGTACAAAATGTCACCCCCGGTATTAAATGTCATCCCCCGTATAAAAGGTATAAAATGTCTCCCCCGGTGTAAAATGTCACCCGAGGGTGCCAGGTGCTGTTTCCTAGTGACAGGTCACATACTGATTACCTCTGTAAGAAAGATTGTCACCGTAGGTTAATGTTGTGTGTGTGTGTGTGTGTGTGTGTGTGTGTGTGTGTGTGTGTGTGTGTGTGTGTGTGTGTGTGTGTGTGCGTGCGTGTGTGCGTGTGTGTGTGTGTGTGCGTGTACATGCGTCCGCGCGTGCGTGCGTGTGCGTGTGTGTGTGCGTGTGTACGTGCGTGCGTGCGCATTTGTTTGTGTGTGTGTGTGTGTGTGTGTGTGTGTGTGTGTGTGTGTGTGTGTGTGTGTGTGTGTGTGTGTGTGCGTGTGTGTGCGTGTGTGTGTGTGTGTGTGTGTGTGTGTGTGTGTGTGTGTGTGTGTGTGTGTGTGTATGTATGTAGGATCGGGTCTGACTGATCCCTGTTTCGTGATAAGCCTGAAGGTGTACATCTAATGCTTGTATCCATTAGTTTTAACGATGGTTGTTATGTCTCCCGATGGTGATGGTGATGGTGTCGGCGGTGGCCGTGGTAAGAAATAAAGTCTAGTTTCTGTTATAGCTGAGTATGCTTGTATCCATTCACAAGCTCCAGGAAACAAACTATTTGTGTCTCTCACACTGAAATCAAGTCAGTTTTAAACACACATCCCTTCCCCAACACGGGATACATAAAAAGGCTTACATGATTATAAATGGAGTAGGTATGTATGGGCAGGCATTTACTGTACTTTTGTAAACGTTATAAGGTGCCTAGATTGTTCACTAAACAAAATAATGATGTCCAACAGCAGTACTCATTTTGGTGGTAGTCGCAACAGTAGTAGTAGTAGTAGTAGTGGTAGTAGTAGTAGTAGTAGTAGTAGTTGTTGTTGTGTTGTTGTTGTAGTTGGTGGTGATGGTGGTGGTTTTGATGTTATTGTTGTTGTTGTTGTTGCTGTTGTTGTTGTTGCTGCTGAAGGAGGAGAAGGAGAAGGAGGAGGAGAAAGGAGCAGCAGCAGCAGCAGTAATAGTAGTTTTCATTATAACAATCATAGTAATGGTGACTCTCATAGTCTTGACAGAAGAACGGCTTCCTCAACTGACGACAACGATGACGACGACAACGAGGACGACGAGGACGTTGACGACGATGATGAAGCTGCTGATGATGGTGAGACTGTATTGGCATTGTTGTAGGCTTACCTTGATGGGCCCTGTGAGTCCTGGCTATTTCTGCCTACCAAACACACGTTTCTGGCACGTGCATTCAGTGCTGTCATCAACGCCAACACACTGACAGTTTTTCGCACGTGCATTCAGTGCTGTCATCAACGCCAACACACTGACAGTTTTTCGCACGTGCATTCAGTCCTGTCATCAACGCCAACACATCGACAGTTTTTCGCACGTGCATTCAGTGCTGTCATCAATGTTAACACATTGCAGTTTTTCGCACGTGCATTCCGTGCTGTCATCAATGTTAACATATTGACAGTTTTTCGCACGTGCATTCCGTGCTGTCATCAACGCCAACACATTGACAGTTTTTCGCACGTGCATTCAGTGCTGTCATCAACGCTAACACATCGACAGTTTTTCGCACGTGCATTCAGTGCTGTCATCAATGTTAACACATTGCAGTTTTTCGCACACGTGCATTCCGTGCTGTCATCAATGTTAACACATTGCAGTTTTTCGCACACGTGCATTCCGTGCTGTCATCAATGTTAACATATTGACAGTTTTTCGCACGTGCATTCCGTGCTGTCATCAATGTTAACATATTGACAGTTTTTCGCACGTGCATTCAGTGCTGTCATCAATGTTAACATATTGACAGTTTTTTGCACGTGCATTCAGTGCTGTCATCAATGTTAACACATTTACAGTTTTTCGCACTGCATTCAGTGCTGTCATCAACGCCAACACACTGACAGTTTTTCGCACGTGCATTCAGTGCTGTCATCAACGCCAACACACTGACAGTTTTTCGCACGTGCATTCAGTGCTGTCATCAATGTTAACACATTGACAGTTTTTCGCACGTGCATTCAGTGCTGTCATCAACGCCAACACACTGACAGTTTTTTCGCACGTGCATTCCGTGCTGTCATCAATGTTGACACATTGACAGTTTTTCGCACGTGCATTCAGTGCTGTCATCAATGTTAACATATTGACAGTTTTTTCGCACGTGCATTCAGTGCTGTCATCAATGTTAACACATTGACAGTTTTTCGCACGTGCATTCAGCGCTGTCATCAACGCCAACACATTGACAGTTTTTCGCACTGCATTCAGTGCTGTCATCAACGCCAACACACTGACAGTTTTTCGCACGTGCATTCCGTGCTGTCATCAACGCCAACACAGTGACAGTTTTTCGCACGTGCATTCAGTGCTGTCATCAACGCCAACACACTGACAGTTTTTCGCACGTGCATTCAGTGCTGTTATCAATGTTAACACACTGACAGTTTTCGCACGTGCATTCCGTGCTGTCATCAACGCCAACACACTGACAGTTTTTCGCACGTGCATTCAGTGCTGTTATCAATGTTAACACACTGACAGTTTTTCGCACGTGCATTCCGTGCTGTCATCAATGTTAACATATTGACAGTTTTTTGCACGTGCATTCAGTGCTGTTATCAACGCCAACACATCGACAGTCTCAGCACTGTCGTTGTTTTCAAATCGCCGTGACCGTCTGGCCTGGTACCTTCCCCTGGCTGCGGAGGCCATTGTGGGGCAGCTCTAATCCATGTAGTCCACACAGTACAATCCAAATCGTGTCTACTATCTGCTTGTACCATCGGTCCGATATAGTACACGTTTGTATGAACTTAGGCTAGTTCTGCGATACGTTTTGGGAATAAATATTCATACCTGACTGTGTGTGTGTGTGTGTGTGTGTGTGTGTGTGTGTGTGTGTGTGTGTGTGTGTGTGCGTGCGTGCGTGCGTGCGTGCGTGCGTGCGTGCATACGTGCGTGCGTGCGTGTGCGTGTGTGTGTTTCATTTTATTTCCTGTATTCTCATATATTCATTAATTCACATATTGGCATGCTTTATCCATGACAGGACACGTAACATTATTTGTAAGTTGGTTGCAAATCCTTTGGATGACTGTGTTCAACGCTGGAATGAAAACAGACGGGTTTTACAGCTTGTTTCCATACTAACACTTGTAATTAGTAAAAACTCTCTGCTTTGACTTTTGGTTGAAAATTGACTCAGTCCTACTTCAACCCACTTTTCCTTATTTAAAAAAAAAAGAGCCTTTATTCGTCCGTGTAATTTCATGAGTTGAAATAAACAGCTCACATACTCAATAACAACATTTTATATCATTTACAAAATCAATGTTACTTAAATAAAGCCAGAACTGATGTATATAAAAGGTTCTTAGGAAATCTCGATCTTTTTGTTGTTCAAACGTGTCAGCCGCTGTAATAGTCGCCGACGGCAGACAGCTCTTTGCCGTTCCACAGCAATGGCTCTGGCATAAAGATAGGGGTTCAGCAGAGATGTCAGGGGCATCAGGAACAAGATCATGCCCACAGCGAGGTCATCAGACACGTGCAGACCCCACGTGGTCATCAGATGGACCAGACTTATGACCACTCAGCATGACATGTTGGTGACACACATCAGCAGGAACCGTCTGGAGATATCCAGTTCTGTAGAAACTGAACTGCACTCCACAAAAAGGTATGGGTTGGTTTTGATTTGTATGTACACGAAACACTGTCCAGCTCCCACCAGAAAGAAGAGGGTCAAGTGCATCACACTGTCAATTCCAGTGATGTAGAAGGAAGAAAAGACATCATCCCTGTCTGGCAGCAGTGTGCAGATCCCCAGCCCAGAGTAGCTGGCTGACACGGATGTAGGAGAAATCCACGGCACCACTGCCGGCAGCAGGCCCAGAGTCCAGGCCACGGCACACATCAGATGCATCACCGGTGAGGACAGTGTCCTGTTGATTCCTGGACAGTGGAGAACCAAGGCCCTGTCTAGCGTCAGAAGGACCATGAAGAACGTGGACACCTGACGAGACAGAGTGGAGAACACACCAGCCAGCTGACAACCTACGCTGTGTCTCCAGGTTGTGTCCTCCCACACGTAATGACCACGATACAAGCTGTCTGCTGTCAGGATGATCACCAGGTGAAGCCCAGAAACGAAGTCTGAAATGGACAGGTGAGTCACTACCACGCCGTAACTAGCGAGATTACCTGACTTTTTCACCAACACACGGAACACAAAATTGACCATGTTACCCAGCAGTGTGAATATAGCATAAACAGCCATAGTATAGAAATGCGCGTCTTTACCAACCAGTGAATGACACGTGGATATCTTGTCGTATGGAGCGTAACAGTTCTTAAGGTTAAATCCTACAGGCAAAACATTTTCACAACACACTCTATATGTATCACCCAAAACAAACTGTAAGCTCTCTAAAGTTTTTAGCAACGACTTCGGAAAATGCAACAATGGACAACTTCTCAAATCTATCTTTTTTAACTGTGTTAGAAAATGAAAGTCATTATGTAGGTGGTAAATTCCACAGTAAGAGAGGTTTAAATGCTGCAGACTGGAAAATGGAGACAAACGATAAGAATCAAATTCAATGAGTGTGATGAATGACAGGTCTAGTGTCTGAAGACTGGGGAAGGTGGACACGTTAGGACTGGTGAAGAAAACTGATGAAACCAAGGGGTTGTTAGCAAGAAACAAGGCGGACACGTGTGGGCCTACATTTGACAGTTCTGATAAACTGATCACTTCAATCAGATTGCTGCTGACGTCCAGGCTTCGTAAATTCGGCAAGCTGAGATTCCCCAAAGCTGGCAGACCACAACTGGCTAAACTGAGATGGATCAGTAATGTGTTATTGATGAACATATCTGGTGTCATTCCACTCAACGAAGTTGGGGGTACAAGTGGACAGGGAAAGGAGCACTACATGTGAAAGCATGTCCATAACACGTGCAGTTGATAGATGGGCAATCAAGACGACAGAACACCTCGTCATCAAACTGTGGACATTGGGGTATCCCATCACACATGTGTCTTGCATGCACACAGACTTTAGAACCTCGACAGCGGTAGTAACCGGGGCAATCGTAATCACTACAATCGTATTCATCTTCATGCCCAGGGCAGTCGAATACCCCGTTACAGAGAAAGTATACAGTCAAAATAAGTTGTGTGGCCGGACAAAAGAAATGTGTTTCTGAATTTGTGAGCTTATGGTCCACTAGCATAGCTTGATTTTGTGAACCCAGTTCCACGATCTGTCGCCAGTATGTGAAGATGTCTTCTTTGAATGGCAGATCGTATTTACGATGCTGGCATGTCTCTTCATCACTTCTGTCGAAACAGTGAAAAGTACCATCACACATTCGGTCTTCAATGATACACTGTGGACGAATATTGTCTTCATGAAATCATCTTACATTCACATGTCAACTTCTACAATATATGTAACTCATTACAATTCGGAACTGTGTTATGGACCCCTGCATCACAACATCATTCTTTAAAAAGAAAATGTAACTTGTATGTCTTCAGACCAACTGTTAGACACGCCTGAGAACTTACAATTGACTATACTATGGCAGGGGTTTAGAGTAAGGAGGCATCTTCCACATTTCATTAAATTAGAAAAAGATTTCTTGAAATACACAAAAGAGTTGCCTAATAAGAACTAAACGTCTCCGTATTGGAGGTTGCCAGTACCAAAGGCAGAAACCTCTCTCTCTCTCTCTCTCTCTCTCTCTCTCTCTCTCTCTCTCTCTCTCTCTCTCTCTCTCTCTCTCTCTCCCTCCTTCTTATCTTTCTCTCTTCATATGTTTGTTTCTGTCACACACACACACACACACACACACACACACACACACACACACACACACACACACACAGAGAGAGAGAGAGAGAGAGAGAGAGAGAGAGAGAGAGAGAGAGAGAGAGAGAGAGAGAGAGAATATACCATTTATTCACACGGTCTCAGCAGAAGTTTACTTTCCAGCTCACATAATCATACTGATGTTTTCGTTGGCTAGTTGTTTAACAAAACATTATCTATCTAGCTGAATTAGCCCTGAATACAACACATGTACGCATACACATACGCACACGCGCGCGCGCGCGCGCTTGCACAAACGCACACACGCACGCACGTATATGTACATATACACACACGTACAAATATATGCAAATGTGTGTGTGTGTGTGTGTGTGTGTGTGTGTGTGTGTGTGTGTGTGTGTGTGTGTGTGTGTGTGTGTGATTATTTATTACATGATTTGTTCAAACATCCTCACCAGAATTTTGCTTTACCACTCAGATGAATATGGCAATATTTTTGCCGTCTGGTTGTTTAAATAGACAGTATCCAACTAGTTCTGGACATATGAGTGGGGAAAAAGAGTATACGACACAGTATGTATATTATAATATATATATATATATATATATATATATATATATATATATATATATATATATATTTATATATATATTATATATATATAATATATATTCAGTTATAAACAAAGCTTGCTCTTATGTCTTAGATTGAAAAAGAAGAGCAAGCTTTGTTTATAATTGAATATTTCTTGCAGTCATTCCAACACCTAGCTGCTCTGTAAGTTGCTGGACTGTTGCTTGGTACTTATCCTTGGAATTTATTGGTTTCTTTTTTATAATATTATATATATAATATATATATATATATATTATATATAATATATATATATATAATATATATATATATGTACATATGTGTGTGTGTGTGTGTGTGTGTGTGTGTGCGTGCGTGCGTGCGTGCGTGCGTGCGTGCGTGCGTGCGTGTGTGTGTGTGTGTGTGTGTGTGTGTGTGTGTGTGTGTGTGTGTGTGTGTGTGTGTGTACAGGGGGAGAGAGGGGGGTGGCAGTGGTGGATTAAGTGAGGAATAGTATACACATAATGCACAGTAGATAGATACATAGACAGATAGACAGAGCAGAGAGAGAGAGAGAGGAGAGAGAGGAGAGAGAGAGAGAGAGAGAGAGAGAGAGAGAGAGAAGAGAGAGAGAAGAGAGAGATGGTGATGGTGGTAGTGTGGTGGTGGATTAAATGAGGAGGAAAAACCAACTTGTTTATTACGACATCTTTTATTGGTGAGAGGGGGCAGAGTGGAAATTGACAGAAATCTTCATCACTGTTGTCCAGACAGTCGTGCTGATGGTCCACACCAGACTGTACGGAATGTATTGGTCACCTCGCTGACACGCAAATGGAGGAGGGAAGCGTACAGGCAGATGATGATGGGATACCCCAGGTGTGTCTGTTAGTTCCGTACTGCTGGTTGCTGGTTGCGAAACATTGAGCTGGATGTCACAAGCCAGGAAAGGGTGGGTCTTATGTCCCTCAGGGCATTCTACGAGTGAGATGTTTGCTGAGTGTTGGTCTTCATTCTTGGTCTGGATAAGGAACTGTGGTGTGGGCGATGGAGTTCACACAGTGGAAAACTACTTTGCTCTGCTTTGAACAAACTTGGACAAAAGTGACAAGTTGACTAGTTTCTTCAAAAACTCCCCCCCCCCCCCTTCCCTCCCCCCCCCCCCCCCCCCCCCCCCCCCCCCCCCCCCCCCCCCCCCCCCCCCCCCCCCCCGGCACATGTCTTTGCTGTCTGATATTCCTCTGGCTCTTGGGAGGTGCTGTCTTGGTTCGGATGGGAAAAAGCATAGGCTTTCGTCTAACCATTGGTGGACAGTTGTGTAACTGTGAAGAAACTGTTTAATGCTTTCATGCATTCATAAGTATGCTATCAACTTCATAATAACTGACAGACCACTGCTTCATTTAATTCTTGATGTAGATATTGTCGTCAGTGTTTGACTGAGTTATATAAAGTTATATCAATCAGTTTACAGATATTACGCGCCCCTTTGCCTCTTTGAAAAAACGGAAGGATGCCATGCACACACACACACCACACAAACACACCACACACACACACACACACCACACACACACACACACACACCACAACACACCACTTAAGTGCTGAACATTCCACCAAACCAAACGTCACAAACCATGAAGCCAGCGAGCTTTCTGGAAGTGTTACTAAATGCTCAGAAAATTCTACTCCTGGCTGTGATAATCTACGAGCATCAATCAAATCTAGAGCAAAAATATCATGCAACTTACGACACTCTAAGGGCTTTAATAGAAACGTGTAGTTGCTCGGATCTGTATCACTACACTTTTAGTTTTTATCACCATGTCTTCAATATTTTTTTTTAAAAGTAATACTGCTACTAGCATATTTTCCCGTCCTACTGTGCTCTGTTGCTGCGTCCAAACAGTGTTACGTCACTACATTGCTTCGTGTCGATTAGGCTCTTTTGACCAACCTTTTTCACTACGTATCGCTGGCGCAGTATGATAAAAGCAAAAGCTGTCAAATAGTTTTATACTCGATACAGTGCAGTTTGCCCCTGTTGCCAGTCTTCCTTTCTCTCTCTCGATCTCTGTCTCTGTCTCTGTCTGTCTGTCTGTCTGTCTGTCTGTTCGTCCGTCTGTCTGTCTGTCTGTCAGTCTGTCTCTCTCTCTCTCTCTGTCTCTGTCTCTCTGTCTCTGTCTGTCTGTCTGTCTGTCTGTCTGTCTGTCTGTCTGTCTGTCTCTCTCTCTCTCTCTCTCTCTCTCTCTCTCTCTCTCTCTCTCTCTCTTGCCTGTCTGCCTGCCTACTGGCCTTTCTGTCTGTCTGTCTCTCTCTCTGTCTCTCTCTCTGTGTCTCTGTCTCTTTCTGTCCCTATCAGTATGTCTGTCTGTCTATCTCTCTCTTGTTTTTCTATTTGTCTTTGTTTGTCTGTCTCTTTCTGTCTGCGTGCCTATCTGTCTGTCTGTCTGTCTGTCTGTCTATCTGTCTGTCTGTCTGTCTGTCTCTCTCTCTCTCTCTCTCTCTCTCTCTTTCTCTCTCTCTCTCTCTCTCTCTCTCTCTCTCCTCTCTTTGGTAGGAATATAGGAAAGAGGAAAGGACGAGTGCATGGTAATATAGACCTGTATTGTTATGTCTATCTTATCACTTGTGAAAGAGAGAGAGAGAGAGAGAGAGAGAGAGAGAGAGAGAGAGAGAGAGAGAGAGAGAGAGAGAGAGAGAGTAGACTAAAGAGGGCGACAAAATGTTATCAGATCCGAGCTTTTTTTTCTTTCTTTTTTTTGTTTCTTAGACTAAAAGTCTTAAACAGGGAAAATATATTGTGTGTGTGGTGTAGTGTGGTGTGGCGTGCGTGCGCGCGCGCGCGGGGGCGCATGTATGTGTGTGTGTTTTACAAGCTCTTCGACGGATAGAGTCTTTTAACTTTTGTAGAAACTGCTTTTCTGCGCATTGTGTATACCCATACTGTGACCTGTTTTTCTTTCTTTCTTTCTTTCTTTCTTTCTTTCTTTTTTCTTTCCTTCTTTCTTTCTTTATTTCTTTTGCTCTCTTTCTTTATGTGTCAATTAATTGATTAATTGATTGATTGATCGAACGATTGATTGATTCATCCATTCATTCAATCATTGTTTTATTTGTATACTTACATGTATATTTCTTTAATGTTTCCGTCTTTGTTCGCTTATTCAATTGTCTTGTTAGCAGCTAAAATAGCATTTTTTGGCCGTACCCTTTCTTCACGCCGTCATTCAGTCTGAAGGGAGATGGAAGTCGAGGAAATGGAAAGGATAGGGAAAGAAAGGAAGGAAAATATTAGGGCAGGGCCTGCGGGTGCTTTGAATTAATGGGGGCATCTCTCGCAATAGGTAAAAAAGAAAAGAAAAAAAAAGGTGACACAACGCAAGGTGGCTAGGACTGGGGTGTAAAGCTACTCCTGAAGGTCATCAAGCAGCAAGATAATGCCATGGGCAGCGCAGCCTGCCTTTTCGCCGTGCGAGTGGCGGTGGACTTGGCTTAAATAACTTTTGTGCATAAACAAATAAACAGAATATATTCACAGTCATCAGGACAAATGAGCAACAACAAGGCATAGGCTAGGCTTATACTGTGATCAAATATAAGAATGACAATACATTTACAGTATGCTACACGTTTCACCACAGAGTTGGGATTTTTTTTTTAAAGGAACATCAAAAGACAACTGAAGAAGAAAAAAAAATGGGAGGAAAGGAGGGGAAGCAACAATCCCATCATCAACAAGAAGGTGCGTGAACAATCTGCAAAAAGGATAGATTATTTCAGTGAAAGAAAATATAACATAATTAAAGGTAGAAACTATGCTTTTCCATAAATAGTATGTTGAAGTCATACCAGGTACATCAAGCTAGACTTTTTTTTTCTTTTTCTTTCTCTCCCCTCTTTCCTTGTCCTCCTTTCCAGGGACCGTACTTACATGTCGTCGGTGACGGGGAAGTGACCTACTACCTGGTTGTAAGCTCGAAGGTCCGTTACTTGCAGATCCATTTGTCGAGAGTAACCTTTAACCTCGTGGTTTTGCAGTGGGTGAGGGGTTGGTAACGTACAACGAGGATAGGGCATGAGTTCGCCCTGGATTGGATCAAAATGAGGCCGTTGGACACGTTCAATGATCACGAACTTCACACAAAGTTGAGATTTCGTCGTCACAATATCTTCCAGCTGACAGACACTCTAGTCCTGTACCTGGCTATAAGTCCCGTGTACCTTATGATGTTAGGAGAATTTCTCACTTGATTTGAGTCAAGGGGCACCTAGACACGAAAAATCACGGAGGTGATCGGGCACCACCCTGGTACATTTTGCGTTATGGCCGATTCAAATATGGCCTCCACCCGCCGCGGTGAAAATCCTAACTTTTGTGGGTGTTTTTTTTTACAATATATACACTT
>CM031607.1:38028288-38038288 GCA_018398815.1 Conus ventricosus | reverse complement strand
GGGTCTGTGAATTTTTGGGTCTTGATCTCTCCTGTTAGATGATAAAGTTAATCATGTTTCTACTGCTGTCTGATTGATGGGTCTTCAGAGGAACATGACTGTCAGGGGCATTTATCATGAAGGGGTGTTTAGTCTTAAAAGAGGCAAAAGCTTCTCAACGTGTGCAGTATGACATAATACAGTCTGGATCAAAAATGACAATTTCTCAGATCTTGAAAGTATTCAGCCTTTGATGCTGACGTGCGAAATACGCCATTCACCACTTATGCGACACATGTAAGCTCATGAATTGCATGAGGGACTATCGGGGAAAAGCTGGCGTCCTTTGTGGTGATGTGGGTTGCAAAGGAAATACTCAGGCCATTCATGAGCATCACATCACTATCAGACAACAAGGGAAGGAGAGCATTGCCTCGACTTTATCTGTAGAGGAAGATTGAGTAGAGAGGGTGAATGGGGATGGCGTCGACCCATGACGATTCGTGCTACAACTACATGAAATTTTCCTACAACTTTGTCGCCAGATGCCGTGTAGGCATGGACCAAGGTCAGCCAGACAGACGAGGGGCGGAGAGGGTGATGACAAATGACTTAAAAGAGAGAGAGAGAGAGAGAGAGAGAGAGAGGAGAGGAGAGAGAGAGAGAGAGAGAGAGAGAGAGAGAGAAACGAACGAACGAACGAACGAACGAACGAATTTTATTTTAAGAGGGTAGTGGATTAAGCATGAATACGTTATTTACATCCAGCCCTCTGGGGAAAAAAATCGATATATAGTAAAAAGCAAATCAGAAAAAAATGCAAACAATTCCTTGCATGGGAACCTTTGACAAAAAGAAGATAGAAGAAAAAAGAAACCAGTGAATACCACCACCACCCACCACCACCCCAACAACAACAACAACAATAACAACAACGAGAAAAAATGATCAGGGCAATAGGGGGGAGTGTGAATGGAGAGAGAGGGGAGAGAGAGAGAGGAGAGAGAGAGAGAGAGAGGGGAGAGAGAGGAGAGAGAGAGAGAGACCGTCCGACTGACCAACCGACCAACCGACCGACCGACTGGCGAAAGAAAGGCAGAGATAAAGGAAGAGAAAGACAATGAAGCAGATATAGATAATCACCTACGAAAAACTTTGAGAGAGAGAGAGAGAGAATGGGTGGTAGGCCTAGCTGACAGCGTGTCACACCCATACCCACAGCATTATTCACGTCTTCATTGATCAGCATAAAAAAGCAGTATCAAATTCTGTAATCCTTCATGCGTTGCTCTCAAGGTGACTTCTGTTTTGTTGTTGTTGTTGTCGTACCCTGGCTAAAGGACTCCATGGAACATCGAACAGCCGAAGCACTTGAACACTGTGGTTCAAATGCATCAGCTCGGGATGAGAACACGACGTGTATGGCCGTTTTTGATTACCCCGTCACGTGGGCAGCCACACTCCGACTTCGAGGGATTTGGAAGGCTGATGGTGTTATGCTAGGAGCTTGTCACGACTGAAGATAATCCCCGCATAACTATGCTAAGCATAACAAGATGTTGATGCAGCCTTGATGTTCTAGCCTATGTCAGTTGGTCTGACACAGCGTTAAGCCAAGGCGAGACTTCTGTTTTGATTTCCTTTCCACGTCTACGTTTTTGGTGAGTTCGTGCCACGATCGTCAGTATCGACAAGTTCACGGGGATCGTTGTAAGATACACGTGGTGGAACTCCCCAGATGGGGACGTTAACTCATGCTTCTTCCGTGTCTAAGCAATCATTGTCGTTAGTCGTGGGCTCAGTAGTATGCTGGATCAAAACAGGCGACACTGAACACAGAGAAATGATCCAACAGGACAGTGTCTCCTCTGGCACGTTGCCTCATAGCAACTTAACGATGACTGCTTCCAGTAGATTGCTGGTCCTGGGTCTGTAACGGGGCAAATCTGGGTGTTGCTATGGACGGGAAGCTTGAACGAACAGTACAGGAACAATGCCAGTGAAACAGCATGGAAGATTAAATCAGAAAAACTAACAATATGTTGCATTCAAATAAACACATCAACAAAATGTATTATGCAAATGTAGACTAAAGTGTTAAAAGTGATCTGTTCTGTTACAATTTCCTGAATCAAAATGCCACATAGAAAGCTTACTGTTCCACACCGCAGATAGATGCTTTGACGCCTTTCAAAAGGCCAACAAAGAAAAGACTTAATGGTGCATAGTTTCAGATCGCAATATTAAAAGAATTCTCGCCAAAAAAAGGTTATTTTAGAAATCGGGCATTGACAGCCCGAAACTAAGTGTTTCTATGTAACTCTACACAGCAAACATTCAACGCATTTCTCGCAATTGCCCTCTTCTACGCGAATTCTAGCAAAATTTTCAGTTGGAATTGAATTGAATACCAAACAATGAATGTGTTTCTTAATCAAAAAAATATTCTCATCATTGTCATTTGAACTCTAAAACCAATGGAATGTTCGACCTAATCCCTCCACTTACCAAATTTAAGTTATTCAAAAACTGAAGTCACGGTAGGTAAAAGAAAAGCAATCTGTGTCTGTTGATCATATGTTGCATCCGCATTTTGCTGTTTGACGGTTTACATACATAGGCAATGACACATTTTCATTCAAGGATGGGAAAAAACTATGCAACGGTTCATTTTGTCTGTTCGTTCAATTTTTGCTTTGCTTTGTTCCTTCGTTTCTTTGTTGTTGTTGTTGTAGTCATTTTGATTGTTAATGTTTGTTTCATCTTTGTGGTTATAAAGGTATGTTACCGGTGACATCCCATTTGGTCTACTCCCATTTCGTCTACTCCCATTTCGTCTACTACTCCCATTTCGTCTATTTCCATACTGACCATACTGCAAGGCTCCCCCTGGCGTAACCAGTGTCCCAGTCTACTCCAAAGCAGAATCGATGGTCTTTAGATTAGAGTAGGGCGAAGCCCGAGAGAGACGAAGGACGAATGAACGAAGGCCGTTAGGCAAGTCGTGCTCACACATTTCTGAGTAGGCGAAATGGGAGTAGACCAAATGGGAAGTAACCATGTTACCGACTATTCCAATTACTGTGGCCGATTGTTATCAGCTAGTTGTCTTATTAATTGCTATCATCTACTTTTCTTATTGATACTGTTATCATCTAGTTTTTATATTGATATTGTTATCATCTAGTTTTCTTATTAATTGCTATCATCTACTTTCTTATTGATACTGTTATCATCTAGTTTTCATATTGATACTGTGAATTGTACTTGCATTGAAACCAAAAAGGTCAGTTCGTTGGGGATGCTTGTGCTTTGGGTTATATGATAATGTTTCGTATGCTAGTAATATTAGTACGCTTGAGGGGCGATTTAGTGTCGGGGGGAGGGTGAGGAAGGGAGGGGGAGGGTGTTGGGTATGGTGTCATGCATTTTCTAACCAATACCTCGCACGGTTTTCCGAACATACCAATCATCCAAACTGCAACTGTGTACATGTTGAGGTTCTCTGCAGATAAAGTCGCTGAGAGAGGTGGGTAAGTGTCATGCAGTATGTCCACGCTTGTGTCTCCAATTTCTAAAGGGAAAGATCGCTAAACTTAATGGGTTCTTCGTGTGTTAAGAATTTCATACAAAATTTCACATACATTTCCCTTCAACTGTATGCTATTGGACTTTCCAGAGCGTTTGTTCAAAATCGATTGTCACTCGGGTTCATTTGTAATTTGTCCTGTTAGTGCGATTTGTCCCATGATTGAATTATGGTCTGGTAGCAGACAGCCCGGGAAGGACTCTGACCTATTGAAGATGAGGAATACATAGTTTCGTTCTTCTTCTTCTTTTCCGTTTTTTTTTTCTTTCTTTTTTCTTTTTTCTTTTTTGCTGTCCTATCTTCTGTGCCACCTCAGTGACACTGCACCCACGCTGCTCATTCCGACACCACAGCCACAGCCGGGCCTGATCTTTGAGAGCAGTCAATGTCATGTCATCATGAGGCACCCACCAGAGAACAGCCTGCACTGCTGCCGAGTCCATTCGGTGGTGTTCAGTGGTGTCTGTTCTGATCCAACATACACAGGACACCACCTACTAGGCCCCCTACTGACGGCAATAATTGCTTAGCCGGCGTCAATGAGCTCTCCCTTCAGAGGGCGACACCACGTCCATCCAACGACAGTCCCCATAAATGTACCGATACCGGTGGCCCTGGCAGAATCAAACTAAAGCCACAGATCTGGAGGGACAATCGAATCTGAATTTGAGACTTATGCTGATCGCTGAGGATGGAGACGATGAAGATGATGCTATGGATTGCCATTCAGGTCTGAGACTGCGTGACAGGGCTGTACCCAACGTCAAACGGGCCCGAGAGATACAGACACCTGCAGTGTTGGTAAGAAAATCTGAGTAACACTCTCAGAGACGCGTCCATTAAGGGATGAAACTCGACTGTGTGGTCCTAGTCTTTCCAATCCCATCCCTTTTTTCTGGGCATTCTGACAATTTGCCCTGTAGATTTCTAAAATACTCTATTGATTCTCATTGATCAGTGACTTTGAAAAAAAAAAAAAAGCTTTGGTCTAAATCAGTTCTGTGTAATTTGGGAACACTCATTCGCACTTTTCGTTTCAATTTAAAGTACCTGAGTAGGAACACGAAACCCCATCATCTTTGCTCCTAAACATTCTGACACTTTATCCTACAGATCTCCAAATCATGCTTTTGACTTTTTTGTGCTTGCACTCGTGTCCTAAGTTGCTTTTTTAAAAACTTGGTATGGAACACTGATATGGTAACATACTGATGGTGTTAATCTTTAAAATTCAAGAATTTCATAAATGATTTGAAGAATATCTCTACCCATCTATTTATGTATCTATCGACACATACAGACATAATAACATATATACATATATTAGCATTAACAAATGATAGCTTATAATAATAAAAATGGTCATGATATGCAACAGTCGCAGCAGCACTAATACACACACACACACACACACAGAGAGAGAGAGAGAGAGAGAGGAGAGAGAGAGAGAGAGAGAGAGAGAGAGAGAGGGAGAGAGAGAGAGAGAGAGAGAGAGAGAGAGAGAGAGAGAGAGAGAGAGAGAGAGAGAGAGAGCACGAACGAACGAACGAACGAACGAACGAACGAATCAACGAAGTAACCTTTTTAATGGAAGAAAAGAATAAGCACAGTACAGGTTTTTTTTTTTACATCTTGCCCTCAACGAAGAAGAATATAACTTTAAAGTGAATGAATTATTTAAACATGAAAAGAACATTTAACTGAAATACAAACCACGATCAAAATAACACAAACAACATTTCTGGGGAAAAAAGAACAACTTTGCATATCTTTTGAAAAAAAATGAAAACGGAAGGACGTCAATAAATGATGGAAAGGTGTCGATGGAAGAGAGAAGGTGGAAGGAATGAGTTCAAATATAACAATCAACATGCATTTATACAAGGATTGCTGTACTTAAATACACTCGATTTCACACATAAATTATGAAATACATGAAATAAACTAACCAAAAAAAGTCAAATAGTGTTAACATTAATCAACACTGTTCAGAGAGTTTTGCATAAGGTATGAACAGTGTCTTTTTGAAAACGCTTAGACTAATGGTTACATTAAATGAAGACAGCAAGTTATTCAATGAACTACCACCAGAATATATCAGGCTAGATTTAGCAAGACCAATCCTTGGTAGCGGTACTGGACATTGCTTATCAAATACGTTTTACTTTTTTTTTAGAGTTGGTGGGGCCTGATTTGACGTTATCTTGAACATAAAATTGCATTGCTATCAGTGAATTTCCATTTTAGAGGCAAGAGAGAGAGAGAGAGAGAGAGAGAGAGAGAGAGAAGAGGAGAGAGAGAGAGAGAACAACAAAGTTTTCTTGAAGAGAGAAAGCGAGAGACAGAGAACAAAATTTTATTGAATAAGGCCAAAACCCCTTTGAATGAGTGTTCACAGCAACAACAATCATAAGCAGCAAGTGTGAGTGTGAATGGTAAAATCATTCCAATTCAAGCATGAACACAAAATCAACTACAATTTGAAAGCGATCTACCGAAGTATATTCATACAAAATTTGTATCCTCGTATACCAACACATCAATGCCCTAAACCATAAGCAAATAGTAAATAAGTGGGGTAACGTTTGCTCCCATAAGAAAACATAACACAGAGTAACTTTTATTCAAGACTGGCACAGCCTTTTAAACTTGAATAAAGTCAGACAAATACACACACGAACAATCTAATAGTGGGGGGAAAAAACAAGCGCAGGCCAACAACTGAACTGTCTTCATAGTAATGGCTTGGCAAAGTTTTGGATTTAAGGAGGAGGGGGGCGGAGTTTGAAGATGGAGAAACTGGGAACATGAAATTAAGAAAATATATTACAGATATGAAAACTCTTCACTTTCATATGAACAAAACAATACTTAAAGTTCCCAGTGAGCTCTCGACAAAGCTTGCTGTCGCGACCGTGTGTTGTCTCACACCTTCTCTTCTTCTTCTTCTTCTGCTTACGCAGGCTGATACTCCTGCGGACACTCCCTGTATGGACAGGCAAGGATCAATCCCATCTGCCCAACAAAGGGAGTGGAATTTTGTGTGTATGACCGTTTTTTAATCCCACCATTAAGGCAGCCATACTCCATCTTCGGGGAAGGTGCATGCTATGTGTAACGTATCATCCATACCAACGGCTAAACTGCACTTCTCTTCCAAAACTTGGTGAGGGGAATTTACATGTGTGCAAGATGTGCGTGCGTTCACATACAAAATCTCGGATTATAGTCTCATTCGAAGGACTGGGAAATGGAGTCAGAACGAATGTTAACTCCGAGGGAAAAATCCCTTTGTATCGAAACGACCCGGCAGAGATTCGAACCCGCAATCCTTACATTACGAGTCCGGCGCTCTACCAGCTGAGCTATTCCGGCCTCCTCACACCCTCTCCACCCGCACCTTTCCCCTTCCCCTCCCATCCCCCGAGAGAAAGAGAGAGAGGGAGAGAGAGAGAGAGGAGAGAGAGAGAGAGACACTGACACTGACACTGACACTTTTTTTGTCCAATAGCTGTACAGCCCTTTCAGAAAAGGGGGGGACAATCATAATATATAAGTAAATGTTTTGTCATAAATGATCTCATATCTTTATCAAAAGACTATACACACACACGCATGAAAGAAAATATGCACGCACATGCAGGTGCATGCACACGCACGCGCTCGCGCGCGCGCACTCACACACACGCGCGCACGCAGAGATAAAGAGAGAGAGAGAGAGAGAGAGAGAGAGAGAGAGAGAGGAGAGAGAGAGAGAGAGAGAGAGAGAGAGAGAGGGGGGGGAGAGTGCGAGAGAAAGAGAGAGAGAGACAGAGACAGAGACAGAAACAGAGAGATGCTTGCGCGAACGCGGGTATACAGATGGTGGATCATCATGTAATTTGTTGACTTTGCTCAATTAACACTTTCCTAATCTTCATTACTTCTGCTAAAAATCTAGCCAGGGAATCGTTACATTTTCATTGTTATTTGAAAGAATATATGTTACCGATCTCTGATCAGGATTTCCTGTAAAGGAATTTAGAATATTACAGCTTTTGCGCTTTTCATTATAAGCAGAGCAATTGAACAGTAAATGAATTTCATCCTCTGTTCCATTTCCACACGACGGGCAAACGTTGTTTTTATCTTCTTCAGTTTGAAACCAATGTTTGACATTTTTTAGGCCGCTAACTCTTAGTCTGAATCTGATAAGACTAACCCTATGCCATTTATCCAATACAAATGATAAATATTTTTCTGCTTGAAAAACATTTTTGAAAGAATGAAACCACCTATATTTATCATTAGCTTCCAATTCTGAATGCCAATGCTGTTTATAGCAGGAGATAAGTCTATCTTTGAATTCACTAATAAAACCATACTCACAACCTGCACCTTGGCTTAGCCATACAATACCAAATCCATTCTCACATAAAATTCTCTTAACATTTGACGCCCAATTTAAGTGACCAGATTCATGTTGTATAACAAGCATTTCATATGACTGTCTGCAAATTCTCGACAGTGGTAGGTTAGTAAGTTTTAGCCAATATTTAATACACTTTACAGACATTCGAATACAGAGGGGATATCTTCCTGTTTCGCCATAAACTAAAGTATTAGAAGTGTGGAGGGGAAGACCTAAAAGTCTTTTTATTGAAAAGGTATGCACTTTTTCAACTTTTTCCTATCTTCTTCCAGTCCCCACACTTCAGCTGCGTAGGTTAATATGGGCTCTATTTGTGTGTCAAATAGTTTCCAAAACAGATCTACATCCCCAGTGTTCAATTTTCTCATGGATCTCAATATGTCCATTACCCCTTCTTCCCTTTTCTACAGACGTCTAATAAACTGCTACCAATACTTAATTTTGTGGTAAAAACCATTCCCAAATATTTGTAAGAATTTGTAACCATCACTTCTTTACCTCCATAGAACCATCTCTCCCTGGCAGCCAAATGACCTCCCTTTCTAAACACCATTACGTTTGTCTTTTTAAGATTAATACTCAGATGTAATCTATCTGATTCTCTTTTTAAGCTGTCAAGCTGGTTCTGAAGACCTATTATTGTATTCGACAACAGTATGACATCGTCTGCAAACAAGAGAAGAAAGATTTCGGCTGCCCAGGAATCAATTGTATTCCATGCTTTCCAATCACAGACAATTCTACAGCTAATTCATTAATGAAAAAGGAAAACAATATGGGGCTCAGTAGGCAACCTTGTCTCACTCCCCTAGGACAATTGAAATAATCAGAATAACAACATTTGTCACGAACACAAGCCAACACAGAATCATAAATACTTCTTAAGGCCCTATACATTTTGCCATTCACACCATTCCTCCTCAAAACTGCCCACAGTGAATTCCTGTTCACAGAGTCAAACGCTTTTTGAAATCGATAAATGCAACGTACAGTTTAGAATTCTTTTGTAAAGACTTCTGTATAATAGCATAGAGGGTGAAAATATGGTCAATTGTACTATACCCTGCTCGGAAACCTGCCTGCTCTTCAAGAATTTTTTCTTCTTCTTTTGCCCATATGGATAGCCTTTTCGTTAAAATGTGTGTATAAACTTTACTTACAACACTTGTTAAGGCTATGCCACGATAATTATCTGGCTGATTAACGTCTCCTTTCTTATATATTGGTACGATAATGGATCGTGACCATTGTTTAGGGAAAATTCCATGATCAAACAATTTGTTGAAAAAGACAACCAGAAAATCGATAACAAGAACATTTGCATGTTTCAAATTCCCCTATGATTTTGTCAGGCCCTGCGCTTTTCCCAGACTTGAGATGACCAATACTGGCAAGGACCTCTTGTCTGGAAATCGCTTCATTAAATGATGCATCAGAAACACCTAATGTTTGTTCATCACTATTGACTTCGCATTTCTCATGATGTGACATTATATCTATTTCATTAAAGAGTGAGAAGAAATGTTCGTACCACTGATCTATAGGTATAGAATTGTAGATCACTGATTTTGTGTTCACGGACCTGACTGTCTGCCAGAATAGTTTAGAATCATGTACTGACTGCTTTAATTTAATCAACCTTGCTTGATCATACTCTGTTTTCTTTTGGTTTAACAAATACTTATATTCCTTTCTTTCCTTAACGTACGCCTCTCTTTTTCGTTGAAGTGCATTCTTTGCTCGCTTTGCTCGCTTGAATTTCCATAGTAACCCCCTAACTGCTTTCTTTTTACGGTGACATTCAGCATCAAACCAGTCACTCTTTCTCTTCTTATTTCCTGTTGTTCTCATCATACACGCAGCTGCGCTGCATAACGACTTTGTAACTATTTCAAGAGAAGCATCGATATCTGTATCAAGAACTAAATAAGCGTTATCTAAATTTTGTTTGAAATCAGCAGATTTTTGCTCATTTTGATAATGCACAAATACTCCTCTGACCATTTCATAGTGATTCTCAT
>CM031607.1:38015788-38023288 GCA_018398815.1 Conus ventricosus | reverse complement strand
GAACGTTTTCCGTTTCAACCCCAAGGTTGAAAAATATCTACCAACCTGACCCAAGTCAAGCAACCTATCCTCCTGTCTGGCAACTCCTAGTCTGCCATACAGCTCGCGAACACACCCGTCCAACAAACAGTGAGCTTCTCTCACTAATCACGTGCCTCAGCGTCCAATGAACAACAAGAAAAGGTCAGGGATTCAAGAACTGTTCATATATGGTCTAACATTCTTGTCAAAAGTTCTCTCTTTTCAAAATCGCCACCTGCACATAACATCTCTTGTCATGACATCAGTACGATGCATAACATTACTAGTTTTAATACACGCGATTTCGCAAATGATCTGATCCAGAACAACTTCCGTTACCTGGCCTTCGAATCTGCTGCCAGCCGCCTCCAGGCGGTCTTTCTTGACAAAGACCACAATGAGATGGGACATCATTTTCTCTCCAAAGGCGTGCTTCAGCGTCTCAACCATCTGCACAGGAGAAAGCAGCAGAATGTCCGTGTGGAAAGACGATAGGGGGTGATTAGCGGAGTGGAGATTTAGGACACAGCCACTCTAGAATTTGTTGAAAAAGTGACAATAGCCTTGATGAACAGGAAAGAGGAGGTGAGAGGGAAATTCGTGTGTGTGAGTGTGTGTGTGTGTGGGGGGGGGGGGGGGGGGGGGGGGAGGGGGAGGGTATTACCGTTTTCTGGAGAGAAAACCATTCGCCAATTTCAAGGGAGACAGAGAAGAGCTTTTTTCTGATTAAGTCCAGTCACTGTATGTGTTGTTGAAAGAGAGCACGGGGACGGAAGAAGGAGAGGAGGAGGTGACGGTAGAGGAATATTCAATGGAAGATTTGCCGAGCCTTAATACTGCACTAAACTTAGGACCACACCCGCACCCCCACTCCCACCGTCGAAATGCGCTGACCATAGCCTTTTTCAGATTTTCATTTTATGGAACAGGGCCTAGGGTGAAAGGGGGGAAGGAGAGGGCGTGGAGAGGAGGGGGGGAGCGGGAGGAAACGTCTCTCCTCCACTCCCCAAACTTCCCTCCAAGACAGCGTGCGCGCACTGCAACGATGGTACAAAATCAACAACACAAAGCTTCTGTCCTTGGCGCTGGAAGAACCGATCTTTTCCAGTTTCATTTCATGATTGGAGAGAAGCGCCTGACTTCGCTTTCAGTGATAGTTATCTCCCGTCAAGTTCAAATCGGTAAGATTCATAAACCAGCTTATTTCTCTGTGGAAAATAAGGCACGTGGTGTTTATTTATTTATTTATTTATTTTTCACCTCGGCAAGACTTTTCTTTTCTGGTTTTAGTTTCCCACCTTAACAGAGTCGATTCAGGAGCGATCTTTACCTGCATGTGTTCAGGGTAGATTCAGGTCAGAGGGATACAGGGTCCATGCTGTCTTTTCCGTCACTACCGATTTATCCGTGTGAAGTCAGGGTCCACTTTTCTCCATGTAAGGCGTCGTCCGCCTCCTCCGTTTACCTGTCTCTTGATTTACCTAACTAAAGGGGATTTTAGGGTGGAATTTTGTCATGGACTTTGCACTACGCGTGTCAGGTACTAAGGATTTCAACTTGTTATCTTTCTGAAATATTAGCACTAAAACGCCCCCAGTTTGGTGGAGAGAGAGAGAGAGAGAGAGAGAGAGAGAGAGAGAGAGAGAGAGAGGGAGGAGCGGGGACACTAAGAGTGCTGGACTGGAACCAGGAATTCGGTATTTTTCGCTCTTTTGTTAACAACATTATTAACTGGCCTACAACTCTCTGACTATGTATGATGGGACTGGTGCGAGCGTGCGCGCGCGATCGTGTGTGTGTGTGTGTGTGTGTGTGTGTGTGTGTGTGTGTGTGTGTGTGTGTGTGTAGCTATAGTACTGTAGGATAGTGAATAACAGTATGAAGGTGTGAGCCCATAAAGCCTACATCAAGAAAGACGCATCATGCAGAGTGCTTGATCTGTGACAACGACAAGAACGGGTGTGGTTGTGACCTGTGGCAGAGGGATGTGAGATGTAGGTGTGGCAGTGACGGCATTTATCTGAAGGCAAGAAAGGCGGGGCAACATGGAAAGGAGAGGCAGTCAACGGAGAAGAGGACAATGGGGAAAAAATGACGAAGATGACGAGGACGATTCTGACGACGAAGATAGTGTTGTAGTTGTCATTATTGTTGCTGTTGCTGCCGCTGTTGTTGATATTATTGTTGTTGATGATGATGCCATGATGATGTTGATGTCATGGTGATGATGTCATGATGATGCTGTCATGATGATTATGATAATGTCATGATGATGATGATGCTGATGATGACGTTGATGATCATGACGACGACGACGACGACGACAATGATGATGGTGGTGATGATGATGATGATGATGATGATGATGATGATGGGAATACGTACATCCATTTCTTCAGGGGTGAAGCGTTGTTCGCAGGACAGACACAAAATGATGGCATGCGGGCCCGGTGTAATGGCCAACAAAGACCTGGTGATGCGTCTCAACATCTCGTCATCAGGCAACTCGGGGTCTCGCAGACCAGGTGTGTCCAGTACCTGAACAGGAGAGGGCCGGGAAGGGGTGGGGATGGGGGAGGCGGGGGTGGGGTCGGAGAGGAAAGGGTGGGGAGCAGATATAGAGGTTTTTCGTGAAGCTGACTGCAGATTTATTTTTGGTTCTGTGGGGTTTTTTTCTGTTTCTTCATCATTTTCTTCTTCTTCTTCTTCTTCTTCTTCTCTCTCTCTCTCTCTCTCTCTCTCTCTCTCTCTCTATATATATATATATATATATATACATATGTATATATGTACATATATATATATATATGTGTGTGTGTGTGTGTGTGTGTGTGTGTGTGTGTGTGTGTGTGTGTGTGTGGTGTACATACATACATACATACATACATACATGCATATATTGCGCGCGTGCGCACACACAAATTTTATTTGATTCTTAGCCAACTTTTCTCTATAATGATCATAGAGAACGTGTACTGTCCACATTTGCCAATCATGTTGCCTGAGGTTGTGTTTCATTCTTAGCTCTTAGCCCCGTTGTCTCAGTCAGACTTGTATAGTGGGCATGAAGGGCTTATTTTCATTCACAAGATTAATGAACATATTATGTCGTTTTATGAGAGAGAGAGAGAGAGAGAGAGAGAGAGAGAGAGAGAGAGAGAGAGAGAGAGAGAGAGAGACAGACAGACAGACAGACAGACAGACAGACAGACGGACAGACGGACAGACAGACAGAAACCAGGGGTGGAGACACGTAGGGAAAAGGAAGGAAACGCACTGAGACAGGGACACAGAACAAGAGTTGTACCTTAAGTTTAACACCCTTGTAGTCCGCAGATTTCAAATCCCCGAACTGTGTCCCAGAATTGACGCCAATTTGGGTTTTGAAAGCTGGGAAACCTAGTATCGTGTTTCCTGTCGCGCTCTTTCCGTTTCCTGTTTTGCCGATGAGTATCAGACGACACTGGCCTTCAGGAAACACTGTAGGGTCTGTACAAAAAATACACACACACACACACACACACACACACACACACACACACACACACACACAGAGTAAAAAGATTGATTGAACTTTAATACTCAAGGATGAAGATTTTGGGCCGAGGCCTAGTCTTACAATCTGTCCTTATCATGCATACATGATTGCAATACATATCATTCACATTGACAATTCAACATAACAACACTGCATAAATGAAATGATAATATGGTGGGTAGTCAAAGAGAAGGAACCAAAAACAAGCAAGCAACAACAAAAAAAAAAGAGAGAGAGAGAGAGAGAGAGAGGAGAGAGAGAGAGGAGAGAGAGAGAGAGAGAGAGAGAGAGAGAGACGGGGGGGGGGGAGATAGTCGATAGGGGGGAGAGTGGGGGAGGGAGGGGAAAGAGAGCGAGAGTGAGTGTGAACGGTTTTAATGAAGTAGGTTACGCATTCAGACGGAGTATTCAATGTATAGTTCACTGAAGACATTGCAAATGGATGCTAATGATTTTAATCGAATAATCAAATTAATGACACATGAAATGTTTATGTAAATGTTTCTAGAAACGTTTTGACGCATTCGTTTTATCAACTCGGTGGAAGTGAGTTCCAGACATATAGTCCAGAGTAAGCTAGGCTTGTTTGTATTGATCAATGCGTGGGTCGGGGAGAAAGAATTTATTCGAACCAGAACAGCTGTTCAGTTTTGTCAAAAAGGGCACTAATATAACATGCAATGGTATCTGTCGAAATTTCAAATATAAAGGATGCCTTCTTGAAATAAATTTACTCTGAGGAAGCATGTTCAGTGCTTTCAGTATTTCAACTGTTGCTGTAGGGACAGCTGGAAGGACTAGTTTGTTCCACATCTATGTTAAGAATTCAGTCTTTCTAACCAGCTGCCGTAGCGAAGTGGTTTGGGGGGGGGGGGGGAGGGGGTTAAACTTGCAATACCCGACCAACAAGCGGGGACAGTGAGTATACACAGCATGCGTGACTAACTCCAAAGCCATACTCAACCTGTGCAAATCTAGCAGTCGAATTTGTCAACATTGACAGCTGAAAGTGCGACTTTGCCTTGTGCCCTGTTTTGCCATGTTATTCATGTTGGCTTCAACATTTTCCCCATCACGTGAAACAACGTGCCGTGTCATCTGACTGGAAAGAAGTTTTACGTCCACCCTCTCCCCCCCCCCCCCCCCCCCCCCCCCCCTCCCCCCCTTCCCTCCTTCCCACAAGTATGGAAACTCGTGTTCCGTGAAAGGATTTTGGACCAAGTTCATTCTAATCAAGAGCATCTATGACTGTTGACTCAAAACACCATAATAACTCACTGTGATGTAATTATATGTATAAGAATTTGCAGAAGTGTGTTGGTGTGTGTGTGTGTGTGTGTGTGTGTGTGTGTGTGTGTGTGTGTGTGTGTGTGTGTGTGTTTCAAGGAGAGCGCGCTGTGGATATGTTGTTTTCCTTACAGTTGATTTAGACTAAGGAGTTTGTTCCCTGTACGTATGTTTTTCTTTTTCTTTTTCATCTTCTCATTGTTAATAATTTTACCTAAAAATACCAATTGCAATTCTTTTTTTTAAAGAAATATGTAAAGAAAAAATGCACTTCTCTGGAAAAAAGGATTTTGTAAAGAACGTTTTTTTTAATAGAAAATTTAGGATATTTACATTGTACAACATTTCTTAGGGCTGCAGACAACATTCTTTCCTCTAAAATGTACCAGCTGCCGTAGCGAAGTGGAACGTCCCTCATGGGCGCAGAGTGGGCATGAACCTACGTGCAGTGGCTCGGCGAATTGTGCTTCTCATGCGGCACAGGTCCGTCGCCACTCAGCATGAAGACGGCCGCCCAGTAGCCGATGTCCTTGGAGGAACCACCACGACAACATCATCAACATCACCCGCAGCCGAACCACCTTCAGACGACCGCTCGGCGGTCCTAACGACTACCTGCCTCATCTAGGCTCCTGCCTGACGGCGCCATCCTACCCGGGACCCTCCGTCCGACGCTAACCCAGACGTCTTGACCCAACCTGCCAGTCTACAATGTCTATGCCAAGTCAAACGTCTCCATGTCACAGCCTTGGCTGTGGCGATATCTTGTCCCTAAAAGCGTTTTGCTATGAGCGCGTTAAACTCATCTTTCTCCTTTCGTTTTTGCTTAGCTAGTTTATCTTATCTAGTTTATCTTTCAAGTGGTGCGACATTCTGCCCAATTGCAATCGAAAGGCTAGGCCTATTCTTTCTTACCAACAATGTACAACTATTTCTTGGCTCAGAGAGCATCGCTGCACACTAAAAATCAATGTGTGTGAACTGGATTTGTTCTTTCCATGACTTCTGTTAGCATGAAAATGTGATCATTTCACATACACGTGACGTTTAGTAATAATTTTTTCTACTACCAGGCTTACAGCATTTTCAGTGGTGATTGTTAGGCTTGGCGATAGGCCTATTACGCTTTCGTAAAAAGATCTCTTGTTGAAAAGGGATTCTCGTGTCTGCTGTATAACATTTTCAAAATAAACATTCTTTTGTACTTTGTTTTGTGGATATGTATCCAGGCTTCACTGCCTTACTATTGTAAAAAAACAACAAAAAAAACAAAAAAAAACCTTTAAATGATATTGCTTTGTAAAACTGGTTTGAACATTTAAAGGGCTGCTTGAAAGAAATGACGATGTTGGTAATTTTATTGCACCACCACCTAGCAATGAAGAAAGTGCTGGCGACGATAGTGATAGCTGTCTATTAAACCGTCCAATTTCAAACAAAGAGATCCTGCTGGCGTTAAGAAAATTTAAAAATGAGAAAGCTGCTGTCCTTGACGGAATAATTGAGAAATGGTTAAACATGCTTGCAAATCTAAACTTCTTGTTAGTTTTCTAAAGGCAATTTTTATACTTTGTTTGACAGGGGTCTTTCTCCAGAAATTTGGTCAGAGTCAATTATCTTTCCATTGTATAAAAAAAAGGTGATGCTAAAAACCCAAACAACAATCGAGGAATATCTTTGAGCAATATATGCAGTAAATCATATAGCACTGTCATTAATAGAAGACTTCATGAATGGGTCGAGGAAAATAACCTAACTGGTGAATTTCAAGCAGGATTTAAAAGGAACTATTTAACAATTGATCATACATTCACTTTAATGTCATTTGTTGAAAAGCAGTTCGGACTGAAGTGTAAATTATATAAAAGCATAAGAACAGATCTGATGATTGGTTAATAAGACTGTTTGTGGTTGTTCTAGTTGTTGTGGGCCTTGATACTGTGGCAAGAGCGATTCAAAATCGGCATAAACCACGTATTGGTTCATCTGCATTTTGTGTAAATTTTAAAACTAACTTTAGACCCTGGCGGAGGTGCAATAAGTTTGGTTTCACAGTCTACAGCACTTTTACAGTGTTCTCTGTGTTTGGTGGCTGCTACTACAGTTGGAATTCTTACTAAACACCTTCTACAAAGCTCTTGTTTAGATTTATGTTTTGATGTATATTCTAGCAGTCTAATCATTGTTCTGATTAATACATAGTGGCTCTTTGGCCCATCTGTAAACAGTATCACGTCTACATGATTCTTAAGTGAATCACCAAAAGTAGGGGCATTGGGAGAGATCCTTAGAGGCAGAAGATTGTCCTCTACAGACCATGTGTATACGTTTACAGTTATAGGCTTGTTTTGCTCTTCAAACTGACTTACATTTCTTATGTTTACTGGGAAGTTCATGCCATTGAAGTTCAGTTCATGTATATACTGTTCATAATTAGAGACTCTCTCTGCGTTCTTTCCAACACGATGTAAATGTGCCAACACACACCACAAAAAACACATATTGTCAGAATTTTGTATGTTTAAGGCTGCTCGTTTTAACACTAGCTCTCTTGGAAGAGGAATGTAAGAATTGCCGACTATGGAATAGAATTTTGTTTGTTTTAATCTGATTTCAAGGACAGTGCCCTCAGACCAACCAGAGCCACGTAATTT
>CM031607.1:37848288-38013288 GCA_018398815.1 Conus ventricosus | reverse complement strand
TGACGATTGGTTGAAAGTGCGCACGTGACGGCTCAGGTCATTATGGGCTGTATAATGTAACCTCAGAGATTGGTTAAGAAAGCCGCGTGATGATTAATAATGTATAGTAGCTGCGGGTCTCCTGTGCAACAAAGCGTGCAACGCAGTTGCAGCGACCAGTATTGATTGGGGCTAGTCTGGGAGGCAGGACTGCCAAGCCATATAAATGTTAAAATGTTTTAGCTGCCTTTATCAGAGAGAATGTCAATATACGGGCCATATGTATTTTGCCTCGCAAACCCTTTATAACATCTTTTACTTCATTACTTGCTGTTTTGTTACTATTATTTTTTTCGCTTTTGTAAAAAGAGTGGTTACGGGGCTAAAATAGCAAGAGATGAAAAATGGATGCTGAAAAGTGGGGTTTGCGAGGCGAAATACATATGGTTAGGTTGAGCCCGCATATTGACATTCTCTCCCCTTCTGAGAAGCTATGGCCTAACAGAATAAAGATCTGAATCTGAATCTCTCTCTCTCTCTCTCTCTCTCTCTTCTTACATTTCCTCCTTCCCATCCTTCCCCCCTCCTCCCGCTCATTGCTCCACCCCCCCCCCCCAACCCCTCCCAGCCTTTCCCTTTTTATCCACTTCCTACTCATCTTTTCCTTTCCCAACTCATACCCTCCCCATACAACCCACCCTCCTTTTTTTTTTTTTTTGCATGCTGGTGGTTATGGGTCCTGTTTCGAAATGAACACTTCTCAGTTGACAGCCTTCAGTTTTTGTGCTGTCAGCTTTGTTAGCTGGCCACGGGCAGGACTTGAAGAAAAGGGGAAATAAACCAAAATACATGTCACTCAATGGTATTTTGAGATTTAGTTTTCTCGTAAAAATTTCATCTCACGTTACAAATTTTTGAAAGTTATTTGAAATCACTCCACCATGTAACATGGACAAACGAATCACGAGACAAAACACGAGGCGTTTCGACCTCTTGAACCATTCGACGCCCATCTTGTGCCGAACGTGAGAAAACAAGTGATCGCTCTTTTTTTTTCCATCTTCATTGTCCTGACTTTGCCTGAAGAAGATACAAGAGGTCGAAACGCGTCGTGTTTTATCTTGTAATACGTTTGTCCGTGTCAACGAGGGGGAGTTATTTCAAATATCTTTTTAAATTTGTTTCCGGTTTTGCCCTGCAGTCGCCTCACGTCGCAACTAGTTATATTATCAACAAAATTCTCACGTGAAATCGCTTGTTTTCACGTTCAGAAAAGTCGTGTTACATATTCTGTCCACGCCTAGTTTTAAGGGTTTCACTTCGCATCGTTTCCCAGTAAAATTCAACGTTAAGGTTTACAACAGTTGAACGGATGGACTGAGAAACGGACAAACGGACGGACAGACAGACGGACGAACGATCGGACGATGAAGGATCAGCGCCTACACCGTCCTTTGTACTGAACTTTTGCCACTCAGACATACATAAGCAAAGGAAGAACCATAGACACAAAAACATGTCAAGGGACAGACGCACTCTAACAGAATTTAGAACACAGATGTAGGAGTATGTAGACACAGACAGAAAGACATGGCCCAACATGTTCTGGTTGCAAATAAATGACACATTCTTTACTTTGTTTTGGCGCCTCGTTGCGGCTTAAATTTCATGCAGACATTGCAAAATTCAGATATCTTACGAAAACCTTGCCTACCAAAACTCGTTGATATTTCTGTACTCTCACTTTCTCTCTCTCTCTCTCTCTCTCTCTCTCAAAACACAAAACCTAGGAACAATAAATTGAAATTTAAAAAAGAAATTAAAAAGTCTCAATCTAAGCAGCTACCACAACTGCTCCTGGACTGTGACTGAGTATGATAACAAAGAGTGACCGAAGATCAAACCCAAACAGACAGATGGTTCTGTGATAATTATAAAAAGCCTCGTTCATATACACAGTCTGCTAACCCCGCAGCCATTCAGTTCCAGTACAAACTTACCCATGGTTTCCTCACTGCGTCGCCTCAACAGTTCCCACAGTCAGCAACTGGAAATGAATGCAGGAATAAATGCATGAATTTTTATAACACCAATGATCATGAGATTGTTTACTGTTGTTTTGTTAAAACCGACGATACTTATACCAGGGATTGCTTTCTTCAAAGTTAGCCCTAGTCGACTTCAGCGCTTCAAAAGGGACGATAAGTGAAAATAACAAAATAATTAATTTCCTAATCTTGAAATGGACAGACTGCTTCCTTTTTCTTTTCTTTTCTTTTTTTTTTTTAAAATCTTTTTAACACCGCCATCAAACTTAGGAATGTCAAGCAATTCTCATAAAATGTTTAAAAAGTGAACGTCTGAACGTCCCATAGTTTTACTAAGCTGTATGGGCAGTGCACCGTTGAAGATTCATCGCGTCCAGGTGTACAGCATCACGGCATGACGGTGCCTACCCCCTCTCCTTCTGCTGCCTTAAGCTTCCCTGAACTGAGTGTGGTACTCATTTACTGCTGGTGGACAGTGAGGGTTTTTTGTTTGTTTGCCTGCTTTTTGTTTGCTTTTTTTTAAAGAATCTTTAACCAGACAATTGAAGAGTTGACAGGCACGCAAAAGAGGATGAGAGTGCAGAGCCATTGGTGTATAACATCACCTCTTTAGGTTACACTTGTAAACAAGACTCCTCCATTATCAAAACTAGAGCAAAGTCTACAGTGAGGGTTTTCACACCAATTCCACGGGAGACTCGAACTCACTACCAGCGGCTTCACACAGCTAAAATTTTGACAACAGCTACTCTGGTGAATGCTTATACAGTAAATAAAAAAGAGTGGCTCATTAAAAAAGAAAGGGGGGGGGGGACTATTTGAACAATGAAATGATATAGCCCAGTAACTGTCTAGATAAGAATTTTTTGCTGCCAATGATAGGAAGTATTTTGCAATCAATTTAAACTATCCGAATGAAAATCCACACCTGAAAGGCTGTCACAAGCCGTCACGCTTTTCAGAAAGTCTCCCAGGAAACTTGCTAGCATAGTTCATATATAATCATTTCACGTATTTTTTTCTATGGTGATCTGTTGATCAGTTTTGCTCTAACTGAAACTGTCCAGGCAAGTGTTGTAAACTTTTACCTTACGCTTTCCTTCCTTAAGTAGCGAATTCTGCAGTTAACCTGAGGGGAAACGTGTAACGCTGGTCACCAGTCATTCTCAATAACCCGAAAATAATGGTTGACTCTCAACGGTGCTGGTCAGTCATCCCAGCTATACTCAGTGAATACCCCCCCCCCCCCTCCTCCACCCCCTCTGAGCAGGAGCTGGTCATTCGTGATACTAACCACTTTATCTCGTCACTGGTTAACTATGCTTGAATGATTTGTATGAACACAGGATATAAGTTTAGATTTTTTCCCCTTTTTCTTTTTTTTTTCTTTTTTTTTTTTTTTTTTGGGGGGGGGGGGGGGGGGGCGAGAGGATACTTCTGCATTGGTTAAACTTCCGTTTGGTAGGCTGGAGGCTACACTTTTCACTGAGGCAAATAAAGCCATCACGATTATTACAAATGTGATGCAAACTTCTGAAAAAAAGATCAAATCTAGATTTTACGGTTCACAGTTTGTCAGTTTTGGGTTTTTCTTATCTAATCTTTGTTGTCTAACCGAAGGTGATAGCTTGGCTGGAGCTACGTTTGTCAATTTTTTTTTTTTTTAACACTGAAAAATTCCAACTGAAAACTTACCTTTCTCCAGTGTTCGTCGGGTAGTACAGTAAATGAAGCCAGTCTAAGGAATTTCCTTGACACATCTGACTGAAACACTGTCCTTGTTCTGGACCTCTGGCCGCCAGCTGAAAGGAAAACAAAAACGGACAAGCTTATTCCTAGAACCTGCTATTTTTCAACAGCACGTAGTCAGCAGGAGATTCCACTTTGGGTGAGAAGGGGGAAACGCATGCGCATTTGTTGAGGTTGCCAAAGAGTGTGAGGGGGGTGGGGAGGGGGGTAAGGTGTGTGTGTGTGTGTGTGTGTGTGAGAGGCTGGAGGTGGTGTTGACACATTAGAGGTGAGAGGATCTGCAACATTGTCAATGTTGGTAAGGAGGTGACAGAGACGGGGTACATTGTGTGTGTGTGTGTGTGTGTGTGTGTGTGTGTGTGTGTGTGCGCGCGCGCGGGTGTGTGGCGCGCTTGTCCAATGTATGCATGAGTAGAACTTACATGCGTAAGTAGGCTATGCATTTTGCTCACTAGCTTTCAACTGTAACTGTGTGCGTTCGCGTGTTCGAGCCCACACTCTCCATGTGAGCGAGGGCACACACACACACACACACACACACACGCGCGCGCGTGCGCGCACGTAACTAGACCTACATGAGCCTCTCCACTCCCTTCCTCCCTCACGACCCCCACCTTCTCCTCCCACAGACTGTGCAGCGGAGCTGACTTGTGCATTGTTTGATGACCGACTCCGCCTCAGCGACTCCACCTCTCACAGCGCCATTTAGTTGCCATTGGCCACATGCTCTCTCTCCCTCTCTCTCTCTCTGTCTCACTCTGTGGTTACCTGTCAAGTATATGCCAGGTTGTTTTGACTGCGTTTGTGTGGAGGTGTACGAGCCTACACTCTCCATGTGCGCACCTGAGGTCTAGTTGCAGGCATGAACTCCCAGGCATTTGCCAGTGGTATTTGTAGACTATTTGTAGACTATGTATTTGTCAGTGGTATTTGTAGACTATTTGTAGACTATTTGTAGACTATGTATTTGTCAGTGGTATTTGTAGACTATTTTCAAAAGGTTCTGGATTTACATAGCGAAATCACTGGGATGGGAAGTGTGCTCGTTTGCGTGTTTTTTGTTTGCTTTGTTTGTTTGTTTGGTTGGTTGGGTTTTGTGTGTGTGTGTGTTCTTTTCACATCCTCGTATGAAAGGAATTCTTAAATGAGGCAGGGAACAGTCAACAGTTATTAAGGAGCAAGTAGGGTAACTCTAGCTCCCTTGATGATATTCACATACTCGTAATCAACAGGTGTCAAAACTGGTAAGAACATACTCAGCAAAGCGATAGGTTCTCATGGTCAACCTTTCAAGCGTCAAAATCAACCAGAAACTGTGACGTGGCCGTCTTTTGTTTGACACAAACAGACATGTCAAAAACCGAAATTAATTGTTGTTGGCAGTTAGTACATGCCTCTTGTATATAGCATTATGACAAATATTCCCCGTTAAGGTCAGACAAATCATGATGAAATAGTGGGATGGATCAGTAACATGACAGTTGGAGGGGGTCCTTTTTCTGGGGGGGGGGGGGGGGGGAGGAGGCAGGAAGGGGGTAAGGGGGGGGGGGATACTCCTCTCCCAAAATTTTGTTAAAGTGGAAAGAGGAGAGAGTGGGAGTGGGAAGGGCGTGGAAAGAGGAGAGAGTGGGAGTGGGAAGGACGTTTCCAAAATTTTGTTAAAGTGGAAAGAGGAGAGAGTGGGAGTGGGAAGGACGTTTCCAAAATTTTGTTAAAGTGGAAAGAGGAGAGAGTGGGAGTGGGAAGGACGTTTCCAAAATTTTGTTAAAGTGGAAAGAGGAGAGAGTGGGAGTGGGAAGGACGTTTCCAAAATTTTGTACAAGCAAGAAGGAGAGCGGACGGGGAGAGAGTATCCTCTCAAATTTTGGCAAGTATCTCACAAATACCACAACAGATTTTCTTCACAAGCTGAGAGGGAGCAAGAGGATGGGGGGGGGGGGGGGGGGGGGGGGGGGGTGAGCGAAACACCAGGGGAAGAGGGGGTGTAAAGGGGGGGTCTGGGTGGTCCTCATGGCAAAAAAAATCCAATATTTGCCGGCCGGCAAGGCGGGTTCAGGCCATCCAGGACCTCTCCCTCTCTCTGCCCCCTCCTCCCCTCACATCGTCCGGCCCTGAAGTACACTTTTGTTTTTACTTCTGCCCTGCTGTCGGTGACGGATACGACTGGAGTATCTTCCCTTTATATTTTACGCAAATACATGTCTTTAGGGGGAGAAAAAAAGCCCGAAATAGTCGTTGTACATGCCCTATTCTAATCAGTCAAAATGGGGCGCTGTCAGTAACACTAAAATGATTATTTCATTGTTTTCCAAAATCAGAAGAATATCAAGGTCTGATAAAGAACTTGAGACCATTGTTACTGTTATACTTTTTATGTAAGATCAGAGCATCATGTGTAGCAAATAGCATTAAGTAAACATCCGAAATTAATCAGTGAGGCTACCGATGTCTTAGAGACAGTATTAGACTATTTGACGATTTGTTTTGAATCCTACGGTTTTGAAGAAAGCATATATAAATGGATACGAACATTTTACACAAGTGACCAGCCGTCGTGGCGAAGTGGTTAGCGTCGCGGACTCCCGGCTGGGAGGTCGCTGGTTCGATTCCCATCAGAGGCATGTGGGATTTTCTGCCCCGACCGGCTCCTACCCAGAGTTAAGTTTGCTGCGGACTCAGTTGGGAAGATTGGGACCACACAGTCGAGTTTCATCCACTTATTGGATGCGTTTCTGAGAGTGTTGCTCAAATTTCCTGACCCAACACTGCAGGTGCATGTATCTCTCGGGCCTGGTTTACGCCGGGATATATTATTAAAGGAAGCGTAAAGTACAACCCTGTCAGTAGTCTCGGACCGAAATGGAAATCCTTAGCATCATCTTCATTCTCATCGATCAGCATAAAAAAAAGTCTCAAGTTCTGTGGCCCTTCATGTCCTGGTCTCATGGTGACCTCGATTTCGATGTCCTCTCCACATCTATGGCCTTGGTTTGGTTCCGTCGGGGTCACCGGTATCGGCGAGTCCATGGGGGCTGTCGTTGGGCGGACGTGGTGGCGCCCTCCGGAGGGAGAGCTCACTTACGCCGGCTCCGCGACTAAGCAATTATTGTCGTCAGTAGGGGGCTTAGTAGGTGGTGTCCTGCGTATGTTAGATCAGTACAGGCGCCACTGAAGACCGCCAAAGTGACTCGGCGGCAATGCAATGTCTCCTCCGGTGGGTTTCCTCTTGACGACTTGACATTGACTGCTCCCTGTGGATTGCCGTGGCTGCGGCGGGGCCGACCGGGCTGTGGCTGTGGACGGGGTGTCGGAATGAGCGGCGTGGGTGCATTGCCTCTGAGGTGGCGCAGAGGTTAGGACAGAAAAAGAAAACAAAACTTTACACAGGTATCTAATCAGCGGTTATAATGAATGACCAAGTGTCCAACTTTCCGATAGAAATGGGCTATAAAACAAGGGGACCGACTTTCCCCTTACTTATTTGTACCGTGCGTAGAGATACTTAGCTATTGTAAGTAGGGATGACAAAGTTACGAAAGCTATTGATGTCAATGGCGCAGAACAAAATATCTCAGTTCGCTGACAATGCACACACCTAATGCGTAATGGATAAACGACATCTTATTCAGGTGGTTTGAAATTTGAAAGTTTCTCTGTGCTGATCTTCCTGAATGAAAATAAAACACAAGTAATCAGGCTAGAAGTAAAAGGAACACGTAAACAAATGCATGCAACGTCTAAATTGAATTCGGAATCCAGGGGGGAAATTCTTTTTTTTTTTTTTTTTTTTTTTTGGTAATTCGGTTTACGAATGACATCCAAGGTTGTGAGTAAGTTACTTATGCGAAAACGAAAAAAAAAGTGTTCAATATTTGGCTAAAAAGAAATGCATAGACTAGCTTCGCTTGTAACAGTTACAACATAAAACATCCTCAATTCTGTTTGAACTTATGGATCTATGGATCCTGAATCCTAAAACTTGAATTGATTTTATGGATAATCTTCAGAAAATTTGTTTCTGTTGTATCAGAAAGACGGCAAGTTAGGGAAGGTGTATAATATGGGCCATGAATTTTCCTAGACATCAAAACATACATTGTGGCATTAAAGCTCATTTAGACTTCTTCTTCTTCTTCTTCTCTGTAGAGAGTCACTGGGGCTCCACGCTGAAGAACAGTTCACCAGGTTCGTTCAGATCCGTCGTTTGTGTGCCAAGGTCCTGGTCTCGGCAAATGCTTTGTGTGCCAAGGTCCTGGTCTCGGCACATGCTTTGTGTGCCAAGGTCCTGGTCTCGGCACATGCTTTGTGTGCCAAGGTCCTGGTCTCGGCACATGCTTTGTGTGCCAAGGTCCTGGTCTCGGCACATGCTTTGTGTGCCAAGGTCCTGGTCTCGGCACATGCTTTGTGTGCCAAGGTCCTGGTCTCGGCACATGCTTTGTGTGCCAAGGTCCTGGTCTCGGCACATGCTTTGTGTGCCAAGGTCCTGGTCTCGGCACATGCTTTGTGTGCCAAGGTCCTGGTCTCGGCACATGCTTTGTGTGCCAAGGTCCTGGTCTCGGCACATGCTTTCCCAGTCTGCTCTGCTATGTTTCCTTCGTTTCTTTCTCTTCCCCTCCATCTCTCTCCTTCAACGTTCCCCACAGAATTGTTTCAACAAATTCATCGGATCTCATTGAATGGCCAGACGAACATTTTTCTTTTATTGATTAACGTCAGCAAATCTTTACTTGGTCCGATTGGGTCCTTTATGATTGTCACACCTGTTCACTGATGATATGGTCAGTATATCTGATGTTTAGTATCATGCGGTAACATCTCGTTTACATCTGTTTCCCAGATCCACTGTGAGGGTCCATGTCGCGCACGCTCACAGGAAGACTGAATATATCACCATACAGGTTTTACTGTCCTCCCATTCAGATTTTAGTCTTGTGGTTGTCTCTTCCACCTTGAGAGGATATCCGGTTTGCATCCCTCATTGCTGATGATGGATCGCATGTTAGAGTACTGTTGAACAGTAATTACCCTCAGAACATGGACAGCTATATCAGTGTTGATGATAGTGTTGCGGCCGGCCAGTAACTTGGACTATTCGGTGGCGATTTCCATGCCACATTTGTTGATTTTTCATCCTCTCATCTAACAACTCTGGCGAGTTCTTGTGAATCACCTACCAGTGATTGGTGCCTACTGCAAAACGAATGTTCGTAATGATTCTTCATGCAGTGCTGACTCTGCTGACATGATCTCCAAGTGCATTAATCATGATGGGTTCAAGCAGTATGCTGAATGGGGTGAGAGGTGGACGGCAGCCCTGACGAACTCCAACCGACGTGTGGAACTATCTCCATAACAGACCGTACGAGCAATGCACTGGTCGCTTTGGAGTTCATTTGATGGATGGTCTTGATCAGCGCGTGTTCGATGTCACATGTCATTGTGGCTAGCCTCCTTGAAGTCTTTGAAGACTAAGTACAACTCTCCATGGCTTTGCAGTGTTGTTGTTGTTGTGGTTGTTGTTGTTGTTGTTTTTTATGTACGTTACAAAAACATCAAGTCGTAATTCTTAGTAGGCCTTCAGTTTTACGCTTAAAAAATGTGTTGAAAGATAAACCGATAATTTGCATACTGCCCAAGAGAGTGTTGATGGTTTTTACTATTCATTATCAAGTAGTAAATCTATCACAATATTTTTCATTATTGTTTTGCTGTTTTAAGCTTTCATGTTTCAGTCATCACATCTTTAATCTGCGAACAAGAACTCAAATAAGAAAGTCTGGACCAACAAAAACTTTGAAGGAAAAAGTATGCAATAGAATTATAGCTTTATTCAATAACTGACAAAAAAATGGCCAAGGCTGCGCTTTACAAAACGCTCATGGGATTATCTTTCGGTAAACACATTTTACAGGCCAACAGTCACTCCTGCAGTCCCAACCGGCATCACAAACGGACCACGATCAAGTACAGCAATGGGACCTAAATAGACGTTTATTGTATATTACCCATAACCTTGACAACGAAGCAACTTTCCGAACACATATTGAATTCAACAGAAAACATGGAATGAATATACGTTTGTACTTGTCTATTGTAGTGGTAAGATGTTTGGTATACACAGATTTGAATAAAAGCTAAAACACATGGAAAATACCGCAGTGTAAATACGAATAATCTGTGCAGAACTAATTGACAGTTTCTGATAGATATTGTACATGAACACCCCCCCCCCCCCACACACACCACACACACACACACACTCACTGCCTTAGTATCATGGAGACTTAACGGGTGACTTTAGGTGCTAGTGAATGCCATGGATTGTTTGATAATCGGAAACACATATGAGAAATTAATGCGTATTCATATAATAGGTTATCAGAAGAAATCGTTTCTGATCACAAGACTAGCCTGATTTCCCCCATAATTAGCTTTTTTTTTCCATTAACATGATTCGCTGGTAGTGTGTGTGTGTGTGTGTGTGTGTGTGTGTGTGTGTGTGTGTGTGTGTGTGTGTGTGTGTGAGTGTGTGTGTGTGAGTGTGTGTGTGTGAGTGTGCGTGTGCGTGCGTGCGTGCGTGCGTGTGTGTGTGTGTGTGTGTGTGTGTGTGTGTGTGTGTGTGTGTGTGTGTGTTTGTGTGTGTGTGTGTGTGTGTGTGTGTGGGAGGGGGGGGGGCGTGCGTGCGTGCGTGTGCGCGCGTGTGCCGTGTGTGTGTGTGTGTGTGTTTTGTGTGTGTGTGTCAACCTCGGGTGATGTCGATGGAGGAAGGACTAGCGCACAGCCCAAACACACTCACAGCTTGCTTACGATCTCATTCATATATCATGCATTCGTCACATCAAACCACTAGTAAAGTCTATAACTTTACTACACATGTTCATAGAACGAAACATCAATGCATATGGAATCAAACAAATAAAACATTCTCTCTTTCCTGAACTTCACAAAATCGTTTATCTAAAACATCATTAACTAACCCGGGTATAAATAGATTTCTACTTTACCTGGCCAGGTGATCTTAACTATTCACGAATCACTGTCTTTTCTTTTCTTTTTTTTTTCTTTCTTTTCACTGTCACTTTCACAAGCACGACACAACTGCTGGCACTGGTCTTGGTCTGCTGGCGCCTGGTCAGGTGAGACTGTTGGCACTGGCGTTGGTCTGTCGATGAAAGTGGCGCTGGCCAAGTATGAGGTCGAACCCCCGGTTTAAGATAGAACAGTGACTATCAACATCGATCTGTTCTCCTTTCTTTCTTCCTGCATTAACGCATTGCACTCTCTCTCTCTCTCTTCTAGTCTGCTCTTATCAAATGGACATGGTTGCTTTTCTTTTTTTTTTTTTTTCTTCTTTCTTTTCCTCTTCATTAGTTAGCAACTCTCTCCACATCTCTCCTAAGTCCTTCCTCTGCAGACTATCTCGTGCTAATGCCCCCACTTGGTTCTCTCCTCTCTCTCCCTCATCTCTCTGCTCTTCTCTCCTCAGAGATTACACTCAGACCTCTCTCTCTCTGTCTCTCTGTTCGTTCTCCCCTCGTTCCCCGTTCTCTCACTCTCACATCCTTCTTATTCTGTTCCGATCTGTCCAAAAAGGGCGAGTACCATTGGTCAGTATTTTTACCCCTGATACCCGAAGTTATCTCCCTCTAATTCCATTGGATATTCAAATCATGACAGTCACGCCTACACACCTTACTCTCTGTGGTGGTCAATTGGTCATTTAATTGATTAGCTAGATTTCACCCCCACCACACACTACCTTCTCCCTCTCCCTTTCCTGCTTTAACCTGCAACGTCCGACTAACAATGGCGCTGGTTCCATAAATTGGCTAGATGAGCCTGAGTAGGCGCCACGACGTCTGACCAAACCTACCGAGACCTGTCGGTCCAGCCACTCAGACTGTCTGGTGTCTCCCCGCTGTGCTAAATTGGCTGGATGCGACCCGTGGGCCCGTCTATCTGGCGCCTAGAATGTTTGGTTGGAGCTTATGTCCGAACAAATTGGCTGGCGACTCCCCCGATTTGGGGTTTGTTTCATTTTTGCCCGTGAAAATTTTCCCCCTTGCAAAAGACCATGCCCCGCATTGTCTCAAAACAACGGTACAAAAAAAAAACAACAACCGAATTGCTACACAGCTACACGTGCAAAGTTTAAAAAAATACTTTACAAACCAACGGTTTATAATTAAAAAATATATAATTAGTGAATACCACCCCAATGGTTATCATTGACGTGCGCTTTGCGTTATTTCAATTATTTTATAACGACCTTGTGCACACTTACGCGATTCCAAACCTGCGGATTTCCCCATCTCTCCTTTTCACAATTCTTTGAAAAGCAAAATTATAATATGATCACGACCCATGACACTTCACTGAGGAATCTCCATCCTCACTTATTGAAAAATAATGCATTACTACACAAGCGGTGTATGCTCCAAGCATCACTACATTTACATGAACAAATCTCACAAAGAAATATGATCAAGTCTCACAAAAAAAAAATATGAGCCGTAGCCAACTGGGAATGAACCATACCCAATCAACATAACTGTAATCAACACATATTATCAACAAAGCACCCGGATATGACTGACTTCCTCTGAGTTGCAGCTTGCTGACTACGCGACTTAAATAGTCAGCTCCGACATTCTGTCGCCCTGGGATGTACTGCACTCGATACCTGTGGGGGCTGCAATGCCATTGCCCAACGCAGCACTCTGCTGTTTTTCAACTGCGCCTCCTGCAGGGGGGGAATTTGGTGGTTGATGATCCGTCTCTATCACGACTCTTTCCCATACAAGTATTTGTGGAACTTCTGCACGGCCCCACAAACGACAGCTAAAACACTCCTTCTCCACCGTTGCATACCTTTTCAACTTTGTCAACTTCCTGCTAGCATACCTCACAGGGAACTCGACCCCTTCGTGCTCCTGCAACATACTGCACCTATCCCCCACCTGATGCATCTGTCCGCAAAAGAAGGGTTTTGACATATCTGGTAGCTTCAAGATGGGACGGGAACCTAGTCTTTCCCAACCCCGTCTGCAGTGCTTGCTCTGCAGCGTCTGCCCACTCGACCACTGCCGGTTTCCCCTGCCTTGCCCAAAATCATGAGGGGGACTCGTGATTGCTGCGAAATTTGGAAACAACTCCTATAGAACCCATAAAACCTAGCAGACTCCTGACTTCTGTTTTGGTTCTTTGGTCTCTCTGAATTCATCATCTTTCCCCCTTTTCCCCCCTTTTGGTGCTTTGTGTCGCCTCCGACAACAAAACCTAGGAACTCCAGGCTTGGAAAACCAACCTGGCACTTTGTTGGTCTGGCTGTGAGATTGGCTTGTCTCAACCTCTCTAAAACTGCTCCTAGCTGCTCATATGCTCCTCCCATGTCTCGGATGCTATCAGAATGTCATCCATAAAATTTTCACAACCCCTTCCAATCCGTCAATAGCTTCCTCATAATCCGAGAGAAGATGCAGGTGCGTTGACCACCCCAAAAGGGGGGTACTCGCCTGGTATACCCCCATAGGAGTGGAGAATGCTGTGACTTCCTTTGAGGTCCTCACTCAAGGCTATTTGCCAGTAACCCTTGCTCAGATCTATCTGGTGAAATATTTGGCTCTTGCTTGTGGCGATCTGAGCGAACAGGTTTTCCCATGTTCGGTATGCCCTTTCTGCATCGACCTTGGTGACACTGTTCAGACGTCTATAGTACCAACAGAACTCGAGCTCACCTGACTTTTTCCTCACTAAGACGACGGGTGCACTATCGATGATTTGGAGGGTTTCGATCACCCCAAGGTCCAACATTCTTTTCTACCTCCTCCTCGATCACTTGCTTGGTGGCATATGGGATTGGGTAGGCTTTCACATGTAGGGGGTTTCTGTGATGTTAAACTCCACCGTACATGTCTCTAGATTTGTCCTCCCTGGTTTGTCAGTCAGGGACCCCCTTTTACTGTTCCGGAGCCCCTAACTTCCCCCTGTCCCCTCTGTCTAGCCCTTCATACAGTGACACATCCCTGTATGATCTTCCGGGAAAAATCAGGAAACAAAATTCCCCCTTCTTTGCTGGGTCTCCTTCACCCCCAAATCAATGATTGCTGCTGCGCCTATGTGCTGAGTCTCACGTGAATATATTTGCGGAGCAAAATTTGCATGGAAAAAGTTTTGATTTCCTTTCAATCGATTGGGTTTAGTCCGGGATTACCTTTCAATTAGGGGTGAATGGTCCCTCCAATGCATCAGAAGCTTTGTTGATCCGTGGGAAGCAGTAACAGGACCTTGATCTCCCCACCTTGGGGAATTGCTTCCCTCACCTTCTGTCATACTGTCTTCTGGACGACCCTAGCCTCCTGCAAACTTTTCCCTTGCGACCTACATGTCCCCTCGAGCCTATTGCGTAAGCCACCACATACTGTTTATGTTTTTTGGGACTTCTTCGGACCCCTGTTCTCGGCCACAGCTCTTTGGGGAATGAACACGGTCCCCGAACTGTCGCCCATACAGCAGCTCAAATGGCGAAAAGCCTGTGTTTTTCCTGAGGGGCTTCCCTGTAGGCGAACAGTGCCGCTGGAATGTAGCGGTCCCAATCTGTGGCTTTCCTCAAAAGGCTTCCTTAAGATGCCTTCAGCACCCATTGAATCTCTCCCCCAAAGCCATTGCATTGTGGGTGGTATGGGGTAGTGAGAAGCTGTGTGATCCCTAGCGGGCTGTTGACTCCCTCATCACGCCTGAGGTGAACTGTGACCCCCTGTCATGAGAATTTGTGCTGGCACACCCACGCGAGGGGAAGATGTTACCAGCCCTTCAGCGACCTGTTGCGTATTACGCCTTTAAATGAACCGCTTCTGGGTATCTGGTCGCGTAGTCCACCAGCGTCAAACACATCCTGTGCCCGCCTTTGGAACAGGGCGCGATTGGGCCAATCAGATCAACAGCCACTCTCCTGAACGGTGTGTAAATTTAAAAAGGGGGATGTTTTAAGAGGCGCCTTCCTCTTCACCTCTTGTGGCTGACCTTTGACACACGTCAAATGACATGCAGAAACGCTTGATGTCTGCCATTGCTCCTGGCCAATGAAAGTCATCAAAGATTCGGTCAGCTGTTTTGCTGGTGCCGAGATGACCCGCCATGAGCGACTCGTGACCACTGACTGACGGTGTCACGAACCTGCTGGTACCTCTAATGAGTGGTCCCCTTTACCTGTCTTCCCCTTGGTGAACATCGGTAAACAGCCCGCCTTTCACAAGAAATTCTGTTCCCCTCTCAAAACCCCCTGTTTCTCTCCACCTCTTGCCAACCCCCAAGACTTCACGAGCAAAGGGGGGTCTTGTTCTGCGCTGCCTAAACTCATCAGGCGACAATCTATGCCTGACTTCCCCTTGCTGGAACGACTAACGGTTTATCAACCTTTTCTCCTTCTTGCTCCGTGTTTGAACTGCTGCCTGTAGCAGTCAAAAAACTCAGGATCCCCTGGATCCTTGCCCCTGGAATATTTCCAATGTTTAAAATCATGAAGGGGTTTTCCATCACCAGCGCAGACAACTCGCCTGAGAAGTAATGGGGTTACGTACTTCTATCTTAGCAACTGGAAACTCCCTCACAGTGCCATCGATTAGAGTACAGGGTCTGGATTTCCCCTGTCAAACCCCCTTTCTCCGACCAGCGTTGTTCTTTACTACCCCGCATGAAAACCAGTGTCTGTAACCTTTCACCCTCTGTGGCCAATCCACCTTCTTCCACTGGTAACGAACCACTCAGCCTAGTGCCCTCCATCCCTGACACTGACTGCTGTCCGTGCTAGCCATGGGCTGCACTCCACCCTCTTCAGATCGGATCCTGTTGGTTCAAATGCAGGTCGTTTCCTTTGACGGCCCTTATCCCCCTCTTGCAAGGCTGCTGCCTTCTGGGAAACTCATGCGACAATCCCTCGCCACATGTCCCCTTCTTGGACAAATGAAACACCTAATGTCCCTTTGCCCCTTTCCTTCTGCCCCACCATGGGTTTGCAGACTTTGCAGAAAAACTCTCTGTCTCCTTGCACTCTTCTCCCCTGTGCCTGGCACCTGTTTCTCCTGCAACCTTAGTGCCCAAACGTTTCCTCTATACACCTCTGCGAACTTCAACAACTCTCCTGCTGTCTCTGGCTGTCTCTCTTTCAAATGTATGGTTTTAAATCAGGGCCGCAACCTGACAAAATCTGTTCTTTCATAACTAGCTCTTTCAAATTTAGCGACTCCTTCTTCGTACCACTCAAATCTAACCCTTTCTCAAAATAGTGATCTAGACGTGCACCCAAAAAGAGTGTACGTCTCAAAGCTTGTAATTTAGCCCCGAACGATAATTTCTTCCTGAACCCCTCCTCTGTGAGGTCAAATCCTTTCATCAACGATTCCTTTACAGCGCCCAAATCAGGGGCTGTTGTTCTGCTGGCAACGCAGTGAAAATTTGTAATGCCTTACCGTCAGTAACGCGAAAAAAATGACTGCCACTCTTCTGGAGGCCAACCCTGATGGTCGCAAACGTTTCGAAAAAGACTGATGTATGCATCAATCGAATCGGTTCCTTCAGAGAATTTTGGCAACTTGGGTCGGGGAGCGTAAAAACCTGCGCACAGAGTCATGGAAACTGAACTCCCATCCCCGGGGGTCTCCCTCTGTATTCTCACTTTCTCTAACTCTAATTGAACCTTTAATCTTTCTGTTTCCTGCGTTTCCCTTATTTTTTCTGTTTCCCGCTTCATTCTTTCTGTTTCTGCGTTTCTTTTATTGTTAGCCTGAATCCTTAATTTTTCTATTTCTTGCGCTTTACTGCGAACACGTCGTCTTTCCGCGCGTTTATCCCCTTTTCCCTCTTTTGTTGGTTTTCAACAAATGCACGCAATCAAACTCTGGAGTAACCTAAATCACGAGCGACGCTCACGGTTGTTCAATAGGGGTGTTCTTTTCTTCCGCCCTTGTATCTCTTTTTTTTTATTGAACAAAATTTTATTACTACGACAGCCAAATGGTGGTTACCGACACGAGTGACGTAATAGCACAATCTATGAATGATAATATTAGCTTGGGACAACGTAATTAGTTTTTAAGACGCCCAGGCCTGACCCAAACTATGAGAGCGAATTATAGGCAATCTGTACGAAGTAAGTACTCTGGGGCTGAAATGCCAAGCCTAGTATTAAAATGTCTTGGAAGCAATGCCAAGCCTAGTTTTTTAACTATCTTGGGAAAAATACAGTAAGACAACCCCCTTTTCTTAGGATTACAACACTGAATCCCACCCAGCTTCCCTCTGAGAGTTGAACAATTATAATAAATGGGCCAGAATATCCTGGCAGGCTCGCCAATAAATTGTTTAACCTCGGGTGATGTCGATGGAGGAAGGACTAGCGCACAGCCCAAACACACTCACAGCTTGCTTACGATCTCATTCATATATCATGCATTCGTCACATCAAACCACTGTAAAATCTATAACTTTACTACACATGTTCATAGAACGAAACATCAAAGCATATGGAATCAAAAAAAATAAAACTTCTCTCTTTCCTGAAATTCACAAAAACGTTTTTTCTAAAAAATCATTAACTAACCCGGGTTTTAATTAGATTTCTACTTTACCTGGCCAGGGGTATTTAACTATTCCGAATCACTGTTTTTTTTCTTTTCTTTTTTTTTTCTTTCTTTTCACTGTCACTTTCACAAGCACGACACAACTGCTGGCATGGTCTTGGTCTCTGGGCCTGGTCAGGTGAGATGTTGGGCACTGGCGTTGGTTCTGTCGATTTAAAGTGGGGCGCTGGCCAAGTATGAGGGTCGAACCCCGGTTAAGATAGAAAAAGTGACTATCAACATCGATCTGTTTCCTTTCTTTCTTCCTGCATTAACGCATTTTCACTCTTCTCTCTCTCTTCTAGTCTGCTCTTATCAAATGGACATGGTTTTCTTTTCTTTTCTTTTTTTTTCTTCTTTCTTTTCCTCTTCATTAGTTAGCAACCTCTCCACATCTCTCCTAAGTCCTTCCTCTGCAGAATATCTCGTGCTAATGCCCCCACTTGGGTTTTTCCTCTCCTCCCCTCATCTCTTTGCCCTTTTCTCCTCAGAGATTACACTCAGACCTCTCTCTCTCTGTCTCTCTGTTCGTTCTCCTCGTTCCCCGTTCTCTCAAATCTCACATCCTTCTTATTTTTGTTCCGATCTGTCCAAAAAAGGGCGAGTAACATTGGTCAGTATTTTTACCCCTGATACCGAAGTTATCTCCCCCTAATTCCATTGGTATTCAAATCATGACAGTCACACCTACACAAACCCTTTCTCTCTGTGGTGGTCAATTGGTCATTTAATTGATTAGCTAGATTTCACCCCCACCACACACTACCTTTCCCTCTCCTTCCTGCTTTTTAACCCGCAACGTCGACTAACAATGGCGCCCGGTTCCATAAATGGCTAGATGAGCCTGAGTAGGCGCCACGACGTCTGACAAACCTACCGAGACCTGTCGGTCCAGCCCCTCAGACTGTCTGGTGTCTCCCCGCTGTGCTAAATTGGGGTGGATGCGGGCCGTGGTGGCCCGTCTATCTGGCGCTAGAATGTTTGAGTTGGAGCTTATGTCCGAACAAATTGCCCGGCGACTCCACGAGTTGGGTTGTTTCATTTTTGTCCGTGGACGTGTGTGGTGTGTGTGTGTTGTGTGCTTGCGTGCGTGCATGTGTCGTGTGTGTGTGTGTGTGTGTGTGTGTGTGAGTGTGTGTGTGTGTGTGTGTGTGTGTGTGTGTGTGTGTGTGTGTGCACTCGCGCTGTGTGCATTTTTTGTTTTTAAATTTGATTGGTCCATGTTAATACTATTGCTATTTTTTTTTGCCCTTTTTTCCAAGAGGATCCAAATGCGAAAACCAAACTTTCACCTTTTTAGTATTCTGCACTGCTTTCTTACATTTTTGTTCCTCTGTTGGCTACTTGTATTTTCCCTTTATTCTCTCGCAAAGAAACTAAATCTTAACGCATTTAATAGGGAAGAATTTTGGTGATGAAAGAAAGAAAGAAAAAAAGAGAAAGAAAAAAAAAACTCGCCCGCTTCATCTCCGATTTCCCTTGTTTACATGCATTGCATGGGTTCTCTCGGCCGGGTTGTGTTGTCAAGATCAAGCTGTTGATAAACGTGTTTGCACGCACGGAGTTTGTATCAAAGATAGTACTCACAGATCGTAAAAAAAAAATTTTAAATAGAAATTTTAAAAGAAAAAAAGGGGGGGTGGGGGGGGGGGGGGGGGGGTCTGTCATGCTCATTCGTGATGAAGACTGTGAATTACTTGAATCTTCAGAAACATTTTCTCGGCGTGTTCATGGAGACCCTCGTTCATAAATGTGATGAAGTCTGTGCATGGTGCAGGACTATTCTGAAACCTTATTATTTAGTTTTAGACACAAGAGACATTCAAGTGGTGAAACGTGTGTGTCCTGGCAGAATTCTTCTTAAACCTTACAGCCCTGATATGGCCCTTTGCGGTCGGCTGGGCTATAAGCAACATTATCTTATCTTATCTTATCTTATCTTCTTAAACCTTCCTAGTCAGTTTTAAACACCAGAAACTTTAAAGTGGGTAAAATGTGTACTGACATGATTCTTCTTAACCCTTATCATTCAGTTTTAGACACCAGAAACACGAAAGAGGTAAAACATGTGTACCGACATGATTCTTCCTGTTAGTCAGTTTTAGACACCAAAAACATTTAAGAGGTGCAACATGTGTATACTGACAGGATTCTTCTGAAACTCTTCTATTCAGGTTTAGCTACCAGGAAGAGAATGTCAATATATGGGTTCAACCCCACCACATCTATTTTGCCTCGCAAACCCCACTTTTCAGCATCCATTTTTCATCTTCTTGCTATTTTAGCCCTTAACCCCTCTTTTTACAAAAGCAAAAAAAAAATAATAGTAATGAAGTAAAAGATGTTATAAAGGGTTTGCGAGGCAAAACAGATGTGGTGAGGTTGAACCCGTATATTGACATTCTCTCTGGCTTATTCATAAAACAATCAGTATAATTTTTTGCTCTTCGCATCTGGCCGCATTATTGATCACCTCTGGGTCTAACTTGAGACCCTATGGCGCCCTAGGGCCCCAAGCCAGACCCAAAGGGTCGTGTATAACACGGCCAGATGCGAAGAGTTTTGAGAATATGCCTCTAATAGTAGTATTTTTTTATACTTGGTTGCCTACTCTCTCAATCCCAACACACCCCCTTGCCCTTTTTAGTGACTCTTCCTGCATGGTTTACGGGCGTTTATAGCCTCGCCAGTGACCCAGACACTGTCTAAATTTTGGGCAGTCCCCTAACCCCCTTTTTAGTGACTCTTCCTTTGTGGTTTACGGGCGTTTATAGCCACGCCAGTGACCACTTTGGTTTACGGGCGTTTATAGCCTCGCCAGTGACCCAGACACCACAAACACGAAAGCGAAAGTAGAAGAGTCACTTGAGGGCAGGGAAGGCCAAATTTAGACTTTCTGACAAACACAAATGGGAAGGAAGTCACTTGAGGGCAGAGGATGGCCAGCCTTAGACTTTCTAAAACCATGACAAACAAGTATAGAACTACTGTAGGCATTTTCTCACGTTACCCTTTTAAGATTTATAATATTATATATACTCGACACATTGAAAGCTTTCACAGTTCTATGTTGTTAGTGCATGGTGTGACTGTTGTTAAAACTGTTTTCTGTTGAGTAGAATATTTTAAAGGCCAAACAACAACTGTATTTTACAGTACATTTTTGTCAAAGCTTTAGCAGATTAAATATAAAATACAGCTTTTAATAATCGATTCTCTCTCAGCAATCTATAAACTTTGTAGAGAATCAATTCAGGGGAGACAATTACTTGATGCATCATTAAAGGAGACAAATCATTTTCATTATTATTATTATTATTATTGTTTGCTTATTATGTTTGTTAACTGTGTGTGAACAAGGAAGACAGAAATCAATAACACCTGCCAACGCACACTCGCCAACGCAATCAATAAAGGACGCTGTCTGCTGTGGCGCGCGCATTATTGATTGAATGTAAAGCGTTGTTATTGATTGTGCGCAACGAAGTCAACAACAAAAATCTGCATTTAGATGGTTTTGCAGATTTAATTTTATTTATTTGATTGAATGTTTGGGTTTAAAAATGAAGACCGAACTTAGTGAATCCGATTTTAAGAATGATCTAAACACTATAATGAAACATTATGATGAACTATTTGACAAAGCAATCAAAGAGTTGGACATTGATTTTAAGAATATTCCACGTTTAGACCTTTAAACGATGCAAATAGTATAGTATAGTAATAAGAGCGATTGAGGCTCTACTTTTAAAGAGCCTATTCGTCTATCTAATTCTAACTTTGATTTCTAGCATTGCGTGCAAGCTCAGTTGCCCAATAGTTATTCTTGGCAAATAGGGTTGTACAATGATGGTAGATTTTTCCAATGTTCATCCAGTCTTCTCTTGAAAGCATCCACTGATGGCGCAGAAACCACTGACTCTGGGAGATTGTTCCAAGTATTGTTGATCCTATTCGAGAAAAAATTCGCTCTAACTGCTAATTTACTTCTGCTTTTCTTCAGCTTCATTGAATTTCCTCTTAACTGGCTTTTATTGTCCCTTTCAAACATAAGTTCATGGGTGTTGTACATTCCATTGAGGTACTTATAAGTTTCAATCATATCACCCCGAAGACGGCGGTGCTCAAGACTCGGAAGCTTCAAAATTTTCAATCTATCAGGGTAGGGTTTGTCTTTGAGATGGCTCAGTGTCTTTGTTGCACGACGTTGCACATCCTCAATGTCACTACATAGACCTTTGGAATGTGGTTGCCAGACACTGTGGCCATATTCCAACAATGGCCTGACAAAATTACAAAAGTTCTCTCGGACAGATAATCAAAGGATCGGCGTATAAGTCCAACCATTCTGTTGGCCCTTGATGTGGTCTGAGCAACCTGCTCTTTGAATGAGAGTTTATTATCCACTACAACGCCTAAGTCTTTTTCCTTTTCAGTTTCTTTTAGTCTCAATCTTGTTTTGAGATGGTGAAATCTTCTTCTTCTTCTTCTTCTTCCTAAAATACTGGTTCACTCAAAAACGAGTAGGTCACCAGCGCGCAAATAACACTGAATGAGGCATGTATATCATTATATGAAACACACACACACACACACACACACACACACACACACACACACACACACACACACACACGAAAAAGAACAGTTCTGGCATTTATGGTTTCACGTGACAGCAGTAATTTTTTTTAAGTGTTTCTGAAATGGAATCCATAGACATTTTTGTTGTCAGAGCTTTCAATGTCGGGTTTCAAAAACCAAAGCTTTCTCATGTTCAAAGACAGGAAGTGATCGCATGTATGCCAAACGGAAATAAAACAGTAAAACGGTAGGCCTAATGAATTGGTTGGTTGGTGGAGACCGCGGTGTATCACCCCTACAGCTGCCACGGCATTTTCGAAGCAGACGATTTAAGGGACGCTACTCTTAAGGTGAGAAGAGACTAGTGCCTCCTTACACGGCGAAGGAGGGAAAACAAACTGCTCAAATGTACATGTATAGAAGTAAGTTTTATAATTGTGATGTGTTGAGTATTGATCACAAGTTTATTTATTGTGGAAAGTACATGGGTTTCAGTGAATAAAATAAGGTAGATTTCTCCGACGGAACCAGAAGATCAGCTCCTCCTGGTGACCTACTCGTTTTTGAGTGAACCAGTATTTTAGGAAGAAGAAGAAGAAGAAGAAGGAGCCTACAAAGCACTCGTTCGTCCCCATCTGGAGTATGCGTCTTCCGTCTGGGATCCCCACACAGAAAATTTAAACATAGCAAAAAAGAGGAGCTGCACGCTTTGTCCTCAACATATGCAGGAACACTTCAATTGTCAGCAGCATGCTTGATACACTGGGCTGGCCCTCACTGGAGAAACGACGGCAAGTAGTAAGACTTACTGTGCTGTATTAAAAGGTGCCAAGGCCTTGTCCATTGCCCCAGCCCAAAAACTGGTCCCACTACCTGACCGGAGGCGGAGAGGCCACAACAGACAGTTTAACTTGATCACGTCAAGGACCCAATATAGAGCTGGCTCGCGCTTCCCTGCCCGAAAACTAATTAAAAGCTGACAATCTGCCACAAGAACACTTGAAGCCACACACCTTGACACATTCATATCAAGGCCTCGAAGACCCTAATAGACCCCCCTCCCCCACCCCCCCGCCTCCTATCCCTCCAGACCCCCCCCCCCCCCCCCCCCCCCCCCCCCCCCCCCCCCCCCCCCCCCCCCCCCCACCTACTCTTTTTTCCACCTCCTATTATCATCATGATGTATAGACTAAAGATGTGTCTACAACCCATATTTATCTGCAGCGAACCCCCCAGTTAAAGGTGCCAGAATAATCAAGTGTGATTGTGGGCCCTGGAGAAGAAGAAGAAAAAGATTTCAGGAAAGAAGTGTTGTGTAGCGCGCCGGCACCACAACAGACTTATGATGCTCTACCGTATCCACAACGGGCTGGTAGACCTCAACTCCACCACATTCTACCATCCTGAAGACCTCAACTCCACCACATTCTACCATCCTGAAGACCTCAACTCCACCACATTCTACCATCCTGAAGACCTCAACTCCACCACATTCTACCATCCTGAAGACCTCAACTCCACCACATTCTACCATCCTGAAGACCTCAACTCCACCACATTCTACCATCCTGAAGACCTCAACTCCACCACATTCTACCATCCTGAAGACCTCAGCCCCACCACATTCTACCATCCTGAAGACCTCAACTCCACCACATTCTACCATCCTGAGGACCTCAGCCCCACCACATTCTACCATCCTGAAGACCTCAGCTCCACCACATTCTACCGCCCTTCAGACAAACGGACTAGAGGTGCACAGAAAATTCACCAGGAGCAGGTAACCCATCCCAGTGCTGTACCACTCCTTTTTTCCCCGCACCATCAGGGAATGGAACCAGCTACCAACCATCACCACGTCAGCATCCTCACTGGAGGTGTTCAGGTGCCGCCTGAGCTGCAGTCCCCACTACCTGGAGCCGCCCCCAGTCTCCCCCTGAACCCTCCCATCAACCCATATACATAGTTTTAAAATCAATTCGTTTTTAAACCAACCAATCCTGGGACACCGCAAAGCGACAACATCACAATGCTGAGCCCACTATGCCAAAATGGCCCAGCTCTATAATTGGAAGAAGAAGAAGTAGCTCTGTCCCTGGGTGGGAATTGTACATTGTAAATGTCAGCTGTGGGCGATAGGTTGAGTCTCGCTCTAGCAAGTCTTCAGTTCTTGTTGCTTTTGTCTGGCGTCATTCACTCATTCTGGATCTGGATCGTTAGCTGCAGAAACCAGTTTGCTTATTTTCGCAATGGAAAACTAGGGAAGCGCAGCAAAGACATTTAACTTGATCCGGAAGGGTGGGGGTGAGGAGGAGGCTGCGGAAGATGGAATGTGAGGGAAGGGGAGGACTGAAGAGGGAACATGACTATGCCAAGTGTGTTGGTGACTTGCAAGCCACTGAATGCGGAGGCAGATAGGGCTTGAACGATCGCCTCTTCAAGCTGAAATCAGTCGGAGATAGTGCGAGGGATTTTTTAAAAAAAAAGGCATTCATGAGTATTGTGCTGTTCTATTGTCTGGTGCCAGGGAACCACAGATGAGCAATAATGTTCGAGGTTTCATAATCGGCACAGGTGGTAGGCTGAATTCATCAGTGGCTCTTGCATGCATGCTTTGAATGAGTTATTGAATTTACTGATTCCGTGATAAGTTGAAGATGTGCAGACTTGAAGTGATTTAGAAAACGGAAAGTGCTCCAGTCTTTATTGATAGACAGGCTAAACAGAAAATCACCAATGTTATCCAATTTGATTATATTGATATTATTATTACTGAAAGAGAGGGGGGGGGGGGGGAGAGAGAGATAAGGGCAGGGGGTAGTAGCAGGGTCAGGTTGAAGCAAGTAGGACATGCCAGAGTTGTGAAATGGAGTCGGTGACAGCTGGGCAATATCTAGATAGGCACCCGATAGATGAAGATCTTGTGGAAATGTAGCTGATGTAAAGAAGGCCTATGTTGCACTCCTCAGAATCAGAACGGTTCCAGTGATACATCATGAGTAAACCTGTGACTTTGTAATGAAGGGAAAGCCGAAACACTATATAATAATAATAATATATACAATCCTTTCACCAGAATCATGCAGCTATTCGCTGGCTAAAAGCTCTTCACATTGGCAGTATGACTAGCTTTGAGTTGATGATGTTTAAACGTCTGCCATGATGGAAAATGTTCAAACCCATGTGTTTTGTTGCTGAATAAAACTAAAAACTGCCAGAACTTTTAACTGCTCGTAATCTAGAACAGCTTCGGTGTGTGTATGTCAACTATTGTGTGTATGTCAACTATTGTGTGTGTGTGTCACTGTGTGTGTGTGTGTGTGTGTGTGTGTGTGTGTGTGTGTGTGTGTGTGTGTGTGTGTATGGAGTGTGTCGAATGGAATATTACTTTTAATTTCAACATTTTATTTCCACATGCCATAGCAAGTGAAATAGTTGCCTCTGTCACTTTTTCAGGACTGGACAATGCTTTTAAATGCCTTGGAAACTTGCAGTGTAATCTGACTGTTAAATGAACGTTGATATTTCATAGAAAGACAGTTTTCCATGGGAAGGAAGTGGTGTTGGTGGGTGAGTGAGTGAGACATAAGGAACCTTTCATCCTAGCGTATCATACAGGAGAGATGAAAGTCATGCTCAGACATTCATGTTGGTTTTCAAGGCAATGAAATGTATTCAACTGCAGTGCTTGATACTGTTTCAGTGGTGGAATCAACATTCAATGCCTGTGACTGAGCACTTAACCAGCACTGAAGACACTGGCTAGTCAACTACAAGTGACACAAAAAAGAAAACAACAACAAAAAACACAATTAAGTTAATAGCAAAAGAAAACACCAAAACCAAAATAAACACAGAACAACAAACCTGAGATAATGAAAGAAAAGCTATTCATTGTACTCCTAGTGATTAGACTAGAGGCCAGTTTGGTGACAGGCATGAAGTTCAGTGTAATTATTATCCCATCTGAGTGATTGGTCAAGCACTTGAGAGAAGGTGTAAAAAGAAGGGAAAAAAATGACATTTAGTCATGAGAAAAAGGGAAATAACTGAAATTTGAGATCAAGGTGTTTTTTTCCCCCATTATACTCATTTAGTGGCAGACTGACTCAGGATTTTTAATTTTTTGTTGTTGTTTAGAATATAATTATATCTTCCTCTTTATTATGCAGTGTTTTCCATTTTGATGTGGTCTTTTTCTTTTTCTTTTTTTTATTGTAGCTTTTAATCAGTAATATATATATTCAGCATATTCAGGAACATTCACTGTATTGATTCCCAGTGTTGTGTACAGATGAAGGATGGACATGGCAGACTCAATGTCTATGACGCCACCATTGTCGCCCCATATCGACCCTGAGGAGCCCCAGGATGTGGATATGATGGATGACTTTGACTCGATGCCTCTCCACCTCCTTCAAGATATAGGTAACAGGATGAAAATAGAACCAATCAACTGACCAGCGTGGGTTTGGGTCACAGGACATGCCGGGAAGTCATAGGCATGAACCCATTTGGATTTTTTTTTTTCAAAGCTCCTCTGACCACAACCCAGAGTTGCAGGATATGCTGTTGGATGAATTGGAAAGACAGGATCTGTAGTGTTACAGACTGTAGTTGAACCCTATCCAGTCAACTGGTGGATCTGTTGGAGTTATAGAGTGTTGCTCAAATTTCATGATCATCACATCAGGTGTCTGTATCTATTTCAAGGCCAAGATGAAACCAGAATGAAAGAAAGCATAGAATTCAGCCCTGTCCTGTTGTCTAACAACAAAGCGCCATCACTGAAATCATACCTGTCCTGACTGACCATCGCAAAACAACCAAAAATTATCCGTAGAACCCCTTTCAAGGATTAAATGAAGTCCTTGAAATAGGGACTTAAGAACGAGAAATATCTCATAGTGCTTGAAAGTAATTGGAAATGAACTTTTCGATGGAGCAGTTTAGTTTTTTTTAAATAAGAACATAACAAATTTATGTAAAGAATTAATAATGTATATAAAGTTTATTTTGTATCTGTTATAAGCGTCAATTTCCCTGTCATCTGCGTAGAACCATATTCTACTGAAATGATTGTATGAAGCTACCAAAGTAAGCATAAACTATGAAGGGTTATATTTTTGTATAACAGTCCCTGAATTTTATGTTAAAAGTCAGTGAAGACTCCCTAAAAAGTCCTCAAAGTTTTTGTTTGGAAGTTGATATGAACCCCGTTCCCATCCCTTCATCATTCTCTCCCCTTGGCTGTTTTTCTGGTTCCCCACCCCCCACCAGCGCCCCTTCTCTTCCTCTCTTTATCATCCCTCGCTTAATTGCTTTAATTCCCCTCTTTCCCACTTTCATTCTAGTTCTAACAATGTTCCTACAACATATACGTTTGCTTATACATTTGATTTCCCAATGGGGGGGTTTCGTGTTAATTTCAGAATTGAATTTGTACTATACTGTAGTTTTACTTGACCATTGTTGTTGGCTGGGCTATAAACAGCATGATGACTTTGTCTCTTCTCTCAGAATCGGAGCCACAGCCTCAGCAGACAAAGCCTGCAGTGTGTTTCCAGTGTCAGGGGGAGCTATTTCCAAGGCGAGGCAAAAGTCTCTATCAACATGTCCAGTTTCACGACCATGGCATTTTGAAATCTGGTGGCCTTGATGGGTAGGTTTTAAAACTGGTAGAAAAGGGTTTGTTTGTTTTTTTCTTTTTTTTTAAAGATTTTTTTTTAATGAACATTTTTTCCCATCTTACTATGATGGTTCTGTTTCTATCTCAAGACATGATATCAACATCACAATGAGTTTGAAAAGATGTTACATGTAATGTACTATACTTGCATAAGAATGATCACAAATGATTCATTTTATACACAGCATACATCAGACAAAAAGTATTGGCATACTGCTAGTCGTTGTTGTCAGCAATAATAAGACAATTGGAAATCAAAGTATTGACAGAAAAAGGCAAAAGAGAAAAAAAGCAAAATAAAAAGAATTGGAATTTTACTACTGAAAGTAGATTTTGTCATGATTACCTGTTCAAACGAATGCTTTATCCCCATGTGACGTGGAACAACTCCATATTATCAGGATACTCCCAATTTCGGGAGAGCAGGGTGCTAACCTTAGTTCAAAATTTCCCAACCAGTCGCCCTTTATGAGTTCACAAGATTGTGCAATGATGATACTAGCTCAGTTTTCTCCCTTTTTCGGTAAAGGAACATGTTTTGCTTGCCTCTCTGATTTTTCAGACTTTGTTTTTGATTCAGTATGGATTCCCACAAGCCATCTTTTAAGCTGGCCTTCCCTTCTGAAGGGGAGACTTCTCACTCTTTGGCTTTGAGGCAGAAAAATTCTCAAAAGTTGCACTGTATCTTCATTACAGCAGCAGTCGTCATCTTCCTCGTTTATCTTGCCATTCTTGGCATCTCCCACTTAGGCTTAGAAACCTGCGTCTTTGATAGCCTCCCATATTTGCTCCGATTGTCAAAAATGGTGTTGTCACGACAACCTGCATGAAACCTGTGTCTCCTTTATTTAAGCACTGGTCTCCTTTTGCGCCGTGCGGCTCATGCAAAAATTGGTCGGGTGCTTCACAGTGTGCTGTGTGAAAGTTTGATTTGCATGTCAGTTCCTATGACGGTCCACTGTGTTGGCAAGATAGTTGGCCACCTCTTCCTGCCACACCCATTCCAATCTGGCCAGCGTCTCACCCCCAGTCCGTTCTGTGCATGTGACCCATGGGCATCTTGTAAGTGGAGAGGAACAGTTGGGCATAAAAACCTTGGCAGGACTCCGAAATGTGTGCTCCACCAACGTTTCACATGCTTGTAAAGTTGCCAGACAGGTGCTTGTCCGAGAAGAGTTAATGTTGCAAAAGGGCACACTTCCGGGATCAAGGTTGGGAGGACTGGTCGCTTTCTGATACGTGATACGTTCAGTGAGAATGCGGAAGAACATTTCTCGAATGGTCAAGATAAGGATTTTTTGGGCAATAATGATGACTATGAGTATGATGATGATTTTGTTGCTATTCTTAATTCTGTCTGCTATTGCAGACTGCTTTTAGGAATGCTTGGTCAACCATTAATGACATTCTCCCTGCTTTGTGCCTTGGCCCAACTCTTCCCCACTCACAGGGGGTTCATGTGAAGGTTTCATTCATTGAGGACACCATTTAAGATGATATTTTTTGTTCTCCTCTGTCACGTAGGAAAGTACTACAGTTTCGGGACACATTCAACCAGTCATTGGGTGTCTCGTGGTATGTCCTTTACCTCACGTCAAATGTATTTATTGGTTATCTCATGGAATGCCTTTTATCCTGAACAAATCTGTATTGGTTGTATCGCAGAATGCCTTTTATCCTGGTCAGTTGTCTGTGGATCTTTTGGTCCTTCCTTCGTCTTTTTTTAGTCCTCCCCAAGAAAGGTACTTTTTGAGGAGATGCGGGTTCATGGCAATGCCATAATTATATTTCATGCAAATTGAACTTGCGCAATGCATGCCCAACCAGTTGTTGCACAAATTGCAAGGTGCAAATGGAGAATAGTTTGTAGAAGAGAAAGAGGTCTCCTGTGAGTCAGTGATAGAATGCCATTTTCAAAAAGTGGATATACGGGAGGCTGTCACAGTAGCAGATTTCGAAGCCCTCTTGGGAGAGGCCAAAGTCAATGACGAAGATGACATCTGCTGTTATTATGAAGATATGATACAACACAACTTTTGAGAATTTTTCATTTGAAGGATTTTCCTGCCGAGCAGTTACTCAGCAGTTTCCCCTTTATAGGAAAAGGCTAACTTAAGTAGTTGCTTGTAGAAAGCCACATCAAGTTGATGATGAAGTCCAAAACTTCAGAGAGCCATGTAACTTCACTAAAGAAGATGAAAGAGCTGTATAACTTCATTAAGGAAAATGAGAAAACTGAGCTGCTTCTAATATGGCGCAATGTTGTGAACTCACTAAGGGCAATAACTCTGGCTGACTTCATTGGGAATTGAGCTGAGGTTAGCAATCTGCTCTCCTGATTTTTTTTTTTTTTTTGAGGGGGTAATGGGGGGGGGGGGGGGGGGGGAGGATGGGGGGACAGGGTCCTGATACGACATTCCTCGCCAAGTGGGAAAAGGCCTATGTTTGGACAGGAAAGTATGAGGCAAACGCTTGAAACACTTGGGGTCTTTTTGTTGTTGTTGTTTTTTAAACATGAACATGGATAGATGACTACTATAAAGTATGAAAAGAAAAAAAAAACCCTGGATACAAGTATGACGAGTACTACCATGAGACAGAATGTAACCTGATATACTTGGAGGATTGAAATGGATTTGTCTTTGTAGTCTGGAGGTTTAGGGAGGTCCACTGACTCATGTAAATTGATGTTTGTTATTGTGGTTGGATGAAAGTGGTATGATAAAAGTAATTAAAAAAAAAAATCACGCAGCTGGTCAAGAAGTGATTAAATCAATACAGTTTGCATCAATAATCTTGACTGATTTACAGTTTGTGACAGCCTTATGTAATAAGAAGGAGAAAAAAAAAATGATATGAAATAATATAATTATAGTAAGACAACATCATTTTTCTTGGCATACAATAAAAATTTGCATGAAGAAAATGGCTGCAAAACTGTTTCATTGTTTTGTTAAATGTCTTGTTTTATTTCTAGCATATTGCAGTTCTCAAATGCAGTGGATCTTGACGCTGCTATAGATCTGTTTGGCTTCACCTTTCCTTATGGTGCCCTCAGAGATCGAATGGACAAGCTTTTCAGATTTGCCAGGTATGACATTTGTGCCTACCTGTGATGTGATACTGATACCTGTGTGCCATTAATCCACCCAGTGTATGAAATTATTGTACAACACACTTTATCAAAATGTAGTGCAGATTATTCACATTTAACCCTCTGCCTACCGCATGACTTTGTGCTATATGCCTATGAGAATACCATGGCAAGGGAAGTAACTCCGCAACACATGCACACCCACCACAAGTAAACCTCAATAAAAAATTTCATTTTTACTCACCAATTACAAAAATTTGATGAAAAAATGCCAAAGACATCACTCCATCCAAAACAGCCATTTTTTCCCATATGTAGTGAACTGGTATATGAAGAAAAAAAATAAAACGATCAGACTAATTTTACGTCAAGAGTTCTTGGCGCTGTAAGAATATTTCCTGAATTCACTGGAACCACAGAATGTCATGGATTAGGAGCACATAGTGATTTTCCATGTCCAGACATAGTACTGAAACCTTCAGGAACAAAATTTTAAAGTCAATCTGTGTTTTCTGAACATTGAATAGGTAACTTTTGTGGTGAAGAAAAAAAAATTCAACAGTGTTGTAAAACTGAAAGCGTCACATAAAGAAGATTGGTCTAGTAAGTGCTGAGGGAAAAAAAACAAAATGAACATATGATTGCTGACACTAGTGACAGGTAGATTTTAGGTGCTGATGAAACTCAGCAAAACATGTGCCTTTACATAAATGTACAGAACAAATGACACATCCCCACACATAATTTCATTTCATCAGGAGTGGTAGGCTGCCAGTTTATCTACACCTTTTTCTTCTTGCTTTTGTGCAGCATATAAATTTGTTTCTGTGCTCAACATTTGCCAAAATTCGTCTGGTATCAAAAGACTAAAAAAATCAAAAGGTGACGCACCCACAGGCAAATCATGGGACACGCCCACCGACTGCAAAATTTGGTCATCGTCCGATTCGGTTTCCTGGCTGGCAAAACCAGCAAAAGTTTTTTTGGGCCTTACCTCTTGCAGTCTATCACTCCAGTTAACAGTAACTGAATCTCTAGCAGCCTTTGTTTTCCGAATTTTCCGGTTTTTGGCGCTGGGCCCAGCAGCGATAGGCAATTCGACATCACTGTCATCATCGCCCGATTCACTATCAATTTCAGACTCAAAATCACTGAGCAGACGATCATTGTTGATAACTAGGTCAAGATCGATGTCGGACTCTTCTTGCTTTGAAATTTCTTCAAGAGTGAAGCCCTCAAAAAACACTCTCTTCATCACTATCATATCCAAAAACGGATTCCAGAAGTTGCATGACATCTTGATCCGCCATTTTTGCAGAAATTTTTCACGAAAAAAAGCCTGAAGTTTGAAAAATCACAGCAGCAAAACTACTCGACCAATCTTCTTGCAACACAGCACAAAATGGCGTCCGGAAACGGCCCTACCGGAAGACGCTTATATCGCAATTGCATTCTGGGATATGCGATAGTGAAAGTGAAAGTCGGTGACCTAGTATTCGGCGGTCGATCTCGGTCGATCCGGTATTCAGAAGGAGGAAATTTCGCGGTCGATCTCGGTCGATCCGGTAGGCATTGGGTTAATGCTCCGCTCAGTTTCTTCTCATTTGTGTGTTTACATTGTCATCATTAAGGCTGCTAGCTTCAACATTGCAGCATTCTAACAGTTATTTTAGTCATTCTTAAGATACTATGTGCTATGTTAAACGTTAAAGAAGGTCCTAGAAAAGAATGTTAAAGAAGGTCTTATAAAAGAAGATAGTGAACTAATCATGGTATTTTCTCCTGATTTCTGCCTTGTTTTAAACTTGATAGACAGTCTTAATAAAGGAAAAAAGTGAACTAGTTATGGTATTCTCTCATGATTTCTGCCTTGTTTTATGTAAAGGTTTTTTTATCATGTAAGGGTAGAACCTCATTTCATTTTGTCTGACCTGCCTAGGGTGCAGGGCCCAGTTGTATAACAGCAAGCTAGCGGCTAACTGGTTGGTAAATCCCTAGCTACAAGTTAAATCCTAGCAGTTAGCGTAACTGTCGTTGCATGGGCACTTTAACAAGTAGTTATCCTTAGCTGAGAGTTAGTTTAGCGCCGAAAATTTAGAGGTGCCCCACAGCATCGCTAAGTCTGCTAACTACAAGTTAGTCGAGATAGCCCAACAGTCTTTGTTCATTTTGGTCTGACAAAATGGCTGGCTTCATACATCAGCAGCAAAACTGGCACTATCAAAGAAGGCCTCGCCTGTTCAGAGAACATTTTCATCCTCTAAATGAATATGATGACCTTGACCTTTTTCAATGTTTTCGCTTCAGACGACAAGATATTATTTCAAAATGGAGTGACTGAAGGCGGCGAACGAAGCAAGATCAGGAATAGAGTTTTAGAACTTACCGCCAATGACATTGACAAACAAAGCACAAGACAAGACACGATGCATTTCAACCACTTGGGTCTTCATCAGGCGAAAAAATAAATCACATTTAACATGTGGGACAGTACAAACTACGAAAAACAAAAAAAAGGGGGAATGAAAAATGACTTATCCGTAATTCTCCATGAAGGCGGAAATGACATGAGGCCAGGGGGATTATGGGAGAGGAAACAGAGGGGGGGGGGGGGGGGGGGGGGGGGGGGGGGTTGCGTCAGGGGAGGTGTGTGTGTGTGATATGATAGGGTTGTGTGTCTAGTTTATTAGGATGGTATGATATCTTTGTGATGGTTGTGGTAATGGTGGATAGATAATGATCAAAAAAAAAAAAAAAAAAAAAAGGTGTGTGTGTGTGGGGGGGGATTTAAGGGGAAGGATCAAAACAAAATTAAGATTAGATAGATGGAGGGTTGCTGTAACTACTGTATGAAGTGAGTGAAGAGGATGTGGTGGTGGTGTATGTAAGTGTGTGTGTATGTGTGTGTGTATGTGTGTGTGTTGGTAGGGGATATTGCCAACTGATGTGGAAGAGGTGGGTATGTGTGTTTGGTTATTGTTGGATATTGATGCCTTGGGGGTGTAGTGTGCCCAGTTTGGAAATGAGATGGGATTCTTGAGTTGTGCGTTCAAAGCTGTCACTCTGTGACTGCCAGAGTGCCATAACTTTGACATGGTCGATGTTGTGTTGGGTGTGGTTGAAGTGTAGGGCGACGGGTTTGGGTCGGTGGTGGCGGATATCAGCCAGATGTTCAGCGATGCGTGTTTCAAGTGTGCGTGACGTTTCCCCTATGTAGATCTTGCCACACAGCTGGCAGTGGATGGCATATATAATGTTGCGGCTCTGACATGAAAATGTGCGTTTGACTGTGAAGGAGTTTTTGGGGCCCTGTAAGATGGTGTCTGGTTTGGTGAGGGGGCAGATTTTGCAGTTGGGTTTGGAGCAGGGGTGAGTACCTGGTGGTGTAGCTGTGGTTCTGTTCAAACTGGATCGCACGAGGAGGTCTTTGAGGTTTTTGTCACGTTTGAATGTGATCATGGGTTTGGTATGGAAGGCGGGTTTGTGGTTATGTATAATGTGCCAATTGGATTTGAGGATCCTACAGATGGGGAGGGTGTGCGGGTGGTAGAGGAGGTAGGCTGTGGGTCTGTCTGTCTTGGTTGGATGCTGGGTGTCCAGAGCAGATGTTCTGGATACAGCTATGGTGCGGCGGAGTGCTGCATTGATGATGGAACTGGGGTATCCGCGGTTGGTGAAGAATTGTGACATTTTGGCTGCTTGTGTAGTGAAGTCTTCCTCGCTGGAGCAGAGTCTGCGGAGACGGAGAAATTGTGAGTATGGGATGCTGTCTTTAGTGTGTGGGTTGTGGGAGGATGAGTAGTCTAGGTATGCATGTGCGTCGGTGGGTTTGTAGAAAATGGAGGTTTTGAGTAGGCCTTCTTCTAGGGAGATGGTGATGTCTAGGAAGTTGACCGACTGCGAAATGGTGTAGGTAAGTCGGATAGATGGATGGAAGGTCTGGGCAAAGTTGAGGAAGTTGAGGAGGTTTGTTTTGGCATAGATGTGGCTCCCAGTCCATCATCGATATACCTTTTGTACAGTTCAGGTGTGGGGCCTGTGTATGTGTTGAGTAGGCGGTGTTCCAAGTGTCCCATGAAGAGGCAAGCATAGGCTGGTCCCATTTTGGTACCATGGCAACACCACTAATTTGTGAGAATGTGTGCTTGTTGAATTGAAATGTGTTCAGGGTGAGGACTAATTCAGCGAGTCTGACCAGAGTGGTGGTGGGAGGGTGTTGTTGGATATTAATCAAATTGTGGACATGGTGCGAGAGTCGAAACCACCCACATCCTCGCCAATGCCTTCGATTAGGTCGGAGTCGCCAAAAATTGGTTCAAATAACTCGAGGTCGGGCATTTCATCCACTTTGCCCGACCCCGTTGGGGGGTATTTCCGAGCACGAAGCTGAACTCGGGCCTCTGAAGAAAGTTTCGACCATTTTTCTTTGACCTCCATCACTGATCGGCCACATGTTGAAACACTGTTAACGGCTTCACAGATCTCAAACCACGCTTTTTGCTTGTCCTTGTTTGCAGAGTTTTTTTTAAAGTTTTGTTGGAGAGCACTTTTCCTCAGCGAAAACTCTTCGATGAGAGCGACTCTCTCAGCTGAAGAATAATTCGGCTTCCTTGCTCTCTTCGCCATCTTTCAGTGATGAACCAGCTGTAGCACGTTTCCACGCCTTCCGAGAAGCCGAGTTGGGCTTCGTTTCCGAGAACTAACACCATATAAGGAGTTTGGCATTGCGCGGTAGTGGAAATCTCCCGATCTATTTATAGCTAGCTACAGCTAACGGCCGTAGCTTGCAGTTAGCTAGCTACGTGTTAAATCTTGCTCATACAACAAAGTTAGCCACCTGCTGTACCTTGTAGGTAGCTAACTATCAGCTAGCGATTTCCCTATGAGCTAGGCACCACTCACTAACTTGCTGTTATACAACTGGCCCAGGTAGGCAGACTATTTACCTGCCCCCCAGGCAAAGCCAACTGCCCATTAATCAGTGATAAGTTGAAATTCTGCAAAACACCAAATGATGAAGAAACTGGAAAACCCAGTTTACCATTGTCAGCAAGTTGCTAAAACTTGACAACCCATGTGTTTTATTCCAAATGGCAAATGATGTCGAGATGTTGAAACACAACATAAAATGGAAGTTTTGAGATGTGGAATCTCCAACAGTTGCGATGATTATCCAACATCGGCAAAATAACATCTAACTTTAATTTCTATGCAGCAAAATCATAAAGGCTGTTTTTACGCTTGGGGCAGATCGCTGAATGCACCACAAACCTGACACAAGTGATTGCCTGTTGCAGGCAGTTGGTAGCCATTTCTGTCCTACCATGCTTGTGATAGGAAGAAATATGCATTGTTTCAGTACTTAACAATATACATATTTCAGACAGTGGACTTGTTTTTGCTTTGAATCAGAAATAGAGGAAAGGTTTGTGACAGAGAGAGAGAGAGAGAGAGAGACGGAGAGTGAGTGAGTGACTGTAAGTGGGTGGAGAGAGAGAGATTTCAGATTCAGATGTTTTAGTCATGTAAAGGCCATTGTCCCTCATGAAGGGAAGTAACTGAACAAGGAGAGAGAGAGAGCTTTTGTGTGTGTGTGTGTGTGTGTAAATGAGAGTGTGTGTGAGAGGCAGGAACAGGGAATCAAGAGAGGAAGTTTGTTCAAGGCAAGGAACTAAAAGTGGGTTGTTTGGCCTTCAAGAAAAGGCAGTCAAGAGAAAAGAAGAAGAAGAATAAAATCCTTTATAATGTCATTCAGGATCTTTGCTACAAAAATATCTCAGCAAAAACGTTAAAACCTACGCATTCTGACTGCACAAATTTGATATTTCTTTCTGAATGCGATTTAGTCTGATAAGATTTTTTTCCCTTTGTTGTGTTTTTTTTTTTTTGCAGGCAGACCTTGGGTGAAATTCAGAATTCTGCTAATCAAGGTGAATATTTTATTATATGTATAATCATTGTTCTTTCTTTTGGTATAATTTTTCATTCTTTTTGTTTGTGTAATATCATCATCTGATGAAAACATGTGAAATTAATAAAAATAGATTCTTCTGCATCTTTGATTTACCTTTTACATAGTTTTCGTTTCTTTTTGATACTGCAGATCAGAGTACCAGGATAAAGAAAAAGACAGTACATCATCAGCTTCTTGGAGTATGTGGATGCTTTTCCTGAAAGGTAATTTCAACATATGGTGTTGATTTTTTTTAGTTTTTTGACTAAAATCCTTGAACCCGTCAGAGTTAACAGCCTTGTCAGCCATTCCTCCCTGGCCGTTTAGGGCCGAACTGCATATACGGAGGGTGTACTTTATTTAGTTTCAGAGCTTCTTTGACTGACATTGTTCGTCTGAGAGGCAAATCATTTCACATGGTCATAGCGAAATAACTGTTTGGTACTGTATTAAAATTTCATGTTGCATGTGACCGTTTCTGTCTTCTGCTGCTTTGACAAACTCAAATATTTCTTTGATTTTTTACATATATCTGTTTCTAATGTTGTTGGCAGACATATTTTGGATTGAAAGCCTTGAAACAAATGAGACTGTGACGAAAGGTGCTTGGCCCAGCAATGTTCCTTTCATTTGAACAAAACAAGGGTTGACTGTGGATGACACTATATTCCAGTTTTGATTTTATGTTTTAGAGACATTGAAAATATAACACAAATAATTTGGTGATGTTTAGTTGTTGTCAGATGCATAACTGTCACCAAATTACTGCTGATGTGTGTGTGCCTCATTGAAGCAACTAAAAATGTCTGACTTGCTGTGATCCACAATCAGCATTATGGCAACATGTAATAGAACGGTCACACTCCAGTTAACAGTTTTGACTGAAGGGAAGGATGATAAAATAGATTCTTCTGCATCTTTGATTTACCTTTTACATAGTTTTCGTTTCTTTTTGATACCTGCAGATCAGAGTACCAGGATAAAGAAAAGACAGTACATCATCAGCTTCTTGGAGTATAACAGAAGTCAGAAATACCTTTTAAAAAAAAGACCAGCTTTTTGGTTTTGAGAAATATCTGAGGACATGTAATGTCCTAGCCCAGCAATGCCTTGCCATGTTTCAGCCTAGAATGCAAATGTGCATGTCAGACTTTTATACCGCACAATATTTGGACATAATTCTTTGCTAGGTGAAGTTTGATAGTCTCAAAAATGTTCATTTTGAAGATTAAAACTTGCAAATTTCATGCCATAATGAAATTCACGATCCATTTGACAGATTGTCAACAGTTTTACAGAATGAAAAATATGGATATAATTCAAAGGTTTTCCATAGCCTTTAACAATCACATGATTCACAGAAATTGAAAACGAGGCTCAAAGGTGACAATAAACAGGCATGTTAGTTTCTTTTTCATGCCCAAGTTTTGTAAGTTCACAAATTAAGAGGCTCAAAGGTGACAATAAACAGGCATGTTAGTTTCTTTTTCATGCTCCAAGTTTTGTAAGTTCACAAATAACTGAAACAAATGTTCTGATTGACACACACATTTTATTCCATTTCTTTTGTAATGATATGTTTTGGCCATAAGGTTCACACCGATTGAAATATTGTCAAGAGGTATGGGGAACACATGTTTACTCCATGTGATATTCTTGTAACTTGAATGAGTAGATTTTTCCATCAGGACTTGCATTACAGTAATGTTGCATCTGTTTTACGATGAATCAGTTTCTTTCTGATTTAGCTTCTTTGCTCACCCAGTATGACTTCTTGTGAATACAGCTGTTTGCCAGAAGATGAGAATGGAAGACGGAAATTTCTGCGCTCTTTGCTGAGGCAACTACATCTTCTGCTTGTTCATGCTGGAAGAATATCTGAAGACGGATCTCTTACAAGATATTCCTTAAACCAGGTACAGAATTCAAGAATGAATAGTCAGTTATTGTTTGAGCTCTTGCCGTACAAACGTTAAACTCATTGCTGTGTCTGTCTTGTTACAGTTCGTCACACTGATAACTTGGCTTTGAAACAAGTCATAGGATGTATCTTTCTTGAGCAGTTTCTCACTTGTTTCATTCTTCTGCCTTTTTTCTGAAATGCATTGACTCTCTCTGCTTGCATGCAAGTTTTAAGACAGAGAGGGAGGGGATAGTTAGGGGAAAGGAGGGTATATGGGTACAAGCGTGTCTGTGAGGAGGAGGGAGAGTAGGTGGGACGGGGTTGTATAGGGTGGGGAGCAAAAGGCATGCATACTGATGATGTTGTTTTTTTTCTGAATCAAATGTGTGAATGCGCAGTAAGTTATAAAGCATTTTTGGGTGTCGAAAAACGCTCTACCAACATCCTATTCTTGTAATTATCACAAGACCAGGGTTTGAGGAAATTATAATCACCATGATGATGATTACTAGGATTTAAGTGTACACATGTGTGTATCATTTTTGTCCATGCAGTGGAAGTTTCCCTCACCAAATTCAGATCATGTTGGTTTGTTTGTTTAGCGCATCTTGGATATTGATAACAAATTAGTTGACAGTAGTCTTTAAAGAATAAAGCCATCCTTATGAAGGAGTGGGGTAGGACTGAAAGGATGTAATAACCTTACCAACCCTGACTTAGTGACTGGCCATCATACCTTCCCAGCCTACTTGCTGTGGACGCTCTGAAGATAGAGCTGATTTACCCAAACTGTCATTATTCTGGATCAGCATATAAAAAGGGCACACAACTACGGAATATTAAGTTTCCCATATACATTAAATTTTCATTGCATTTGAATTTTTAGGAACCCATGGCTCTTTTATATGATAATAAGGACCAAGCAGATCCTTCATCTCTTCACCAGTATTCTTCTATGACCACAGGCTTTATCAGTAAGTTTGTGGTAAGTATAAATGAAATTTGAACGTGTGGTAGTCAAAATTATTACTAGCAACTTTATAAATTCATGTTGCTTTTTTATTTATACTTATGGAGTTACGTGCTGAGAACAACCAATATGATTTATGAACAAACTTGTCCAGCCATGGTATTAGTCATTGGCTCTTGGTGTCATAAGAAAAGCTGATGTAACCTCCTGATCATTAGAAATTTGCTCACTCAGAGCAGCACATGATACAAGAGGAAATGGCATTGAAAAGACCTTTCTGTACTTACAATTCATACGTGGAGAAAGGGTTACATGTCTTAAGTTTAAACACGACAGATGCCTGACGAAAATATAGCGCTTGCAGTCGTATGCTTTCGTGTGCGTTTGATGAGAGGTTGCGAACCAGGCAGAAAGACTTAATGTACAAACTTGTCTTCTTTTGGATGATGCATTAATGGGGATCTTACATTTATCTTCTGGTATGTATAATTTTGCTGATAAAATTGTTGTTTGTGAAAAATTAAGTATTTTCTGCTTTTCTTTAGATGTATGCCTTCATTAGTGCACAAGAGATCTATATCTATCCACATCAATCTCTCTCTCTCTCTCTCTCTCTCTCTTTATATATATATATATATATATATTATATATATATGTATAAGACATATACGTATATTGTGTGTGTGTGCCTGTGTGTGTGTGTGTCCGGTTTGTGTAGGGTATATATATATATAGAGAGAGATCAATCGATCGATCGGTTTGGGTGTGTGAGCATGCTCGCGACATATCCATGGGGTGTTTGTATGTATGTTGTATGCATGGTTGTTTTGTGCTTGCATGCTTATGTGGGCATATTTTTTGTCGTAAAATCTAAGGCTTTATGACATCATGCCTGTGTCAGCCCAGGCAGGGCATGTAGGGCAAACTTAGGTGTGACATGCGTTTCTTCCATATTTATGTAGAGCAATATCAAAAGAGTGGGAAGAAACTCTAGGGAATGCTTGACAGCTATGGTCTTCAGAGAAGAACCCCCCCCCCCCCCCCCCCCCCCCCCCCCCCCCCCTCAGACAAGTGTTTTAGCCCTTTAGCTACTTACACTCTGAGGGGGCCCGGGCCACATCCAGATATGACTCCCAGATGCCCTTCTATTGCGAACTTTTTTTTTTTCCTGACGCTGCAAGATTCGAACCTGCAATTTTTGGATAGGTGGGGGTCTCAAGGCGTGCCTTTTAGACGGATGTCTTACCCCACTGCTAAGATAATTAAAAATATCAACATCACGGATGTCTTACCCCACTGCTAAGATAATTAAAGTATCAACATCGTTTAGATTTTTCTCATGATTTGTTTGTCTATTTAAAATTGATTTATTTTGGAAATGAAATGAGGCAGGGAACAGGGAGGGAGTTTGAAGATGGAGAAACTGGGAACATGAAATTAAGAAAATATATTACAGATATGAAAACTCTTCACTAGCTGCATAAGGGAACCATCGTAGTCCCTTTTAAAGGCAGATATATTTGTATTGCCTGCTCCGAGGCCTTTCGTCTGCTGGGTCGGAACTCACCAGGGAGACACGGCTGGTTGTGTCTGCGCTCCTAGCATCAAATAGAGACACACCGCAGTCCATAATTTTGCGGTGTTCTCACCACCAAGGGTGCAAAAAAGAATCCAATAGCACCCCCAAAGCAGCCAGTGAAGGGTAGTAAATGAAACCAAACAAAAATGTGGGGAGGAAAAAAGTTGCTGAAAAACTAAAGACATTATGCAAATAGTATAAATGCAAAACAGCCTCATAAATGCAAAATAGCCTGCAAATAGTATAAATGCAAATAGCCTCATTTAATAAATAGCCTGGTATGGATGACACGTTACACATAGCATGCTCCTTGCGTGAGAAATGGAAAGAATGAAGGAAGTAAGGAAAATGAGTGATCGATATTGAACGATACTGACTGGATGACATGGGAAACAGCTGAATGAAGCGCCAGCTGGCAGCTCTTCAGTCGGCACTACCCAGGTAGGCAGCCCGTTGTGTAAACGAGTGTTGATTGTAAAGCGCTTAGAGCTTGGCCTCTAGCCGAGAATAGGCGCTATATAAGTATTCATTATTATTATTATTATTTCATTTCCAATTTTGTTTCGATTAAATTGAGGTTACTTGTATTTGTTTCTGTCCGTCTGTGTGTTTGTCTTTTGATCTCCCTTGCATCTTTGGGTGGATCCTCAAGCATAGACTCAAAGATTGTCCTCTACATTTTATACTATTTGCATCCCCTCCTTAAGTCCAAATCTTTGCCAAGTCATTACTATGAAGACAGTTCAGTTTTGGCCTGCACTTGTTTTTCCTCCCACTATTAGATTGTTTGTCTATGTATTTGTCTGACTTTATTCAAGTTTAAAAAGGCAGTGCCAGTCTTGAATAAAAGTTACACTGTGTTAGGTTTTCTTATGGGAGCAAAAGTTACCCCACTTGTTCACTGTTTATGATTTATTTTGATCAGTTGGACAGTATGCACCACAGTTTTCATCAACGTCTAGAGCTGAACTGGCATCTGCTGACTGTTTTGCACAACTTGAGCACTGGAACACATGCCCCAGGTAGTAACACGGCAATGAATTCCAGTCTTGATCCCCTCTGTCTCCCTCTGTCTGTCTGTCTATCTATCTCTCTCCTTCTCTGTGTCTCTGTCTTTCTGTGTCTCTCCCTCTCTGTCTCTGTCTGTCTGTCTGTCTGTCTGTCTCTCTCTCTCTCTCTCTCTCTCTCTCTCTCTCTCTCTCTCTCTCTCTCTCTCTCTCTCTCTCTCTCTCTCTCTCTCCTCTAGGTAACATTACAATGAATTTCAGTCTAAATCCTGTCTGTCTGTCTCCCTCTCTCTCTCTGTCTCTCTCTCCCTTTCTCTCTGCCCCTCACATTTTAGAAATTACAGTAAATCCACAAGATAACAGGGAGAAACAAATTACAAGACAGAAGACGACACGGTTTGACCTCTCAGGTCTTCTTCAGGCAAGATAAACAACATTCAGGACAATGAAAACAAAGAATGAGCAATCACTTATCTTCTTGAAATTGGTTAAGAAGGAGCAATCGCTTATCTTCTCGAATTAGAGAACATGAATGATTGCTCATTCTTTGTTTTCATTGTCCTGAATGTTGTATGACTTGCCTGAAGACCTCAGAGGTGGAAAAGTGTCATATTTTATCTTGTAATTTGTTTGCCTGTGTGATCTGGCAGATTTGCTATGATTTCCTTTTAAAGTTTGTTTCAAAATCCGCCTGCCGTCACCTCATTTTGAGACTAATCTAGGTAGTAGTTCTGGATTTGATAAGATTTCAGAATTCACTCTCCTAGACTTCTGTTTGTGTTGTGAAGGTAAACATGTTTGTGTTGGTAAACATGTTTTAACACATTAAATAAGTAAACATGTTGAGCAGACAAATGAAAGATTAAGAGACATTAATAATCAAGGCATGCTTTCCTTGCTTGGTGAATTTAGCCAGGTTGAGATGTTTTTTTAGATGGTAAGATAATAAAAAGAAAATGTATGTAAGATTTTCATGTGAATAAAAGGTAAAGTTTTGTGCATAACGTCATATATTTTTGCCATCCTGAACAAAATGAAATTCCAGTTTAATATCTGTCACGTCATAGACTGCCATCTTTCCTGTTCAGTTCGTGGTTTTTGTGTGTTACAGTAAAGTTTTAGGATGGGAATTAAGGTAAATATTGGGCAAGACATGTATGTGCTTTCCAGACAGTTCCATTAACTTACAGCAAGACTTTTGATTAGTATTTTTTTTTTCTTGTCATTTCTGGTTTCTTTTCTTTAGCGGGTTGAACTTTCACAATTTTTTGTTTTATGGTCATCACTGACAGCCCTGATCTGGCTTCAAAGGTCAGTAAGCTGTAAACATGAAGATGTGATGTGTACAGAACTACCCCTGGATCTGAAGTGGTGCCAGCACCAGGCGGGGGAAGAGGAGGTGAGGTCAGTGTTTGACCAGGTGGTCTCCATCGTGCTGTATGACCTGGTCAGCGTCGCTGTCCCCGTTTTTGACAAGGTCAGTTGGCAGACAAGGCGATGAAGGATGAGTAAGATCTGCACACTTTTGTACATTCCACACACAACAAAAAGCAATAAAACAAACAGACAACGCTATTGTAAATAAAGATAGCATGCACTACATGTAATTACTTATCCCTTGACAGTAGGACGTAGAGGTCCTGTGGCAGACATGTGGGCAGAGATCGAAGCTGTTTTCTTTAATTATGTGCAACGGGTGAGAGGTCCCATTCTTTATTTGTCTGTGCAGGACCTCTGTAGTCTGCCACAGGTTTGTGTACCCTCTACGCTATCCTTGTGAACAGGAATTTTACTACTTAAAGTACTTTTACGATGTACCTATCTGTCCAAACAAATGCCTTATTCCCGCTTGGTGCTGAACAACACCATAAGATCAGGATCAACCCTCCCTCCCCCCTCCCCCCTCCTTCCTCTCAGAAAAAAAAAAGAAGAAAAATTGGGAGAGCGGGGAGCCAACCTGGCCTCAATTCCCAACCAGGCCAGTCAGAATGATCGCCCTTTGTGAGTTCACACTACATCGCGCCATGATAGAACCAGCTCAGTTTTCACACCTTTTCCCAGCAAGGCAGGAGGTGGGAGGGCGTCCCGGTGCTTGGACAGGTAAGTAGATTGTAAAACTACTTCTAGTTGTAAAATTCTGTTTTCTCAATTTCAGCTGTCCAAACAAATATGTCAGAATTGAAAAGGATGGTGGGAGCATGCTCATTCGTCCCTTACCTTAAATTCGCATGAGAATGTCTCTGTGCAGTTCTCCAACCAAGAGCTTGGTGCCAGAGGCTCAAATGGCTTTCAAAAAGATCTCTCAAAATAGTCTGGAGGCTAAATGCATAATCCTTCTCCAAAAGGCTCAATAGACAGAGAGCCAAATCAAGAAAATCACTTTATGAATCAGGAAAAGAAGAAGACCCAAAAGGTGAGCAATGATGGTGTAAGCAAATAAAACCTAAAGCATCCCATATTATGTATGAAAATACTTTTTGTGCAGATCCTAACGAAGAGTACGTAATGAGCTTCTTTAGGAATGAATCATGGCTAATATCAATGTGTCTTCCCATCAGTTAGAAATGTTTCAGCAATGGCTGGTCTGAACCTCTAAGGGCATTCACCTTCCTTTGCTATGTAAGTCTACCCAACAGTGAGCAATAGCTTCAACTTCCGCATTTGCCGAAGAAATACCAGTCTGTTCACACCATTTAGACAAGACCGTCCATCTTCGTACACTTTCAGTGAAGACGGTCTTTGCCCTGCCATGATCTTTACCACGCATGAAGGATGGAAACGTCTCTCACAAGAGAGATATATCCTGATACGTAACTGACATGGAGAGAGAGACATGTGGCATCTGCAAGCGATCTCCTTGTTCTGGGCTGAAGTAATAACAAGTCTTTCCTTGCAGGCAGTGACATGAGTACCTTCATAAAAAGTGAGATCTAGTGGTTGATCCGACTTTTCATCCGTTTCAAAAGAGCAAACAAGGATCCTACTAACATTTCTGTCTGGCCACCTAGGTGAGAACTGCAGGAACAAGGGAAGATGGGTGGAACACATAAGCAAACATCCTTTCCCATGAAATCGCCAGAATTCACAGTGAAGGCTGAAGGAGACTCTAAAAACTGGGAGCTGTTTGTTCCATCTGGCTGCAAACAGATTGACTTGGGGTGTTGCAAATCGACTGAAAAACTGGTTCATTTATGATCTGTTCCAAAGGAAGGATATGCCTCTTCATGGAAAGTGAGTCTGCCAGAATATGTTTTTCCTGGAATGGGTCTTAACAGGAGAGAATATTTTATGGACTGACAGAACAGATGGGGAACAGGTGTGACAACTGAGCTAGTTCTTGGATGGTGCATTGGTGTGAACTCACTAAGGGCGGTCACTCAGGTTGGCCCATCTGGCTTTAGAGGTGAAGTTAGCTCCCTTTTCTTCTAAGTTTGGGGGATCCTGATAATTATGGCATTCTTCCAAGTGGGAATAAGTCTTTTGTTTGAAAAGGTAAATATATTGTAAAATACTTTTAGGAATGAAATTCTTATTTATATTCAAAATGGTTTTCTTCTTCCTTTGAACACACTTCTAGCACTTTCATATGACATCATCTGTACTTATAATGCCATGTTAAAGTATCGGTGATGTGCTCATGTATGTCTGTGTGTGCTGATGTGAGCTGGTTTAGGTGGTGAGGTGAGCATGGATGTGGAATGTTGTTGTGTTGGTGTGCATGCATGTGTTCTGGGTAGGAGAGCATGTATACAGGTGTGTGAATATTGATTTTTTTTTCTCAAATTTTTGTTTTTGTAAGCCCCCTGAGGTCAGCAGGGAGGGGGCACTTATAACGCCATTATTTTAGTAGTGGTAGTGATTCTGTTAATCTCATGATTCCTTTAACTGCTTGGTAGATGTTATGCATACAGAAGATAGATCCATTGTTTTCTTTTCACCAGTTCACACTGTTTTATACAATCTCTGTGAAACATCAGGGAGAAGGCCATATAGTGTGAAGTCTAGTCCATGCTCTTAAAGTCTCTTGAACAGCTATTCATTCTTGCTGTCAGCTTTTAAAAATCAGCAGGTGTGATAACACATATTGGGAAACACTTACCTTTTCTTTGACCCTCTTGAGGGTGTTGTACATATTCAACCGAAGGCAAGATCCTAAAAAGTGCATAGATGATCATTCTATCAGAGTAAATGTGACATGTCTGTCAGTGGTGAGTCATGGTGTTTGACAGTTATGTGTAGTTAATACAGCTACAGGTCAGTGATTTACTGGAGAAATTTTGGTCATGGCTGTACTAGCAGATGGACTGAAATTCTGCAATTCCAAACTGGATTTCAAGTCAATTAACAAACAAAAAAATAATGAAATCGATTGACTGTGCACAATGTGTGATGAAAAGGGAAAGCCAAGCAGGACTGTTAACAGCACAATATGAATTAGCTTATGCATGCATGAGATAGTGCCAGTGTGAAGCAAGCTAAAGATCAAGTGCAAGAGAGATCCTTGATTTCATGCTTGTTCTGATGCCTCAAACAGTTTGAATAGGCCTCCAAGGAAGGGACCAATATCAAAAGCAGAATATTCCCATGCAGGTATGGGGTTAAGACAAAAGAATGATAGATAAGTTATTGCAGCATTGAAGAGATTGATTAATTCAAAATTCATAGACAAATAATGTGGCTTTCTTGTTATATGAAGTGCAGAGAGTAAGGGAAACTGAGCTGGTGCAATTAAAAAACATGGAAATTAAACATATAGTGCATCATGTAATTGCTAGTGTTGCTACTGTGTTGCAGCTTTCCCCTCATGAGTGGCTTCTGACGTCTCCTTTCTCATGCACTTGCGTGATGGAATTCTGGGTGTTGCTGGTCCATCTTCTTCATCACAGGAAGGAGAAATTTGATGGCGAGGTCTGTGTTTTTGTTGATGATAAGCTGTTTATAGAAACATCATTGCCATGTTTTTGATACCGAGATCTGGACTTTCCTTGATACAGAAATCCATGCTTACATTGATGATAGTTGTTGATAGTGAGGCCTGTGGTTTCATTGATGATAGTTTTTGATAGCGAAGTCCATGCTTTCATTGACAATTGTTTGTTTAGAGTGAGGTCTGTGCATTCATTACATGATGATAATTTATGGTATTGATAGCGAGCTCTGTAAATTCATTAGCGGATTTTTTGTTATGATGTTTTTTATCACAGTGTTTGCTTTCATAAGGTTAATACTATCTAGCCGAGAGCGGCACAGACAGCATGATTCCCTGCTGCCGCACGCTTGCGCATAACGCTCAGTCCCTGCTGACGCGCATATTTGGCCACTTTTTAATTTATTTTTATGGTAGCTAGACAACAACTGACAGTGTTGTGTTAGGTGTCATAGGAAAGAACAAACACTCAACTAATCGAACATAGTAATTTCAAATCATTTACTTTCAATGTGTATACACGACTGTGCGTTGAAAAACATGTCTTGCCAAGTAAAGAAAATTCTTTGTTTACATTCTATTCCATTCTTTTACAACACCAAATCAGAAGATGAAGGGATGGCTGCATCTTCAAACAATTCACTTTCCTCTTCTCTTTCATTTTTGTCTATATCTCTATCATTCCCCTCATCACCAGATCCACTTTGTAATATGATTTCAAGCGCTTCATTGAGTGAGAAATCGCTACCACCCCTTCGTCTGACCGACATTTTTTCTGGCACAGGAAACACGTGCCGCGCATGCTTAGCGGGGAAAGCCCGGTGCCGCCAGTTCCTTTGTTTCAAAGCTGCTGGGGTCAGCCAAGTTCACGATAGAGCACTGAAAGCAAGGTCTACAACTAGCTAAGACATCTCCAAGACTAGATACAGAGCTTATTTCCCTTGGATCATTTTATGGAAAGTGAAGGAATTTTTTATGTTCCCGTCAACCGATAGTGGATGACACAGCAGAATGTACTGTCTGTCCATCAGCCAGCCTTGGCTGACGCAGGACAAGGGAAAGAAATCCCATCAGCCACTACTGGCTGACACGGCTGGTAAAGGTTAATGATAGTTTTGATAATAAGACCAGTGTATTAGACAGTTGTTGTGATAGTGAGGTCTGTGTCTAACCCGTTCTCTGCCTTACCCAAGCCTGACTGTGAAAAAATGGCAGTCTGTGTGCCTTTCCCTGAATGATACTAGGAAAAGCAGTGATTGCCTTTCTCATTCAACATTTTAAGGGATACAACTGCATTTTTATGTCTAAAATAATGCATGGTTATGCTCCTTTAAATTTATACAGTGCTTGTTCCCATTCAGACTATTCTATGTATTTTCTTGCGATAAATTTGGACTAAAAGTGAAGATAAGTTAATTTTTTTACTTCGAGATGGCGGTGATGAGAAATGCAACAAAGCATGACATACAACATCATTTACTGGCAGTGAGGCAGAATACTGTTTGTGGTTGACGTGTCTGTATTTCAGTGCCCTGGTAATGTTTGTACAGCAGTTTACTCCTGGACTGTGTCAGCATTTTGTAAACGTTGCATCTTTTATTCACTTTGATGTTATGCATCACAAAACCTTTTTTTTTGTGGCCAAGCTGGCATTTCGGTATATCTAAAAAGTAGTTTAGACCCAAAACAACAATTCTATGTTGATTCATAAAAATGTTCTATGAAGTCACTGGTCATCATGATCACACAGTAATAAGCAAAAAAGTCAGTCATTATTCCACAGCATGTAGTATGCACGTAGCCTCTACAGTGAAGGGGTTAACTGATAACATGGTTGATAGTGAGATCTGCATATTAAAGTAATGATAGTTTTTGATTTGAGAATTAGCTTAGTGTATTGATATAATTGTGTTAGAATGACACATTTTTGTTTGTTGTTTTATTAGTACTGTTTTGAACTTTTAAATACAATTTAGTAGTGATAGTACAAGAGGTGATGATGCTTGCATTTATGTTTGTAAGCTGCCTCTGTCCAATTCTGTGTTGATTTTTTTTTTGTTTTTGTTGGTGTTAATATATATTAATGATAATTATAAAATATATCAAGAGTAATATGCAGTTGGGCCTTATTCCTGTATTGTTTTATGATACTGTTCCTTCACAGTTTTTTTGTTTAAATGTTGCAGTCATTTTGGGTGCAGTTGCACCGAACTCTGCAGACTTTGCATAACCCGGCTGGTGAAAACACTGAACTTGAGGAAGACCTTGGTAAAACTAATTTTCATTTATTAGTAGTATTATGATTATCATTTATAATGTATAGTGTTTTGTCCTCTTCTACATGCAATTGTGTCAGTTAACTTTAGTGAGGCAATGACACCCAGACATGTTTACCTCCCGACCTCACCGGGAGATTCTCCCGAGTTCAGACGTTGTTATACGGTCTCCCGCTCGACTTCAAATCTCCCGATCGCGAAACGCGCTTTCTCCCGTTGCTCACCGAAACCACTTCGGCAGATTTCCGATCCAGAATTTTATCAACATACAGTTCACTGTCGGTGGCGCCCGGCCAAGTTACCTGTTCTCTCGCGCGTGTGCGGTGATGAGTTACGCGTCCGCCATAGTCGTCGCGGGCGGGAAGTTGATGCAGCTGAACGCTACCACTTCTGCGCAGTGAAAATGGCGGCGATTGAGAAGAAGCGTGCTCATGAAACTGATGAAAGCGGCGGCGACTCAGACTGTGATTCCGTGTGATTGATGCGGTTGAGAAGAAGAAGAAGAAATATTTTCAAAAGTTCAAGCTGCAGTACCAGACAGACTTCCCGGACATTATATCATCAAGTAAAGGAGCAGAGTTCGCCTTCTGCACCAAGTGCAAACTTCACTTCAGTATCTCCAGAGCATACTACATTATAGTATGCTCTGGTATCTCGCATGGCGGACAACACGACATAAAAAGGCATGTCAACTGTGAGTCTCATAAGTGTTGCGCGCGCAGTTCCGGCCCACAGATTACGAACTTTTTTACGGCTGCCGTGACCAAAGACGACGCCAAAGGAAAGTTGGAAGATGACATCACAAAGGCAGAAGCAACACTGTGTCGAGTGATAGGAGGTGTCACAGCTGACACAGTCATTGAACAGTTCATCACATATCAGTGTACTGATATAAGGCAATGTGTGACTGAAGGGGATGCTGATGGGATTGATTCCACATGGAAGAAGATTGGGGAACTGGATGAAGGGCTTCTGTCAGAATTGTCTCTTGTGATGAGAGGTATCTTGACTATTCCTCATGGCAGCGCTCACTGTGAGCGTGTCTTCTCATGTGTCAAGAAGAACAGGACTAGCCAGCGGGCCTCCCTTTCAGATGTTACCCTGGAGAGTTTACTGGTGGTCAAATCAGATCCCAGGGAACCTGTCGAGGCTGTCAGGGACATGTCCTCTGAATCCGTGCGCAGGTTAAGAAGTGCTTACACGCAAAGTCTTAAGCACCACTAGACTAACCTAAAATGAAAAGACAGCAAGCCATGTACTGTATATTCATCATGCAGAACTATTTTTAAGTTTGTGAAAAGTGCTATTTGCTCTCCCTGTGTGTAGTCACCATGCAGAACTGTATCTACTTAGTGACAAACTGTGCTGGCTGCTCTCCCTGTGTGTAGGCATCATGCAGAGCTGTATAAAGTTAGTGACAAACTGTGCTGGCTGCTCTCCCTGTGTGTAGTCATCATGCAGAGCTGTATGAAGTTAGTGACAAACTGTGCTGGCTGCTCTCCCTGTGTGTAGGCATCATGCAGAACTGTATGAAGTTAGTGGAAAAGTGCTGGTTGCTCTCCCTGTGTGGTGTAACTGAACATTAACAATAAAAAGTGCTGCCTGCAGAACTCTATGATAGAGTGACGTTTTCCTGTGTTTCTTCATCATGTTGAGCACACACACAACAAAGGGTAAGTGAGATATATATTCTAAAGCTGTCGCAGAAATGTGTTTTCCACAGTCATATTATATTTGTTATTGGTTTTAACGTGCGAGGGGAAATCTACTGTTTTGAGACCAAATCTACTGGTTTGCTACACCTAATCTACTGGTCAAGGGGATAGAGGGGTAAACAGGTCTGGACACCTGGGAGAGTCTATGCAACATTTGATTATCTGTTTAAATCCATACAAACCAACTTGCATTTCGTCAATTCAGCGGTCAGGGGGGTTATAAAATCACCAATTTTTTTTTTTTTTGCTGTCCCAACCTCTGCACCACCTCAGAGGCAGTGTACCCACGCCGCTCATTCCGACACCCCGTCCACAGCCACAGCCTGGTCGGCCCCGCCGCAGCCCCGGCACCGGCAATCCACAGGGGGCAGTCAATGTCAAGTCATCAAGAGGCAACTCACCGGAGGAGACACTGCACTGCTGCCGAGTCACTTCGGTGGTGTTCAGTGGCGCCTGTTCTGATCTAACATACGCAGGACACCACCTACTAAGCCCCCTACTGACGACAATAATTGCTTAGTCGCGGAGCCAGCGCGAGTGGGCTCTCCCTCCAGAGGGCGCCACCACGTCCGTCCAACGACAGCCCCCATGGACTCGCCGGTACCGGTGACCCCGACGGAACCAAACCAAAGCCACAGACGTGGAGAGGACATCGAAACTGAGGCCACCATGAGAGTAGGGCATGAAGGGCCACAGAACTTGAGACATTTTTTTAATGCTGATCGATGAGAATGAGGATGATTAAGATGATGCTACGGATTTCCATTTCGGTCTGAGACTACATGACAGGGCTGTACTCTACGCTTCCTTTCATAATATATCCTGGCGTCAACCAAGCCCGAGAGATACAGGCACCTGCAGTGTTGGTCAGGAAATTTGAGCAACACTCTCAGAAACGCATCCATTAAGTGGATGAAACTCGACTGTGTGGTCCCAGTCTTCCCAACTGAGTCCGCAGCAAACTCAACTCTGGGTAGGAGCCGGTCGGGGCAGAAAAACCCACATGACTCTGATGGGATTCGAACCCACGACCTCCCAGCCAGGAGTCCGCGACGCTAACCACTTCGCCACGGCGGCTGGTAAATCACCAATTTTAAGGACTACGGAAGATCATTGTGGAGAGGTTTGAACGAACCAGGGTTTTAATCAAGTTGTCAGGATGGAAGCACAATGCATTTCAACTGCTCGGCTATATTGTGTGTAGTGTACAGAAAACTGATGTGAAGAAACTGGCAAGGAAAAGAGGTTAGACAATACAGAAAACCTGCAGGCTTCATTGAAGGTTTTTCTGTCACAGATACTGATGTATTCATCCTCACTATCAGCCCACCCCCCAGCCGACCACTGGGCTTCTGTCTGTGGCTGACCACGCACGTGTCACACCTGTTGACCTTCAGTCCGCACGGCAACATCTCCAGTCCAGTAAGTGACACTGGTGTATTGGTTTATTTATTGCTAACGATGTATGCGTTTAGTTGAGTAGGGAACTGAAAGATGTAATTTAAAAGATTTGATTTTAGACGCACATAGTAGAGACCACACACACAGCCAAGTATGCACATATGCACACACTTGCACGTGGGCACACACACCCACTCACACACACATACACACACAGAGACAAAGGTACACACACAGGTAAATATGCAAGCTTGTGTGCGCATGTGTGCATGCACACGCACTCAGACACATACACACACATTCTCTCTCCTTAATATGAGAGAGGATTTAAAATGCTGACTTTGCGTTAAACACAACCATTGAGAAAGAATTTCAGAAGCCTAAAAAGGAGGATAGATGGGGGGGGGGGGGGGGGGGGGGTGATCTGTGGGGACTTGCTCGGGTTAATGGGGACTGGTTTGGGTTAATGGAGACTGGTTTTGCTGAATGGGACTGATTTGGGTTAATGTTATTTGCAGTTAGAACCCTGTCTGGCAGCAAGTCAGGACATACACTTGAAGACGAGAATCTCATCCTGCTGTTCTGGTGGGTTGCATCATGACCACCTGATACTGACTGCTCCTTGTGGATTGTCGGTTTCGAAGCCATGATAGGATTAACTGAGCGTGGCTGTGTACAGGAGGCTAGAATGAGAGTGTGTGGGAGTAATATGGGAGTGAGTGTGTGGGAAAAATACCATCGGGAAGGCACGGAAAACAAGACAGCGGGGAAAAAAAGAAAAGAAAAATACACAAAGGAAACCACTCACAGTATGTATACATCATGTTGCAGTTTTTAGGGTTTTTTTTTATGCTGGCAAGTTTGCTGGGAACATGTGTGTATATATCACCATGACTCTGTCCAATACCATACAAAAGGCATCAAAGGGCACAGACTTGGAAGTCCTTGATGGACAACACAAAGGACTGCACTGTTTGAAGACATATCTACCTCGTTGCGTCTGTATTAGAACATGGAGCTGTGGACACTTGTGGCTGCTCCAGAGTCTGCCACAGTAGTCCATCGACCTACAGTTAGGTAGCAGTGGTGACGAGCTGCTTTACAAGAATGCTGAGATGTTTCATGATACTTATTTCCATGTTTCGTGACGTTCTCTGTGTGCACTATGTTTACGTCACAGTAGCATGTGTCAAGAACCATCTCCAGAAGGCCTGAAAAACTTAAGTCTCCAGATGGAGGTAGCATCTGCTGATAGGTTAATATGTAGTACAGAGATGGAGGTAGCATCTGCTGATAGGTTAATATGTAGTGCAGAGATGTGGAAAAAAGAAAGTTCAGTACAAAACAAGTCTTTCAAGATAAGGAATTGTTTTATCTTTTTTTTTCTGTGCCCAGTCAGTGGCGTCATTTCCACACCACTCATTTCAGCGGAGCCTTACCCATGCTCATTGTGTCACTGCCAGTCCACTTAGAGCAGTCGATATGAGGTTTTCATGAGGCAGCTAGCCAGAGGAGACCCTGCGCTGCAGACGAGTCCCTCCAGTGATCTTCAGTAATTGTTCTGATAAACAAAAAGTGGACGCCATCTACTGGACTCCATATCGACTATAATCATTGCTTTGTCATAGAGCCAACAAACGGGGGGGGGGGGGGGGGGAGGGGGTGGAAGGAGGGGGCACCACGGTTGTCCAACAATAGCCCCCTCAAACTAGCGGATACTCAGACAGAGTGTGTGTGTGTTGGATAGTGTGACTGTGCTGCGTGTCCTGTGCTAAAGTCACTGTTCTGTGTGTGTGTGGTTCAGGATCCCACCCAGTCCTGCTTCCCAGCTGTCCAGATGACTGTGGAGAAAATGATGAAGGTAGGTTGGTTGCTTGGACTGAACAATGGCCTTGTGAAGATACTGGTTGCCTAGCCAGTTTGAAGCAAGTTGCGGATCATCTATTGCAAGGTTCTGTTTGTTAGAAAAAATGTTGCTGTTGGTGTGTTGCAAGGTCGTTTTGTCAGAAACACTGTTGATGGTCTTTTGGAAGGTTCACTTTGTGGAAAACGCTTTACTGAAAGTCTGTTGCAAGATTCAGTTTGTCAGAAATACTTTATTGATACAAAGGAAAGACAGAATTAATGTGCCGATAAAGGAAAGAGTAAACAGATTACAGTACAAATGCAACACATATAGACCTATTTTGTCTTCTTTTGGCAAGACAAATAACATGAAGGAAGTGAACCTGCTAGCTGTGTCAGAACTCTGTGCTGTTGGCCCTGCGAGACGTCTCCAATACAGAACTTGGTGCTCTTACCTCTGCTGAAAGTAGCCTGATGCCATCCTCTGGGCAAACAATCATCTGCCAATACCTTCACACTTATTTTTTACACAAGTTTTGGTGTACTGACATTACTTTGATTTTTGTGTGAGAGCTTTCTGGGGTTTCTTTTCCTTTCCACGATCACTATATGCACACATACACGCACACACACACACACACACAAACACACACACACACACACACACACACACACACACACACACACACACACACACACACACACGCACACACACACACACCACTCTCACACACCATTCTCACACACACACACACACACACACACACACACACACACACATATACATCAAAACACATTAAAACCAAATTGTGCTGCATTTCTGGTTACAGACTCCGTCAAAGAAGAGATGCTTCGAGCGTGTCTGCGGTGCTGCCTGTCGGTGTCCTCCATGTGGCGGCCGCCCAGTCAGCTGCTGACTCTGCTGTGGGAACACTTTGCAAAAAAACTGGTACTGGTTTGAAGCCAATTGAATCATTACCCCAGCCCCTACAAACCAGCAAATCTTAGACATGTTGAAGTAGGAGAGTACTCAAGAAAGGATTTGAAAATTGGGAACAACTCCAGAGGCGTCAACATCATGTTTTTCTCAGGGAACTCACTCCCTGGAAGTTGACTAGGATAGCTGTTTGGTCAATTTTTTTGTAATTTTTTAATTTCCATCTTTCTTCTTGGCGGTACTCAAAATGCAGTCTACAGATGTTTTAAAGTCAACACAGTATTTGCCCAACACAAAGTGATTAAACATTTAATTGAATGAACTGTTTTTTGCAGTTTATATGTGTGCGTGTGCATGTTTGTTCTCGGATCTTGATCTTGGACCAACAGGACCTAGTTTTGCCTCACCATTGGATGATAACTAGGGAGAGCATTGAATAACTTATAAAAGAGGAGAAAAAAGGTTTTCCCCTGGCCTTTTTGTATGGTCAACTAGCTCTCTCCCGCTGATACAGCAGCTCGCAGAGATACATCCTGACTGGCACAGCCCTAGCGTTTAAGAACCCTATATGCCAGTGGGACCAAATCTAACTGGCTCACTGACTGGCTGAGAAATAAATAACAATAATAATAATGATTATTCATGGCGCTTAATCTTACATCATGGGCCCTAAGCACTTACAAATACAGAAAAGGTTAAAGAAAACACAAATGAAACCAATAAGAAGATGAAATTGCAGTAAGTACCATACACCTACAACAAGGGTGCATATTGACATACACCCACGCACGCACACACACATGCGCATGCACGCACACGCACACACACGCAGGCACGCAAGCACAAACTGAATGAAATAATTTACTATCATAATGCTTGTTGAAACGGTGCAAATAAATGACCGAATGAAATGTTTTGCTATCATGAGGCTTGTTGAAACAGTGCCAACCTTTGTGAAATCTACATTTGGAACATGATGTCTGCCCCTCAAGTGCATACAAACAATTATATTTCATTAATGAAGCTGGAATGTAGAGTAGGGGGGTTACAGAAGTATATAACGTGCGGCGCGTTTTCCTTGTTTCAGAATGACCGCTTTCAGCTGCATACCACCAGTGTGGAAGGCCTGGGTGTGATCACGTGAGATTAACTACTGATTCCTCTGCTCTTGTATCTTTTGCTAGAGATGAGCTGATAATTATGTGAGATTAGTGATTCCTCTGGTCTTATATCTTTTGCTAGAGATGAGCTGATAATTATGTGAGATTAGTGATTCCTCTGGTGTTATATCTTTTGCTAGAGATGAGCTGATAATCATGTGAGATTAGTGATTCCTCTGGTGTTATATCTTTTGCTAGAGATGAGCTGATAATTATGTGAGATAAACTAGTGATTCCTCTGCTCTTGTATCTTTCGCTAGGGATGAGCTGATAATTATGTGAGATTAACTAGTGATTCCTCTGCTCTTGAATCTTTTGCTAGAGATGAGCTGATAATCATGTGAGATTAACTAGTGATTCCTCTGGTCTTATATCTTTTGCTTGAGATGACCTGATAATCATGTGAAATTAACTAGTGATTCCTCTGGTCTTATATCTTTTGCTAGAGATGACCTGATAATCATGTGAGATTAACTAGTTATTCCTCTGCTCTTGTGTCTTTTGCTAGAGATGAGCTGATAATCATGTGAGATTAACCACAGATTCCTCTGCTCTTGCATCTTTTGCTAGAGATGAGCTGATAATCATGTGAGATTAACCACAGATTCCTCTGCTCTTGCATCTTTTGCTAGAGATGAGCTGATAATCATGTGAGATTAACCACAGATCCCTCTCTTTTACATTTTACTTGAGATTACCTGATTACAGAACGGAGACAGTGATGGTTTTCTGTCTGGTATTTCTGTAAGTTTGAAATAACTTTTGAAACTCGGACTTTTTTCTTTTCGCATTCCACTTGTTCCTCCCTTTTGTTTTTGTCCAACAAATCTTTCATGAGAACCTTTTTTTTTTCCTTGAAAAAAAGTTTAAAAGAGGTAGTTGCTTCGAATCTTGCAGTACCGGTACATTATTTTTTTTTTTTCAGTGACTTTGGAAAAAGTGTGTTTATAAGTGATGTAAATAATAATGTTGACATTCCCGTCTGTGTTGTTATGGCCATTGTCATTTTGAAAGTGAAAATTCTGTAGACATAATCAGTGTTATTGTTGATGTTGCTGTATATTTGAAATACCCTCATTTTGTTTTTTTCAACCAGCAAATCCTCTACTTCCCTGTTGGAGAGATGCAAGAAGTGGTGTGATGCTGACGATACGGGGTAATGGTTTTGGACTGAGAATTTGCCTTCAGAGCATAATGTACAACTTTGGGGAAAACGAAGGGGAGGTAACTGGCAAGACTGTTAACTTCATTTGTACCGATATTCATGTAAGGTCAGAGAGCTTGCATGATCCATAGATTCTGTAGGCTTTGCTGACTGGGGCATAACTACATTGATGGACAGCTAAATTCCAAATACACTTCTAGGCCTGTTTGGCCGAGTAGCTGACTGGCCCAAGCACAAAGTGATAGGAGTTGATGCCCCTGGCAGGATCTTCCAGGTCAGACAGACTGAGGGTTAGGGCCCTGAAAAAGTTCTGATCATTTGGATACCAGAGCTGTATGTAGAACAGCTGCCTAAGGCTGCTTTGAGTCGGAACAGTGCCACACTGTTTCTTGTGGTGTCTGTAATGAAGCAAAAGTATGACTACACCCCGTGCATAACAGTCAGTCACTTTTTGACCGTTAGATACACGCACACACATGGACACATGCACGTGCATTCACACCTCCACGCCCCTGCACCTCCATTCTTGTGCATACATACATGTATGTGTTTGAATGTACACGTGTCTTTGAACTAAAAACGCAGCATGAACCCTTTTAGAACTGCCCCACAACAGGTTGGAACAAGAGTGCAGTTTTCATCTGTACCTCCGACTACTGGCCAGACTGCTTGGACACAGTGGCGCCCTCATGGAGTGGCGTCAGATCAAGGGAAGGTAAGCCATGCCATGAATGGGATAAAATTTCATGTTATGAGCTATGGAATTCACAGATTCTTTTTTGAGGAATTTTGTGTGTGTGTGTATATATATATATATATATATATATATATATATATATATATGTGTATGTGTGTGTGTGTGTGTGTGTGTGTGTGTGTGTGTGTGTGTATCTATGCCTGTTTATGCATATATGCCACAATATGTGATACAGATCATGTACATGTGCGTGCATAGAACGTGAGATTGTAAAAGCGGTCTGATTGAAAGGAGTGGAAGTGTAAAAACCTTATGTTAGAAAGAAACAAGTGAGTGAAAGCCCAACGAGAGACATGAGAAAGCATGTAAAAGCCTGTGTTTTCGAAAAGAACAAGAGAGTAAAAGCCCACTGATAGAAAGGAACAAATGTGCAGATTCCAGTCGAAATGAAAGGAACAAGCAAGTCATAGGTGACTGTTGGAAGGGGACAGCTGTGATATGCCCAACGTTAGACAGGAACAAGCATGCAAAAGTCTTTACTTAGAAAGGATCAAAGGTGTAGGAGCCCACAGTTTGAAAGGAACAAGAGTGAGAAACCCACAGTTAGGAACAAGTGTGGAAATCCCACAGTAAGAAAGGAACAAAGTGTGGAAAACCCACAGTTAGAAAGGAACAAAGTGTGGAAAACCCACAGTTAGAAAGGAACAAAGTGTGGAAAACCCACAGTAAGAAAGGAACAAGTGTGGAAAACCCAGTTAGAAAGGAACAAAGTGTGGAAAACCCACAGTTAGAAAGGAACAAAGTGTGGAAAACCCAGTTAGAAAGGAACAAAGTGTGGAAAACCCACAGTAAGAAAGGAACAAAGTGTGGAAAACCCACAGTTAGAAAGGAACAAAGTGTGGAAAACCCACAGTTAGAAAGGAACAAAGTGTGGAAAACCCAGTTAGAAAGGAACAAAGTGTGGAAAACCCAGTTAGAAAGGAACAAAGTGTGGAAAACCCACAGTTAGAAAGGAACAAAGTGTGGAAAACCCACAGTTAGAAAGGAACAAAGTGTGGAAAACCCAGTTAGAAAGGAACAAAGTGTGGAAAACCCACAGCTAGAAAGGAACAAAGTGTGGAAAACCCACAGTAAGAAAGGAACAAAGTGTGGAAAACCCACAGTAAGAAAGGAACAAAGTGTGGAAATCCCACAGTAAGAAAGGAACAAAGTGTGGAAAACCCACAGTAAGAAAGGAACAAAGTGTGGAAATCCCACAGTAAGAAAGGAACAAAGTGTGGAAAACCCACAGTTAGAAAGGAACAAAGTGTGGAAAACCCACAGTTAGAAAGGAACAAAGTGTGGAAAACCCAGTTAGAAAGGAACGAGGGTGAAAAACCCACAGTTAGAAAGGAACGAGGGTGAAAAACCCACAGTTAGAAAGGAACAAAGTGTGGAAAAACAACAGTTAGAAAGGAACAAAGTGTGGAAAACCCACAGTTAGAAAGGAACAAAGTGTGGAAAACCTAGTTAGAAAGGAACAAAGTGTGGAAAACCCACAGTTAGAAAGGAACAAAGTGTGGAAAACCCACAGTTAGAAAGGAACAATGTGTGGAAAACCCAGTTAGAAAGGAACAAAGTGTGGAAAACCCACAGTTAGAAAGGAACAAAGTGTGGAAAACCCACAGTAAGAAAGGAACAAAGTGTGGAAAACCCAGTTAGAAAGGAACAAAGTGTGGAAAACCCACAGTTAGAAAGGAACAAAGTGTGGAAAACCCACAGTTAGAAAGGAACAAGTGTGGAAAACCACAGTTACAAAGGAACAAGTGTGGAAAACCCACAGTTACAAAGGAACAAGTGTGAAAAACCCACAGTTACAAAGGAACAAGTGTGAAAAACCCACAGTTACAAAGGAACAAGTGTGAAAAACCCACAGTTACAAAGGAACAAGGGCGTAGAAGCTCACATTTTGTGAGGAACGATCATGTAAAAGCCCACACACCCACAGTTGGCAAAGAACAAGGGTGCGCACGCCCACAATTAGGAAGGAAGACATGTGAAAAGCCCACAGTTTAAAAGAAACAACTGTGAAAAAAACACTGCTAGAAAGGAACAAGGATGAAAAGCTGACGGGAAGAAAGGAGCAAATGTGAAACGGCCGCAGTCAGAAAGGAACAAGAGTGCTAAAGCCCACAGTATAAAAGGTGCAAGTATGTGAAAGCTCACTAGGGAGGGGAAAAGCCCACAGTTGGAAAGACACAAATGTAGAAAACGCCCACAGTTAGAAAGGAAGAAGTGTGGAAAAAGCTCACAGTAAGAACAGACTAAGTGTATAAAAGCCTTGCTATAGTAAGGAGTGAGGGTGGAAAAGCTCACTTCTGGGTGTGTTTAAGTGCTCAGCTACATGAGAATAAGAGTTTGAAAACCACAGTTGAAGGGTAGTGAATGCTTAAATATCCACAGGTAGCCGTAGTTGTGGTAGTATTGATTGCATAGTTGAGAGTATGTATACAGTGCCTGTCCTCGGTTGGAGATCATGCTCTAAGTACTTTTCGGTTCATGCTCTCATTTAGACAGCAGGCTGCTTATCTGGGTAGAGCTGACTGAAAAGCTGCCAGCTGATGATACATTGTCATTCCTCATGTCATTCAGCCAGATCAGCCCCTTTTCCCTTCATTCTTCACTCGTTCAGCCCAGCACCTGAATAACGTTCAGTCAACAGAACTGCTATGTTCAAACTGGTTTAACTCTAGAATAATCCAAAATCATCCAATGTAGCCCTGAATGTAGGATTTGCAGTCAGTGGTGAGATTGGTCCGTCTCGTGCTGTGCAGGTTTTTCTCCAAGTTCCACCAGCGACGCATGCAGGAGCTGCAGGAGACGGGCCTGCACAACATGTCATGTCTGTTTCTCACCATCGCTCTCTGTGTCGACCCAGAAGAGGTGGTACGTTCACTTTTGATTTTGCTATTCCTTCATATTAGAACAAAAAACAGGGTAGAATAAGCACACAAAACAGCAACAAGATGTGTTAGCAAAGGAGGTTCAGATGTTCCAGACTTATGAAGATATGACGTACAAGTCTTCAAGCTGCTATGGATGAAGGAAAGTGGAAGATACAAGTCATAAATGGAAGCATAGTGCATTGACAAATTGCCCTTGTCTTGACTACCTTGAACTTTATGGTCCAAGGATGCCTGATGTGTTTCGGATAAAAAATAGATTTTGGGACTGATGTCTTACAGGCTTATGATATTTTTTAAAATAATATTGAACCAAAACCCTGGGGGGCTCTTGCAGTGCCTTGAACAGACAAAAGGTATGTACTTAAATGGTTTCAGATGAGCAAACTCCACAAAATCTTAATGACAAATGTTGTGCTCAAGTCAAAGAAATTGAAATTTTAAGTGAAAATAAATGTAATGTTTGTATTTTTTTGTGAAAGAAGGTATCAGTAGCACTTTTGGAAGTCATGTAAGTTGATGTATCTTGAATAATTTTGAATATCCATTAAATGAAAAATGTGCAATAACCTCAAACTTAAAACTCACTCAAAATCTGATTTTGTTTGGATTTGGTGAAGACATTAGAACCAAAGCTGTTTTCAACTTCATCATACTTTTGGCTAAGCACTACACTTACAGTTGTAAACAAATAGTAGATAACTTGACTTAAACATGTTCAAGGCAATGTTGAGCCATAGACGTAAGGTAGAAAAAGCTATGCGCCAATAAATTTTGAAATATCTTAATTTTCTGCTGAGTGGTAATGCTATACAAATGTCCTCATGGAAGAAACTACAACTGGTTCTGTATGTGTGCATGTAATGTTTCGTAGAAACTTTTTTTTTTCTGCATTCAGGATATGCAAAATATGCTGTATATGCCTTGTTGATTTTAGTTTGTTTTTCCCACTGTAGCTAAGCCAACCTTTCAGTATCCTTTTTAGGACTGCAGATACCAGTCTGACCAGGCAAAATATGAAACAAAAGTTCCCCACAAATACTCTTTTAGCTTATTGGAAGAATGTAGTTTTTAATGTTTTGAATGATTTAGGTAGCTTACTTTGCTAATCTACAGTGCATGTCCCTTCACTGCTTGTGCATTTCTCACAGGCTAGGAAACTGGTGGCACTGTATGATATGGTAAACCCCACGTCAACATACAGCCGACTACACATGCAGATTTGGTGTGGCATGCTGGCAATGACTCAGCTCTTGGCCAAACAGAGGCTGAACTTCACTTTCCTGGCTGAGAAGGTGGCTTCCTCTTTCAATTCTGTGGCAAGGTGAGCTCATAATTATGGCATTTTTGTTTTGTTTGAGGAAATGGGGACACCTGCTGGTCGATATTTGCCCTTACGCTGGTTGTTGCAACGTAAGTCGTGCCACGATGTCATGTCCCTTGACTGGTTGTCGCGACATAAGTCGCGCTGTATAGGGTGAGCCTTGCAAGCCTAGTTTCACTGACGCACACAGATACGAAACTATGGCTCAGTGACAAACTAATTTGCATGAATGACTGAACTAGCCTGGAACATGGATTTTCAGCACTTTAGCTTGTTTTATAGTTAGTAGCAGCTTGTAACGCATAGCCCGACTTGACTAGTCTGGCAAACAACAATGGTGGCACCCAACGGAGAATGTCATAGAATTCGGAACTTGTTTGAAGATGTTTTTGCTGATGCTGTTGTGGAAAAAGCAGGTGAAGAAGTTAAGGACATTTTGAATGAACTGTGTGTGGTGGGTGATAGTTTTGATTTACATCAAGCACCATGTAATCGTGATTTTGAAATCAACACGAACAGTGACTGGGTGAGTGTGTAAGGGTGAGGGGAATCTCAACATGCCATTCAGTGGGGAAAAAAAAAAAACTCAGTGTCACGCTTGCAGATGATCCTAAACCTTTCAAACATAAATGACGACAGTGTGGGGTAACTATTACATTTGTTGATAGTGACTATTTTTGGGTGTTTTTTGTGTTATCAGCACGTGATTTCAATGTGAAAACTGAACTGTACCTCATTCATTCTTACCTGGATTACCTGCATGGAAGACTTGTATATTCCACACTGACTTTCCTTTGAAAAAGGCTGTAACTTATTTCTGGATACTGTGGAACATCATTGACTGGATTATTTGTGAACAAGCTCTTGAGAATGACAAGCAGGATGTGCCACCTGTTTACCTGTTATTTTCACGTTCTGGACAGGTAAGCATCTAATCAAACACTCACAAGCACACCAGTTCTGTATCGTTATTCTTTATTCAGTTACTAACAATTTCTATTCTGCATGTCATGTTCAAATACTGACCGTTGAAAAGTCATGCATATCATACAAACGTAACTGTTTGTTTCAAACTTTCCTTCTCTTAATTCACCAGACAAGATACTTAATAGTACGTTGTTAAATAACCAGTGTAAGGGTTAGTAGGAAACATGATGGATGGTAGGTACTAATATAATGTCTTCAGTATAATTCAATGATTTGGAGCATTAACCTTTTCTAAATCCAGCCTCTGAGCTGAAAGCCATCGGAGCTTAACAGGCTCCTGTTCTGAGCTTTTCCAGTGTGCTGTCCTGTTCCAGGTTCCCATCATTAAACAGGTTTGATTTTTTTTTCTTTTTCAATGATTTACTCTTTAATAGTTATATATTGTATTATTATGATTTGACTCAAAAATGAATTGTGTATAAAATGTTGTAAATAATTCAACCATTCAAACAGAATGAAAGTAACATCAGTAGTTGAAAGTGAACATTTGCTAGTAAAATTGACATTGCCTATTTAAATAATTTCCATTTTCTGTGTCAAGGATTGATTTCTAATGCGTGACATATGCTGATAAAATGATGAAATAAAACATTTTTCTGTCAGTTGTGAGGAAAAATCTCTTAATCCGAGTTGAAATATAAAAGTTGTATTACATCTTATGAACTGGACTGATCACAAAAACTGCTGTTTTTGTGGAAGTATGAACCACACAGAGATGGGATTTTTCCGCCGATTGGCGGATTTCCGTCTTTTTGATGGCCCCAGGGGTCGTTTTTGAGATCAGTGTAAATCCGTTGAGAAAATTGGGGGGGGGGGGGGGGGGGGGGGGGGGGGGGGGGGTAGAGGTAGGTTTGTGATGAAGCTAATGTACGGCGAGAGGTCGATCGATATTGTGTTCTGAATTGATCCGTTCGCAAATGGATGTTTCCGGTTTTTGCTTGGGCCGGTCGAGACTGCTGTCTTTGTTTTCATTCTGCGGTTGACCGAAACCATCAAAGCGGAAGTTGATGTTTGAGAACGCGGCAAACTGTTTGCGAATTTTTTTCCGACGCCATTTTCTTTCGGTTTGACGAGCGTAGCGAAAACCAGAATGTTTCGTCAGATAGCAGAAAGCGAGAAAGTTCTTGCGAAGCAAGTCGATGCTTCAGTTAAAAACAAATGGACTTGGAAGTGGTTGGAGGAGGAAGTGAGCGCAAAAGTGATGCTGACCAGTTCCAAAGGCGCCGTCAGCCACAGTGTGATTCTCAGACTGAAAGACTGCATGAGGAAAATCACCTATCCAGGACAAGCAGTCTGCACATGGTGTAATGACGCGATCAAGTATGGCTCACGGGGCAAGTCAGCATTGATCAACCACGTTCTTGCTGAAAAGCACCTAGCAAGAGTGAAAGATCGTCTTACAAACGAGACTCTTGGATCGTTTGGAGCATCGGCGAGTCTACCCACCACCACCACTCCCACCCGTCTCTCTCTCTCTCTCTCTCTCTCTCTCTCTGTGAAGAGTAATGCTATTTCTTTTGTTGAAGTAATGATATTAATAATATTGCATGTTATCTCCAGATAGATGTAATGCCCACAATCATCAAGCTGATTATTTTGCAATGAAGGTTCTCTTTGAAAAAACAGGTTACATCAATGTCACAGTATACACAATTGTGAAGTCAATATTTTACGTAATAAATAGCATACAACAAACTATTTTAGTGAGAGAGAGATCAAAACAAAAAAATTGCAAGGGTGTTATTGACATTCTACAGACAAGCAAACAAAACATAAGTAAACAAACAGACGATAGTACGGAAAAAGTCATAGTAGTAGTAGTAGTAATAATAATAAGAATAATGTTTTTTACCTATACCACCGCGTCACAAAAATCTTTTCTTTTCTGGTATAGATCTAGATATCATGGGGGGAAAAACATCAGTTACACACATTCATACAAACGAGCAGACCGGCAGATATGCATGCATACTTATACTCTGGTGACTAGATTTAGCAAGTGACATCATTAATGTTGAGGAGTATCAGAAGTGTGAAAGTGTTTTTTTTTCTTATTGTAATAGAGATGGATCAAGTTGAAAGAAAAAAAAAACTGCTTGTGGGCACACAATGAGTTAAACCTTCACAATTTGCACACTTTGAATATGATCCTTAGTCAACTCTCTCACTTATATTATTCTATAAAGGAATCAGAATCCTCCGTGGTATTTTGAAGGACAACTATAAGAAATTATTTGATTGGTGTTCAGGTAAACTTTTTTAATAAGTATTTTGAAGGATGGCTATTACTATTAGAAACTAAACTGCTCGCTGAAATGTGGTGATGTGAAGGACAGTAATGAGAAACTGACTTGCAACTGCTGGAAAATTGTGTGACTATTAGCAACTGGAAAATCACCAATCCTGCGTCAATGGTCTTCATGATTTCCTGACAGACATCAATGGCGAAGGTGAGAAAGTCTTTTTTTGTAGGATCAAGGTTATTAATACTTTTGAATACTTTGGTGTCTCAGATGCTGATTTTTGCAGGTTAAATTCTAAAAAATCTTCAGCTTCAGGGGGCTTCGCCCCCTGACCCCACCAGGGGCCTTGCCCCTGGACCCCACCGGGGGCCTTCAGCGGCCCCCGGACCCCCGCCACTTTTTTTCCTCCTTTTTCACATTATGAGAATCCCATCTCTGACCACAGTATGCACATTATTTGAGTTTAAGACAGTGACATGAACGAAGACGAAAGCAAAGTAGCTGAATATAAAATATGTTCAAGACAGACAGAGAGAGAGAGAGAGAGAGAAGACAGCCTGTACATATGACCATCAATGTTTTCTAAACAGAGTGCTTTTCATTCGATATATACTTAGCGCCATTAAAAACGCACGGGTCAGAAGAACAAAATAACTTGACAGAGGTAAATCAGTTAGGGGTATGAAAACTTTAATGTTGAATGACAAAGTCATGAACAGAAAAGAAATGCGCAATGGACAACATGTGCTGAACATTTGGCGTTCAGTAATCGCAAACACAACATTAAAGTTTTCATACCCCTAACTGATTTACCTCTGTCAAGTTATTTTGTTCTTCTGACCCGTGCGTTTTTAATGGCGCTAAGTATACTATGTTGTTTCACAATTCTTTGTTGCAGACAGCTGTCCAGCTCTGCCATGAACATTGGTCAGAGGCAAGAGCTTTCGCCCCTCATCATTTGTACGTCGAGGGAGTGAGAGACGTCGTGGAACTGTCCCAGCTGGATGGAGCTGAGCACCTCTTTATTAGTAATAAATCTTGAAATCATTTACTTTTTGTAACAAGAAGACAGAGAGAGTGTGGGTGTCTAGGGAGCAGGCAGCCTGTTGGATATGCTTTAACCATGAAAAAAAAAGTTTTTTTCTCAAAACTACGCAACTACACATTCTTGCATACAACTTCTTCACTTACTCTCAGCTGCCTACAACATTGTTAGACTGATAAATAATCATGAAAGTAGTACTCTAAGCCATGTGACATAACCGGCCCTCCAGCCTTCTGAACGTGGGCTGTGTTTAAGCGAAAACATGCCTTGTGGTCTCTACATTTAGAGTGCTGTACCTGTGCTGTAGTCTAAGTAGGTGGGTTGCAGTGTGAAATGATAGCATTGAACATGGCCAGTTTCTTTTTTTTTTTAAACAGCAGGCATCGAAACTCTAGGGAAATATTTGAACGAGTCTGACAAAGAACTTTTTCAGAGAAACTTTTCTCAGACAAAGGTGATACTGAAGACCCAACTACACGTTTTGTAGCAGAAGTATTCACTTTGCCCTGGAAACTACTCAAGCAGAGTTGAGGGTGTAGGCAAGTCTGAGATGAGCACACTTCCTTGTCAAGGAAGAAAACGAAACAGGTTCACCAGACAGAGGAAATGCGTAATAAAGGGGAAATCACTCTGGGAGTAATGAGTATTGTGTATTATTGAGGCAATGTTGAGGCTAGACCTAGCTCCCTTCTCTCTGCCCTTCCTCCCTCCCCCCATCCTTCCTCATCCCCCCACCCCACCCCTTCACTGCTCACTTTCCGTTTCTTTATCTTTCTTTTTTGTTGTCAAATCTTGATTGTTCAGGGCTATGTTCACACAGAGAAGAGAGTTACTTGTTTGGACATGAAAGTATGAGATAGATGATTCACTCTTTGTAGCAAGAATGAAGAAAGAGTGTGTGTAAGTATGTGCAGTTTATACATTTATGACAAGGTTTTAATTTTTGTTAATTGTAGCTAATCACAGGAAATCTGGGCTTGTATGGAAGACATATGACAAATAAATTTTCTCCTGGCTTGCCTGCACGGCTGCAGGATTAGTGTTAGTGTGTGAAATATATTGCCCTGTGACATGACAGATGACATGTTCTCTCTATCATGCTGTGATAACTCTCATGGCTGACAAGACTGTAAAACAAACCAGTGACTGATGAATTCTGATTTGACGGATGAAGGTATCAATAAGATACTGATGAATTCTGAATTGACGGATGAAGGTATCAATAAGATAATGATGAATTCTGATTTGACGGATGAAGGTATCAATAAGATACTGATAAATTCTGATTCTGACAGATGAAGGTGTCAGTAAGATCTTGCGCAGCAGTGGTGACTCCGAGATGCGTCACATCCTCGCAGTTCTGGATTCCATTGTGATGAAACTGAGGTATCTTATCAAAACAAAACAAAAACTATTTTCATATATAGACTATCTCTTGTTGATGTGTGTATGTTATTGTGTGCATTAAATGGAATGAAAAATTCTCTACATACACAGTGCACACACACACACACACACACACACACACACCACACCACACCACACACGCACGCACGCACGCACGCACGCACGCACACACACACACACACACACACACACACACACACACACACACACACACACATGCATGCATGCACACACATTCACCACACATTTCAAGCCTACATTTGTTGCACCAACAGTGTCCAACTCCAGTTTTCATTTTTGCTTTCCAATTAAAATTATTCTTTTCTTTTCTTTTTTTAAAAATTTAGATGTATCACTGTCAGTATTCAAGGACTGTTAATAGAGATCTGAATTAAACATTTATGATAATTGCTATGAAATCAAGATCATGCAGTACTAAAAGCAAGCTGTAATATGACATTGTAATTTTGCCGATATAATTGAAATATGCACAATATAATTCCATTTTTATTAATGCAATAAAATGATAAAAAAAAGAAAAAAAAGTAAGATTTACCAAGCAGTATAAAGCTGTTTGTTGATTCTTACAAACTGGTTGTAGACTGTCTGAGAGCAAATGCTCTCAACTATGCCAGTTTTGAAAGCTGAAAGTTTTGATGCACTGTCACAAAGTGTAATATAAAGAAAAAAATGGAGTGATGAGTTAGAGTGTTGGAGCCAGTTATGACTTTGCGAGTGTTGATTTTTGTTTTCATGCTGCTAATATTGTTGGCTTGGCAGTAAGGATAGGGAGGATGGGTGTTAGTGATGGATTAGAATTTTTGAGTGGGCAAGTGCGCTCTATTCTGAACAACGACAAATTCATAAGAACAATACAACCAACTCTTCCAAATTTTCTAAAAATTTTCCTGATTTAGAAATTATTCTGAAATTTCGAATTTAATGGAAAAAAAATCAAAATTTCAATATTTCATTTTAAAAAAGTGTGTTTGGGGGTCATTTTTGATGATACGAAGTATTACAGAACACAGCCCAAATGATGTTGGATGTTGGCAGTTGTATGTATGTACATTGTCTTTTTAAGATTAAACCCGCATTTGTCTAATGAAACATGAATGAAACATTCCAAATTTTGATTCTAGAATCAACAAACAGCTTTGCCTAACTCGGATCTCGCTTTCCCATCATCAGATGTTACTAATTTCTTATTTCCATTCACTTTGTGCACTTTTGAATTTTCATAGAGTAGTAAGCATTTCTCAGATTAATAGATGCAAAGAAACAGTCTTTTCAGATCATCTGCTAATAGCAATTCCTCCATTTTGAATTTTTGATATTCCACTTCATCATAGAGTGATCTCAAGTTCAGAATCATTCAGTCAGATCTGACCTTTTCTCTCACAAACATTGATCAGACAGCATGTCCCTCAGATCTGACCTTTTCTCTCACAAACATTGATCAGACAGCATGTCCCTCAGATCTGACCTTTTCTCTCACAAATATTGATTAGACAGCATGTCCAGTTACCAGGTTACACTTCCGTATTACCTTTTTCTTTAATGATTTCTTTACTTCTTCATCAGTAGTTGTATGTTCTTTTTCTTGGCGTACGTTCACTGGAATAACTGTAATTGTTTTTGTTTTAGACCAGTGACAGTTTTATGTTATCTAGGTCAGATGCCTTTTTTTTTTTTTTTAACAATCTGTTTTGTTTTGATTTGGAATGCCTCAAACATTTCAAGCTTTGCATGTAAGAACGCGTACAGAGAAGGGACATCATTTTCCCAGTCACTGACCTGATTTTTGTGACTGCTGGGTTTGGATGAGGGTCGGTCTCATTTCTGATCTTGCTTGCCTGCTAGCCCTCCTCACGCTTCATGGTGTGGTGCTGTTGCAGCTGCTCTAATTCCAGGGCTGCTTGCTAAGACTCGTTGGAGTGGGAGTTTCCACACAGCACTTTTGACCTTGACCCCTGTTTCTGGTGGCCTGACCTCTCATCCTGACCCAGCCTCTGAGTTTCTCTAGCCTCTTTTCACTTCTTACGAAACTTGCTGCACTCAGGGTTCAGCCATTCTTCCACTGATATAAGGACGTATGCTGCACAGATTCCTGCATTTTCCTGGGGGGGTGGGGGGGGGGGGGGGGGGGTAGAGCATATCTCTCCTTTTTTGCACCCAGGCTTGGCCTGTAAGAGCCAACTTGTCACCAGGTTGGCAATGCAGGCAATACTTTTCTCTTGCAGTTGAGCTATGGTTCTGGATATTGTGCCATTCAAAGTGTGGAGGGAGGCACTCGGTTTCAGAAGGTGTTCTGCACATTGTCATGGCAACAGTGGCCATGGTCAAGTTGAGCTGTTGACTTGACTTTATCTCTCAAGTTTGTTTTCTGCGCACAGGGTGGTATTATACAGAAGTCTTCTTGGTTTGTTTTCTCAGTATGTGGTTCATTTCGGTACATCCCCATACTCTTACAGTGGTATGAAGGACTTTGAAAAGCCACCAGCTTTTCCTTTAATTTTTTTTTTTTTTTTTTTTTTGGTTGGGCAGTTTGCTGCCAAAGCAGTACTCAACTAAGTCTGCCAGTCACTTGCACTCAGGTGATCCCCAGTCTGCCATTGTCAAATGAAGCTGCCACATCAGAATGCTTTCTGTCCTCATTCTTCTTCTTCTTCTTCTTCGTTCGCTCAGACAGGAACCCCGATGCACTGATGAAGGCTGCCGTCTGGCGGAGGTCCTCCAGAGGTCCGTAGAGTTTCTCGCTCATCGGTTGGTCAGCAGGCCAGGTCTTTGCTCTCAGGTTATGGTGTGTTGGACAGTCCTGCAGGAAGTGTTCCACTGTCATTGGGGCTGTACCGCAGGGGCACACTGCAGACTCGCCAATGCGGAACCTTGTGAACATGTGATGGTGTAGCCTGGAGTGGCCCGTCCTCAGCCTCACAATGTTTACTTGGTCTGGTCTGGGTAGGAGGTAGTAGGGATCTGTCTAGTTATAATCTGGATGTAGCTGAAGCCATCTTTTCCTCTGCTTCTCCTTGATGATCGTCTTGGCCTCTTCATAGGAGATTTCCTGTTCCTCTTGTGGCTGCTGTCCTCCTTCCTTCGCCAGTCGGTCTGCCTCCTCATTGCCTGCTATGTTGCAGTGTGAGGGTATCCACTGAATGACAGTTAGTTCAGTGGCCTGCTGCAGTCTGGCAAGGGCAGAGACAAGGGGGTTGAGGTCCTTGTTCTTTGGGTTCTGTACAGCCTGCAGTACTGACAGTGCATCAGAGAAGATGACGACTTTGGGATGTATGGCCTCTCTATTCGCACACAGTGTCTCCGCTGCTGTCTGTAATGCGTCTGCCTGAGCTTTGTAGTTCGTGGAGAATTTGCCAGTGGGGATGGCTTGTCGGACGCGAGTTCCATCCTTCAAGGTTAGGAATATTCCTCCTCCTCCATTTCTGGTAGCCCCTCTGCTGAGCCGTCCGTGTATGCATACGTCCACAGCTCCTTGGGATATGCCTGTTCCATATGGTCTAGAGCTAGTGCTTTCTTCTCTGGTTGTGTGCCTTTGAGAGAATGCCTGGGATTGTCTCTCTGACTTTCGGAAACTGGTCCCTTCTCCAAGCGGGTACAGAGCTGTGAGTTGGGATCTGCTTGTTCCCTTGCTGTAGCAGTTCAGGGTCCTGCCTCTCGAGTCTGCGAGCGTTGTGCACAAAACTGCTGCGCTTCAGTCTGCACTTGGTTGGCTCTGACATTCTTTTGTTCATGCGGTGATTCTTCATCCTCTTGAATTTGGCAGCTTGGGTGAGGATTATGGCATCTCTCCTGCTTTCAAGGCTTTGAAGACCTGTCAGAGTTTCCATGGCTTGGATCGGGTTGATTTGAGAGCGCCAGTGATGATCCTGGACGCCTGGTTCTGGACCTTGGCAACTTTGTCTAGGTTGGTCTTGGCTGCTGTCCCCAGGCAGCTGTACCATATTCTAGGACAGGTCTGACTCGTCCAAGGTACAGTTTCTTCTGGATATTGTGGTCGGCTCCCCAGGAAGTTCCTGATAACTTCTTCATCAATACTTCTTCATCAATGCCAAACGTAGCCTGGCTTTTTCTGTGCACTTGTTGATCTGGTGTCTCCAAGTCATCCTGGGGTCAAATGTGACTCCTAAGGAAGTGGTCGACTTATCCTGTGGGAGGACGTGACCATTCACCTGGAGGCGTGCACTCTGTTCTTTTGTAGCCAGGCTGAAGATGGTGTATGTGGTTTTTCTGGCATTGATGGTTACGAGCCACTTTTTCCTCATTCTCCTCCTTGGCTTCTGTGTCAGTGTTGGGCATATACATGGTTTGAGTTGGGGAGCAGTCATTACCAGCAGTGTTTGTTGATGATTTTGAATGTTCAGTATCTTGACAATGGGAGTCATCCTTTCTTTTATTCCTGAATCAGTTTTATTTTCTGAACGGTCCATTCACTGGGCTAACTTCTGGACAGTATCCGGTATAACGATTAGCATGTCTGTGGGGAGAGGTCTTTATCAGGGATGTTTCTTCATTAGCCACCAGGTGCAGGTCTTATTTGTCAGCGGATGGCTGACTTTCTCCTCTTTCTGTTAGAAACAGAGTATTATCCAACAGAAGTAATCTTTCTGTTCAATAGCATCCATATTCGAATTGTGGTTGTCATAATCAGATCCACTGTGCTCTGACGTATTGGAGGAAAGACATAATTAACAAATGGACAAGTAAAGCGGAGAGGTAAAGACGCTGGCATACAGGGCGATGCCGATGGTTTGGTGTCAGGCATGAAGTGATGTGGTTGGTGCTGGGTGCTTCTCAAGTGCACAAAGGGAAGCAAACAGGAAATGAGTAAGAATACAGCGCATTGCAATGCATTTTTATCAATAAACCCATCGCTGCAGATTATAGTGTGTTCAAGGGTACCAAGGATTTAGAACACGTAATGTTTCTACAAGTGCTATCTGGCTGTGTTTTTTTAAACAGATGCCTGGTGAGCAGAAAGAAGACTGGACAGCCCAGCGTGAAGGAGATCCCTGTTCCAGGCCTCACTGGTGTGTTGCTGACAGTCCATGCTAGTTTGCTTAGCAAAGTGTTGTTGTGATGATTTATACGTGCCTCACCCATGGAGCTTTATCTTCAGCTGCCTCTGTCGGTTTGTTGAGTTTTTCTGTATGCAGTGGCCCTTTGCGGTCGGCTGGGCTATAAGCAACATTATCTTATCTCCTAAGATTCCAATACAGTGAAACTTGCTGGAACAAGATTAACTTGGTGGAAAGACAGAGTGAGATGCAGAGATAAACCCATGACATTTTGGGGTAAATCCATGATGTCCGGTCATCTCTGGACAGGTAATTTTGGGAGCTGATCAGCAACATTGTTACAAAACTACTGAAACGTGGATGAAAGTTGGAATGCAGCCTCAAGATAAACCTTAGTGCTGACCTGGATCAGATAGCAAACCCAGGATCTGTTCTTCATGATGGTTTATCATTTTCCAGAGGATGAACACTGTCAAGTTAATGCTACCGATTGATAATTTTGTACAAATATATATTCACACAATGTTAGAATTCTATAATGATGTTGGAATTCTTTATTTTGCATGTTTGGTTAAAGTGCACAGAATGGATAACTCAAAGAAGTAGCAATGCATCATGGTTTCCATGAGTAACAGTTTCCATAGTTGGTACAAAAGCTTACTCCTCAATTTCCTGTGCTGTGCTGTGTGTGTGTGTGTGAGTGTGTGTGTGTGTGTGTGTGTGTTCCTAATTCATTAGAAGACATTTTACATACGTGCATGGAATGATGCTTTAGAATCTAGTAATAAGTGTTTATGTTACAGAAATTTTAAAACAGAGTTTCGCCGTGAAAAATATATTACCTGATGTTTATATATACTCACTGATTCGGTTTCGCTGTGGCAATCATAAACTCATGATAGAAATTAGCAGACGATTTGGAATACCTCACGATGAACAATTCTGTCGGGACTGTGACCAGAATGACCTTGATGATGAATTTCATTTTGTAATGAAATGTAACAAATATAACGACATTAGAAATCAGTTTATGCCCAGAAAATTTACATGTACAAAGTCTGTACTTAACTATTGTCGTTTGCTTTGTGGTGGTAAGAAAGTGGTGCTAAACTTAGCGAAGTTTTTGAAACTGAGTAAAGTTGTTTAACATTACATTCAGTACTAGTGTGTTAATTATAGGGAAAATTTGGATGTTTAATTTGTTTCATTTCTATTTGTTTGATGTGTTTCAAGTCCTCCATGCCCCAAAAGGGGTCACAGGATTAAAATCTTTGAATCTTTGTGGTGTGTAGTGTGTGTGTGTTTGTGTACATGCATGACTTTCAAAACTGTGGTACATCTGCCGTTGTTAAAAAAGAGAGGGCTATATTGCAATTCACAGTAGTCACTACTAACATGGCTGATTGGGGGTGGTAGGTGTGTGTGTGTGTGTGCTTGGGTTTAGGGTGGGGGGTAGGCAACTATGTATATTTTTATTTTTGGATTTAGATGGGATGCAGGGAGAGAGAGAAAAATGGGATTCTTTCTCTCTTCCTTTAATTTGAATTGACCAAGACCATAGTGGCAATAAGTTGAAAGCTGGTTTGAATTTTGTATCAAACACTGCAGAAGAGCAGTTCTTGTAGTTAAACAAAATAAAGAAGTAAAAGTGAAGGGGATGCTTTGGAGACATTACATATAGATAAAAGCAGATTCAGGACAATGCCTCCGTTCACAGTGCCAGATGTATCAAATTGTCTGTAATGAGTGGTCTAGTGTTTTGCATTTATTGGATGGTCATTTATTTGGAGTTTTTGATCACTTCTTGTGTTGGCAGCTTTTGCTGACCGCCTGTGGCTGCATGTGTTTCCTTTCGTCTGTGACCACTCTGTGACCTTGACCCCTCCGTTGAGTCTTGCTGACCTGGCAGTGTCCTTCGCTCATTTGGCTTTGGATTTGTGAGTAGCTGTTAAAACATGGATTGTTAGACATTGTAATAATGCTTTCGTTTCTTTGAATTTAATGCCTGTATGAATTGATTTGAATTGACCGTAGGTAATTGACATTAATTAACTGAGTGCACCAACTTTGCACATTAGCTACTTTTATTACTGGGACGAATAATATTGTTTTAATCAAGAATGATTTTAAACTGGGTGCACCCTGGGTAGCACTATTCTTTCATAGTGTATTGCCAGCCAATTCACTGCACAAGGCCTATCAAGAATGAGCTGAAAAGCTATTTTCATGTGGAAATGTCCATTTTTCTGGTCTTACCTTCTGTGTTTCCTTTGTGGCATTCTTCCCATGTTGCTCATTTCATGCACCATTGCACAGCCACACTCAGGTTCATGATCATCTTGTCTAAGGCCCTGTACTGGTAGTTCACGGGGATCAATCAGTATGAGGTCATCGTGAGGCTACCCACTAGAAAAGACACTGCGCTGCTGCTGAGCCTCTTTGATGTTGTTCACTGCTGCCTGATTTGTGGCAGCAGACATTGGACAAGCTTACTAAGCTCCCCAGTAACCGACAAGAATCGCTTGGTTGTACAGCCATCATCTTCTCTCCGGAGACCATCACCATATACATAGATGACAATACCATAAATTTACTGCACACCCATTTACCCTGTAACTGCTATTGAAGCCAGACTCTGGGGTACTGTGATTGTAATGTTGACCTTTCTGTGGTCATAGTGTGATGGTGATGTTGACCTTTTCTGTGGTGATAGTGTGATGGTGATGTTGACCTTTCTGTGGTGATAGTGTGATGGTAATGTTGACCTTTCTGTGGTGATGGTGTGATGGTAATGTTGACCTTTCTGTGGTGATAGTGTGATGGTAATGTTGACCTTTCTGTGGTGATAGTGTGATAGTAATGTTGACCTTTCTGTGGTGATAGTGTGATAGTAATGTTGACCTTTCTGTGGTCAGGCCAGCACCGTTGGGAATCTGTCCTGGAGGGGTCTCTGGGGTCATCGGACAGTTCGTCGTCTCTGAAAACGTGCACACTGGGTAACCACAGATACATACTGTCTTTCAGTTTGTTTGTAAAGCTCTGTGCGAATTTATGAGCAGGTGCTCTTCTGTTTTTGTGTTTACCTTTTGCTGCTTTTTTAAGAATTCTTATACTTTTCATAGATTGACTGTCTTATGACAGGACATAAAGGATGCAGAAGTAAAATATACAGTTGTACCTGTCAGTGATGACTTTCAGTAGGGACTGCCTCTCTTTAAAGACTTTGTGTTGTGTTCTGGAACATTTTTAATCTTTGTATTAGATTTAGTTCCCATTAGAGACTGCCTTACTTTTAGAAACTCGGTATGAAAGGATTTCTGGATGCTGTTGTTGAGAAATCCCATTCCATTACAAGAAATGAATGAAAGGTTGAATGAAAACGGTGCATAATTTCTATGAGTTTTCAGTGTTCAAAATGTACCAATTGGAAACTTGTCAGTGTTTGCGTATATGTGAGAGAGAGAGAGAGAGAGAGAGAGAATTTCTGTATGTGTGTGTGTGTCTCAAAGGGGAGAGGTGGGCGGGGGAATGGATTGGATGTAGTTCAATAGAAAATAAATAGAGTATGGTGTTGAGAGAGATTAATGTGATGTCTAGAAAGAAGAATGAACTCTGAACTAAACTGCACAGTATTATATGCCTTTATTCCCAGTAGCAAACTGCACAGTATTATAGGCCTTTATTCCCAGTAGCAAACTGCACAGTATTATAGGCCTTTATTCCCAGTAGCAAACTGCACAGTATTATATGCCTTTATTCCCAGTAGCAAACTGCACAGTATTATATGCCTTTATTCCCAGTAGCAAACTGCACAGTATTATATGCCTTTATTCCCAGTAGTAAACTGCACAGTATTATAGCCTTTATTCCCAGTAGCAAACTGCACAGTATTATATGCCTTTATTCCCAGTAGCAAACTGCACAGTATTATAGGCCTTTATTCCCAGTAGCAAACTGCACAGTATTATAGGCCTTTATTCCCAGTAGTAAACTGCACAGTATTATATGCCTTTATTCCCAGTAGTAAACTGCACAGTATTATATGCCTTTATTCCCAGTAGCAAACTGCACAGTATTATATGCCTTTATTCCCAGTAGTAAACTGCACAGTATTATATGCCTTTATTCCCAGTAGCAAACTGCACAGTATTATAGGCCTTTATTCCCAGTAGTAAACTGCACAGTATTATATGCCTTTATTCCCAGTAGCAAACTGCACAGTATTATATGCCTTTATTCCCAGTAGCAAACTGCACAGTATTATATGCCTTTATTCCCAGTAGCAAACTGCACAGTATTATATGCCTTTATTCCCAGTAGTAAACTGCACAGTATTATAGGCCTTTATTCCCAGTAGTAAACTGCACAGTATTATATGCCTTTATTCCCAGTAGTAAACTGCACAGTATTATATGCCTTTATTCCCAGTAGTAAACTGCACAGTATTATATGCCTTTATTCCCAGTAGTAAACTGCACAGTATTATATGCCTTTATTCCCAGTAGCAAACTGCACAGTATTATATGCCTTTATTCCCAGTAGCAAACTGCACAGTATTATATGCCTTTATTCCCAGTAGCAAACTGCACAGTATTATATGCCTTTATTCCCAGTAGTAAACTGCACAGTATTATAGGCCTTTATTCCCAGTAGCAAACTGCACAGTATTATATGCCTTTATTCCCAGTAGTAAACTGCACAGTATTATATGCCTTTATTCCCAGTAGTAAACTGCACAGTATTATATGCCTTTATTCCCAGTAGTAAACTGCACAGTATTATATGCCTTTATTCCCAGTAGCAAACTGCACAGTATTATATGCCTTTATTCCCAGTAGTAAACTGCACAGTATTATATGCCTTTATTCCCAGTAGCAAACTGCACAGTATTATATGCCTTTATTCCCAGTAGCAAACTGCACAGTATTATATGCCTTTATTCCCAGTAGTAAACTGCACAGTATTATATGCCTTTATTCCCAGTAGCAAACTGCACAGTATTATATGCCTTTATTCCCAGTAGTAAACTGCACAGTATTATATGCCTTTATTCCCAGTAGTAAACTGCACAGTATTATATGCCTTTATTCCCAGTAGTAAACTGCACAGTATTATATGCCTTTATTCCCAGTAGCAAACTGCACAGTATTATATGCCTTTATTCCCAGTAGCAAACTGCACAGTATTATATGCCTTTATTCCCAGTAGCAAACTGCACAGTATTATATGCCTTTATTCCCAGTAGCAAACTGCACAGTATTATATGCCTTTATTCCCAGTAGCAAACTGCACAGTATTATATGCCTTTATTCCCAGTAGCAAACTGCACAGTATTATATGCCTTTATTCCCAGTAGCAAACTGCACAGTATTATATGCCTTTATTCCCAGTAGTAAACTGCACAGTATTATATGCCTTTATTCCCAGTAGCAAACTGCACAGTATTATATGCCTTTATTCCCAGTAGCAAACTGCACAGTATTATATGCCTTTATTCCCAGTAGTAAACTGCACAGTATTATATGCCTTTATTCCCAGTAGCAAACTGCACAGTATTATATGCCTTTATTCCCAGTAGCAAACTGCACAGTATTATATGCCTTTATTCCCAGTAGTAAACTGCACAGTATTATATGCCTTTATTCCCAGTAGTAAACTGCACAGTATTATATGCCTTTATTCCCAGTAGTAAACTGCACAGTATTATATGCCTTTATTCCCAGTAGTAAACTGCACAGTATTATATGCCTTTATTCCCAGTAGTAAACTGCACAGTATTATATGCCTTTATTCCCAGTAGTAAACTGCACAGTATTATATGCCTTTATTCCCAGTAGTAAACTGCACAGTATTATATGCCTTTATTCCCAGTAGTAAACTGCACAGTATTATATGCCTTTATTCCCAGTAGCAAACTGCACAGTATTATATGCCTTTATTCCCAGTAGTAAACTGCACAGTATTATATGCCTTTATTCCCAGTAGCAAACTGCACAGTATTATATGCCTTTATTCCCAGTAGTAAACTGCACAGTATTATATGCCTTTATTCCCAGTAGCAAACTGCACAGTATTATATGCCTTTATTCCCAGTAGCAAACTGCACAGTATTATATGCCTTTATTCCCAGTAGTAAACTGCACAGTATTATATGCCTTTATTCCCAGTAGTAAACTGCACAGTATTATATGCCTTTATTCCCAGTAGTAAACTGCACAGTATTATATGCCTTTATTCCCAGTAGTAAACTGCACAGTATTATATGCCTTTATTCCCAGTAGTAAACTGCACAGTATTATATGCCTTTATTCCCAGTAGTAAACTGCACAGTATTATATGCCTTTATTCCCAGTAGTAAACTGCACAGTATTATATGCCTTTATTCCCAGTAGTAAACTGCACAGTATTATATGCCTTTATTCCCAGTAGTAAACTGCACAGTATTATATGCCTTTATTCCCAGTAGCAAACTGCACAGTATTATATGCCTTTATTCCCAGTAGCAAACTGCACAGTATTATATGCCTTTATTCCCAGTAGTAAACTGCACAGTATTATATGCCTTTATTCCCAGTAGCAAACTGCACAGTATTATATGCCTTTATTCCCAGTAGTAAACTGCACAGTATTATATGCCTTTATTCCCAGTAGTAAACTGCACAGTATTATATGCCTTTATTCCCAGTAGCAAACTGCACAGTATTATATGCCTTTATTCCCAGTAGTAAACTGCACAGTATTATATGCCTTTATTCCCAGTAGCAAACTGCACAGTATTATATGCCTTTATTCCCAGTAGTAAACTGCACAGTATTATATGCCTTTATTCCCAGTAGCAAACTGCACAGTATTATATGCCTTTATTCCCAGTAGTAAACTGCACAGTATTATATGCCTTTATTCCCAGTAGCAAACTGCACAGTATTATATGCCTTTATTCCCAGTAGCAAACTGCACAGTATTATATGCCTTTATTCCCAGTAGCAAACTGCACAGTATTATATGCCTTTATTCCCAGTAGCAAACTGCACAGTATTATATGCCTTTATTCCCAGTAGCAAACTGCACAGTATTATATGCCTTTATTCCCAGTAGCAAACTGCACAGTATTATATGCCTTTATTCCCAGTAGCAAACTGCACAGTATTATTGCCTTTATTCCCAGTAGTAAACTGCACAGTATTATATGCCTTTATTCCCAGTAGCAAACTGCACATTATTATATGCCTTTATTCCCAGTAGTAAACTGCACAGTATTATATGCCTTTATTCCCAGTAGCAAACTGCACAGTATTATATGCCTTTATTCCCAGTAGTAAACTGCACAGTATTATATGCCTTTATTCCCAGTAGTAAACTGCACAGTATTATATGCCTTTATTCCCAGTAGCAAACTGCACAGTATTATATGCCTTTATTCCCAGTAGTAAACTGCACAGTATTATATGCCTTTATTCCCAGTAGTAAACTGCACAGTATTATATGCCTTTATTCCCAGTAGTAAACTGCACAGTATTATATGCCTTTATTCCCAGTAGCAAACTGCACAGTATTATATGCCTTTATTCCCAGTAGTAAACTGCACAGTATTATATGCCTTTATTCCCAGTAGCAAACTGCACAGTATTATATGCCTTTATTCCCAGTAGCAAACTAGGCAAGGAAGCAGACTGAAAAACACGACTGTTTTGTTTTTCCACATGGACAGTAACTGGCATCATGACTTTGCTCCCCTGTTTTTCAGCTTTGCTTGTCATTTTTTGAATCAACTCCTGGCGGACCAAACCCTCAAAAATGCCTCAACATCAACGTTGGAAAGGACATCATCATCATCATCTTTGACTTCATCAGTGTCATCGTCATCAGTGGGGTGTGGGACAGCACGGAGCATGACCACGGGACTTAAAACGGCGATTCCGTTGTCCCAGACAGACATTGTGAAGTGTTGGTGGAGATGCCTGCTTCTGCTGCCTTCATCGTCCTCGTCGCTAGTGGAACTGACTCAGTGAGAGCTTTTGTTTTGTTTTCAGTGTTTCTTGGTCCTTTCTCAGATCCTTCGTTTATGGTGACTTTGCTCCAGGTACCAGAGTGGCTTTGTTCTTCGTTGCCGGTGTTCACAGAGTAGCTTCATGTCGGGCACAAAGGCCAGGACGGCCTCCAGTGTTCCCATTTGGTCAAGAAAGGTGTGAAAACTGAGCCTGTTGGGCCGGGGTATAAGGTTGTGAGCTCACTGAAGGCAGTCACTCTGGCTGACTTGGTGGCACAGAGGTGAGGTTCGCTCCCCACTCTCCAAAGTGTTGTTGGTCGGAGGGGGCTGGTTTGGAGCCTGATGTATGATGTTGTTTCATGAGAAGCGGGGATAGGCATTAATTTGAGCAGATGAATATTTAATAAAACTGCTAAAAGTACTAAAATTCCTTTTTTCTAGTTGATGTTGTTGAGAAATTATGTACATCTCCATCAAGCATATGTTTTGTCTTTTGAAATATATTTGATGCAAAAGATAAAAGATTTTTCTCCGTATGGTTGTTCAGAAATAATGTCGCTGGCGTATTTTTTTTTTTACTGGAAAACTTGTTTAAAGCGGGTCCAAAATGGGTGCCCTGAGGCTGTTCTAGAGACGTGACAACAGTGTTAACAGTGTGCGTGTTGTAGTGCCAGAGGGTATGTGTTGACAATATGAAGAAATGTCAGGAAAACCATATGCCGTAACTTCTGATAACACATATATATGGGTCCCTTACACTTTAAAAACTGAAAGGACCCCAGAAAACTGAATTGGTTCATGAGTCCGCGAGATGGACCAATTTATGTTAATTATCATGGATCAACTTCTGAACAGTTTCTTTTCACCAGTTTCAGCATTAAATTGGAGTGTCAATCATAAACTCAGTTTCAGCTTCTAGCTTTACAGAAAAGCAAGATACAACAAAGCCATCACTTCGAGGAAACTGAATTACGTCACTGGTATTTCCATTGCATTTTTTTATCTTCTTTTTTCTTTTTTCATACCACATGTACATACTGCAAGATAAAGGTTAGGTTAAACTTCGCATAACCCATCGGCCATAGGGGCAGTGAACTGTCAGAGGTTCCCTCTGTCCAGGGCATGGTATGATGGAAGGCTCAGCCCATCCCTCTCTTTCAGTGCCTGTCGCATTCCCCGAACTGAACCAGGAACCTGTTTACTGTTGGATGGACAGAGAGGTTTGTGGAGCAGAAATGACCCAATGCGAAAGGAAATCAGAACTTGTAGTCAATGAATGTTGCCAGAGATGGAACACAGCTTGCATCCAGGCAGGGAATGGCTTTAAAATAATGAACAGTGTTTGCATGCAGGTCTCCTATTGCCATTTTCATACAGAGTTTATTATTTGAGGTAAATTTATGTGTACAGATCCAGACCTGTTTACCCTTATGATTTTGCCATAATTTTTACGGGAAAAAAATCGAAATCATGGAAATTACAGCCCCCCCCCCCCCCCCCCCCACACACACACACACACACACACACACACACACAAGAATTACGGGAAAAAATCAAAGCAAGATAATTGTTAAATGCGAAGTTTCATCTGCTACCGTTTCAGTCAAAAGCAGTAAGAAGACATTTCCCAGCGTGCTTCGCATCTTTTACCTAGTCAAAGATGGTGACGAAGCGGTCTTGCACGCCAACGGCTGGCTCTTCTATGTCTTTGAAAGTTGTGAAAGTATTGAGATTATGAAGATTACGGGGTGGGTTTTTTTTTTCAAATTACAGGTTTTTGTCTGAGATATTACAGGTACACGAATTTGGGGTAAACAGGTCTGTAGAAAGAAGAGGTAAAGCTAATACAGACAGAAGGGAAAATTAAGTCGTCTTTTTATTTTTTAGAGAGGGAGTCTTGACAGGAGGTAAATTTAGACAGAAAAGAAAGGCAAGTGATTTTTTTTTAAAGAAAGGGAGCCTGAAGAGGAGGTAAATCTAATGTAGATAGAAGATAAAAGTAGTTTTTGTTTGGTTGTTTGTGTTTTTTTAGAAGATAAAAGTAGTTTTTGTTTGGTTGTTTGTGTTTTTTTATTTGTTTGTTTTATAAAGAGAGGTCGTCTGAACAGGAGGTAACCTGGTGTAGACTGATGAGAAAAGTAGGTCTTTTTTTTTTTAAAGAGAGGTCGTCAGAACAGGAGGTAACCTGGTGTAGACTGATGAGAAAAGTAGGTCTTTTTTTTTTAAAGAGAGGTCGTCTGAACAGGAGGTAACTACTGCAGACAGATAAGACAAGCAGGTCGGTTTTAAAAGAGGAGTGAACAGAACAGGAGGTACATCTAATAGACAGAAAAATGTTCTCAAGAAGCAAGACTTTACTACTAGTATTGATCATGGAAGGTTTCTACAGAGAGATTTCAATGTATTGTTGTTGTTGTCGTTCAGTTTGGTAGTTAGTAATAGTGAATTTGGGCTGCCAAATATACCATTGATGGCATAAACGGACCCACACATGTTTATAGCAGTTACTAAAGTAACATATGCAGAGACCTCGCAAACATCTCTACATATGGCGACATTCAAACACACACATGGACACACACATGCAAACATGCACGCAGTTGCACATGTGCATGCACACACACACACACACACACACACACACACACACACACACACACACACACACACACACATACACGCACACACACACACACACACACACGCACACATACTCACACACACTGACACAGTCATGCAAACAGCTCACAGGAAGCTGTGTCTTTTGCTTGTTTTTTGAAGGCACGTGATGCTGTTGCCAGACATTGGCAGACTGCTGTTTGGACAACAAGGGGGGATGACTCACAGTCCAGCAAACAGCTTTGTCACATGGAAACAGTTGCTGAAAGCCATTGGGTCTCAGTTTACCAGTGCTGAGGTTAGTTTGAAAAACAAGACTTTTTTCCCTTGTTTTAGTGCCCAACCTGTTTACTTCCTCCCCTCCCCCCCCCCCCCCCCTTTCACCTCACCCTCTTTTTCCTCCTCCAAGACCTCTCCCCAACAGTCCTGGCCACCACATCCTGGAATGTTCCATCAGATTTCCAGTGCCACCAGTCCACAGGAAGTGTTGAGCACGGCAACCAGAAAACCCGCTGAGCTGCTGCCGACTCTTTCACCATGTTTAGTTTGTTGGTTATGATTCCAAATGATTACGTGCAGGGTTCGTAGGGTCCTTTGAAGTCCTTATAAATGGGATTTTTGCCGAAAGGCCTTTTAAGTCCTTTGATTCAGCAAGTTGGTCCTTTTAACTCACGAGGAGGTCCTTTTAATTTTTGAAAGGTACTGTTAAGTCCTGTTTTTTTCAAGAGAAGGAGGCATGAAAACGAAACCGATACATCTTCCACAACCCAAACCGTACTTTTGCAAGTTGCAAAGAGTTGACAGATGCTGAAGCGACCGTCTGAAACCCGGTAGGCAGGCCTATAACGCTAGGCCTATCAGTGGGCTTTCTGTTTAGTAAGCTTAGCTAGCAGACGACGCAAGCTGCGGGCAGTGGCTTGTGTCTTCTGCTGGTGCGTTGCTGCAATCCAGCTTTTTTGACGTCACGGGTTCCACAGTGCAGACGCGGTGCTAATGTTCGCGGCATATAGCTGACTCAACATTTTCGCTCATGCTATCTATGTTATAATGTTCCCTTTATAGAAATTCAGTAAAAGAGTGGGGCAATAATGATGAAAATATTATTACCCAAATAAATATAGGTACATAACATGCAGCCCTGATGTGGCCCTCTGCGGTCGGCTGGGCTATAAGCAACATTATCTTACGTACATAACATGACGGATTGCGAACATGCGAACATAACAAACAGCTTGGGGAACAGCTATATGCTGAGTTCTTGAGTAACATTTACAGGATAGATTCCTTTTCCCGCCTTGTCTACCCCCCCCCCCCCCCCCCCCCCCCCCCCCCCCCCCCCCCCCCCCCCCCCCCCCCTCCATCCCTGACCTTTCTCTGCCCTAGCTATTTCTGCCGGAGGCCTAGTTTGGAAAGTTTTACAAAGTTTTTGTTGCAAGCTAAATGTTAAAAATGCCAGGAAGATGTTCCTTTCAGGATAACTGGTTATGAGAGGTAAGTGTCTGCTGTTCTACATGCCAAAGGGTTTGGGGTGTACTGTAAAGTTATGTTGGCAAAGGTCCTTTTAAACTGATTTGAGGTCCTTTTAAAGTCCTTTAAAGGTCCTTTTTTGGCCTCATGCCCATCACCTGGGAACCCTGAGTGGAACATACCCACATTGGCAATCAGATTTTTTTTTAACCTCCACGGTCAGTTTTTAGTTCAGTAACAATCAGTCTGGCATTATGTGTTTTCTTTTTTTTTTTTTAATTGTTTGTTTGCTTCTTTAGGATTTGACAATGATAATGAACACTTCAAGTTTTGATGGTGGGATCAAATAATAATAATGATAATAATGAATACTTATATAGCGCCTATTCTCTGCTAGAGGCCAAGCTCCAAGCGCTTTACAATCAACACTCGTTTACACAACGGGCTGCCTACCTGTGTAGTGCCGACTGAAGAGCTGCCAGCTGGCGCTTCATTCAGTCGTTTCCCGTGTCATCCAGTCAGTATCGTTCAATATCGATCACTCATTTTCCTTACTTCCTTCATTCTTTCCATTTCTCACGCAGGGTGCATGCTATGTGTAACGTGTCATCCATACCAACGGCCAAACTGGCCTACTCTTCCGAAACTTGGTGATGGGATTTTACGTGTGTGCAAGATGTTATGCGTGCGTTCACACACGGAACCTCGGTTTATAGTCTCATTCGAAGGACTGTATGGGAAATGGGAGTCAGAACCAATGTTAACTCCGAGGGAAAAATCCCCCTGCACCGAAACGCCCTGGCGGAGGTTCGAACCCGCAACCCCAGGATCACCAAGATTACGAGTCCGGCGCTCTACCAACTGAGCTATTCCGGCTCCCGACTGGCATTGTTGTGGCAGGAAGAGCCAATATGAGACACTGGACAGAGGCATGCCTCCACTTTGTAGATTGGGATTTGCAGTTTTCATGAGAATGGGTGCTTCCTTTCATTTTTAATTTTTTTTGTTTTGATTTTATACTCAAAAAGAGAGACAGACAGACAGACAGACTGTGTGTGTGTGTGTGCAATTATTGTCTTCCTTTTAAGTGTTTGACAAGTGGAAGGTCTTCACCAAATGGCACAGTCAGGCCAGTATTTCTCTGGTGTCTGCTGAAGTCCAAGATGTGGCTCATTTTCTGGAGGAGCTGCATGACCAGGGAAGAAGGATGAGAACTCATGGGTTCAAGTTAGTCATTGCAAAAATCTTCAAACTCATGGGGAGAGACCTTGATATCAGCCCCTTCCTTTCAGAGTGAGTCATCACTGCTCATCAGGAACAGTAAGATCCAGTTGGTGACTGGAGTGAAATCTACCACTGGTCGTGGAACGTCTGGCGTCGTGTCACTTCCAGCAACTTGCCTGTTGGTCTGTGGTGAACCTCACTCTTCAGACTTGTTTTCTTGTCACTTTGGCATCTGCCTGTAGAGTGAGATTCATGCCTTCTCCAGGGACCCACGGCCTTCTCCAGGGACCCACGGCCTTCTCCAGGGACCCATGGCCTTCTCCAGGGACCCACGGCCTTCTCCAGGGACCCACGGCCTTCTCCAGGGACCCATGGCCTTCTCCAGGGACCCACGGCCTTCTCCAGGGACCCACGGCCTTCTCCAGGGACCCATGGCCTTCTCCAGGGACCCACGTTCCCTAGAGTGGCACGATAACGGCTCTGTCAAACTCTCTGAATCCCTTCTGTCCTAACCCAAACTGCAAACCTTGGAGAGTGGCCGTTGACCATAATCTTGCCTGCGCTGGCCCCATCATCAACTAATCCCAGGTCCAGAAGCTCCATAGTGGAGCAGATTAACTGTCCGGTCAGAGCGCTGAAGAGGTACCTTCAGAGTCAGGCTCTGTGTGTGTGCTCCGTTCTGTGGCTTAGCCAGGTGGGTGCCACTTGAAGACCTCCGACAATAAGTTCCTGGCTTAGGCACGTTTTTCACCAGGCTTACATCTGTGGCCAGAAATTGCTTCCCCGCAGAACTGATGTAAGGGAACATGAAGTCCAGGCCGTCTTCGCCACTTTTACCATCTGGCAGAGCATTACAGTCACCAGCATTTATCATGCAGTGGGCTGGAGGTCACAAATAACTTTTGGCTGATTTTACCATTGTGACATGATTGAAGACAAGGAACCTTTGATTGTCTAGGGGTGATGGTTGTTGCCGAGGAAGCAACACATCATTACTGTTTTTTTTCTGACTGGTTCTATTTGCCTAGTCTTTCTGTTTTTGAAATCACTGTGATTTTAACCATTGTATTTTGTCTTTGCACCTTATCCAAGTTTCCTTTGTGATAGTTGTATGATTGGCGTGCGAAAGGATTTTTTTTTTGCTTTCATGATTTTAGATGCTTTAGAACATATCGGCATGCATTTGTCAGTACTCACTTTCCAATATGTCAGCTCTCAATTCTCATGGGTGGGAGTAGTTCCATATCATATGGATTTCCGGTGTTAGCGTTTTGGCGATTTTGTTGTTGTTTGTTTTTTTGTATCAAAGGAGAACGCAGTAAACTGTCCTTAAATGTCAAGTTTTCGTCAGTATCTTGGGCACAAAACCCTCTAGACCCCCCAGAGGGCATTGCCCCGGCACCCCCACCAGGGGCTTTAAGCGGCCCCTGGACCCCGGCCGCAAACTTTTCAGTGTTACAAACACTTCTCACTCCCACCCATGAATTCTGTTTTTTGGGGGGATCCTGATAGTATGGTGATGTTCCATGCCAAGTTTGGAAAAAGGCATTTGTTTAGACAAGTAAATTGTAAAACTACTTTTAGTGGTAAAATTTCTGGTTCATTACGTTTTCGTTTTGTTGCCATGCTTTGTGGTTATTTATTTCTTTACTATGTCACAATTAGTACAACTTCTGTTTTTCTGACTTGAACAGACCCTGCTGCAGAAGCAGACCATTCGAAGTCAGGTGATGCCCTATTTCATGGACAGCTGCCACCAGGTGGCTGCAGTAGTGCGCTCTTCAGGACCCCTTGAGACACTGCTCAATGTGTATCGTGTTTTGGGCTGTCTGATAAAGCACTGCTCTCCGCTCCTGTATTTGCAGGTTGGTTACTTTGGAATTCACGTGGAATACATTAAATATGTGTCAGCGAGAGCCTTTTTTTGTAACCAGAAGAGGAAAAGTGTGTGTGTATATTTTTGCTTTGGATTCGAGATTGTTCAAAACCTACATGGAGTCAAATTTTTCCCATTGATAATTTTCCGCATATCTCTTCAAATTCTTTGTTTCTTTGCATGTGTAAAGAGGTTCTGTCTTTCATTTTCCTGTGGACAAAAGTTTTGTCTGTATTTCATTTGTAGACAAAGCTACTAGTATGGCTATTGCTTGTTTACTATATTAACCCTCTTATACTTGCAACGGGAGAATCCGGAGTTAACTTCAGGCGCCTGTTCTTCCCGTACCGGGAGCTACCGGGATCTGTCCGTAGGAATTTTCCATCACGCAGTTATCACGTGTGTAAACACGCTGAGTCGCAGACACTAACTAGGAAGACTCAGGCATGGTCCAATCATGTGTTGGCACTATTTTGGGGTGATGGAAAAGGGGCAAACACAGCGAGTAAGTTTGTGAATGAAACCAGGGACCGTACACCGACCGACTTTCACAATGGCTGCTTTGGCGTCTGCTACTAACGACGAAGAGATGATTGACTACTCGCAAGAGGAGTTGGATCAAATTATTGGAGAAGTAGAGAAATTTGAAAGAGAGATGGAGAATGAAAGTGATATTGAAGTAGGTAGCGGTATTGAAGAAGATGGTGATGTAGAAAGCGACCCGGAGTACGATGTTCCGCTCGCTGCGCTTCAAACAACGTGGCGACCAGCGACACGTGGCGTGGCAGAAGTGCGTCAGTTTCAGGAACCCACTGGGCCTGCTCACTCGTTACCCAACACTGCTACACCACTTGATTTTTTCTTTTTGTTTGTACCTCTTTGTTTTTTTAAGACTGTAATCAGCTGTAGTTTGTAGAACTGCAAAGGCTGACGGAAACACCACAACGTATAGAGTGTTGGGAAGTGACTGAGTTCAGTATTGTGTGTGACAAGTGACAAGTTTTGTATGACATTGGTGGGACAACCAGTGGGACCTGTACTGCCAGGCAGCGGATGGATCACGTCAGGTAGGCCTCCGGTTTCATCTTACACTAACAGCCTGCATCAGCATGGTGATTGCGCATGCTTGCATGCTGTAAACTTGATTGTCATCATAAAATGTCACGTGTCTGGTGACAATTTGGTGACAGTGACACGACCTATATCTCTAAGACAGACAAAATAGAGTTCAAAGTGAAGTGCATGCTCTTATGAAACTGTCTGCCAATTTTCTTTCTCCTAGAGATTCACATACATTCCCCATAAGCTAATAATCACACATACCCATTTTTAGGCTGAAACATGTAGAAGAATCCGAAATCTAGGGGAAGTTTGCCGTCAGAGAAACTGAGTACAAGAGGGTTAACCCAGGTATAAGGAAACGAAAAATCCCAGAGTATTACCACTCTTGCGCTTGAAATGTTATAGTTGGAAGTATTTTCACTTTTTTTTTTTTTTTTGCTTCACCTTCTGTGCCTTCCATTTGCATTAGTCCTACTCTGCTCATCCTAGCTCCCCCCATACTCAGCGGCATTCGTTTTGTGCCATTGCAATCCCAGCTGCCTCAGACCTCAGGGAGTTCTAAGAGTTTGGGGGCAACCTCCAGGGTAATAGTAGGTGTTGTTCTCTAACTGATCAGAACAGGCACCACCGAACATCTCTGAAGTGACACAACAGTGGCGAATGGCTTCTTCTGCCAAACGGCCTCACGATGACTTCAGTTGTTGAAAGCTCCTATGGAGTGCTGGCCCTGAAACAGCAACAGAATGAGTCTGGGTGTGGCCGTGTATGGTAGAGCCAGAATGAGCTTCATGGGTGTGAAACTGCTTGAGAAGTCATGGGGAACGAGTCAGTGAAAGAAATACACAGAAAAGGAAAAACAAAACACACAGTAAAAAGAAGAAATCTGAACATATATAAACTATTATGCGTTGTTTTAAAAAGAAAGGGTGTTAGTTCCGCCAGACGATACAAACAGATTGCTGGACAAAACAACAATGAGGCCAGCACTCCAGAAAAAGAAAAGATGTTAGTTCTGCCAGACAATACAAACAGATTTAGGGCCAGCACTCCATAGGCCCTCCGGGGGGTTGCGACCTTGTCGTGGTCGGAGGGTTTGCGTGGTCCAGTGATCCCTTAGGCTTTGCTGGCGGGGGCATCAATACTTGGAGATAGGCTGTTTTTTTCACACTGCTTCTAGGCCTGAGAGGTGCAGATGCTGTTTGGCCTAAGCGTAACGTGGTAAGGAGTTGATGCCCCTGGTAGGGCTTCCCATGTCAGATAGGCTAAGGGTGAGGATCCTGACTAAGAGTAACCCGCCTTTCTCCTTTTCTTGTTTTCTGCCTCCCTTATTTGGCCCTTTTCTATCTTCGTCTCCCCTTCAAGTCTTCTTTTCCACACTCCTTTTCTCTCTGTGGTCTCCTTAAGATCCGCCGCGTTTGCCGTGCGGTGCGACCTGTGTCGGAGGGGAATGAGATCCTGGTGATTGAGAGGGCCAGCGCTCTCAACACATCACTTTGGCTCGGACCTCTCCTAGACAGGGAGTACACTTTGGCCCGGGTGTACTAATCGGCTCCCCTTCTTGGGGTTGGGTCAAGACGGGCAGTTCCCCAGCTGGCCAAGTAAACCCCTGCAGTGCTCAGCTCTCTGTTCCCGGGAGTTGAGCATGATCAGGGGGGATAGGGTTGGTTGCTTCTGCTTGTCTTTATGTCTCTCCCGAAGCCTGGAAGGGGTCAAGACATTGGTTTCTTGGCCCTGGCCCCTTAGTTGGACTCCAAGGTGGGTGGGTAAGGGAGAGATGAATCACAATAAACTAAATATGACTTCATTAAAAACTACCCCCCAAAAGGAAGAGGAAGGCAGTATCCCCTATTTCAGGGGAATTAGAAACGGACAGTGATTCTGACAGTGAGGTAAGACAGAGGACAGGTTTCTGGGCTTCCTGGCTCGTGGTGGAAGGGACAGAGCAGGAAAGACCCCTTTCAGCTCTGAGCCCTTTTGCTGTCCAAAAGGGCTTTCATGGTATAGCAGGTGAACCTAGGTCCATAAAACGGTTGAGAAATGGTTCGTTTCTTCTTCAATGTCGATCACAGAAGCAATCCGAACAGCTGCAGAAGGCAAAAAAGCTTGTGGATAGGGAGATCAGGGTGACTCCCCATAAGCAATTAAATTCATCCAAAGGTGTGATTAGATGCAGAGATCTGGCGGTGTTTCAGAGGCGGAAATAAAAACGGAGCTGGCGTCCCAGGGTGTGACGGAGGTGCGCAGGGTGACGGTAAAGAAGGGTTCAGAGAGAGTGGCCACCAACACCCTCTTTCTGACCTTCTGCAACCCTGTGTTGCCTCCGGTCATCAAGGTTGGTTACCTAAATGTTCATGTTCAGCTATATGTGCCGTCCCCATTGAGGTGCTTCAGGTGCCAGAAGTTTGGCCATGTCAGGGACCGCTGTTCAGGGCAAGAGGTATGCGGTGTTTGCTGCAAGGCAACCCATGATGGGCCGTGTCATGATCCGGCACATTGTGCTAACTGCGGTGGCGACCATCCTCCTCTTCACGAAGCTGTCCCCTTTGGATTCAAGAATCTGCTATACAACGAGTTAAAACGGAAAAGAAGATCTCATTTTTTGAAGCCCGGAAACAGGTTGTGGGCAGTCAGACGCCGACAGCTTCTTCCTATGCTTCGGCTGTCAAGAAAGCTCCCATAGTTCCTACTCGGTCAGTCTGCTGCCAGACTGATGAATTCATGTTTTCGAAGACATTGCAAGTAAGATCTGTCAGTTCTGGTGGTAGCAAGTCCACCACCTTCCAAACCAAAGTGACTGCCCCTGGTGGAGGCAAAAAATCCGCCACCCCTCAGACTGCCCAGCAGTCTACAACATCTGCTGCTGGGCAGATTAAAAAACCAGCACCCCTACCTCGAACTCCTCTGTCCAGTGCCCGTGCGGGCAAGGGAGTTCAACCTAGTGTGGAGATGGTGGAGTTGAGGAAGAAACCTCCACCGTCTCCCAAACCCAGACCTACTTCACCTGTTGGCAAGTCCGCCAGCAGGTCTGCAGATAGTCCAGTGAAATTACGCAACAAATTTACAGCTTTAGCAGCAGATGTTGAGGAGGAGATGACCTGATCTCTCTCCTTTTCGCCCTCTGCACCATGGATAATACAATATTCCATTGGAATATCCGTGGTCTAAATTCCAACTTTGAGGAGCTGCAGCTTCTGTGTCAGTCTCTAAAACCTTCCGTCGTGGCTCTTCAAGAAACTCAAATTCAAAGCCAGAAGACCTTTACTCTTTCTGGCTTTAATATTCTTTCGAAACCTGCACAACCATCCACGTTGGGACTGTCGGGCGGTGTTGCCCTTCTCCTACACAAAACTCTGTTATATAGTCCTGTCGCTCTGTCTACCTCCCTTCAGGCTGTAGCTGCGAGAGTCACTCTCCACAAGACTGTCACAATCTGTTCTCTTTATCTACCTCCTTCTGTTCCGGTTTGTCGTCAGGACCTTGTCAGTCTGATAGGAGAACTTCCTCGACCTTTTTTGCTGTTGGGTGACTTTAACGGTCACAACCCTCTTTGGGGTAGTGTCAGTTCGTCACCCAGAGGTCTGCTTCTTGAGGATGTCCTTTCTGACTTGGATTTGTGTTGTCTGAACGACGGATCAGCAACTTACCTCCACTCTTCCACAGGTTCACTTTCGTGTTTAGATTTGTCGGTTTGTGACCCCTCGCTGGTCCTGGACTATGAGTGGTCTGTCCATGACGATCTGCACGGAAGTGACCATTTCCCTGTCCTTCTGCAATCTGTATTAACTGAACACGTCTCTGTCTCTCAGCATCTCAATTATAAGAAAGCAAACTGGGATCTATTTGCAGCCACTATTTCCAAGGAGTTCCAGGACACTGATTTTCTTCAGAGTCCGGACCCAGCAGAATCACTGACTAACACTATAATCAAATGTGCTAAAGCCTGTATTCCAGCGTCTTCCGATAAACTTCAAATGCCAAAAACACCCTGGTTCGATTCAGAATGCCAACAAATTTCTACAGTTAGAAAACGGGCTCAGCGTCAGGTATACCAACGACCTTCGGGTCCCAACGCTCGAGCCCATCAGAAACTCCGTGCTAAATCAAGACACACTTTTAAAATCAGTAAACGTCGGTCCTGGAGAAGCTTCTGCTCCAGGCTGACATCAAAACTTCTAAGAAAAAAGTGTGGAACATCATTAAGAAAATCAAAGGGAAGAACACCTGTCCCACTGTGAACCATCTCAAGTTTTTGGATTCTTTAATAACAGAAAAGAAAGCAGTTGCTAATCTGCTTGCTTCAACCATTGAAAAGAATTCCTCCTCTTCTAATAAATCAGTCACTTTTGTCAAACACAAAGCCCTAAAAAAAAATCTCCCTGCAACTTTTCATCCGACAACATGGAAGACTACAATCTTCCTTTTACATTAAACGAGCTGAAATCTGCCTTACTCTCTTGCAGCGATTCCTCTCCAGGTATAGATGACATACATTATCAACTATTGAAACATCTTCCGCAAGAAGGTCTGAACATCCTGTTACAGGTATACAACCACGTGTGGACTACAGGTTGCTTTCCACCCTCTTGGCGGACAGCCCTCATTATTCCCATCCCCAAACCTGGAAAAGATCTTTCTAATCCATCTAACTACCGTCCCATAGCTTTGACCAGCTGTGTCTGTAAATTGATGGAAAAAATGGTCAATGCTAGGCTCATGTGGAAACTCGAAACCGATGGCCTTTTGGCGAAAGAACAGTGTGGTTTCCGCAAACATCGTAGTACAGTTGACCATTTGATTCGTCTGGAATCTACACTTAGGAACGCTTTTTTAAACAGACAGCATGCAGTGGCAATTTTCTTTGACTTGGAGAAGGCCTACGATACCACCTGGAAGTCGGGGATACTTCATGATCTCCACGATCTGGGTTTTCGAGGTCATCTTCCGCTTTTTATTCAAAATTTTTTGGCAGAACGACAGTTTCAGGTCCGGGTTGGCACCACTCTCTCTGATGTCCACGAGCAGGAGTTGGGTGTTCCACAGGGGAGCATACTATCTCCTGCCCTCTTTAGTATTAAGATCAACAACATTGTTCAATCAGTTCAGCAGGGTTCAGACTGCTCATTGTTTGTGGATGATTTTGCTGTCTACGCAACTGGAAGCCTGTACCCGAGTGTCCAGCGCAGGCTCCAGCTTTGCGTAGATAAAATCCATCGGTGGGCGGATGAAAACGGTTTCACCTTTTCTGCTACAAAAACCCAGTGTATTCACTTCCATAATTTCCGTCAGTTTTTTCCAGATCCGGAACTTCAAGTAGGGAAATCTCCCATTCCAGCTGTTAAAGAGGCCAAATTTCTGGGAGTCATTTTTGACCAAAAACTTAACTTTCTCAGCCATATTAAAAACCTCAAAACTGCTTGCCAAAAGGCACTGAATATTCTGCGGGTCGTAGCACACACCGACTGGGGCGCTGATAAGAAAACTTTGTTGCACCTCTACAGAGCCCTGGTCCGTTCCAAACTGGACTACGGTTGTGCTGTGTACGGCTCCGCAAGATCATCTTACCTCAAACTCTTGGACCCTATCCACCATCAAGGGCTTCGTCTCTGTCTTGGAGCGTTCCGCACCACCCCTGTGTACAGCCTGTACGCAGAGGCAGGTGAACCTTCACTGTCCAACCGCAGGCTGAAACTGTCTTTGAATTATTACATCCGACTGTTCTCAGAACCGCAGAATCCTGCCTATGACTGTGTTTTTGACCCTCCGTTCCAAAGTAAGTTTGAAAATAACCCGAAATGTATTCCGCCGTTTGGGCTTCGTATGCAGCCTCACGTGCGGAATGCAGGTATAGAACTGGGAGTAGTTTCCGATTTTTCCAAGTTTCCGGATCAACCTCCATGGACCTTTTTCACACCAGAGATTCGTTTCGATCTCGCAGCTTTCCGTAAGGAGTCTACCAGCTCTCTGGCGTACAAGGCTTTGTATGCCGAGCTCTGTTCCAAATTCCCATCCTATCAAAAAGTTTTCACTGACGGTTCCAAGTCTGAGGATGGAGTGGCCTGTGCAGCCTACTGCCCTGGGGCTCCTTCTCAGATACTGTTGGAACATATCCATTCCGATGCTTCTGTCTATTCTGCTGAACTTACTGCTCTGGTACTGGCTTTGAAGATAGTCTCACATTCTTCAAAGAGGGACTTTCTGGTTCTGTCGGATTTGCTGTCAGCTTTGGAAGCCATAGCTGGCCGCAACCTTCAGCATCCAGAACTTTTGCATTTCTTTGAACTTTTTAGCAAGTTGAAAGCGGACGGTTACAACATTACTCTTGCTTGGGTTCCTGGTCATGTTGGCATCGGCGGGAACGAAATGGTTGATCGTTTAGCCAAGAACGCCACAAGAGAGAAACTGTCCAACATTTATATCCCCTGTTCAGATGTGAAACCCAAAATTAACGATTATGTGAGAGACCTCTGGCAGGAGGATTGGAACACACAGACGAGTAACAAACTCTTTCAGATCCGTCCAAACCTTAAGGACTTCCTCCCATCCACGTCGGGAGGTCGTAAAGAGGAAACGGTTCTGTGCCGGCTGCACACCGGCCATTCGTATTTTACCCATGCTTACCTTTTAAAGAGTGAAGAAGCTCCGTGGTGCATTCCATGTCATGCGCCACTCACAATGAAACATGTTCTTTTAGAGTGTTGGGACTTGCACGATGTGAGACACAAACATTTTACAGCGGAGTCCATGAAGATCCTGTTCAGGGATGTCCCGCCTGATGTGATCCTTGAGTTTTTGAGAGAGATTAACATTTTTCATCTGATTTAAGATTTTACGGAAGAAAGATTTTTAACAAAGTTTCTGGTGCGTTTGTAGACGATGTCATTTAATGAGATGTATGAAAGTGGTTTTTTTTTTTTTTTTTTTTTTTTTTTTTTTAAATTTTTTTTTTATATGACTGGTGAGTTGATTTTAACGTGGTGACAGCCCTGATATGGCCCTTTGCGGTCGGCTGGGCTATAAGCAACATTATCTTATCTCAGCACTCCATAGGAGCTGTCAACAACTGAAGTCATCCAGAGGCAGCTTGGCTGAAGAGACCATCCACTGTTGTCGAGGCACTTCAGAGCTGTTCAGTGGCGCCTGTTAATCTGTTTGTCTGTGTATCGTCTGGTGGAACTAACACCTTTTTAAAAAAAAAATTTGCTTCATTTTGTGCCCTCAGTCACCTCGTTTTGAAACATGCATTTGTTTGTTTATTGCTGTTTTCTGTGCGTGCTGTTAAAGAAAAATGTCTAAAAAAAAAAAAAATCCATCTTGATCTGTTTTGTAAAGGACTGTTAAACATTTAAGTCTCAAGTTCTGACGGCTGGGTTTATCCCCAGAGACTGTTACTGCGCTGCACTGTCTCTTGTGTTGAACAGTCCAAGCCCTGCCCATTGCCGGAGATTATCAAGACTCTGATCCTCCCTACCTCGGTCTTCAACACCGATCGGCCCTTGCACACCCATTTCCTGGCTGCAGTGAGAGAGACCCTTCATCTGGTGAGAGCTCATTGCCTTTGGTTTCTGTGTTGGTTTGTGTGTCGCATGCTTGTACCATGCTTGCGAATAACTGTGTTTGTGTATATCTTGTATTCATCTGTTCAATTATCTTTGTATAATTGCTTGTTTGCAATGCTAATAAGTGCAATACTTGCCCACAGGCTGTAAAACAGTATTTTTTTAAACGTAAATACTGAAATGAATCAAGCTGCTGGTACAAGTCGCCAGATGGATTTTTACAACTGGTGTACATTCTTTTTTTTTAACCATTTTCCCTTGTTGACAGTGTTTTGAAAAGACTCATGTATGTGTGTGGCAACATCACAAAAGATCCTTACTATTTCTCTGTCTATTGAGTAGGTGTGTAGAGCAACATCAAAGAAGAGCTGTATTACCTCGTGTTTCTGTGCTGATCGGGACAGTTATAACAGGGTTTTTTTCTCTCTTTGCATTACAGCCTTGGGATTTCCAGCTCTGGATTTATATTGTGCTGATCAAACAAACGCAGAGAGCAAACTGTGTGCAGGAGGGTGGGGGGTAGAGCTGTTTGAAATGAATTTTGGGCTGCTACTGGTTGTCCTTCATGAGATTCGTGTGTGAAACTGCCTAGCAGGAAAAAGCATGATTACTGAACGTATGTCATGTTTACTTGGGCTTTGTGTAAAGATTTCTTTTTGTTCTGCTTTATGGGCAAAGGTTTCCACTTGCTCTCACATCTGAAGTGGTTTCATATATGTTTAGCTTGTGCGTGTGTAACTGTTGTGGTTTGGCAGCAGACAGAGTTAAACCTAAAGCCAAGGGACTAAGACATGACTTAACCTGGAAACCCTGGATTTTAGCCCCGATGGTGCTTGGTGGAAAGGTGAATTAGGACTTGCTCTACCTCCCAGATCCATGCAATGCTTAGAACTACTAGTGATGAATGACTGTCCTCCCCACTCCCTCCCGCAGGTGTGTCATATGTGCATATTCACATAGACAATCAAAATTTTCTCTTGAAAGGTCATGTAATTCATGCCAGTAATTGGAAGCATATGGAAAGATAAAAGTACTCTGCGAGCACCAGGGTGAGTGAAAGATACTTGGACAGGAGAGGGATGCCACAAACACCCAGCATGCACCAGGATACTTTGAGAGAAGGAGATGGGCACCACCAATACCCAGCATGCACCTTGACACTTTGAGAGGAAATGGATACCATCAGTACCCAGCATGCACCAGGATACTAACTTGGAGAGGAGATGGATATCGCTAATACCCAGCATGCACCAGGGTGCATGGAGAGGAGGATACTTCCAATACCCAGGATGCTAGGGGAGGATAGACTTGTTTATCCATACGATTTCGCCATGTTTTGAACTCATGTATGGCAGATATATCGTGAATATGACAAACTGGAAAAAATACATTAAGACGAAGTTCTTGAGCAGTAATTGTACTTGCTATGTCAAACCATTTTGTTGTCCAGGTGTGATTTGACCAAAGGCCAAAAAAAGACGAACCAATGTTAGGTAGGCACTCAAGGTCTGACCAGCACATTGGGCTAATGCGTAGGTCAGACATCTGCTAAGTCATAGCCACGATACCCTCTTCTTCAATTCTCTCATCTCAGTTGTTATTTCATTTATCCATCAGCTTAAAATCATGCATAGTGTGGTCTCAAAACTTAGCGGATGCGGTGTAGTGTATATGGACTAGTCCGCACGCAGTGACGCCTCCTTGATGAAACTGAAACAGACAACTGACCAAAGGTCAACAGCTCTTGTGCGCAAAAACACATCTAGCTGTGTGTATGTCTTCAACAACATGCTGATACATGGGAAAAATAGCAGGGACTACAGGCCCTGAAATATATTAAGAGAAGATGAATATATAAAAAACTGGCAAGAGAGCATGCCAAAGTATGCTGCTCAATCAGGTTTGTAAATGATTTATAAAGGAAGCTATTTCTACCGTAGTTACTGGAAGATCAGCAGGTGTGCTGATGTCCAATGGTTGGTGAAAACAAATCCATAGCTGCCAACTGCTACGAGATCGCCGTAGTTTGCTACGCCAAGAGAGTGCTTGCTACGACGCTACTACGATCATTAAATTGCTACGGCGAAACAAAAAAATTCGAAGATACTTTAGTTTTGTTTGGACAGCGCTAAGTAACGTCTCTATCGGTCTGTCGGAACTGCATTTCCGCTTTCGGTTTTACTGTAGCACGTAGATTTTTTTTAACAATTTGCCCTCTTCCTCTGCTTCATCTCAGTATAATAACATTTATAGATATACTAAGAGTACTGTAGCTTTAATGTGGTCCGTAAAACTGGTTATAGGCCTGATTTCTTTTTAGAACGCGCGCAAAATTAAGTTGCTACTGTCAAATTGGAAATGCTACTGTGAAAATTGTGAAATGCTACTGTAAGCCGCATGAGCAGGTTGGCAGCTCTGCAAATCCCTCCCACGCAGATTCCTTGCTTTTACTAAATTTGGAAGATCCCTTTCCCTTTTTTCAAAAGTATGGAAGAATCCCCCACCTCCTGCTTTTACAAATAAATTTCAGGGTGACCTCTGCATATTTTTCCTTGCAGTTTCTGGAAGGTCTGGGACGCCTGGACTACCAGCGGGACTCCTACATTCAGCGTCAAGTGCGCAGCATCGTCACACAGTTTCTCCCACGCTTCCCTTTGGTATGCGATAACTTGACAAAGATTGTGACCTGTCTATGATGATAGTTTAGGACTGTAAACTGTCTGGTTTCTGTTTGACTAAAAATAAGAAATAAAGTTGTGTTGTGTCATTATTTTATTTTCCTTCTTCTGTATGACATTGAGGCAGAATCTCTATGATGCGTTCCATGTGATGTATGACTCACTATAAAGCACTCTCATAAGAGTGTTAGGATTTATATAATGTCAGACATTTTATAGCGGACTAACAAAAAAAATAAAAAAAAACATTTTGAGATGTTCCACCTGATGTGATTTTTTTTAGTTGTTCTAAGAGAAATTTTTTCATCTTATCTAGAATTTCATAAGGAAAGAATTTTTTTTTAAAGTGATTTTGCATGTTTGAAAGAAAAAAAAAAGCATTTTTTTTTTTCAAACAAGTACATAAGGAATTGACTTTGACAGGTTGACAGCCCTAATGTGCTTTCTGTCATTGGCTGGGCTGTAAACAATGTGAATTGAGTCAAATTGTCTCTGTAAACAAGGCAATGCTGAAAATGTGCATCATGATTTTCATTTTTTTTTTTTTTGTTCTTTACACTAAGTGGGGACAAGGCATTTGTTTGGACAGGTAAGTGTATTGTAAAAGTAGTTTTAGTATTAAATTTCCTGAAAGACTGGAATTCTAGAGCAGTTAAAAGATTGCATGTTTTTCGCTTATGGAATGAAGGAAACTAAAACTGCCACTCATTCAAAGCAGGCGTTAAAGCAGTCAAGGGAGATTGAGGCATATTGATGTATTGGATTTAGCCCTCTCCTCTCTTTACATAGAGATAGATAGATAATGTTTTTTTTGTTTCGATTTGTTTTGTTCCCCTTGTGAGGAGGGAAAGGTGGATGAGAACGTTGTTTCCCTTTGTCATTGATATTACACACCCCCTCTCTTTGGTGCATGACCGACGAATGTAATCATGAGTTTGGTGTTCTTTTCAGAGTGTTGTGGATGTCTTTGGTCACCCTGTGCTGGTGAGTGAGTTACCAGTGACCTTCTGTTTTCACAGATTGCTCACAAACATGTGGAACCTGTCAATACAGTGTTTCAGACATCCTCTACTCCTTGACTTCCCACTCTTTTTGAGGGCTTTCATGTTGCAAATGTCAAGGTTGAAAAGTAGCATAACTTCATTTACTCTTAAACTATTGTAGTTTCCATATTTTAGGAAATTCATACAAAATAAGTTTGGAGTTCATGTATGAAATTGCACAGTCACGCATTATGAGTTCTGCTTTGGGATGATAGTAAAGTTTAAAAAAAAAAAAAAAAGACTTGCTCCGCAGTTGTTGATTATGTAAGTTTTTATCTGTCTATGATATTTTGAGAACATTCCAGTCAACACACATATGAAGTTTATTTTTCCCAGCAGCAGATGATTGGTCTCTTCTTCCAAAGCATCTTCTGAATCATCATGCTAGTTGTATTCTATATTGCCCTTTATCATTCTTTCAAGAGTATGTCAAGGGCTTAAGAAAAGTTCTCAATTCCAAGATGACCTGGGCACAATCATTTTAATGTAAACAAATGTTTGGAGGAAAAAGCCAGTTTCTGAAAGAGATACAAGGGAATTATATCACTTTTAGTAACTCTCTCAGAGACTGGCAAAGAGTCATTCAGTGGCTTTGAAAAGTGATTGTAGTCTGTTCTGGCTTGAGAAAAATGTTTCATCTTGTTCTGTCCTGGGTTAGCTCCCTCTGTTTCGGGCACATCCTCATTTAGCATAGTATGCAGTAAAAGATAAAACCCACTCTGATTCACTAACATTGAGAAACAGAGTGCAGAAAACTAATTTCACCCAGCCACGTATGAACATGGAACGAACCGTTTTTTCCAATCAACATGGTTTCATGCGTTAAGTTATCTGTCTGTTGTGACTTCAGAGTGACTTTTTTAAACTTTTGTTTCAGATTTAAGTAAATAGGCTTGCATGTGGATTGTGCTGCACATGTTGCTGCATTAGACTGTACAGATGACAGTATGGTGTTCTCACAATTTCTATCGTACAATTCAAGGAACAGCGTTTCGCTCTTTCCGGGCTTTCTCAGAGTACGGTGCTACCACATCGCTGTATGCAGTTTGTTAGATTGAACACCAAGTTGTCGTCGAGTTCAAGTGTGTTTGTGTGTGTGTGTCTTGATTGGAAGGGATCTTTTAATGGAAAGTTTATCTAGAGTGAAGACAAAAATATTCCCCCAAAGTTGTCTTTTAGTCCAGCAGAAAAGTAATAAAATTGTTCAAAAATTATATAAAAAAATTGAAATTTGGCGTAATTGTTTGTATTCATATCATGAAACATTTCAGACTCGGGGGCATTTTATATTTGACCATTTAACAGAATAGCATAATTACATTTCAAATGGCTACCAAAATGACGAATTGAGTGGAAGAAAGAGACAATTTTTTCAAATGCAAAGTCTAAAACTCTTGTATATTTTCATTTTGACAAGAATTTATCATGATGGTAATATAATGATATAATCATGGGACAGACAGAGGCTGCTGGGTAATCCCCTCCGCCTTCTTTTTTGTGCATCTCTTGCTTCCAAATATGGCCCGAAGCATGAAATGGTGTCCACCGCTGAATTAAATGCGCCAGCTTAATTCTAGTCAAACCAGTGATGGCGGTTGAAGTCTGAAATTCATAATCAGGCATTCATTGTATGTGGAAATAAACAAGGTTTACTTGGTTGACTTAGTTGGTGAGAAAATTACATGCCATCTTAATCATTTGAAAGTAAGTGAGCTAAGTTTTCTATGCAGATTGAACTCAATGCTTCAAATTCTAATCCACAGAGTAAACATAATCCACCTTCTGAAGACCCATTGATGTTATGAAAATCGACAGCATATGGTAGGTATTGACCCATTAATATCCAATGTGTTTAGGTAACTTTTTATATAAATGTCATATGTGACATTCAACTTCAAAAATAATAAATGAATAGATTGACAATAAGAAAATAACTTTTAGTGGTCAAGTTACACGTGCTTTTATCATTTCTGACAATTAGGCGGGCAGACTTTTTTTTTTTTCATCTTTCACTAGAATTCTGTGCCGAGTCATTTTAGTGGTGTTCAGAGGCACCTTTTCTTATCCAATATACACAGGACACCACCTACCAAGCTCCCCACTGTTGACAATAATTGCTTAGCCAGAGCGAATGAGTGTCCCCAGAGATGTAGTAAAATTTTTGTTGTATAAGAAACCTGAGTGTGTGTATGAAAGATTATCACCATAATCATTACCTGTCCTGATGTTTCTCTATTCCAGTTAAAATATTCATAGCTGCCTACCTTATTGAGTCAAAATTTATGAACAAGGCGATGAAAGGGATAGGTTGGACTGAAGAGGGAGCAGTTCGGTATTTCTGACCCCCTTACTTTTCAGTTCAGAAAAGAAGGGGTTAAAAGGAAAATGCATTTTCCATACATATAATCACCAATATCCACAAATCTTGTGGGCTTTATTCTGCAATGCTTAGCATCACTGTTCCAAAATGACCCCCATAAACCCCACAATTTTAAACAAAATTTTGAAATTCTGTTGTTGTTTTCACGAAAATTGGAATGTTGCGAATAATGTCTGAATTAGGGAAATTCCAGAAAAATTTAGGAGGGTTACTCGCAATGATGATTTGATCTCAGTCTAAGACATGTGTAGCGATAGCATGGTATGCATAATCCGTTCACTCTTCCATCTCCTTTCCTCATGGATGGTACGGCTGGGCTATAAGCAACATTATCCTTATCATGGATGGTAAGTTGAGTATGGAGGTTGTTGGTTTTTTTTTGTGTATTTTGTTTGTTTTTTTCAAATATCATCTGGCAATAAAAAGACATTAAATAAACCACTCAACTGGTTTCCTCTGTTTTCTCATGTAGCCCATAGGGTGTTTCTGGAAGAAATTAATCGATTGCTTGTTTTCTTTTCAGAAATTGCTGGGAAGGTTGCCACACCAGGCCACTTTCACTGATGCAGATTTCCACCGCTTTGTCGCAGACGTCGTCATGGTAAACCTGAAGAAAGTCAATACTCCTGTGGCTAAGGAAGTGATGTCAGCATTGAAAACACGGTTCGCACTTTCATAGCGCTGGCAGCCACAGTTATGGCCTGCGTATGTGATGATTTTTTTTTTTCAATGTTCCAGAGTATTTCGTTAAAAATCTCTAGCGAAACTTTGAAAATCACCATTCTATCTTTGTGTTTGAATGCTTTAAGTTGGATATGTATATTCATATGTTTTGACTGTTTTTTCAGTTAATTCTGGCAGCATAAGAACTGTTATGCTTGTGCGTAACACTTGTACATCATATTTGGCTGTAGAATGTAAACTGTGTGGTAAAATATGACTTTGACAATATAAGAATGTTCTTACAATTATCTGTCAAATTCTGCTATGCTGCCTTTCTGGAGAAGTTGTGTAGTAAGTTTGGGAGATGGCAGGCTGTACTGTGATTGACACAAAAACAAGAAAATTTTAAACATGGGTCATGTTATTACAAACCATCAGTCCCTATAGTTGTCTTGATTGCTCAGTTCTGTTTCCTTTTACTTCCTCACCCCACTCACACACACAGACAAGCAAGTTGTTGTGTATTCCCCAATGAATTAGGATCTCCTTAGTCGAGGGAAAAAAACTGGCATCACTAAGGATACAAAGCACCCAGTTGTGTTTTACAGGGATGATACCGAGAGTTAATGATCTAAACAAAGATGAGCCATTCATTTAAAAACTTGATACTTGGATCAAAGTCCATGAAATTTGGTTATCATTATTTCTACTAAAGCAACAAATCGTTATACTGTACTGCATGTTAAAGTGTTTCATGACTTTTGTTGAAGTGTGCGTGTGTTTATGATTACTGTTGGTGGAAAATGTATTGGTTTTGTAATGATTGGTCTTGAAGACATGAGGTAATGAAATGGATAGAGAGACTGAGGGATTGAGGTAAAGATGGAAAGAAGCTCACACATATGTGTGACACACACACTCACATGCATACATTTGCACAGATGCAGATTATTTGAATGTGTATTTTTAAGCATGAAAGACTGAGCACTGTGTATGATTTTGATCAAGCAAGGATTGGGTGTAAATTGAAATACAGTCACTGGTATTTGTTTTCCAAAAGGCATTGCATCAATTGAAATGAATAAAAGATTATGATACATATGTACAATTATGTTCTCTGTGTCACTGAATCTGATAAAAGCAAAAATTGTGCCATGAACTGAGTTTCTTGAATGTAATGAAACATGCCTAATCTTGATGATGAGAACATAAAAAAATGTCCAGATGCACTCATGTATGTCATTCTCTCTCATGATCTGTCACACACACACACACACACACACACACACACACACACACCATAACAGAGCCAGTAGCAGCTAGCATGCACCTTCAATGAAATTCACATGCTTGGAGAGATGCTGTTTATTGTACTTTACAGGTGTGTGCTCTCTCTCTCTCTCTCTCTCTCTCTCTCTCTCTCTCTCTCTCTCTCTCTCTCTGCCTCTCTCTCTCTCTCTCTCTCTGCCTCTCACAGTGACCAGAAATAGTGCGGACAGAGGCACTGATTTGGTTCTCGTTGAATGTGCGAAATGCAGATAATGCTTTGGTATGCAGTCATTCACCAAATGGGGGAGGGTGCATTACAGCGTTTCACTACAGAACTCGTATTTTCTTTTTAAATATCTTTTCTTTGTGGTGGATTCTGTACTCAGTGTATTAATTACAATACACATACTTATCATTAATCGACAGAAGTGCTGAAAATAAACGTAGAATGCTCTGTTTGGGTCTTCTGCAAGGATACGGTGTTATAAAGCATAAAGGCCCATGTATGTTCATTGTCCTCCTGCAGGTTGGTGGGAACATCAGCTTTGGACTGAAAAATTGGGCTTGATAGTATGGCTGCCCTTACTCCATACATGCATCTACAGTCCGTCAAAGAACACACCAGTTTTTTTTTGTCTGTTTGAAACATCTGTATCCCTGCTGTAGATGGATGTCGGACAACTCCCAGGGTAGGGAAATAATTGATGTTTCACAGTTTTATGTCCTTGGTTATGATGGTGGTTCTGGCAGGTTGAGACCTGGCACCGGCTGGAATGTAATTTTCTGTAGACTGATGGAGAAGCCAAGACTGAGCAGCTGAGGGCAGGCAGTCCATGAGCCTTGTATTAGTCTGATTCTCTGTTACAAAGGCACAGTGATTTGCAGAGAGGAAGTCTCAACAGAAGGTCCTCAAAGTATTTTAGTTCAGGCCTTGAGGCAGTGCATGTCACAGAAACAGTCGCTGGTTTTCTGTGTGACAACATAAGTCTGGATGAGGGCAAAAACCAACGCTCCCTTGCTCTCCCCCCTCCCCCCTATCCCCATCATGTTCATAAACAGGAGAATGAAGAGGGAGGGTGTCAACACTTATCCTTGGTTTGTTGTAGTTTGGTAATGGGGAATATAGTTGACAGACTTCCAGTTTGAATGGCTCTGTCCCTGGTTTGTTATAGTTTGGTAATGGGAATATAGTTGACAGACTTCCAGTTTGAATGGCTCTGACCCTCATGAAGAAGCCAATGATACTGACACTGGTGGACAACTGTTTCAAAATGTGGAATCAAAGACTCTAGTGACTGGCCTTCCCCCATCCCTCCCCCAACCCCCCTAGATGAACAAGAAGAAGACAAAAATTCTTGTTTCGCTCATGGCACTTCTCTTGAATCATGTCCACAGTTCCTCTGTAACTTTTGAAGCTCCGACAACTTCGAAACATCATACATCATATGAACTGATTCTATTTAATGATCTTACTTTCTATTCTCAGAGGTGATTCCTTGGTATTTGTTGCAAAAGGCTGGCACCCCCATGTTTTTCAAGAGGTGAAAGAAAACAGCATCTTGAAAGGACATAAGCCTGAAGAAAGAGTGCCAAGTTCCCTGAACCAATCGGCTCCGATAGCACCAGTTTCCTCGGCTCCCTCAAAAGATGTCTCTTAAAGCCTGATTTTCTTCCTGTCTGGAGCAGATTGATGCCTCAGTCTCCCCAGCAGAGAGGTGGTCTTCAGCAAGAACTAGAACTGGTCCTTGTTGCATATTGTGGAGGACCTGCTCATCAGTTCTAGAAAACCTGTCCAGTGTTGGACTGAAGTGACTGGCCAAGCTCTGCACTGAGTCGGTCCATGCAGTTAGAAGACAACCACCAGCAGGACGAACGGAGGTCATGGCATTTTCAGCCTGTCGATGAACGGATTGCTGTACAGCATGGAACACGTACAGTGGAATGACTTCTTGTCATGGCATTTTCCGTCCATCAAAGAACCCATTGCTGTTCAATTCATCCTTTGTAGCTCAGCAGGTTTTGCCTCCCATGTCTGATCTCTCATTCTGCTCAGCTCTGTTAACCTTCGCTGAATATTCCTAAATTTTTGTGCACTACAATAACTGGATGAAAATTAAACCATGCTTGTAAAGAAAATATCAGTCACTTCATAACGACTATGGGTGAGTAACCAACCAGTGATTATAGTGTGTCATTCACACAGCATATCAGTCGGTCAGTCATTCCCCTGACCGCTGGGATCGTTGGGGGGGGGGGGGGGGGGGGGGGGGACGTGATGAGGCAGCTGCCATTTCTCTCCAGGCTCTTCTGTTTGTAGCTGTCGTGTGGATATCTGGCATGGTCATTTTGGTCCAGTCCTTTATATTTTTGGACCAACTCTTTCTCTGCCGTCCTCATCTGCACCCTCCTTCAACGGTACCTTGAAGGATGGTTTTGGAGAGGGTGTTGTGACGAATGACGTGGCCAAACCATGCCATCTTCCGTCATTTGACGGTTGCCAGAAGTTTGTGGGGCCCAGCTAGGTTGGTGACGAGGTTCCGCACATAATCATTGGTCTTGTGTTCTTTGTAGGAGATGCGGAGTAGTTTCCTCAGGCACCTGGTCTCAAACTCCTGGATTCTTCTTTCTGTTTCGGCCATCAGTGTCCATGTCTTGCAGCCATATAACAGGATGGAGACCACTAATGACTTGTAGAGCCGGAATTTCGTGTGAAATTTGATGTTGCTCTTCCACACCCTGTTCAGTCTGGCCATTGCTGCTGATGCAGAGTTGATCCTGATTCGGATTTCTGCTGTGCAGGTGCCATCTTTCGACAGGGTTGCTCCCAAGTACCTGAAGCTGGTCACTTTTTCAAGGGGCTCACCATTCAAGGTTATGTTGGCACTGCTGTTAGTTGTGCCGTTGACCACGACCTTTGACTTCTCTGTGCTGACCTCCATGCCGTAGGCACTTGCTCTTGTGACAAGTCTGTCAGATCCTGGAGCTAGGTGTTGCTGCCCCCATGAGGTCGATTTGGTCTGCAAAACGAAGGTTGCAGACCGGCCTGCCGCCAATGCTGATGGAGGTGTGATGTTCTTCAAGGGTCTCTTGCATGATTCTCTTTGGAAAGATGTTAAAAAGTACTGGAGATAGTAGGCACCCTTGCCTGACTCTGACTGTGGTCGGGAAGAACTGGCCCTGCTGGCTGTTGAGGAGTATTGTGCTGCTGGAATGTTCGTAGAGGGCCTGGATGACTTGGACGAGCCTCTCATCAATGTTGAAGTCTCTGAGAACCTGCCATAGGCCGTTGTGCCACACCCGGTCAAATGCCTTCTTAAAGTTGATGAAGTCGTGGAAGAGGCCCTTTTGGTGTTGTAGATGCTTTTCAATCAGGACTCGGCAGTTGAAAATGTTTGTTCCACAGTGCTCCGCCCTCTTCTAAAACCTGCTTGTTCTTCTGATAGCTGTTCATCAGCCTTGGATTTCAGTTGGTTGAGGATGATGCGAAGCATGACTTTGCTGGGGTGGCTGATCAGACTTAGAGTCCTGTAGTTTTTGGCATTGTTTGAGATTGCCCTTCTTGGGTAAGGAATCACCAATGACTGGCATATGCTGTGGATTAAAAAGGTTTACATCCTGGGTGAAAATCCACACACATATACTAAACATATATTCAGTGTTATGCTTAATCTTTTATGAATAGCAAGGGCTGGCTGTGTCAGCATTGATGACAGTGTAGAAAAGCATGGAGTATCACTAATCTGTCTCGAGAAGATGTATACCAACTTGAATAGGTACCAGTATGAAAAAGACTTGGCTGAACTTAAATGTATGCATAAAAGTGGACTCTGTGTGGCTGATAAAACTCAGTGGTGCAGAGCACGCATCAGACATGTCTGACTGGGTTGATAATGGAAATCAACCCCCATCTGCACAAAAACTTTGCATGATAAGCTTACTGAAAAGATGCAAGCAAGCCACTGTGTGCAGTCGAAAAGTTATGGCCCTTTGCATATTGAACGGCCTATGTTACGTACAGAAAGTTGATATTTATTTTTCTCTCCAGAAAACCAATACTGCAATGAATTCCCGGAAGAAACTTCTGTATTAATATCCTCCCTACTTTACACTCCTGTGACATGACATTTTGACAACCAAACCGACCCACCCACCCTTGTACACCCCCCCCCCCCCCCCCCCCCCCCCCCTTCTTCCTACCTCTGTCTTTCGCTCTTCCTTGGTCTCACAAACAGCAATATAGATTACTAATCTATGCCAACGCTTGGTCTCTCTCTCTTGGCCACGCCCCACAGTAAGCCATGTCTTCTTTGAAGTCGCTGACCCCAGAATTAGTGCATGGCTCCCCAAACAATGACATGGGAAAACGGTGATGTCACTTTGCGAGCAAGTCTCCTGTTTTCCCCCCTCTCTCTCCGTTACTTCTCACCATGTGCCATGGCAATCGTGTGTGCGTTCTGCCCGTGCATGATGCAGTTGTGTAAAATAGCACTTTGTCAATTAGCAGGAAGGCTAAATAAAATCAACGCCAACCACTAAGAGAGAGCGTTCTTGAATTTTCTACATGACCCCTCACAATGTAGGTGGTGGAGGATGACCAACCACCCTCTCCTTTTCTTTGTCTTTAGTGACACAAAGCAAACTGGAACAGGAACCTGAATGTGTAATTTAACAGACCAAAAAGGAGAAAGTCGGTCCCTCCAATTATCTGTGCCACAGACGTCTGTAAGACTGATCACCACCAGTGAAAAATGGAAAACACAGCTAGATTGGGGAAAGATCACATCTTCCACTCTGAGGTACCCTATGTGAGATTCACTGGTCACCCTGAAGAACAGTAAGTTGAAGCTATGTTTCTAAATTTTGAGACTATGCATTGATTGTATGTATGCCATGTGGTTTAACAGTATAACTTTATGCCAATATTTGGTGACATCTATCAAGATGATGAAGGAGAATTCTATTGTAATAGTTTGCCACAACTTGGTAAAAACTGGTGAGATGCTTGATTAGCATTCTTTGTTAACAATCAGACTTTTGGCAGTATTCAATACCATCTGTTATGATGATAACTGAATGATAAATTCTGACAGGAAAAGCAAAATCAGAGTGAAATTGAAGACTGATAATTATGGCAGATACATTTATGCTGGTCTGATCTTTCGTTGGCCGAGATCTCGCACATTTACTGAATGCTAGAGGGCAAGGGCAGACTCTCAGCTACTTAACTACAGACCAGGTTCTGTTTGTCTGCTTAGAGCCTGGGTTTAGACCTGCCCCAGGTGTGCATGTAATCGGCCCAGCAGAGACAGCACCCTGACATCAGCCTGCATAAAAAGGTGGACCAGTCACCAGCAACTAGAGAGAGATCCACACTCCTCTCCAACATCAGATAAGTTCTGATATTCCAAGTGGACTCCAACTCAACTCATCCAGAGTTTTCGCTCTCTTAATGATGACGGAAAGCGTGGGAACGAAAGTCAGCTGGAACTGAATTAGTGAAATTGATCTGAATATGTCACCCTTTGTATAAACAAGTAAAGTTGATGTGTGAAAGTGCACTTGGCTTGTGTCAGTTCTTTGTTGTTCTTTCAGTATTGAATGTTTGAACTTATCACTAATTCTGTCTTTCGGAGCTACAAGCACGTGTAAGTGTACCAGCCAAAGGAGCATTAGTCCTCAGCCACTCTTGAGTAGTTTTAATAGTCCTGAGAAAAATTAAAATTTCTTTCGATGACTAGTAGCGGAAAGTTGCCCCTTCCATAACTAGTCAGAGAGGGTGGAGGTGAAATTTTAACAGAACCCTATTAGAGAAAATATTCCAAGTCCTTCCCCAAAAGGGCAACACCGACCAACTCCCAACTCTCGTCACAACTACTCCCACTCGATACAGACCCCTCCCCCACCCCCTCCTCTTTCCCCTCTGTCCCTTTACGAAGGAACAGTCTTCTGCCGTTTGCATACAGGCCACTTCTTTTACACCCATTCTTATCTTTTAAAAGATGAAGAAGCTCTGTGTTATGCATTCCATGTCATGTACCAATCACAGTGATACATAGTCTTTTAGAGTGTTGGAACTTGCAAGATGTTAGACAAACATTTTTACAGCGACTCCTTGAAAACTTTGCTCATAGATCACCTGATGTGATCTTTGGGTTTCTGAGGGAAATCAACATTTTTCCTCTGATGTAAGGTTTTACAGGAGAAAGATTTTTAACAAAATTTTTGGCGGTTTTTTTTTTTTTTTTTTTTTTTTTTTTTAGATGTATTTTAAGGGTTGTGTGAATGAGTTTTGTTGTTGTTGTTTTGTGTTGTGTTAAAAAGACCTGTTAGTTGACTTCAACACGGCGACACCCCTGATAGGGTCTTTTGCGGTCGACTTGGCTATAAGCAACATCACCTTACCTTTTCCATCACCGACGCTGGCAATCCCACAGTGGGGATAGCGTGACTCGTTAGGAGCACTTATTCATGATCGATAGTTGTTAATGATCTGTCTTGAAGATTTTCTCACTAAAGCACAATTATAAGCGGTCACTTAGACTGATCAGTGATCAACAAGCATAATAATAATAATAATAATAATGGTTTCTTATATAGCCTTAGCGCTTAATCAAACGAATTTCTCTAAGCGCTTTACAAAGTCATACTACATTCACCCTTCTCATATACAATAGTACACCCTACACCTAGCTACAAATACTATTACTACAATAACAAACAAATCCTAAATCCTACGAGTGTGACATTCACTTATTTTTCAAGTATCACTCCAAACACTTAATCCTGTAACGTTCAGTCATACAACAAATACATGTAATGGAGAACATACACATACACTACATTTGAAAAGGCCCAGACGGCTATGAGTTAGGTTGTCCCCCACTCCCTCCCCTCCACCCCCCCTCCCTAATTATGTCAGCATCCTGACAGTATGTTTCTGGTGTCTAAAACTGACCAGCAGGGTTGAAGAAGAAACCTGTTGGTACACATGTTTCTTCACTTTATTGTTTCTGGTGTTTTAAACTGACTAGCAGGGTTTAAGAAGAATTCTGTCAGTACACGCACGTTTCACCACTTCAGTGTTTCTGCTGTCTAAAACTGAATAAGATTTCAGAATAATCATGTAACGTGCACAGACTTCATCAGATTTATGAACAAGAGTCAACATGAACACGCCGAAAAAAACGTTTCTCAAGATGCAGGTAATTCAGTCTTCATCACGAATGAGCATCACAGAACCCCTTTTTGTGCGATCCGTGAGTAGGGCCTACTATCCTCGATACAGACTTCGCGCATGCAAACTCTTTCAACAGCTTGATCGTGGCAACACAAACCGGCAGCCAGCAATATACAATGCGTGTAAACAAGGTGTATTATGAAAAGAAATTGGAAATGAGAGCGGGCGCGCTTTTTTCTTTCTCTTTTCTTTCTTTCTTTCTTTCTTTCATAACCGAATTCTTCCCCGATTAAATGTGTTAAGATTTAGTCTCTTAGCGAGAGAATAAAGAAGAAATACAAGCAGAGAGGAAGAAAAATGTAAGCAAGCAGCACAGAATACTGAAGGGTGGATAAGTTTGGATTTTAAGATTTGGAGTCCTCTTGAAAAGAAGGCAAACAAAAAATAGCAATAGTGTCAATATGAACCAATGAAATCACAAAGAAAAAAAAAAGAAAATTTAACCGCGCGCGCGCGCACCACACACACACACACACACACACACACACACACACACACACACACACACACACACAAACGCACACACACACACACACACATGTATGCACGCGCACGCAAGCACTCTCTCTCTCTCTCTCTCTCTCTCTCTCTTTCCCGCACACACACACACACACACACACACACATGACACGCGTGCGCGACACACACACACACACACACACACTACCAGCAAATCATGTGAATGAAAATAAAAGCAACTAATTATGGGGAAAATCATGTCAGTCTTGTGATCAGAAATGATTTTTCACGATGACCTGTTATTTAAATTCACATTAATTCTCATATGTATTTCCTATTAACAAACAATCCAGGTGGCATTCGCTAGCTCTCAAGATCATCTATTAAGTCTCCAAGGAATATACTTAGGTATTGTCTGTGTGCGTGCGCGTGTGTTTGTGTATGTATGTATGTGTTTTCTAGGAACAATATCTGCCAGGAACTGCTGATTATGCATATATTTTTCGTATATAGGCCAACACCTGTACATATACCTTATTTTTCTTCTAAAGAGTATATTTGAAGAAGAAGAAAAAGAATACGCGATCAGTGTAGGCTACACGGTATTTTCCATGTGTTTTGGCTTTTATTCATAGTTGTGTACACCAAACATCTTATCTCTACAGGAAACAAGTACAAACGTATATTCATTCCATGTTTCTGAAAAAAAAAAATATTAGAAAGAGAGGGGGTTAGTTACCCGCCAAGGACATTGACAAACAAAGTGCAGGACGAGACACAATGCATTTCAACCTCTTGGGTCTTCTTTAGGCAAAAAAAGTATTTAAAAAAAAACAATAAAATAACATTTAAGACAGTACGAACGAAGAGTCTCGAAGACGTGACGTCAGCGTTAACAAGTACACATAGTCGAAGACGAGACGTGAAATACAACACGACAAAGGGTATCGGTCAATATGAAAAGTAAAGTTTCAGAATGGAGTGACTGAGGAGGGCGGAGAACGAAGCAAAATTTAGAAAGAGAGGGTGTTAGTTACCGCCAAGGACATTGACAAACAAAGCACAGAACAAGACACGATGCATTTTGACCTCTTGGGTCTTCTTCAGGCAAAAAACAAAAAACAAAAAAATTATGACAGTACGAACGAAGAGTCTTGAAGACGTGACGTCAGCGTTAACAAGTACACATAGAGTCGAAGACGAGAAGTGAAATACAACACGACAAAGGGTATCAGTCTGTCGTATTCATTAAAAGTTCGGAAGGTTGCTTCATTGTCAAAGGTATAGGCTGTATTATACAATACTACAACTGCTATTGCCATATCATTACCAAAACTGGTGGTAATCCTGTCTTTATTTATTTTTTTCAATATTTTGATCATCATCATCGTCATTATTAGGATTCCTATCAATAATATAATCATCATCATTACTACCTTGACTCACACATTATCTCCCTTCTGACAAACTCGTTTTCATTCAACGCCTATCTTGCGCTGAAGAGATTGAAGGTAAGAGATTGATCGTTCATTTTCGTTGTCCTAATTGTTTTGTATCTTGCCTGAAGAATACCTAAGAGGTCGAAACGCGTCGTATTTTGCTTGTGATTCGTTTGTCCACGTTTGTTTTAGCAGTTCGCTAACATTTATTTAAGATTTATATACAATAAACTCCCATTTTAGGTCCCATTGTTGTATTTGATCATGCTCCGTTTGTGATGCTGGTTGGGACTGTAGGAGTGACTGTTGGCCTGTAAAATGTGTTTACCGAAATATATTCCCACGAGCTTTGTGCAAAGCACAGCCGTGGCCCCATCCATCAAATGAACTCCAAAGCGACCAGTGCATTGCTCGTACGGTCTGTTATGGGAGATAGTTCCACACGTCGGTTGGAGTTCGTCAGGGCTGCCGTCCACCTCTCACCCCATTCAGCATACTGCTTGAACCCATCATGATTAATGCACTTGGAGATCATGTCAGCAGAGTCAGCACTGCAGGAAGAATCATTACGAACATTCGTTTTGCAGTGGACATCGAGCACCTGCCAGGTGAGTAGCAAGAACTCGCCAGGGTTGTTAGATGAGAAGATGAAAATATATAGCATTGCAAATTACCACCGAAAAGTCCAAGTAAATGGCCAGCCATTACGCTACCATCAACTGTTCATGGATAGAAGGTAAAAACTGTTCAACAGTACTCTAACCTGGGGTCCATCATCAGCAATGAGGGATACAAAACAGAAATCCTCCGATGGGCAGAAAAGACAACCGCAGCACTGTCAAGACTAAAATCTGTATGGGAGAGCAGTAAAACCTCTATAAAACAATTGATCAGGCTTCTGCGTGCTGTGACATGTTCCGTCTTCCTGTGTGCATGCGTGACATGGACCCTCACGCCGGATCTGGGGGAAAAAATCTAAATGAGATGTTACCGCAAGATGGTAAACGTCAGATATACTGACCATACCATCAGTGAACAAGTGCGACAAATCATAAAGGAGCTAATCGGACCAAATGAGGATATGCTGACATTAATCAGTAAAAGAAAACTATATTAGTATGGCCATAATGATAAGATTCGATGAATTTGTTAAAACAATCCCGCAGGGAAGTGTTGAAGGAGAGAGACGGAGGGGAACGGACAGAAACGATGGAATGACAATATTGCAGAGACCCTGCTCTTGGCACGCAGCTGACAGAACTGGAGGAGCCTGGTGAACTGTTCTTCAGTGGGGAACCCCAATGACTCCCATGGAGCTAAAGAAGAAGAACAAGAAAAAAAATCTAAATGAGCGTTACTGCCACCATGTATGCTTTGATGTCTAGAACATTCATCATCCATATTACATACCTTTCCTTGCCCGTCTTTCTGCCAGTTTCATCTCGTTTACTATTCCAAATGAAACAAAAACATATTTTCTGAAGATTACTCACAGACTCGTTTAGAGTTTAAGGAAGCAGGATCTATAGATGTATAAGTTCTGACAGGATTGAGGATTTCTATACTGCAAATGTTACAAGATAAGTTATGTATTTCTTTTCAGCCGAATACTGAACACATCTTTTAAACCATAAGTAACTTACTCACAACCTTGGATGTTATTCATAAACCGAATTTAAAAAAAAAAAAACTAAAAAAAAAACACACTGGATTCTGAATTCAATTTAAACGTTGCAAGTATTTGTTTACGAGTTCTTTTTACTTCCGAGCTAGCCAGGTCACTTGTGTTTTATTTTCAGTTGTGAAGATCAGCGCAGAGAAATTTTCAAATTTCAAAAACAAGTGAATAAGATGTTACATGTCCATTGCTCAATAGCTGTGTATCGTCAGCAAACTGAGATATTTTGTTCTCTGTTGTTGACATCAATAGCTTTTATAACTTTGTCTTACCTAATTAAAATAGCAAAGTATCTCTACGCATGGTTGTGACGTCAACGTAAAAAAAAAAGTGTATGACGTCAAGGTAAAATTAGGTAGCCACATGACGAAAATAATACGGACAAGGGAGCAAGAACTAACGGCCGAGGCTTTTATTTTTGTGTCCAGCCTACTTTGATTTGTTTTATTCGTCGTTTTCTCCGAAGTGTTACAATGTCGAGAGGCTGGCTTTCAAGTCAGTAGTGCGGCGATGTTCACTGTGTATGTGTGATACTTCTGATGACGGTACCAGCAGAATATGTACCAGGAAATTTATTTGTTATAAAAATTTTGTGAATGCTGTGTCGCCGAGAGTGACTGTTAAAACTGCAAGAATATTTATGTGTTCTAATTATACCATCACATGTGTGTCGGTGGGCCGAGTTTATTGATGTGAATATTTTAATATCAATATACGGAGAAGCTATTTTTTGTTTTAGATCAACAATACGTAGGAGTTCGTTGTGTTCTATGGGACTTTGCTGAAATGGTGTTCGCCGGTGATTCAATATGGTTTACTGTGCCTTGTGAATCTGCGGTTCTTCTTCTGATAGTTCGACGTGATTTATTGTGCTTGCCGTGTGGGGACCCTGCTTCTTCTTCATCATCGTCTGTGTTTGTGAACGGCTCTGCTTGCCGTGTGGGGACCCTGGTTATTCTTCTTGGGTCATCGTTGTTGCTGTACCCATAAACATTCAAGTCGTCAGTGCTCGTGAGCGGCTCTGCTTGACGTATGGCGACCCTGGTTCTATTCTTCTTCTGGTAGTTCAACGTGATTTTTTTTGTGTGCCTTGTGAATAGCGTACTTTTTAGATAAAAATATCGTTGTATTTGTGAGCGGCTGTGCTTGCCGAGTGGAGATACTGCTTCTTCTTCTCTTCTAATGCTATGCACTGTGGCTAGGGCACTGTGTAGCCGAGTCTGTTGACTGCATTTGTGGGGCACTGTGGACGGTGCCGGCGGGATCTGTGAGTTTCATTAAGTAATATGCTGTGCACAAAAGAAACGCATTTTTTTCCAGTCATTTCATGCGTTATTTAGCATTTAAAATATTACAACCACAGAAGAAATAAGACATCAATCTACTGTTATGTCTATTCATTATGTCTGACTATTCACACTTGACAGAGTTCCCTGCTATATGGGGCATGTTTCTGTCAAAATTTTTCTTAATATTTTCAGCGAAAAAAATATGCGTTTCTTTTTGTGCACAGTATATGATACGCTGATATCTGATGGTTGAAGTTTCCCCTGTATTGATATCTTGATCTGTATACTATGTAGTGACATGTATTGTTTTTTGTACCAATTTACATTAATGTATGTTTTGATGGTTCAGGCAGCATATAAAGAAAAAAAAATCTAACTCGTGTGTTGCCTGGCTATCCATGTACGTATGGTGTGGGTGGGTGTATGGAATAATCATTACACGCATCCAAACTTTTGAGAGCGAGAGTCAGACAGCAAAACACGCACCGCACACCATCCGTAACAATGATACAAATAAGTAAGGCGAAAGTCGGTCCCCTTGTTTAAAGCTCATTTCTGTCGGAAAGTCGTATACTTGGTCATTGACTATAACCGCTGATTAGATACTGGAATAAAATGTTCGAATCCATATACATAATGCTTTCTTCAAAACTGTAAGATAAAAAAAAATCGTTAAAAACAGTCTAATGCTGTCTCCAAGACTTCGTTAAACTCACTGATTAGTTCAGGAAGAATTATTTAACCCTATTTGCTACACGTGATTCTCTGATCTGATAGAAAACATTATAATTTAACAGTGACACTGATCTCAAGTTCTTTATCTGACGTTTAAGTTGTTCTGATTTGGGAATACTGTGAAATAATAAACCCCGTTTGAAGTGTTTCTGACAGCGCCCAATTTTTGACTGATCAGAGTAGGGCATATTCGACGAACGGTCTCATTTCGGGCTTTTCCAGAAGACATGTATTTGCATAACATGTGAAGGGAAGGTACTCTAGCAGCATCGGTCACTGACAGCAGGGCAGAAGAAAAAAAAAATGTATACCTCAGGGCCGGACGATGTAAGCGGAGGGGATGGGGGTGGGGAGTGGTGGAAGTCTGGTTGCCCGGAACCCGCCTTGGTGGCTGCAAAGGATTGCATTTCTGCCATGTGAAGGGCCCCCCGACTGCGCGCGCGCTCACACACACACACACACACACACACACACACACACACACACACACCTCCCTCCTCCCTCTTGCTTGTAAAATTTTTTGGGAAAGTCCTTCCCACCCCACCCCCTCCGCTTCCCGCTTTAACAAAAATTTGGGAAAGCAGTCCCCCCCCCCCCCCCCCCCCCCCCCCCCCCCCCCCCCCCCGTTCCCCCCCCCCCCTTGAAAAAAGGGATCCCCTCGTGTGACTGATACGTCCCTGTATTTCATCATGATTTGTCTGACCTTAACGGGAAACATAATTAGTCAAGCTTCTATACTGTTCACAATATAATGCTATATACAAGTGGCCTGTACTAACTATCAAACTTCATCAGTTCATTTCGGCTTTTAATATGTCTGTCAGTGTCAAACAAGAGATGGCCACGTCACAGTTTTTGGTTGATTTTAACGTTTGGGAGGTCGACCATGAGAGCCTGTCGCTTTCCTCAGTACTTTTTTTTTTTAACCACTTTGGCTCCTGTTGTATGTGAGTATCATCGAGGGAGCTAGAGTTACTCTACTTGTTCTTTCATTACTGCTTACCGTTCCCTGCCTCATTTAAGATTTCTTTTCATACGAGTTTGTGGGGAAACACGCAAACAAGCACACTTCCCACCCATCCCTTCCTCCCCCAGTGATTTTGCAATATAAATTCAGAACGTTTTAAAAAGTAGTCTACAAAATAGTCCACACATACCTGACAAATACCCGAGAGTTCATGAATGGTTTCGTACTCTGTGTGTGTGTGTGTGTGTGTGTGTGTGTGTGTGTGTACGAGCATAGGTAAGCAGTATGCATGTGGATTTGTGCTGTGCTGTGTGTGTGTTTAGAGTGCGTGAATTCATACGAACGTAGCCGACACAACCGGGCCAAAACTTGAAAGGTTACCTGAGAGAGAGAGAGAGAGAGAGAGAGGGGGGGGGGGGAGAGGGGGGGGGGGGGAGCATGTGGCCAATGGCAACTATATGACGCTGTGAGACGTAGAGTCAGATCTGCAGGACAGCTTGTGGGAAGAAGAAAGGGGGGGGGGGGGGGGGGGGGTCGAGAGGGGGGAAGGGAGTGGGGGGCAATCCAAGGCCTAGTTGCGTGTGTTCGTGTGTGTGTGTGTGTGTGTGTGTGTGTGTGTGTGTGTGTGTGTGCTCGCTCACTTGCAGAGGAGCAGGCTCGTACACACGACCGCATACATAGTTAAAAGCCAGTGAGCAAAAATAGCCTACATACGCACTCATGCATACACTGGACAAGCACGCACACACACACACACACACACACACACACACACACACACACACACATGTACCCTATCTCTACCGCCTCTTTACCAACATTGACTTGTTGCAGGTTCTCTCAACTCCTTTCTATCAACGCCTCCTCCTGCCCCCCCCCCCCCCCCCCCCCCCTCCCTTCCTCCACCCCTCACACTCCTTGGCAATCACAACCTACGCCTATGCGTTTCCCCTTCTCATCCAAGGTCGAATCTCTAGCTGCATTGGAGTTTTTGAGAAATAGCAGGTTCTGGGAGTCAGCTTGTCAAGTGTTCGTTTTTTTCTTTATGTTTCTTTCTACTTATTTTTTCCCCCCATTCAGCTGGTGGCCAAAGATCCAGCACAAGAGCAGTGTTTCAGTCCGATGCCTCAACGGAACGCTTCAGCTGGGCTTCATTTACTGTATTTACCCAACAAAAACTGGAGAAAGGTAAGTCTTCATTTGGAATTCTTCAGTATTAAAAAAAATTGACAAACAAATGAAGCTCCAGTCAGGCCATCGCCGTCGTATAGGCTACAAAGATAAAACAAACAAACAAACTAACTAACTAACAAACTGTGAACCTTAATTCTAGGTTTCTTTTTTTTTTTTTTAAAGTTTGCATCACATTTTTAATGATCGTGATGGCTTGATTTAGCTCAGTAAGTAGCGTTGCCTCCAGCCTACCAAATGGAAGTTTAACCGGTATAGAAGTATCCATCCCCCCCCCCCCACCCTCCGGAAAAAATCTAAACTTACTTCCTATGTTCATGAAAATTAATTTTATTCAAGTATAGTTTAACCAGCGATGAGACGAAGTAGTCAGTGTCACGAATTGTCCAATATAAAAAGTCACGAGTTTCATCGCCGCCATCCGAAAAGATAAACATATCATTGACCAGCTCCTGCTCAGAGGAGGGGGTGGGTAGCGTTCTCTGAATATAGCTGGGATCACTGGCCAGCACAGTCGAGCGTCAGCTATTATTTCCGAGTCATTGGGAAGGACTGGCTGACCAGCATCACACGTCTCCTGTAGACCGCTGATTTGTCGCAACCCACCGATGTGTCGCATTTGCAACAAATCTGCCAGCATCAACAGGGATTGCCATTAAACGGCGGCTTACTGTCCGCCGATTTGTGGCACGTGTGACATTTTGGCGGGTTGTGACAAATTAGTGGTCAATGTGCATTTAGGATTTGGGCCCACTGAAATGTCGCAATTCGGTATACGCATGTGAAGTATAATCACTGTCATTTTTGCACATATACATTATGCTGCGACCTGACTGACCATTTACTGCTGCTGTTCTCGCTGTCTGTAGTTATGACGACGACGATGATGATGATAATGACAATCACTACAAGATGATCATTATATAGCCTACGCCAATAATAAGTTTTAAAATGACATTTCCTCTCTCTCTCTCTCTCTCCTCTCTCTCTCTCTCTCTCTCTCTCTCTCTCTCTCTCTAGTATAAAGTTGTTTCTATATTCTATTCTACTACATTGCCTACCCGCTCAATTGTCTATATAATCACCTACGCATTGCCTAAATTCATGAAATAGTTAAATTTGATGAAATGTTCATATTACAACCTCTCTCTCTCTCTCTCTCTCTCTCTCTCTCTCTCTTCTCTCTCTCTCTCTCTCTCTCTCTTTGTCTGTCTCTCTCTCCCTCTCGCTCGTTCTTTGTGTCTATGCCATGTTATATGTTTGTTTTCGTTCCACTGCTTTTCTGCGATTATTTTTTTTAATTTTTTTTTTTTTTTTTTATTTCTCCTTGCAAAAATGGGGAGTTTGTATTATACTCCCTGTTTGGCTAGTATACTTACCATGTCGACAATAGCATTCACGGCAGTTAGTCAGCTCTGCCAGGCCGGGAAGTTTTTGTGTGGTTTAATGCAGTAATAAGACGTCACGTGATGCCCACCCGCTTCCGCCGTAGGAAGAAGCCAGTGTCAACCTCCCGTACCTCATTCATCGAGGCCTGTGCGCAAGGAAACCCAGACCTTGGCGCTAGTGGGGAAGGCAGGGGCGGGCATTGAGTCTGACATGGAAAGGGTATATTTGCCAAACAGGGAGTATAATACAAAACCCCCCATTTTTGGGTCATTTTTACTGTACCATGTCAGACAATAGCAGAATTCATGGAAAAGGAGGAGGGCGAGTGCCCTAGTGGTTCCTGGGGTTACCCGATATGGATGCTTAGCCGCCACAAAGGATATCCCATTAGAACCATCAGCCCTGGTCATGCGGATGTCCCTTAAATAAAATTTTATGAAGGGATTTTCCGAACGCCAGAAGGTGCCTCCTGGAGGTGGCGCATGGGAACAGAGTGCTGGAATGCTTGCCGAAGCGGCGAGCGCTTGAGCTCATGAGCCGGGGGGACAAGACGGGGAGGTCCTTGGATGCCTGGGAATAGGCCTTTTGACCGCTTGGAGAGCCACCTAGAGACAGTGCCAGCTGAGATGTCTTCCGTGTTACTGGGGTTGATGGAATAAGGAGACGTCTTTGCGAAAACGAAACCTGGGGCGCGAGCGTTCCCAGTAGTGTGTTAGCCCTCGAGAGGGGCAAAGGGCTATGTCGAAGAGTGGTCCCCCCCTAGTGTACCCGCCAGCGGGCGGATGACGAGGTAAGGAGAGGCATACGGGTTCCTGGTTCTTAGCTAGGAATTCGGGAAGGAACTTAAGAGAGACGGAGCCGTCTCTGTGGAAGGCAATGCTCTGGGGGTCCCCGCTAAGGGCATGGATCTCGCCTCGCCTTTGGCGGAAGCGAGGGCGAGGAGGAAGGTAGTCTTCATAGACAAAAAGGTCGAAAGGGAATGGAGGAGACAGGCTCAAAGGGGGGTTCCTGAGGACGTCAAGTAAGTGAAGAGGTCCCAAAGGGGAACACGTTTAGGGGATTGGGCCTCACGAAGAGCAGCCCCTCTGGAGATCTCTTGAGAAGGAAGTCATTCTCAAGGAAGGTCCGCCCATTTGGTGGATGGTCGTGCGATGGCCGAGCTGTAGCCCCGGGATGGAGCTAACAGAGAGGTTAAGGTGGGGACGGGAAAATTTCCTATCTGGATATTGGAGGGGCGATTGTGAGAGACAGAATTGTCTTCGCACCATGAGACCATTTTCCCGCCATTCTGTAAATGTAAAGGGACTCTGTGCTAGCTCTGCGAGGGGGACATGGTTAGGTCTCGGAGTTCCTGAGAGGCCCCAGCGATAGAGAGGATATTGGGACGGACTGGGACCTGTCCGTTCGAGAGGTGGATTTAGCTGCTCGCAACCGGGGCTGGCACAGAAGCCAGGCGTGGAGGCGAAGCATCGGGGGAAATTGGCGTGAGGGCGACCCGAAGGGGTTGCCTGAGCATGTCCCACTGGTGTTCAACCGAAGAGGGGGTGCGTGAGTGAGGGACTTGGGGTTTCGGTAACCAGGACTGAGGGGGCCACCACGGGGCTAATGAGAATGACCCTGGGTCTCTCGAGTCTTGCCTTCCTGATCCCCTTTGTGGAGGATCAGGAAGGGAGGGAAGGCGTAATGAGGCCGGACCAGGGAAGGGATAGGGCGTCGGTGGAGGAAGCCCGGGGGTCCGGGACCGGAGACACATTACACTGGCAGACGATAGTTGAACCGTGTGGCAAACAGGTCGATCATGGGTCTGAACCAATGTTCCCACACGGTTGTTGGGGGTAGCCTGCTGAGGGTCCATTCCGTGTGGAGGACAGACTTGGAGAGGCTGAGAGTGTCTGCCAGGATATTGTGGGGTCCCTGCTATGTGTCTCGCGCGAAAGGTGACCCCCTGCGTGTGCACCAGTGGAGGAGGGCCTCTGTACGGAGGGAGGGGCCCGATGGAGTGTGCCCCCCCCCCCCCCCCCCCCCCCCCCCCCTTTGTTGATGTAAAAAAGCTCCCGAAGTGTTGTCCGTGAAAGGAGAACGAATCGGTGGGAGATTTATGGACTGGAAGGGGAGGAGGGCGAGCCTGACCGCCTCCAGTTCCAAGATGTTGATGTGAAGACGAGCAGTCAGGGATCCCAAACCCCCCAGGCTTTGACTGCTCCCCAAAAATGGGCTCCCCAGCCCGATTTGGAGGCGTCTGTGTAAAGTTCCAGGGCCTGGGAAGGGAGGGAGATGGGAACTCCGGGGGGGCCAGGGTGGATGGGCTGAGCCACTCCTCCGTGGCCCAAACAAACCCAAGGCCCTAGGGAATGGTCGGTTTCCCAGCTGTCGTTGGTCTGGGACCACGACGGCGGAACTCCCTCTGAAGCTGTCGCTTGGGAACTCTGCCTAGGGGAATGAAAGGAGACAGGGACTCCATCACCCCCAAAAGGGGACGAAAGTGCCCTTTGCCGAAGTAAGGGGAGAGAGTCGAAGGTGGGAGATGAGGCCCACTAGGCGAGCGGAACTCTCGGGGTGGGGGGAGACTACCATGGAGGTGGTGTTCGAAGCTCAGCCCAGAGAGGTGAATCGCTGACTGGGCGAGAGCTCGCTTTTGGGAGGGGTTGGTGACGAACCCAGAGAGGAACAAAGGTGTGTAGTTTGGAGGTTGGGATTGGGCCAGGGCCTGAGTGGGGAGCCCGAGTTGGATGGGTAGTGTAGAGGTTGAACTAGTGTCACTCTCCCTACCCATCAGTTTTGAAAAGACTGGAACACGAACGCGCGTGTAAAAAGTACTGAGCCATGCGTTTGTGGCCATAGTCAGCATGAGTGTGTTGTTTTCGAGCCCATAGATGCAAATGAGGCGATCTTTTGCACACTGACATAGAACGTAATGTTGTTTTGGGGATCCTTAGCAACCAGTACTGCTTACCTTGACCCCAGGTCCTAAAATGCACACTTTCCTGACATACGATTCCCTGACACCGACGGGAAAATGGCGGAAGCAAGTATCGCGTCTTGACGCAAAAACGAGACTATGGGAAACTAGGACGAGACCTTGAGAAAAAATACTTCAATGCCGAGCGTCGTCTGCAAGGTTTGGGCCGTTTGTCGGAACCCATTGCGAGCAGATTTCAGTGCAAGTACAGACTGCTTCCAGTTCTACTGGAACCCGATCTTGCAGACGAGACGTAGGTAGCGTCTTGAAATAGGAGTATAAGGTGGAGTCCCCATGGGCGACTCCCCCAGTTACCTCCGGGACCGTGTCTGCTGGCAGAGAGGGGATATTAGGGCGTTTGGGGGGCCGTGCGGTGTGGGCAGGTGACTGCCTGGGATAGGGTTTGAGCGGAGGTCAGTCTCTGGTTTATCGCAGTCGAATAGCAGCCCGAACGCGACTGGCCCTTGCCCAGGGATGCCCGCAAGGCCGACTTGAGCGCCTGGGGGGGGTTTGGGACCGTGACAGCACGGCCTGAGAGATTGGCCTGTGATAGTACAGCATCTCTCACTGCCAACAGGCAGTTAAAGTGACCCCTGGCTGCGCTGTCCGCCGCAGCCGAAAGGTGATGCGATATCTTGTGAAAAAGAAAGCGCATCAGGGGGTCGCCAAACAAGCTAGGTCTGTCTCAGTGTTTTTTTTAAAAAAAATTCTCCTTGCCAAACCAGCACTTTTTAACACAAATTCATACGTTTCCTTCATTTATCAGCGTACAAACCACCATTTTATGCTTCAACAGCCGTTTTGACCAGGTACCATAAACAGTTTCCGTACCATGTTTTTAACTTATTTGTACGGGAGATTTTTTTCAAAAATTGATTAAGTACAGAAAAAAACATTGGAAAAAAAAAAGCCAAAAACAAAGAGAACAGAAACAACAGAGAGAGAAAGAGAGCGAGAGAGAGAGAGGATAGGACAACCGACAAAGCCACCAGGGGATCCAAACATGCATGCATGTTAAGTAACACAGAGACAGACCCCGTCCAAAGAATAATCAAGTCCCAAAGTTACACTTCTATTAAAGATTGGTATAGTTGCCATTTTTCATGCAGTTTTGACTTGACTTTACACTTTTCGAAAACTTGTTTTTCCCAAACTTACATCTTGTCTTTAAATAATGTAGAAAGCTTAAAAAAATTTGGAAGTTTTTTCTCGCATTTGCATTTATAGATAAAATTTTTTCCCCTAGAAGTAGTATGAAGTAAAAGGGTTTTTCATCACCTCTGAAATGATCTGCATGCCCAAATAATTACCGATTAAAAACAGACAAATTCAAACAATGCTGCATGCTGACACTTTCTCTTTCATTATTGTTTAAAAGTTGTTCCCAAAAAATGTGCCGCATGTTCACATAACCAAAACAGATGCTCAATGGTTTCCCTTTCTCTATTACAGAATGTACAATGATCACTCAGTTCAACTCGCTTTTTTGACAAAAACAATATTTGAAACCCAATAGACGGTGTTTGAATTCTTATCTGAAACCATTTAAGTTTTATTCTTTTATTTTTTGTCCCTTTTTTAAAAATGATATTCCTTTCCCAAATTTGCTGGTAAAGTTTTTCATTCCACTTGTTGCAAAAGTAGGGATTTGTTGTCAAAACACAAAGGCATCATAGTAAACACGTGCCCCTTTGCTGACTGAACAGATAAGCTTCCACAATTTAGACGTTTTTCATGCTTGTTATTTTTCTTGTTACTGCAGTTTTCCGTATATATTGCGTTTACTCTCTTATAATCCAGTTTTACGAAATAAAGTCAATGCAAAATCCATATTTATAATTGAATTTCTCTTATGCCAAAGCTTTGGACCACCTTCTTTCAGTATGTGACCAATTTTGAATATACTTTTGTCGAACAAACTCTGAAAAAAAAATTGGTTTTTTTTATCTTAATATTTTCATTTTTAAAATATATTTTCGGAAAGCAATTTCTTCGGAAATGCAAGATATAATCCTTTTGCCAAATTCTTTATATCCCTCAAATACATCAACCCAAAATTTATTTCTGGATAATTGGCCTAGAGGAAGGGACTACAACCAATCTTTTCCAGATGACATATTTTTGGACAACTTGCCAAAGGAATACTTTTCCACTTGTGAGATGATAGTTTTTATTTTTTAATCCATGCAAGTTTTAATGCAAATATATATTTTTTTATTCTAGGCACACCAAGTCCCCATTCATTACTTTTTTAAAACCACAGTTTTTTTCTATTTATACGATCCCGTTTTCTATTCCAAACAAACCGAAATACTGAGTTTTGAATAGCATTAATTACATCATCGGGAGGATTTGGAAGTAGAATCCAGAGATGAATTAGTTTGGACAAGATTAAGGACTTTAAAACACCCACCCTGCTAGTGGAGTAATCTGTCTTTTTAACCATACTTATTTTTGCATTCTTATTTCAAGAAATCTAGCCTGATGTTATTTCTGAACAAATGAGCAAGATCATGGTAAATACGATACCCAGAAATTTAAAACTGTGGTGGTTTTCCACTGAATACGTAAATGTTGCATGTAGCAAATCGTCGAAATTTTCCTACTGCCCGAGCATATTGCACTTGTTTTTTCTGTGTTTAATATCAAACCTGATTTTCTTCCAAACCTATCAACTGTTATCATAGTTTCCTCAAAAGACACTCTTTTCACCTTCAAGCATAATTTCTGCATCGTCTGCGTATTGTAAAATTTTGTGTTCTGTATTTTTAATTTGGATCCCTTTTATAATTCTATTATCTCTCAACAAAATGCAAGGATTTCCACACACAAAATGAATATGTAGGGTGAACTGGGTCACCCTGCCTGCACCCACGACCCACAAGAAACCCAACCAGATGCCTGGCCATTCACAAGAACCTTTTGACTTAATATCATTATAGAAAGTACTTATCCATTTACAAATACCCTGGTCCGAAACCGAATGCTACAAGTACTTTATTCATGAATCCCCAGTCAAGGGAATCGAAGGCTTTCTCAAAATTAAACATAACAGTAAACCCCAGGCGTTGGTGTGTTTCCAAGTAGTTAATTAAGTCATAGATTAATCTAATTTTATCTCCGATATATCTGTTGACCATAAACCTGTTTGGTCTTCATTGATCAAACTTGGAAGAACCATTTTCGTCTATTCGCAACACATGCTGACCCTATCTTTTAAAAAACATTTAAAAGAGTATTGGCCTCCAGTTTTTGATGGCATCTCGAGATTTATCCCCTTTAGGAACACACTAAAAATTCCCTTCCTTTTGTGTTAGTGGACAATGTCTAGTTCAAAACCTTCATTTAAAGATCGCACAACGAATGTTCCAAGTGTAGCCAAAAAAATTTGAAGAACTCAACAGTAAATCCGTCTGATCCAGGGCTTTTTATTTGTTTTTCATCTGTTTAAGTGCATAGCCAGCCTCACCATAGAAATTTTTCCTTCTAATTGTACCTTTTCGTTGTCTGTTGGGACATGAGGTAAATTAACCATTTCAGAAATTTTGCAATCCTCAACTTCTTTGGCCGGGTACAATTCTTCAAAAAATTTCTTCACTTCAGTTGGATCCTTTTCGACATCGGTTATTTTTTAACCATCTTTTAATATTAACTTTGTCATATTTTGTTTAAGAAGTTTCTTTTTTCAAGCGAGCAAAATATTGACTGACCTTTTCTCCTTCTGCTATCCAACGTGCTCGTGATCGAATCAAACCCCCCTGCATTTTAGCTTCCCTAAGCCCAATAGTTCCTCTTTGTCCTGCTCTAAATCATGTCTTTCTTCATCAGTAAAACTGTTCCTTCCTCTCTAACTTTTCAATATTCACTTGTAAACGCTTCTGCTTTTCATTACTTTCTGCGTTTCTTTTCAGTTGGAATGTTTAAGTTTTACTTCTTATTTTCATTAAAAAAAAACGTCTAGGAACAGTTGATCTGTAATAGTAAACGGAATTTCTGAACGCTCAAAAAATGGTAGTTGTTCTCTTGAATAGGGCAGTACTGCGTCTCTTCTATAAACAGCTTTAATTCCACGTTATTTTCACTAATATACTGTTTGTCCTTCAACAAAGAACAATTAATTTTTCCAGAAAGGGGTATCGTTTAGTTTCTCTAGCAAAGGTTTAAGTTAAGTAATCATTGAATGGTCTGTCCTGTACCCCTGCCTTAATATCTGCATCGTGACAAAGGGTTTAGACACATAGTCTGAAACTAGAAAAAAATCAAGTCTACTTTGCTGCAGAGGGGAGGATCTATGCCATGTGTTCTTTTCAACTCAGGATAAATTCTCCATAATATCTGTAAGATCTAGATTAAACATCATGTCTTCAACTTGCTGTTGTGCTTTAACATTGTTATTAATGCTTTGTAATTAAAATAATTCCATTGAAAAATCTTGAACCAGGTTCCAGTCCCCTCCAATTACAACATTTCAACACCAACATCCTTTAATTATTTCTAACTCAACAAAAAAATTTCAGGATCTCAGGTTTGGGCCCATACAGGCTAATAATCAAACCATCATCTTATCCAAATGGATACGCAGCAAAAAAAGTAGTTTCCACCTCTATCTTTGTAAACCTTCTTTACACAAAAATTTAAAATTATTGTTAAGGAATCGCAACACCTCTTGAATTTGACATAATGATGCAAAATATGTTCATAACCCCATTTCTGCTTGATACTTTCTTCAAGCTTGGGGTCAAAATGGGTATCTGTAAGAGATACACCGAGAACGCCTTTTCTCTTAGATAGTAAAACACATCCCTCCTCTTTTTTTGATTCCGCTAGGCCTCGGCGTTTTATTGAAAAAAAACCTTACAGAGTTCTAAAGTTATAACTTTTTAAGGGAGAGGCAGGAATACACAACTGCACGCAGAACTCCTATACCCTGCAATCGACATACTATGCAACTGAAATACAGGTAGCTAAAATATAACAAAATCACCAGTCCCCTAAGTGACAACAAAACCTCACCATCTCTCTCACAAAAGGAAAACAGCTTTCATTCAACAAAGGATTTCCTCCCGTTGAACATAAAGACCAAATGTATAAAAGAAAAACAAGCATAACAATAAGACAAAGCAAAAAAAACTAAAGTCAAAGAGTCAAGGCTATAATAACAAAACATGGTTAAATTTTGGGGAAAAGATGCGCTTATGTGTGCCGCAGCATTGAGGATATAATGAGAAAACCATATGAGTATTAAAAAGTGCGGAAGAAAAAACAACGGCGGGGGAAGAAGACGGGGAGGGACAGGACTGTGGGCCGACTCAGCAAGTCTGCAGGCCAGCTGTTCACACTTGCGATATTTAAAAGCGCGTGCCGTAGCGCGTGCAATAACTTGTACGGTGGCTTGCACGAGGACTTTTTCAGCTCGTGAATTCTTGTTTAGAACGACTAACAAAACGTGCCAGGTATCAAAGCGCAAGGCATACAGTTTAAATGCTATCGCATAAATTACCACATTTTTCTGGGGGGAAAAAAAAAAGAGAGAAAAAAATGGGGAAGTGCAACCTCGGAGAAAGAGGGAGAGAACGGGGAGGGGAAGGGAAGATGAGGGGGAGAAGTGGGGGGGGGGGGGGGGGGGTGGTGGGAGGGGCGGCGAAAGGGAAGTGGCCTATTGCTAATGCAATCTAGCAGTAACTGCACACGACACTCTCTGGGCAATTCAAACGTTGGGAGCGGCATTCTATCAAGTATTTAAAAATCTTTCTAACTAATACTGCCCGGGAAAAACTTTCTGTCTTAAACGCACATGAATGCTAATCATTTTAAGAGTGAACTGCATTATCATATTTTCAATGATCACTGGATAACGGGATTCAATAGGAATTTTTTAAGGTCCATCCATCATTCTACACATAACTTACAAAGAATGCCAATAATTTTGTGTCATGAGATGAAGAGGCCAGCACACCACACACAACAAACCACACACACACACCACACACCACACACGAGAAAGAGAAAAAACAACAACAACCTTTGCCCGGAATCCCCTCCCCCCCCCCCCCTCCATCCGCCTTTCTTTACCTAACTGAAAGAAACGCTAAACCATTTTCTGAATACAACAGCTTTATTCACAGATACATTCATGGTACAAGTACAAATGCAAAAAGAATTGGCCAAGCAATTATAGTACCCATAATTTGTTTCTACCACACACACACACACACACACACACCCCTACAAACACCAACACAACCCCACACAACACAACCACCACACACACAACACACACACCACACACACACAATTACACAACACACACCGAGTCAGGCAGAGTGCGTGTGTTTTGTGTGTGTACACGCGGGGCGCGCGCGCTCGAGAGAGAGAGAGAGAGAGAGGGGACTCGGGGTTCATTCTCTCCAACAACACACCCTCCCCCGCTCTCCGACAGGTCATCAAGTTCAGCTACTACTGATCCTCTGTCTGTGATATCCATTACACAAATGGTGCACAGTTCAGTTCCAGACTAGCCACACCGCCAGCAACCTGTACTCTACATGGGGATATCTTCAAAATTAACACACACACATGTGAAACACATAAAAGCGCCCACAAACCCAACCTAAATCCCAGCACAGCCACACCAAATCAACTCTCAAGGAAAACATACCTACACAACCACACCACACAAAACACACACACACCACAAAACAACACTCACATAAAACATACAAGATTATTCACATACATACATTCACGCTGAAATGCACACCACAACACACCCACACACACACCACACACACCACACACACACACACACACACACACACGCACCCACCCAAATACAGACACACACCCCCAATTACACACACATACACACACGCACACCCCAATACACACCACACACACACACACACACACACACACACACACACACACACACACACACACACACACACACTACACACCACACACTCACGCACACGCACACACGCACGCACTCATCCCAATACATACACACACACTTTAACATGTGTCTGCGTGTGCTTTCAAGCGTGTCCGTGTTGTTGCCATTGAACAATCGACCCGGTCTGCTGTGCTGAAAGGTAGTCCATCCTCCCCCTCCCCACCGCAAAGGAGCAAACAGGGTGTTGAAAATAGGAATCAGTAACGTCGAATGAGTCAGCCCTTGCTGCCCACGCGTGCACATATGTGCACATTGCACGTTCAATGCACAGCCCACACATAGCCCATTTACCAACCCAAAACACAAATACCGCAAACTGCACTCGGCACACACCCCACCTTGACGTTGCATCCCCCCAGTTGAGTTGAAGTGGTGTCATTCGGGTGCCTGTTCTGTGCGCAGCCCACACATAGCCAATGAACACAAACACACAAGTTCGCCAATCTGCAACTGCACAAACCCTGTCTGGATATCTGCATCCTCACAGTTGTGTTTTTTGAAGTGGCTTTTTTCTGCGATTATAGCTATTGATGTATGTGCTATAAGCCTAATTGGATGTCCCCATCTCGTGTTTTCTTCTGCTTCTCAATATTATTGTGGTTCCGGCACTCCCTAAGGCCCTCTCTTTTTCTCTCTCTCTCTCCTCTCTCTTCTCTCTCTCCTCTCTCTCTCTCTTCTAATTTTCTTCTTATTTTCAATAGTTTGGTTTAGTTCCTGTTAAAACAATTCTTAGGATTTATGATGCTTTGTATAACGTCTTGTAACTGATCTGTAGAGATGTATTTTCATGTATGTTTTAAATTTTTTTTCATGTTAGATTTTTGCTTCTGTTAAGTTCATGTGTTAACTGATCTGTAGAGATGTGTTCTTATGCATATTCCATTTTATTTTGCATGTTAAATGTTTGCAATTTGTTCAATGCAACCTCCCCTCAGGGACGACGGACGAAAAAAAAAATTGCAGCTGTGCTTACTCCATTCTCCTATTTAAAAAAGAATTACATTCTCCCCCCCCCTCTGTGTGGGGGTTTTGGTGTGTGTGTGTGATGTGTGTGTGTGTGTGTGGTGTGTGGGGTGTGTGTGTTTTACATTGTGGGTTTTTTTTTATAATCGCTTTTTTTTTTCGGATTATCATGCCTTTCTTTATATTATTGTCAGATTGATGTCCTTCATTTGTTTATGCTTGCCTGTTTGTTTGTTTGTTTGTTTGTTTATCTGTTAACAGTTGAACCCCGCTCATAATGAAACAAATGAGTACCTTCAAATAATATTTTGTTATATCCCCACATTCGTTTTTAAAACGACGTGACGGTCATAACAAACTCCGAAAAGATGGCTTTTATTATTTTTGGTCGTTTGTGATATTGTCACCTGTGAAATTGAATCGCTGCTACCTGAAATTTCCGGGGAAAAAACCTTGCAGCGATATGATTTCACGTGAGAATGGTCGGGCGACATCATTTTACAGAAACATGTCCCTAAAATAGTGTTGCAATCTGTGAACAGCCCCTTTGTGGACAATTTTGTGACAGTTTTTTGTAACAGGATCCCATGGGAATGTGTTGCTGTTTAAAATTTGTGTCGCTGGAGTAAAAACAATCAGGTAAAATAGCACGACTTTGCAACAATTTTTCCCTTGAAATAAGATCTTTTACTACCATTTTCCACGTGAAAAAATACTCGCTGTTTCCAGATTTCATGGCCACAAATTTCAATGGATCTTGTATATATATTGTTGCAAGGAAAGCGAACAAATACCACTGTTGCTCACTGTGAAAACATGTCCCGCCGTGTAAATGCGTCTTTTCTGTAATAAAACTAGTGTTCCCGAAAGTCTGATCATCACTCCTACAATAGGAAATGTAACGGTTCAGTGTATTATTTATATCATCAAAGCAATGGAAGTGTGTTTGCTTATTAAATAGTATTCAGAGATGTTTTACCATTTTATGAAAATAAAAAGTTCAAGGATAGATGTTCCTTCATGCAAAATTTTTTTTTACATATATATTTGCATATGCGCAAGTGTTGGGGTGTGTGTGTGTGTTGTGTGGGGTGTGTGTGTGGTGTGTGTGTGTGTGTGTGTGTGTGGTGTGTGGTGTGTGTGTTGAAGAGACCAGGGCCAGACAAATAACTGTGTGTGTGTGTGTGTGTTGTGTGTGTGTGTGTTTTGTGTGTGTGTGTGGTGTGTGTGTGTGTGTGAAGATACCAGACCTTTGAATTAATATCTTTCAGACACATTAGTTTACCAAACACACACACACACACACCACACACACACACACACACACACCACACACACACACATATTTCTCATTTTATTATATTGTATAGAAGACACCTCTTTTCATGAAAAAAAATTTCATTGAAGACGCCTCTTATCATAATGAGATATTCATTAAGTAGCGTGAACATACTGATGCTATTGTGAGAGAAAGGTTGTGTGAGCACCTGTTGTTCCCTGTATCATTCAGATAAAAATGGAAGAATGGGGGGCAAAAATAAATTTCATTTAAAAAATAATTGTGTTTTTGTTTAGAGTCAAAAATTTTGGTATGGAAATAACTACTCTCTCTCTCTCTTTTCTCTCTCTCCTCTCTCTCTCTCTCTCTCTCTCTCTCTTCTCTCTCTCATACACACGCACTCAATGATAATAATGATTAATAATAATAAATTATGATGATGATGATTTTATTGTTATTTCTGGGCAGTGAGAACAGCAGCTGGGAAAATAAGAAATAAGTATCAGTATAATGTGTTTATGCAACTAAGAAATACGTACAGTATAATGTGTTATTCAAAGTGACACTGAGTTACTTGATATACGTATGCTGAAGTGTGACTTCAGGGGCCCCAATTCTAAATGCACATTGACCGCTGATATGTCACAAACCCGCCGATATGTCGCAGGTGGGGACAAATCGACGGACAGTAAAACCCCCGTTTTATCGCAATCCTCTTGGTGCCCGCGGATTTATCATAAATGCAAACTATTTAGCGGGTTGCGACAAATTGGCGGTTTTACGCTCCTTCCCGTTTAACTGCAGACTTGGCTACTTTAGGAAGGAAAAATACTGGGCAAAATTTACAACGCTTGCCGCACAAATTCAGTCAGAGCAGAACTGATAAGCTTATCATCATTAGAGATCTACGAAATGATTATATATGTATGCAAGTGTTTTAAGGTGCATACAGATGTAAATTTAACATCGCCGTGCGTATAGCCACAAAACCGGAAGTGTGGGCCGTGAAAGAACAAAAAAGGATTGAAAGAACGGAAACCGGGCAATTTGAAGCCTGGCGTTTTGACCCGACGACATGGAAGAGGCAGCACGGGAGTGCCTTTAACGGCTTGCTCCCTACTATGTGTGTCGTAGGTGAAGATGAATAAACACCCATCACTTCTAGTCACTGAACTGTTCCATGGAGTGAATGAGCCACACATCCCAACTTTTGATTGCCTGTATAAAACATTAACCAGAGTAGCTGAAGGTCTAAAGGCTGTCAGAGCATTTTTGGGTGTGAAGCCCCTGGTAGTGAGTTCGAGTCCCCCGTAGGATTGATAATAAAACCCGCACTGTAGTCTTTGCTTTAGTTTTGAGAATGGGGAGTCTTTTTTTGTCAGTGTAACCTAAAGAGGTGATGTTATACACCCATGTCTCTGCGCTCTGTCCTCTTTCTGTATGCCTGTCAACTTTCGAATTAAATTTTATTAAAAGATTCTTTTTAAAATGAAAAAACAAAAATGAAGGAAAAAAAAAAAAACCCTCACTGTCCACCAGCAGTAAATGGGTTTCCACACCCCAGTTCAGGGAAGCTTAAGGCAGCAGAAGGAGTGAGGGGCTCCGTCATCACATTATGCCATACCTGGACGCGATGAATCTTAAACAGTGGACTGCCCCTATAGCAAAGTTAAAGCTGTGGGACGTTCAGAATTTCACTTTTTAAACATTTTATGTAATGCTTGACATTCCTAAATTTGATGAAGGTGTTTTAAAAAAAAAGAAAAAAGGAAGCAGTCTGTCCATTTCACGACTAGGAAACGAATTATTTTGTCCCCTTTCACTTATCGTCCCTCTTCCACTGCTGAAGTCGGTTAGGTCCAACTTTGAAGAAAACAATCCTTAGTATAAAGTATTGTCGATTTTTAACAATGCAACAGTAAGCAATCTCATGATCATTGTATTTTAGAAATAAATCACTGCATTTATTCTTTTGTTTATTTCCAGTGGTTCCTGTCGAATATTGGGGCAACGTCGATTTTAACAATACAGTAAACAATCCCATAATCGTTTGTATTTCGAAAATCGGGCATTTTTTTCTCATGCATTCATTTTCCCGTTGCTGACTGTGGGAAACTGGGGGCCCCAAAACGGTGAGGAAACCATGGGTAAGTTTGCAACTGGAATGAATGGCGCGGGGTTAGTAGGCAGCCTGTGTCGTGAACGGGATTCTATATCACAGAAACCATCTGTCTGTCTGGGCTTGGTTTTCTGTCATTCTTTGTTAGTATAATCAGTCACGTCCAGGTCAGTTGTGGTGGCTATTCGGATTGAGACTTTTTCTTTTCTCTTTTATCTAAATTTTAACTTACTGTCAGTAGTCTTTTTGTGAGAGAGAGAGAGAGAGAGAGGAGAGAGAGAGGGAGAGAGGGGAGTAGAGAGCGAGAGAGCAGAAATATCTATGAGAAGGAGAGAAAGAGAGACAGAAACAGAGAGAGAGATTGCAGAAATATAAATAAGAGGAGAGAGAGAGAGCAGAAATATCAACGAGTTTTGGCAGGCAAGGTTTTCGTAAGATATCAACTATCAACTGAATTTTGTCATGCCTGCATGAAATATAAGTCGCAACGAGGTGCCAAAAGAAAGTCAAGAATTTGTCATTTATTTGCAAGCAGAACATGCAGGGCCATGTCTCTCTGTCTGTGTCGACATACTTATCCATCTGTGCTTTAAATTCTGAGTGCGTCAGCCCCTTTATGTGTCTTTGTGCCTGTGGTTCTGCCTTTGATTCTACATGTCTGAGTCTTGCAAAAGGTCAACACAGATGACGGTCCACCGTCCGATCGTTCGTCCGTCTGTCTTTCTGTCCATTTCTCAGTCTGTTTGTTCAACTGTTGTAAACCTTAGCGTTGGCTTTTTACTGGGAAACGATGCCAAGTTAAAATCTTAAAACCAGGCGTGGACAGAATATATGACATGACTTTTCTAAACATGAGCGATTTCACATGAGAATTTTGTTGACAGTATAACTAGTTGCAAAATGAGACGACTGCAGGCAGAAACTGAAACAAATTTTTGAAAGATGAAAAAAAATTACAAGACAAAACACGACGCGTTTCGACCTCTTAGGTCTTCTTCAGGCAAGATAAACAACACTCATGACAATGAAAAATAAGGAACAAGCAATCACTTATCTTCTTATATTTGGCACAAGATGGACGTTGAATGGTTCAATTTTATAACATAACCAAAAATTAAGATGAGAAAACAAAATCTCAAAATACCATTGAGTGGCATGTATTTTTGGTTTATTTCCCCTTTTCTTCAAGTCCTGCCCGTGGCCAGCTAACAAAGCTGACAGCACAAAAACTGAAGGCTGTCAACTGAGAAGTGTTCATTTCCAAACAGGACCCATAACCACTGGTATTCAACAACAAAAAAGGAGGGTGGGTTGTAGGGAAAGAAAGGGGACGGGTTGGATAGGAGGGAGTGGCAGCAATGAGCAGGAAGGGGAGGGGAGGATGGTAGGAGGAAATGGAAAAGTTGGTGATAAAAGACGTGGAGAGAGAGAGAGAGAGTACGTTCAAGGTGCAGAGGGACGAAGCGGGTCGTAATGAGGTTAAAAGGAAGGGGGGGGGGGGGGGGGGGGGGGGGGGGGGAGGGGGGTACTTGATAAAATGCAGCTAGCGATCTGAGTGGGAAGGAGGAGCGAAGGATTACAGCAAGAGAATTGACAAACATGTACGGTCTGTAGATAAGGTGGGATGGGTTGGGGTGGGGGTGGGGGGTGGGGGTGTAAAGACAGGGAAAGAATGGCACACTAACTAACAGGCACACGACATTTGAAACAGGTGAGATGTTAAGCGAGAGTAGAAGGCAAGATTTAAATAGAAAGGCAGGTGTAAGGTTAAAGAGGAAGATGAATGCGAAGGAAGCAGGGGGGTGGGGTGGGGGGGGGGGGGGGGGGGTGGAGAGGGGGGGGGGGGGGGCCTGTAGGAGGAGTGAGAGCTGAAGATTGCGAGAAGGGGGTGAGGTTGATATAAAGAGAAGGGGGAGAGAGAGAGCGGATGGATTGGGGCTAGAATGAAGGAAAAGTGACGAAGACGTTTGACATATCGAGGGCCGGTTGCATATACATTCTTAAAAGTTGACTTAAGCAAAGTTTGCTTAGAGCCAAAGCAAACTTTGTAAAGATTTCCTTTGCGCATTTTGTCAATCGGTTGCACATACCGTCTTTGTCGCGGACTTAACTAAGTTGTCGGTCAGGATGGTTATTTTTAGCATGGCTCCGTCATCGTACACAGTTTGGTGCATACGTCACCAAAAACGAACCAATGGAAAGTTACTCCCGCAGATGAGAATCAACAAGACAGCATGGCGGACAACGACGGGAAGAAACGTGTGAGAACAGCAAATTTCACTGTTGGCCGTTCTGTTGGCCGTCTCCACCGTTGGCATGCGAAACATACTCATCCAGCCTGTTTGCGAATGCTCGAGAACCTCTATTACTCGACACACTGTGCTTTTGTCGACACCAAACAAATCCCCAATCACTTCCTGGAAAACACCCACTGGCATAAAAACGCAGTGCGATCAGTAGCTGCAAGAGTGGATGTCAGCGAGCCTCGCCGTTGAAACGGGTGATCAATGTCATCCTCAATCACATCACACAGGTCTAAAATGTCTGCCCGTCGAAATCGGTGCAAGCGCTTACACCTTGCAGCAGTTAGAGTGCTACAGAGCCTTGAAGCATATAATGTGCAGTTTACTGATGGCTGGGTGCATGAATTGAAGTCTACAACCCCCCCCCCCCAACTGTCAAAGCAAAGGTAGATTTTACAAGTATTCTCTGTCAACTCTGTTAAAATGTGTCAGTGAATGCAACATTTGAATGCAACAATTCACTAGATGTACAACAAGACTTGGAGAATCTTCTCTTTGATTCAAAGGCATAAGCTTTTTCAAATTTCAATTTTGTAATTTATTTAAAGTGGTGTGTGTGTGCGTGTGTGTGTGTGTGTGTGTGTGTGTGTGTTACAGCAGCAAAGAAACATGGGGGGGGGGGGGGGGGGGATCATGATTCAGATTATCAGTTATTTGCGTGAAATGTTTGATTTGAGGATGCGTGAATTAAATGTATTAATACTGGTCAACATGGATTTGGTGACAGTGAAGATCTAGCCCACAAACAACAAACATCCACTGAGTATGCACCAAATCAATGCATCACACATCCTTTGTACCCCCCCCCCCCCCCCCACACACACACACACACTAGGTTATGCTGTGTAGATGTAGGGCTGTGAGTGTGCTCATACATTGTTTATTTCATTATTCAAACGCAAAGGAGATTAAGTTTAAACAAATTTGATTAAGCTTTGATTTTTTATCAGCATGTTCTGCGTTTGTGTGTGTGTGTGTTTTCTCTTTTTTGTGTGCATGTCTGATGTGTCTTGCATCATTTCATGTTTTTTTCATTATGTAGATCAAGCTGATAACTAACAATATCTTGCACCTTTGTTAAAGAGTTTAGAAAGATGAATCTACATCATGAAGATGTGTATTTTCTTATTAAGATTGCATGAACATTCAGCATTTAAGTATACTTTCTCTTCCAGACTGAGGAACTACTTCCTCTTCCTCTGAGTTCGCAGGGGACTTTTCGCTTTCCTGGCAGGTGCACTACCTTAAAGGCCACAAAGCCACTAACACTGAGCAAAAAAGAAAGAAAGAAAGTTAAAGAACTTCTTTTTTCAACATTGTCCAAATCTATTTGATATAGCAGTCATTCATTACAGAGAATAACAAAAGGAAATTCACATGAAACTGCAGGGGTATTTGATGCTGAGTAGAAAATAGAGCAACAACAAACAAACAAAAATTTAAAATAAATAAATAAATAAAAACAAAATAATAACATCAAAAGTATTAAAAAAACAACACACAAACTCTTGACATAAAACAATAGTATTGTCTATGGCTGGAGAGGAGTTGACGGGAAAGGGGAGGAGTGGTTGGAAATAGGTTGGGGGGGGGGGGGGGGGGGGGGGTAAAGAATGAGGAACAAAGAGAAAAGGAAAGGTCACATACCGCTTTTATAAATCCAAACATATTTGATCCACGCTCAACTGCAGGAGCATTAGAATGCTTTTTGTTTAATAATGTGTACAGTTTTGTTAGCTACTGTGACAGAAACATACTCTCATATAGAATGATTTTTATATTAGTAGTATTAACAACTAATTTTTACTGCGATGTACTGTAGTGTCTAATCTGTGCACAGTGTGCAAGTTAATAAAGAACTTTGTAACAGAGTTAACTCTTAATGTTGGAGTCTTAAGTGTGATACACATTTAACATTCACAATGACCATAAATATTTCCTTACTACTTTTTCACTTGCAGTCATCTTGTCACTGAAATTTGCCTTTTTTTGTTCTGCAAAGAATTGTTCTCATAATACCATTTGCATTATGTAGTATTGGTATATATGCATTCAAGTGTAATGGTTGATGCAGTTTCCCCTGTAGTTTTCATAAAACTGTGTGTGAAAATTTATTTTCTGTCTTGATGTGAGTAACAGCAAAATCAAAATCATGTGTTGTCATTTACAGCTCTTTTTAATGTTTTCAGGAAAATTTTTCTCTTGTAAACCAGTCTTTGTTAATAATGGTGATGCTTTTTTTCAACCACACTGTTCATGCATACAACTCAGATATGTGAGTAACACTGCTGGGAAAAAAATGTTCTTATATCACAATCTATTTTGGTGTGTGTGTGTGTGTGTGTGTGTGTGTGTGTGTGTGTGTGTGTGTGTGTTTTCAACTTTCGCACTGATCATTTTGTTTGAAGTGTGTAACAGCAAAATTATGTGTCATGTTGCATACAGTACAGCTGTGTTACCATTGCAGTATAATTTTCCTGTTTTAAATCAGTCATTGTGGGAATTCTTTTTAATTGTACTGCTCATGCATGTGTACATAAACCAGCATGTGTTGCACTGCTTGAAAACAAGTGCTCTTGAATCACATCACACAAACATAGTAGAATATTAATAGTGTGCACTGAACTTCAGAATCAATTTGTTTTGAAACTCAGAGTAATAGTATACAATGCCACGCAGATCATAAATGAAAGTGTTTTTTTCTTTGTTTGTTTGTTTTACAAACTCTCCACTTGTAAAATAATACTGGAGGAAGACAGACAATTTGTCATGGAAAACCCACTGACACAGTTTTTGTGCCCAGATATGATCTCTAATGTATGTAGGGAGGAAAATGTCATCTTAAAACATTTCAATTTTAACAGTCTTCTGCTTCATCTTTGTGCCCTCATTATAGGGAACAGATACAAGTGAAGATTACATGTAGAAAAATTCATCTTGAAATATTTCTATTTTAAGTGTCTTCTGCTTTATCTTTGTTTCCTCAAAGGGGACAGCTACAAACTGAAGCTGTACATGGAGACAAAGGTTATTTCGAAATATTTCTATTTTAACAGTGTTTTGCTCCATTCTTTGTGCCCTCAAAGGCAACAGATACAAGCTGAAGATATACATGGAGAAAAAGATCATCTTAAAATAATATTTCTGTTTTAACAGTCTTCTTGGAGAAAAAAAATCATCTTAAAATAGTATTTCTATTTTACCAGTTCTGCTTCATCTTTGTGCCCCCAAAGTGGTCAGATATAAACTGAAGAGAAAAAAAATCATCTTGAAAAGTTGTGCTATGGCCAGATGGCCAAATATCACTTGCACTAATCATAGCAAACTTGTTTTCTTTACCTTAAGAAGACCCAAGAGGTTGAAATGCATTGTGTGTCTTGTCCTGTACTTTGTTTGTCTATGTTCTTGGTGGTAACTACCCCACTCTTTCTAGATTTTGTTTTTTAGTTAAGCTGTCATGTGTGTGTGTGTGAATTTGATGTTTCAGATTGTTTAGGAAATACTTGGATACATTGTTTCATTCTAATTATGATTCTACAAGTGTACTTTCAATGCTAGCTTTTTGTGTGCATAATGTGGCATGCTAGTGATTCTTTGACTTTTCATGTATTTTATGCTAGTGATTCCTTTGACTTTTCATATGTATTTTAATCCAAAATGGAGATTAAAAGAAATAAAGCAGGGGAAAATATTTTGAATGAAAGCAGCTTCTGTTACATTTTCTGAGTTGTTTTGCATAGTTGTGCGTCAGTTTGTGTTCCAAGCAGTGTGTGTGTGTGTGTGTGTGTGTGTGTGTGTGTGTGTAGTATTTAAACTGCACAAGATTACAGATCAGCTAATTATTACTTTATTACATCTGGAAATTTTGGAGTCAGTTCTATCTGACTCTTTTCAAAGATTTGCTTTCAGAAAGTACTCACACTGAACTTTTTTACTATGTGAAATGAACTTTTTTACTATGTGAAATGATCAGTTTCAAACGTTTTCCTGCCTCATTACTTTCCTGTACACTTTCACTACAGTATGAGGATTCTCATGTCAGTCATTCAGATTTGATCTCCAATGTTTGTCACACTAATGACAATGTTGGCTAAAGGAAGAACCATACTGACAAGCTGAATCAGTTAATGAGTCTCCCATAGTAAGGAAGCTGTCACACACACTCACTCACATACACGCACACACACGCACGCACGCGCGCGCACACACATTCGTTTTGGGCATTTTAAAGCTCTGTGCCCTTCCATCCACTTACATCTTAATGCATGTTGCATACAGAATCGAGGGGTATCTAATTACATCCATGAAAATGTTTGGAACAGACTCGAGCGCCTTCTTCACTGTGCTCAAACGTGATGTCCGTACGCCTGATCGCGGCAATCGACGCTCTTCTTCTCCGTGTTGTCAGACCTACCATTAATTTTCCGCAATGGCTGCGATTCTGCTTTGGAGTAGACTGGAACACTGGTTACGTCATTTTTTGCCTAAACTGGTATGCCAGCAACGATTTGATGAGCAACAAATTTGACGCGACACACCCTCGGAATTCTAAAAATTGCAATCCATGTTCTTGTTTTGCACCCTAGTATGTGTGAGAAGAGCTATGACAGCCGATAACATAACAGTGTTTCACTGTGTTCATCAAAAGGGTTCGTCCGATCCCTGAAAATTCTCCCTCGCCTCAAATTTCGGCGCAACAGAAGCCCATACACAACGCGGTTCGCCATTTTTATTTACTGCGGTTATGCTCTGTCCTAGCTAAGTTCGCACTTACGCGTGGGGGGGCTGTCCTAACTTTAAGCAAGATCGGAAATGAAATGAGGTAGGGAACAGTAAACGATAAACAGTAAACAAGTGGGGTATGTTTTGCTCCCATAAGGAAACCTAACACAGAGTAACTTTTATTCAAGACTGGCACAGCCTTTTAAACTTGAATAAAGTCAGACAAATACATAGACGAACAATCTAATAGTGGGGGAAAAAAACAAGCGCAGGCCAACACTGAAACTGTCTGTCCAAATCTTTGCCAGACAGTTCAGTTGTTGGCCTGCGCTTGTTTTTTCCCCCACTATTAGATTGTTCGTCTATGTATTTGTCTGACTTTATTCAAGTTTAAAAGGCTGTGCCAGTCTTGAATAAAAGTTACTCTGTGTTAGGTTTCCTTATGGGAGCAAAACATACCCCACTTGTTTACTGTTTAAGCAAGATGTTAAGCATCCTTTGCTGCTAAGCAAGCCCATGCAACAGGATTCCTTCACGCTAAGCAAATCCCTAACTTTAAGCAAACTTAGAGTCCGCTAAGTCTGTACATGCAACCGGCCGGAGGGACGGGAAGTGAAGAGGAAGTAGAGGGGGAAAAAAATGGTGGGGTGGGATGGGCCGAGGGTAAGCATGATTAAGCAAGTGGAGAGGACTGTTAGGACATATGGAAGAATGGAAGGGAAAGTGTGTGTGAGAAAGATTAAAACAAAAATAAATAAAAAAAAGATATGTTGATGCTAGGGGAGAGGAGAGGACAGGGGACAGTGAGGTGTGTGTGTGTGTGTGTGTGTGTGTGGAGGAGGGGGAAAGAAAGAAAAAAAATTGGAAGGAAAGGTACGGAAACAAGAACAGAGACAGACAGAGGCAGATACAAATATTGAAATGAGCAGACGGTAGACCCAGGCGTAAACAGAGCGATCAGGAACGAAGCATAGATGAAGAATCTGACTGTTAGCAACAGTATGAAAATACTAGAATAGCTAGAAAAAGACGATCACACACACACACACACACACACACACACACACACACACACAGGGGATGGGAATCTGATGGGAATCGAACCCACGACTCCCAGTCGCTAACCAGTTCGCCACGACGGGTGGTTAAGGTGACTGAATTCTTAACATAGACGTGCAGCAAAACTACTCCTTCCAGATGTACCTCTAGCAACTCTGAGTAAACTTGAATTCAGCAAGGCATCATTTATGTTTGAAATTTTAACAGATTTTTGTTGCTGTTTTTACAAGACTAAAGAGCTGTTCTGGTTCGAAGAAATTCCTTCTTCCCGACACTATCATTGATTAATAGAAATTTATTTTCTTTCCTAGTCAACTCTTGACTAGAACTTACTTCCACCGAATCTATAAAACACGAATATGTGAAAACATTTCCAGAAACATTGACATAAACATCTTATGTCACAATAATTTTGTTCGATTACAGTCATTAACGTCCATTTGCAAAGTCTTCAAAGAGCCACACATTGAATACTCCATCAGAACATGTAACCTGCTTCATTAAACCGCTCATACCAACTCTCGCTCTCTCTCAACCCCCACCCCCACCCCACCCACCACACACACACACACACACACACACACACACACACACACACACACACACACACACCATCCTCCTCTCTCTCTCTCTCTCTCTCTCTCTCTCTCTCTCTCTCTCTCTCTCTCTCTCCTCTCTCCCTATTTTTTGTTTATTTGCTTGCTTGTTTTTAATTCCTTCTGTTTGACTACCCACCATATTATCATTTCATCATTTCACACGTAGAAATATTGGCTATTATGGTCTACCGTCAGACAGAATTCCAATATCCATGGGATCTCAGTGAACAATGTTGAACACAAGATTTCTCAGTACGCTGATGACACAGAATTCTTACTTGCAGGAGATAGGAGTTCTTTTGAAAACTGTATAGATGTTCTTGATAGGTTTGGTTCTGTGTCAGGCCTTCATATGAATGTAGGAAAAACTAATGTCGTTTGGCTGGGAAGTGAGAAAAATTCTGAAATCCGTTATATGGAACATTTAGGTATGGAATGGAATCCATCTAAATTCCGAGTTTTAGGAATGTGGTTCACTAATGACCTGAAAGAATGTGTAGATATAAATTACTCGGAAAGACTAGCAGATGTCAAACACTTATTCAAGATATGGGTAAAACGACAGTGAACACCCCTCGGTAGGGTAGCAATATTAAAATCTCTTATCCTCTCAAAGTTGACACACCTCTGGTTACTATTACCAAACCCACCAGACATATTTTTTCAAACATGTCAACAGGCTTGTTACAAATTTGTTTGGAATAAGAAACCAGATAAGATTAACCGAAAAAACTGCACATAAAAGTATCAAAGATGGCGGCATTGGTCTTCCTGAACTAAAAACTTTTGTTTTATCTCTGAAGCTGTCCTGGATACGTAAAGCTGAGATGTCAACTCATAGATGGCGAAATATTCTGTTGTTTAACTTCCCTAAGTGGTCGCTTATGAAAAAATATGGTCCAGAATTCGTTTCCAAATTCACTAAGTATAATCAGTTTTGGGCTGAAGTTCTTGATGCGTATAAAGGTTTTTTATTACAAGTGTTCCCCCAAAACTCCACTGAACTTCTTGCCGAACCATTATGCTATAATAAGCGATTTCAAATCGGAAAGAAGTGTATTGTATAAAAAAAAAAACCCAACTAAGTAGCAAAGATATCAACTGTCTCGCCCACTTTTTTGATGACAAAGGAAAGTTTTTGTCACATGCACTTTTTGAAGAAAAATATAATGTAAATATTGATTTTGTCACTTTTGCTGGCTATAAATCGACTATAATGGACTTTGTAAAAACGTCTTTTCGCTATAAATAAAGGCTCCAAGTTGTATTATGATATCATTGCGAATAATCCTAAGCCAAAATGTGATAAATGGGACATGAAATTGTTGATGCAAAATGATTGGAAATCCTATTTTTTGCACGCGCATAAGATACGTGATGTAAGGCTGCAGTGGTTTCAACTGAAAATATTACACAGGTGTTTATGCACAAATGTTTTAAAGGAGATTGGAATCGTTGAAAATAATAACTAGTTTTTGCAGCACATCCAAAGATAGCATTGACCATATGTTTTGGAAATATCACCATGTACAAGTATTTTGGAATGCTCTCATTGGCTTAATGAAAGAAAAATGTTTGAATGCTGAAAATGTCCTTTTGACAGAAGTACTCGTACTATTTGGCTATGACAATACGATTGTGGGCGACACTGTCTTTTACTTTATAATATTATTTGCGAAGCATTACATATACGTTTGTAAAATAAACAACACCCTGCCACAAATACAAGTATTCATAAACAAATTAAGATTTAGATACAAAATTGAGGAACATATTGCATATTTGAAATTAAACCATGCAGATTTTTTTTTACCAGATGGCTGGCATACAGACCATTGATGGACACTGTTTAACATTTATAACCTTTTGTCTTTCTTTTCTTTTCAAAAACAAGTTGCACTAATAGATTTAGAAGTGTAAGATGAAGTGTGTAGATGAACACTTTTTTGTGCATTATTAGAGGCCTGATTTCAATATTTTGCCAAACATAATGATGTGAAAAACATCCCTGTCAGCATGATTTTTCTTGATACATCCACCACTCTCTCTCTCTCTCTCTCTCTCTCTCTCTCTCTCTCTCTCTCTCTCTCTCTCTCTCTCTCTATTATTAGATAATGTTTGCATGTGAATTTGTGAATTCACATTGTTTGGGGTGATTTCTTTATTTATTTATTTCTTTATGTACATACTTGCCTTCCCTATATATATTATATATATATATATATATATATATATATATATATATATTATATATATATATATATTGGAATGCAAATTAAAAAAAGGTTAAAAAAAATTATTTCATTTATGCAGTGTTGTTTTATTGAATTGTCAATATAAATGATATGTATTGAAATCATGTATGCATGACAAGGGCAGATTGTAAGACTAGGCCACGGCTTAAAATCTTCATTCCTGAGGATTAACGATCAATTAATCTGTCTGTCTGTTTGTCGTCTGTCTCTCTGTATATCTCTGTCTGGCTGTCTGTGTCTCTCTGTGTCTGTCTCTGTGTCTGTCTCTCTCTTCTCTCCTTCTCATTCTCCGTGTGTGTGTGTGTGTGTGTGTGTGTGTGTGTGTGTGTGTGTGCATTTCTATGTGCGCGCGCGCGCGCGTGTGTGTGTGTGTGTGTGTGTGTGTGTGTGTGTGTGTGTGTGTATGTGTGTGTGTGTGTGTGTGTGTGTGTGTGTGTGTGTGTGTGCACAGACCCTAAACTGTTTCCTGGAGGCCAGTGTCGTCTGATCCTCATCGGCAAAACAGGAAACGGAAAGAGCGCGACAGGAAACACGATACTAGGTTTCCCAGCTTTCGAAGTCCAAACTGGCATCAATTCTGGGACACAGTTCGGTGATTTGAACTCAACGAATTATAATGGTCTTATAGTTCAGGTACAACTCTTGTTCCGTGTCCGTGTCTCAGTCGATCATTTCCTTCCTTTGCCCTGCATATCCCCATCTCTCGTTTCTGTCTTTGTCTGTCTGTCTGTCTGTATGTCTGACTGTCTCCCTGTCTGTCTATCTGTTTGTCTGTCTGTCTGCTTCTGTTTGTGTCTGTCTGTCTCTCTCTCTGTCTCATAAACGACCTAACTATGTTCATTGATATAGTGAATGAAAATAAGCCCTTCATGACCACTGTACAAGTCTGACTGAGACAATAGGGCTAGAAGCTAAGAATGAAACACAACCTCAGGCAGCATGATTGGCAAATATGGACAGAGCATGTCCTCAAGGCGATATGACCGATATGATAATTATAGAGAGAAGTTTACTAAGAATCAAGAGAGAGAGAGAGAGAGAGGAGAGAGAATGAGAGAGAGAGAGATGTACACACACATGTATATATATATTATATATATATATATTTTATATATATATATATATATATATATAATATATATATATAAACAAAGCTTGCTCTTATGTCTTAGATTGAAGAAATAGGGGGAGATAAGCATTGGAGATTGTCTCCCCCTTGGAGACTATAAGCTTGCTGAAGGCTCATTTTGAGAAGCATTTATTTTATTTTTCCCCATTCACCCACTCAAGCACACACTGTTAGTTTGGCAGAATCATCTACCACTGCAGATATGAATGCTTATCTCCCTCTATTTCTTCAATCTAAGACATAAGAGCAAGCTTTGTTTATAATTGAATATTCTTGCAGTCATTGCAACACCAAGCTGCTCTGTAAGTTGCTGGAATGGTGCTCAGTACTTTTCCTTGGAATTTATTAGTTTATTATATATATTATATATATATATATATATATATATATATATATATTATATATATATATATATATATTGAATTATAAACAAAGCTTGCTCTTATGTCTTAAATTGAAGAAATAGGGGGAGATGTAAGTTGCTGGAATGGTGTAAGTTGTTGGTTTTCTGTACGTTGCTCGAATGGTGCTCGGTACTTATCCTTGGAATTTATTAGTTTGTTATATATATATATTTATATATATATTGTGTGTGTGTGTGCGTGTGCGTGTATATATCTTATATTTATGTAATTACACCTTGCGTATATATATATATATATATATATATTTTATATATATATATATATATATATATATATATATATATATATATATATTATATATATATATATATATATTATATATTATATATATATATATATATGCGTATGTAGAGAGAAAGAGAGAAGAATAAGAAAGAAAGTAAAAAGAAGAAAAAAAGGCAATCTGTAATCAACTTCACGAATAATCTCTATACCCGCTCCCCACCCTTTCCTCTTCGACCCACCCCACCAACCCCATTTAACCCCCGTCCCTTCCCGGCCCTCTCCTGTTCAGGTAGTGGACACACCTGGTCTGCATGACACCGAGTTGCCTGATGACGAGATGGTGAGACGCATCACCAAGTCTTTGCTGGCCATTACTCCGGCCCCCATGCCATCCTGTTGTGTCTGTCCTGCGAACAACGCTTCACCCGTCAAGAATTGGATGTATGTATTCCCATCATCATCATCAGTATCGTCGTCGTTGCCATTATCATCATCATCATGATCATCAACGTCATCATCAACATCATCATTATCATCATCATCATCATCATCATCATCATCATCATCATCATCATCTTTACCATCATTGTCATCATCATCATCATCAACATCATCATCATCATCATCATCAGAAACGAAAACAACAACAATAACAACAACAACAACAACCACAACAACAACAAAAACAGTAGCAGGAGCAGCAGTAGCAACAGCGAGAGTACCAGAAACAACAACGACAGCTACAACACTTTTATCTTCGTCGTCAGAATCGTCTCGTCATCTTCGTCATTTTTCCTCATTGTCTCTTCTCAGTTGACTGCCTCTCCTTTTGATTAGATAAATGCCGTCACTGCCACACCTACATCTCACATCCCTCTGCCACAGGTCACAACCACACCCGTTCTTGTCGTTGTAACAGAGGAAGCACTCTGCATGATGCGTCTTTCTTGCTGTAGGCTTTATGGGCTCACACCTTCACACCATTCCTCACTATCCTACAGTACTATAGCTACACACACACACACACACACACACACACACACACACACACACACACACACACACACACACATCTGTTTCATCCATACACACTCAAAGAGTGGTGGGCCAGTGGATTATGTAATCAACAAAAGAATGAAAAATACCGAATTCCTGGTTCCAATCTAGCACTGTTCGTGTCCTCGCTCCTCTCTCTCTCTCTCTCTCTCTCTCTCTCTCTCTCTCTCTCTTCTCTCTCTCTCTCTCCCCTCCCCCCAAACTGTTAGTGGCGGTTTTAGTGCTAATATTTCAGAAAGACAAAAAAATAGAAGTCCTGTGTGCAAGACAGGCGTAGCACAAAACCTCTCACAAATTCCCCCTAAAATCCCCTTTGGTCAGTTCAATCAAAAGAGAGGTAAACGGAAAAGGAGAACGACGCCGTACATGGAGAACAATGGGCCCTGACTTCACACAGAAAAATCTGTTGTGAGGGCAAAGACAGCGCGAACGTTCTATCCCTCTGTCTTGTGCCTACCTTGAACACATGCAGGTAAAGATCGCTCCTGAAACGACTCCATTAGAATGGAAAATAAACCCATTAAGGAAACGTCGCGCTAAGGTACGGAAGAAATAAACAAGCGTGCCTTATTTTCCATTATTAAGCTGGTTTTATGAATTTTACCGATTTCAGTTTGACGGGAGATAACTTTCACTGAAAGCGAAGTCAGGCGCTTTTCGCCAGTCAAAAAAAAGAAAACTTGAAACGATCTGTTATTCCAGTGCCAAGTGGCAGACGGAAGGTCTTTGTTGTTGATTTCATGCCATCGTTGCAGCACGCAAGATGTCTTGGAAGGAGGCTAGGGAGTGGAGGAGAGAACCCCCTCCTCCCCCCACGCCCTCTCCATCTCCCCTCCCCGCCCTTTCGTCCCAGGCCCTATTCCGAAAAAAGAAATTCAGAAAGGGCCATGGTCAGTGCATTTCGAAGGTGGGGGTGGGAGTGTGGGTGTCCTCCTAAGTCTAGTGTAGTCCTAGGTATCGGCAAATCTTCTATCGGATATTCTACCACCGCCACCTCTTCCCCTCCTTCTTCCGTCCCCGTGCACCCGTTCAACGACATCTTAAGTGAATGGACTTAACCTGGAAAAGCTATTTTCTTTCTCCCTTTATCTTGGCAAATGCTTCCCCCCCCCTCCCCCCCCCCCCCCCCTGACCACAAACGGTAATAACCAGCCCACACACCCAACCTCCCAACACACATGCACACACCACACATACTCCCACCCTCATCTTCCTCGTCAGTCAAGCCTGTTGTCACTTTTTCAACAAATTCTAGAGTGGCTGTGTCCTAAATCTCCACTCCGCTAATCACCCCCTATCGTCTTTCCACACGGACATTCTGCTGCTTTCTCCTGTGCAGGTGGTTGAGACGCTGAAGCACGCCTTTGGAGAGAAAATGATGTCCTATCTCATTGTGGTAATTGTCAGGAGAGACCGCCTGGAGGCGGCTGGCATCAGATTCGAAGACCAGGTAATGGAAGGCGCTCTGGTTCGGATCAGTGTTTGACTCGCATGTATTAAAACTAGTGATGTTGTGTGATCGTGCAGTTTCAGAAGTCTGCACGTGCACGTGCGCGCTCGCGCACGCGCGCGCGCGCGCGCGCGTGTGTGTGTGTCTGCATGCGCGCGTGTGTGTGTGCGCGTGCATGCGCGCACGTGTGTGTGTGTGTGTGTGTGTGTGTGTGTGTGTGTGTGTGCGTGTAGTAGTAGTAGTACTTTCATTTTCGTCTTTTCACAAAATTGTGTGATATTAGATGAGAGAGAGAAAGAGAGAGAGAGAGAGAGAGAGGAGAGAGAGAGAGAGAGAGAGAGAGAGAGAGAGAGAGAGAGAGAGAGAGTGTGTGCGTGTGTAAGAGTATGTGTGTGAAGCATAGGTGTGTGGAAGTGCACGCAAAATATGGAATAATTACTACTTATAACATTATAGTAAATATCTAACAGGACTACATATTAAACAAAAGGTAACTTGGAAAGCAAAATCAATATCAGAAAAAACATCAGTCACTGTCATGCCTAATAAACATGGTAAGTATGCCTTAAGAGTCACACAATCAAATAAAACGTGGGCTCTCGACACGTTTGCCTTACCACATATGCATTTTGTTCCTGCACTATATTTCGTCGAGTTTTAGTCTATAAAATACTGAAACAAAGTTTCTGTACTGATACATATCATGAACCTGCAGGTGTTCATTGCCTTAAACCTGATCAAAGCTGAGAGCATGGCTATTTCGATCATTAACCCGCAAATAAGGGATGTTCTGGTTGTTTCTAAAAAAAAGTCCCAAGCCACTTGTTTTAAAACTTGATGACACTCTTGTAGAGTCAAGGGGACAGAAAGTGACTTAGCACTCATTTCAGTTTTAGCTCCCTTTTTGGCAGATCTGTCAGCGAATTCATTGCCCAAAATTCCACTGTGTGAAGGAACCCAGAGAAAAGTAAAATCGGTCCCTTTGCACATCAAAATATGAATTAAATAACATATTTCCTTTAAAATAAAGTTTTCAGAATTAGAACTGAAAAACTTGATGCATTGTAGTGCTGATATTGAGTCGACACATAACAATACTTGCAAGATTGATTGCGGTATATCAATTAAATATGTCAAAGCCATTAGTATAGCTATCATTTCGGCAACTAAGATAGATCGATTTTTGCCTATTGAATATGCTTTATCTACTTTAAGTGATGGAATAACAAAAGCAGATCCAGCGTCTTTGTTCTTTGTCAATGATCCATCAGTATATACCTTAAGATGGTTAGGATACTTGCTTTGCATATGCATGTTTGCTGAATATGACAAGTTATGCGGATGATCAGCTTTTTTAGCATCAGTGTGATTAAGGTCAAATTTTGCCCTGTTTCTTTCCCAGCTTGGGATTGGATCAGTATGAGACATCTTTGCCAAAGAGTCGGGGTCAAATCAGTTTTCTGCAACAAATGGGCAGAGTACGAGCCAATAGTAGACAAGCAGGAAATGTTTTTCGCTCGTTTGGGGCAATCAGTAGATGGATTTAAAGAGATTTCTGTTTCATTTACACTTTTCAAAGCTGTACATTTCACAACATATTTTGCCAAAGTGAGTGTTCTGTATTCGTTTAAAGGCTAAACATCAATTTCCGAATATGTAGAAGCATGTACAGGGATTCCCAAGCATAATTTATAAGCCTTGCTATCAACACTTTGCAGTTTTTGCAGCAAATATTTAAGAGCACAAAAGAAAGCTTCTTGAGCATACGATAGCTTAGACCAAACGAGTGATATTGCCAGATGTTTCAATGTTTTTACATCTTGGCACCAGCTTTGCTTGCTTAAGATTTAAAAAAGATTCAAACTTTTTCTAGCCTGCTTTAACAGATAATCAATGTGAACTTTCCATGTCAATTTAGATGTGAAGTAAACTCCTAAAAATTTTACTGAGTGTACATACTGAAGTGTTATTCCATCAAGTCTAAAAGACGGCAGATCAACAGGATCATCACCATTATTAAATAACACTATATACGTTTTTCATGGGAAAGTTTCAGTCCATTTTCAAACAAGTACCGGTACTTACTAAGATTATTTAGTTCTGCCTGATACATTTTTTAAAAATAATTGATTGATCTTTTTGGCGTGTTTTATCTTAGACTAGCATTTATCCACTTACGCAGATCATCAGCATACTGAACAACGGTAGCGTTTTTAGTTACGTGCTTTGGGAGATCATGTAACAAAATATGAAATAACATTGGAGCAATTACGGAACCTTGGGGAATGTCCATTTCTAACGATTTCAAATTTGAATATGTGTTTTATACCCTGACTTGCAAACTTCTTTCTGATAAAAATTCTCTAATGTAGTTATAAAAATTACCAGATATGCCAATTTAAACGACTCTATCTCCCTGATAGGTAATAAATCATCATCAGTTGGATTGGACGCTGTTTCGAATGAAATGCTGAAACATTTACCAGATAATTATCTATGTTTTTAATTGAAAATATTCCAACGGGTTTGGAATAATGGTGTTATGCCATCAATTTGGAAACGGTCTGTAATTATCCCATTGTAAAGCAAGGAAAGTCTCCCACAAGTGTCCACAGTTACCAGCCTGTAGCTCTGACGTCTCATGTAGGAAAACTTATGGAAAGAATTATACTAAATAGGCTTATCTGTTTTTGTGATAAAAATGAAATAATGCCTATTAATCAAGCACGCTTCAGAAAAGGAAGATCAACAACTGACCACATTGTAAAATTAACAACACAAATTAAGCATCAATTTGCCAGGCGAAAGAGTATTCTGGCGACATTTTTTTATGTTAAAAAGCCTTTGATAGCGTGTGGCATGCTAGATTGCTTTATAAACTGAAGAAAATTGGCGCGCGCGCGCGCGCGCGTGTGTGTGTGTGTGTGTGTGTGTGTGTGTGTGCATTTGTACGTGTGTGTATGTCCACGATAAATTAAAAAAAAGCATTTTTGATTAGCCTGCACCATGGCAAACGTCAACGTTGCCACTTTCTCAGGAAGTGCAAGCACCAGTGTCCTCATGCTTGGCAGTATGATCAGTAGAACTCCGACCTTTCCAGTCATTCTTCACAAGAACATGTCACTGAATTGTAACAGCCCAAAATCTGGAATTAGCTTTTAAGCAATAATAATAATGAGCCGAAAATCTGGGATTAGTTTTTTAAGCAATAATTATAACGGGCCAGAAATCCGGGATGAGCTTTTTAAACAATAATCATAACTGGCCAAAAATCCGGGATTAGTTTTTTAAACAATAATTTTAACTTGCTGAAAGTCTGGGATTAGCTTTTTAAGCAATAATTATAACAGGCCGAAAATCTGGGATTATGACGGGTCAAAAATCTGGGATAAGTTTTTTTAAGCAATAATCATAACAGACCAAAAATCTGGGATTAGCTTTTTAAGCGATGATTATAACAGGCCAAAAATCCGGGATTATAGCAATAATCATAAGAGGCCGAAAATCTGGGATTAGCTTTTTCAGCAATAATTGCAACAGGCCAAAAATCTGGGATTAGCTTTTTCAGCAATTATTGTATAACAGGCCGAAAATCTGGATTAGCTTTTTAAGCAATAATCATGAGACCGAAAATCTGGGATTAGCATGTTAAATCAATAATCATAGCAGGCCGAAAATCTGGGATGAGCTTTTTCAGCAATAATTGTAACAGGCCAAAAATCTGGATTAGCTTTTTAAGCAACAATTTTAACAGGCCGAAAATCCGGGATTAGTTTGTTTAAATCAATTATCATAACAGGCCGAAAATCTGGGATTAGCTTTTTAAGCAATAATTACAACAAACCGAAAATCCGAGTTTAGGTTTTTAAGCAATAATTTTAACAGGCCGAAAATCTGGAATTAGCTTTTCAAGCAATGATAATAAGGAGTCGAAAATCTGGGTTTCGCTTTTTAAGCAATGATCACAACAAACACAGAACTGACGTTTTCTTTACAACTTTGGATCGCTTACAATTTTCACACTTAGACTACATAAGAAACTCTATTATGTAATTATTATAGCACACACTAAGCTACATTCTTTCTAGATCAGAATATTTGATAATCATAACGGGCGGAAAATCTAGGATTAGCTTTTAAGCAACAATCACAACAAACACTGACGTTTCTTTACAACTTTGGATCGCTTGCAATTTTTTATTTATACAGTTATAAACTACATAAGAAACTCTATTATATGTCAGTATGATAGAACATACTAAGCTACATTCTATCCAGATCTGAATATTTAATGCGATTTCTGCCAGACAGAATTGTGAATATAAACAGACATGTCATAAAACATAGAACCGACATAGGTAACATACAGATGCATCTCACGACACACAGACAAGCAAGACTAGGTGACTTGGTCATTTGTGGTGATCCAAACAAGTGAAGCGGCATCAGAACTCTGACTGAAAAAGAGTCTTCTTTGTCTCAACAGTAACAAACGTTTACAAAAACTAGAGGAATGCATTGTAAATTTCATGTTGTTACCAAAAAGAGAGAAAGCAAGCATTTGTCATAAGAAAGTCCGATTTGGATGTCTTAGCTAGAATAAAATCTCGTGAAAGTTACGTGAAATGATGGAATGGAGTAGGGGAACAGCAGAGCTGGGTGAATAAAACGTTCAGAAACAACAGTAGAGAGTACAAGAACAGAAGCACTGGTTCAACAATATATACAGTGAAATAATAAACAGCAGTCTGGAGAGGGAGAAAAGTAGCGCTGGTTTCAACAATCATAGTAAGTTCAAAGTGAGGTGACCGCAGGCAGAATTGAAGCAAATCTTAAAACAAAGAACGAGCAATCACTTATCTTCTTGAATTCGGCGAAAGATGGCCGTGCATAAGTGATTGCTTGCTTTTCGTTTTCATTGTCCTGATTGTTGTTTATTTTGCCTTAAAAAGACCTAAGAGGTAGAAACGCGTCGTATTTTGTCTAATAATTTGTTTGCCCCTGTTGAATGGTGGATTACCTACAATTTACTTTTAATTTTTTTTTTCAACAATCATGGAGTGCAGTGGTGACTAGGCAAACAGTCGTGCTGGTTTATCAGTACGTAGTAAACAGTGGCAAAATGTGATTGGGTGAAAGGTGATTGGATGAAACGTGATTGGGTGAAACGTGATTGGTTGAAACGGGATTGGGTGAAATGCGATTGGATGAAACATGATCGGGTGAAATGTGATTGGGTGAAACGTGATTGGTGAAAGGTGACCAGTGAAACGTAACTGGGTGAAACGTGATTGGGTAAAATGTAATTGGATGAAAGGTGATTGGGTGAAACGTAATTGGGTGAAATGTAATTGGATGAAAGGTGATTGGGTGAAACGTAATTGGGTGAAATGTAATTGGATGAAAGGTGATTGGGTGAAAGGTGATTGGGTGAAAGGTGATCGGGTGAAAGATGATTAGGTGAAAGGTGATTGGATGAAAGGTGATTGGATGAAAGGTGATTGGGTGAAAGGTGATTAGGTGAAACGTGAGTGGTCAAAGTGTGGTGCCACGCACTCTCCACTCAAGCTGGTGCATCACGATAGACAAAACACTCAGGGACCAACAAGCAGGCTCCTGCACAGACCAAATTGCCGTGCTAAGGATCATCATGAAACAAACTTTAGAATGGAACACTTCACGCTGCATAAATTTTGTGGACTTTCAGAAAGCCTTTGGCAGCTTGCACAGAAACAGCTTGTGGCAACTACTATGGCACTATGGAGTACCAGCAAAGATCACTAATTTGATCCAGAAATCTTATGAAGGAATAGCATGCCAGGTGGTTCACGCAGGACAGACAACGATTTGAGGTGAAGACTGGAGTTCATCAGGGTTGCCTACTCTCACCATTCCTGTTCCTTCTGGCCATTGACTGGGTAATTAGGAGTACGACAGAAGAAACAAGGAATGGCATACAGTGGACACTTTGGACCCAGCTCAACGACCTGGACTTTGCGGACAATCTGGCCCTGCTCTCCCATACCAGACAACAGAGGAAGGACAAAACATCAGACTTGGTAATCTTTGCAGCAAAGGTCGGCCTTACCATCCACCTGCAGAAAACCCAAATACTAAAAATTTTACACAGTCAGTCCAGACCCTGTGATGCTAGATGGAGCCCCACTGGAAGAAGTCAGCAGCTTCACCTATCTGGGCAGTGTAGTCAACCAGCAAGGGGGAACTGATGCCGACGTGAAAACCAGAGTAGGGAAAGCAAGAGCAGCCTTCATCACTCTGAAAAACGTTTGGAAATCTCGACTCATCACCACCAGGACGAATATCTGCCTCCTCAATTAAAAAATTCAAAAACTGCAGACGTTCGTTAACAGCTGCCTGCAAAAGATCCTCCACATCCACTAGCTAGAGACAATCAGCAACAAAGAGCTGTGGGAAATAAGTAACCAACTGCCAGTTGAGCAAGACATCCATAAGAGAAGATGGCGGTGGATAGGACACACGCTCAGAAAGCCCCCAGACAACACCACCAGAAAAGCCCTGACCTAGAATCCCCAAGGCAAAAGGAAGTGAGGAAGACTAAGAAACACCTGGAGGCAGGACCTGGAAGTGGACACCAGGCAGATGGGTTACAGCTTGGGCGAAGTAGAAAAGATTGCCCAGGTCTGTGGTCGTTAGCGTGCAGTTGTTGATGGCCTATGCTCAGGCGAGAGCAATGGACCTAAGTAAGTAAGTAAGTAAGTAAGGTGCATCACGACTCCAAACAGGTGGGGGTGGGGGGTGGGGACTGCTGATCCCGTGTAGCTGGGAACTGGAAAGGCACGATGAATGGCGGGGGAGGAAACAATCAGAGGGCACAGGGAGAAAAACGTTTAAGGTGGGATTAGCACTCACTCGACGTTATTGGATACCAGAATCCAAAACGTGTGGCTACAGGCAGTTCTTGGAAGTAGAAGAAGCATTCAGCTTGTATTGCTACTTTCATACTTTGTGGTACATTCTACTACATGAAAAGAGCGATGCCAGCACTGTTGCTCTACTCTGTATTGCCTTTGACCAGGTGTATCATTCATCAACACCACTGGGTGTTGGTTTTGTTTTGTGTGTTCTATACACTTTTGTACCATGTGTATTGTTATACCAACATCATTGTTTCCTTTGAAAGTATTTCTTCATGCCACATGTGTCGTTCAGGTGACACCTGTGGTTTTCTACTCTGTATAATACTTTTTACTACACCTTTCATTCAGCCAACGCAACTGTTATCCCACACTATGCATGTGTCATTCAGCCAACACAACTGTTATACTGCTCTATGCATGTGTCATTCAGCCAACACAACCGTTTTCCTGCCCTACACGAAAAGTGTCATTCAACCAACACAACTGTTTTCCTGCCCTACACATGTGTCATTCAGCCAACACAACTGTTTTCCTGCTCTATACGACATGTGTCATTCAGCCGACACTACTGTTATCCTGCTCTACACATGTGTCATTCACCCAACACAGCTGTTTTCCTGCTCTATGTGACATGTGTCATTCAGCCTGCACAACTGTTTTCCTGCTCTATGCGACATGTGTCATTCCACCAACACAACTGTTTTCCTGCTTTACACGATATGTGTCATTCAGCTAACACAACTGTTTTCCTGCTCTATGCGACATGTGTCATTCAGCCTACACAACTGTTTTCCTGCTCTATGCGACATGTGTCATTCCACCAACACAACTGTTTTCCTGCTTTACACGATATGTGTCATTCAGCTAACACAACTGTTTTCCTGCTCTATGCGATATGTGTCATTCAGCCTACACAACTGTTTTCCTGCTCTATGCATGTGTCATTCAGCCTACGCAACTGTTTTCCTCCTCTACACGAAATGTGTCAATTAACCAACACAACTGTTTTCCTGCCCTACACGATATGTGTAATTCAGCGAACACAACTGTTTTCCTGCTCTATGCATGTGTCATTCAGCCTACACAACTGTTTTCTTGCTCTATGCATGTGTCATTCAACCTACACAACTGTTTTCCTACTCCACACGACATGTGTCATCCAGGAAACACAACTGTTTTCCTGCTCTATCCGACACGACACGACTTAGGTGAGTGCACGATACCACTTTAGGTCTGACAGGCTGTTGCTGAGTAAGATGCTGAATTACAGGGGTTGGAAGATCTTTACTGGAAATGAGGGATGGGTACGGTATGCACTGAGATACGGGTTTTGTCTTCACGGACGATGGTGTGTGTGTGTGTGTGTTTATGCACGGTCTGTTTGCTTACATTCGTGTGTGTCATGACATGTATGCGCTGGAATATAATGGACTGGTGTGTGCATGTGTGCGCGCGCGCGCGCGCGCGTACGAGCGCGTGCACGCGCGCGCATATTTGTGGTGTGTGTGTGTGTGTGTGTGTGTGTGTGTGTGTGTGTGTGTGTGTGTGTGTGCGCGCGCGCGCACGTGTATGTGTGTATTTCAAAATGAATCATCACAGTGCTGAAACAACACAAGAGTTTCATATTCCCACTTCCATTGCAGCTGAAGAACAGCACCAAGCTAACAGAGCTCATGGCGCAGATCAACAACCGTTACGTCCTCTTCGACAACAGTCCTGAGCTGAGCGAGGACAAGAAGAGAGGACAAGTACAGCAGCTTCTGCAGCACGTGGCGGCCATTGTCCAGCAGAACGAAAACAGCTGCTTCAAACACAAGCTGTCTGCCGAGATGGAGAGTTCCATGCAAGCCATGAAACAAGCCGAGCTGAGGAAACAGGAGCAACAGCGCGGGAAGATGCCCAAGGAGCCAAAGTCTCCCCCCGTCCTGGCTCGCTTAACAGAGGCAAAAGCAGAAGAAGAAGAAGGTGCAGATGATTCAAGTCCCATGCAAAGCGCTTTGCTTCTTCTTAGAGAGTGCAAACATGTCAAAAAAGGCGTAGAGAATTTCAAAGCGAGATCATCACAGGAGCTGACCAGCCAGGAAATGGCTACCAAGTTCACACTGAAGACCAAGGAAGAGCAGAGAGTCGAAGGCACAACTGCCCCAGCTACTGGCAGCCGCGAGGAGCCCACAGCAGACAAGAAGTCGGCACAAGACTCTGACGAGACAGCTTCTCCCGAAAAACCTCCTCGAATTCATCCAGGGGAAGCCGGTGCAGAGGTGGAAACGGCAACGGCCGGGATCTCTCGCTTTCACTTCCAGCCCCAAGAGTTATCATCCAATCAGGAGGTCAAAACTGGGTCAGCTCCGAGCGAGACGTTTGTGTACGAAGTTCCCGACAAACCAGGATGAAAGGGAGGAGAAGCGAAGTATGGTGGAAGAAGCTCTGAAGCGAAAGCTGGCACGAAATGAAAGCCTCTCAGATGAACAGACGAAGGAGCTGGAAAAGGCCTCTAAATCCTTGGGAAAGAAGCTCCGTGAGGGTATGGACAAATTTAAAGTCCAGGCTTTGGGCATGTGCAGGCTCATGTAAATGCACTTGGATAAAGAGAGAGAGAAAGGGGGGGGGGGATGCAACTGAATACGATTTGTTTATTCGCAAGTCACGAGACTCCTACTCACCCATCCCATCCCCAAACTCTCTCTCTCTCTCTCTCTCTCTTGGGGGAGGTAAGGGAGAGCGTGCAGGGAGAGGGGTAGTGACAGTATGCTTTTTAGGGAGCTCTCTTGGGACTTATATACTTTTTGTAAACAGGTGCTATATACTACCTTTTGTAAACACTAGATTTTGGCAGTAAGGTTGGTTCTGGTGTCTTGATGACAGTAGAATAGATTTGATGACCATCGGTGATCATGCCTGCGGACAGTGTGAGCATTCGTGCAAGTTGTGGCTTGTTTCTTGGCATGTTTTTAAACTTCATAGCCTAAATGTTACAATAATCACAGCGGATTTAGATTGACATTAAACTTTGGCATCCTGAAAAGCAGAAACTGTGCTGTACATTCTCATAAAGCGTTTAAGAAAAGGGACATTACTAAACTTTCAAATACCAAATGGTTTTTGTTCTTTGCTTTTGCTTTAGGGCACTAATGTGTTGGTATACAATAATACAATTTTGGCGTATATACTTCGTATCGTTTTCAAACTGTGGTTGATTTTGTGTTCATGCTTGAGTTGGAATGATTTCACCATTCACACTTGCTACTTATGATTATTATTGCTGTGAACACCAATTCTAATGGGGCTTCGGTCTTACTTAATAAAATTTTGTTTCTCTCTCTCTCTCTCTCTCTCTCTCTCTCTCTCTCTCTCTCTCATTAGCTTTCGTTTATCATTTGTCTTTGATAATGTGCGCATAATGATATTTGTTCCATTTTCTATTGTATTCTTGATGACGTTGTGTTGATATTTGACACACTATTGTCTTTGTTACTAAATTGTCTGGTATTACAATAACCCATGTTGATATCTAATATTACTGTTTTGTCTCTACACTTTGCTTTCCTGCTCTGCTGTTACGTCAATATCTCACGAACGAAAGAAGTTTGGCCATCTACACACGGCCTTAAGGTTGGATTTCTGAACATTAACACATAATCAATAAAGGCATGCATTGTGTCTAAAGTTCTTTATAATCATGGTAACAAGATTAACACAACTCATGGAAATATAATTAACACAACTCGTTTCTGTCAGCGAATTAATATTGCATGGCTACAACTTAGCTCGAAATGACCCTTCCAGGCCAAGAGAAACAGGTTTACTTGTGTATGTCCACCAATATTCAATTTAATCAAGTCGTTTCACTCGAAAACGAAACATATGGAATTACTATGGATAGAAATACAGCTTAAAACTTGTAAACCGGTTCTCTTACGCTTTATCTACAGAAACCCAACAGAGCATACTGGCTAGATTGATAACTTAGCTCTGATGACAGATTAGGCGTCCTTGTTCTCAAACGACATTATACTTCTAGGTGATTTTTATATTGATCCTTTGAAACCAAGCAAATCCTAAATTCAAACCTACAATTCATTAAACCTTACTCATTTAATCGATAAACCAATACGAAGTACTGCTACTTCCTAAACTCTCATCGACCATGTTTACACATCTTCTGTACTTACCATAATAGAAATATGTTCACCAGATTTTGGATGCAGCAATCACTCCCCTGTCTGATTTACTTGGTCTAAACGAGGCGTTAAAATTTCCCTAAATCGTCACATGTATGTTACAGACAGAATCTTTTCAAACTTTAATAAAGATTTGTTCCTAATGGATCTGATGAGTTCCTCACTTTTCTCTGTGCATCATCAGCTTACTAGTCCCTGTTAAGCTTTAGAAATTTGGAATAACAAGTTTTTCAACGCTTACAATAAGCATGCTCCATTTAAAACAATCCGTGTAAAAATTAACCCGAAAAAAAAACTGGAAGATGAAAAATAGAAGCCACAAAACACCCATGAGTTAACGGCAATATTTCGGCTTATTCCAACCTTTCTCAAGCCACACTGGCCAACTGACAAACATAACACTTACAATAAAACAACTGGATAACAAGTGGTATAGAAAAAGCCATGGATTTAAGAAGCTCATTTCTGGCGTCAGGAAATCGTACAAAATTTGTGAAACAAAGAAATGCTACTAACTATTTAAAACGCTCAACTAATAAATACTTCAAAGATCTAATTCATTCTAAAGCAGACAACTGATCAGTTTGGAAAGCCACCAATCTGCTTAGTAATACAAATTCCAACGTTTGTGTTAAAATATTCAAAGAAAGATCAGTTCAAAACTTCAACACATATTTCTGCAATAAAGCCACATTCTTGATAAAAACACATCCTCACAAAATTGTTTAGATGTTCTTTTAAACTTTTGTTGGTCAAAGAACATGTCTAGATATTCCGCTGTAATGTATACACGAAGTATACAATGCCCTTATTCACTTAAAGCAGACAAGTGATTCGGGTCTTGATGGCACTGATGGGGAAATTCTCAAACTGTTAGCCCCTATCATTGCTGAAACAATTACTTATGTTTACAATCTGTGCATTACTTAAAATCATTTCCCAAGGCTTTTAAACTGCTAAAGAAATACCAGTCCACGAAACAGGTGATCATACTGATCCCTCAAACAACAGGTCCATTTCTATTCTGTCCATATGGTCTAAAACGTTGGAAAATGATATAAAAAAAAACATATTCTCGATCACTTCAATTCTTTCAATTCATTTTATCAAACCAGGCTGGTTTTAGGGCAAACCATTCTTGCCAAACGGCATTGACAAGCCTTGTAGATCAATGGCTTACTGATATAAATAATGACAAAATTATGGGTGTTCTCATGGTAGATTTCTTGAAAGCTTTTTTAAAGATTGAAGTTATGTAATTATCTAAGAATTCGCTAGAACTCTTATCTTCATTTCTTTCAGATAGAAAGCAAACGGTTTCAGTAAATAAAGCTGTATCTTCTATATCGCCTAATATTCACAGTGTGCCTCAAGGATCAGAACTAGGACGTATCTCATTTTCCAAATATATAATATATATATATATATATATATATATATATATATATACACACTGTTCAAAAAAGAAACGCAACACCAGCAATTGGTCACCTGCCTTTACTATTTTCAAAACATTGTACATTTTCAGGTAACTGCAAAACACGGTTAAAGTGGAGATGATTGAAACATAATGGCTTATCTGATTTTGCGTTGAACAAAACAGTGCCAAAGAGTCATTACAGAAGAGCTCACACCTTTCGAACGTCAGTAGCGTGTGTGTTCTCCTGTGCAGCAGTCACACCTTGAAGTCGCCTGGGCAGGGATCGCAGCAGACTCCGGATGACGCGCAGTGGAATGGTGTCCCACTCCTCCTGAAGAGCCTGGAACAACTCTTGTTCATTTGTAGGGGCATTAACCCGGGCACGGACTCGGCGATCCAACTCATCCCAAATGTGCTCTATTGGGTTTAAATCCGGTGACATAGAGGGCCAGGGAAGGAGATTGACGTTGTTGGCAGCCAGGAAATGTCGTGTTAAGTGGGCTGAGTGTGGCCGAGCATTGTCATGCATAAATATGGAACCAGGAGTTGAAGAACGTGAGGCTGGAGGATTTCTGCAATGTAGCGCTGAGCATTAAGTCGTCCCTGGACCAGTACTAGGGGGCTTCTGCCACTGAAATTGATGGCTCCCCATACCATTACCCCTCCACCACCATGGGGAGGTGCCTGATCAACACAGTTCTGTGCATAGCGTTCATTCATTCTGCAATAGACCCTCCTCCTCTGGTCATGGCGTTGCAGCAGGAAATGTGATTCGTTGCTGAATGAAACCTGTCTCCATTCACGATGAACAGCCCAGGGAAGATGTTGCATGCACCATTGAAGTCGTGCCTGGCGATGACGCTGAGTCATAACGGGTCCTCGAGCCCTCATTCCAACAGCATGTAGATGATTGCGTACGGTTTGCCCACTTACACGTCTGTGGCCAGGGATGGCCTGGGCTGTAGAGGAGACACACAGGAAACGATCCCGAACATGGCGGAGCGTAATGTAGCGATCTTGGGCTCGGGTTGTGCACCTTGGCCGTCCTGAACGAGGTCGATCTGCTGTTGACCCCGTCGTTCCAAACCCTACTGATGGTGCTTCTGGCCACAATGAAATGTCTGGCAACAGCCGCTTGACTCTGTCCGGCCTGCAACCGGCCTATCGCATTTTCTCGTTGTTGGCTATTCAGATTTGGCATTCTTTCCTTTCGTTTCTGGTTTCATTTTTCAATGAAGCCAAACCCCTTTTATACCCTGCTATTGAGGTGTTGTGAGTATTGTATTCTGTGCTTTGCACGTGAATTTCCCGTCTGCAAATCCGTCGACAGTCGAACGTTTACAGCGCTAGATTTTAGCCCACCAGCACGTGTTTATCGCACGGCATGCGCTGAACTTGTACACTGACATGGCAGAGGAACGCGTGAATCAATTCTGCTTTTTGTCAACATATCATTGGATATGTAAAATTGCATATATTCAAAAATTATTTGTGCGTTCTTTTTTTTGAACAGTAATAAGTA